>CM047580.1:16986677-17074600 GCA_026184515.1 Peronosclerospora sorghi
TATAACAGCATCTGATATAACAGCATCTCTGTATAGCAGGCAGATTTTTCCCGGTACGGAATTTTCCCATACTTTTTCCGCCCTCTATAACAGCATATTGCCTATAACAGCAACAGCAGTTCGGCTGATATCCACTCCATACTAAAATTCTCCCTCTATAACAGCCATTATTGCTAGGGGCCTTGGAATTTGGGTGTCAACTGCCATAGATTGCACAAGAATATGCCAGAAAATTCTAGAAGGTGTTGGAATGTGCTGGTGCACAGAAACCAATCTATTTATGTTTAGATAAAAACTCGAAATTGAACAGAAATTTCTGTTCTGTTCAATTTCGATTTTTTGTTGGTATAATTGGTATAAATCGAACAGAAAACCCCCAGCCAAAGCACCCAGAAACCTATTATTCTCACCTTAGCCTCAACATCTCCTTGCTGCACGCACTCATCATGGGGCCCAAACGACAATCAATCACTCTTGAGACAAAGGTGGCCTTGATAGATTACGCAGAAAAGCACAGCAACATTACACACGAGCAACTCAGGGAGATGTTTGGCCTTGCCAGCCGCAAGACGGTCACTGACATTCTGGACAAAAAGAACAAGTACAAGGACGCGGCCAAGAAGGCTGAGGTAACAAACGCAGACATCAATCGCAAAAGGCTGCGTGAATGCGAGTTCCCTCAGGTACGTGACCACTGCATTCATCAGCGCAAAATACATTGCACACTTCGTGACCATCCATTGATTTGATCATAAAAATGCAGATTGACAAAGCTGTCAAGCTTTGGTTTACACAGGCACGGTCAAATCATGTGGTTCTGACAGACGCACTTGTCGCCGCCAAGGCTTTGACTTTTGCTAGCTCTCTCGGCATCAATAACGCGGCCCAGCCAAAGCCTGAATTTGTCGCCTCCGATGGATGGCTCTCAAGGTTCAAGCAACGTCACGGCATCAAGTCTTATCGCCTCCATGGAGAAGCCGAGAGTGCTCCAATTCAAGATCTTGCTGGGTTCCGCCTAGCCCTTCAATAAATCACCAAGGATTACGCCCTTTGCGACATTTTCAACTGTGACGAGACTGGGACCTTCTTTCGCATGTCCCCAACAAGACTCTGAGCCAGTCTGCAGAGAAGGGGCGTAAGAAAGACAAGACCAGAATCACCATTCTGCTTACGTGTAATGTTTTGGGTATGTCATGTTTAGAAATGGCGATTAAGTTTGGTTGATTGTTCCCTAACAGCTGACGGATACATATCCCACATCTGCAGGGACTGAGAGGCTCAAGCCTCTTGTGATCGGAACGGCCGCCAACCCCCGTTGTTACCGCAGCACCGACATGGGCTCTCTCCCGCACGTCGACTACCATCACAACAAGAAAGCCTGGATGCGCTGTGATATCTTCAAGAAGTACATGCTGAACTGAACGCGAAGTACAAAGGAGAAGATCGAAAAATCCTGCTTCTTGTGGACAACGCATCTCCTCATGATGTTGAGGAATATGAGGATCGTTTGACGCATGTAAAGGTACAGTAATGTGCACTCTCTTACAGAATCCACTCTTCATATCTTAAGCTAGTCAGCGATTGACCGTTTCTGTTTCAGGTTCATTTCCTTCCTCCAAACACTACATCTCACCTGCAGCCCGCCGACGCGGGTGTGATTGCTAATTTTAAGGTAAAGTACAAAACTCGTTACATCACGTACCTTCTCGACGAGTACGAGCAGAACGGCAACCATCCACTTTCTGTCGGCAACAAGTTCAGCATTCGTCAGGCCATTGACACCCTTGTTGAGGCCTGGAACGACGTCTTACCCTCGACTATTGCCCATTGCTGGCAGAAGACCGGCATTTTTCCCATTATAGACAACCAAGTTGGCCACAGATCCACCATCAACGAGGATGATGTGCCGCCAATCCAAGAGCATGTTCAAGAGGTGGCAGCTCTGCTTGCCGCATCCCTCAGGATGACACCCACCAAGTCATGGATGCAGCTGCTTACTTGGATGTTGATGGCTCACTTCCTGTGGTTGAAACACTCACCGATGAGGAGATTGTCTCTGAAGTGCTCGCTGAGTCAACCACTGAAGCGGTGGAGGCTGTTGAAGCGGAGGATGAGGAGGACACTCCTGTGGAAGGTATGGAGGTTACCTGGGCGCAACTTGAAGAAGCTTCCACGGTCTTGCTCGGCAGCCTCCAAGGCAAGGCCATCGGTTGTCCTCTCGCAGAGGATCTGGATTGCATCTTACGCCAGTACAAGAGGTTTGCCAGCGCGGCAAGGGCAGAGTCTACCAAGCAGACAACAATCATGAATTTCTTCCGGCGCGACAAGGGCAAGGGACGGGCTCTGGATTAGTTGAGAGCCAATTACCATAGTTATGCTCTACACAACTCTTCCAATATGTACTGTACAGTATATTATTCTATGTTTGACCCTGGAAATACTAATGCCAATGTTGCCTATAACAGCCAAATTGTAATATCATCACTCGGGCTGTTTTATGTGTAAAACAGCCTCCCTCTATAACAGGCAAATTCTGGCCAGACAAACAGGGCTGTTATAGAGGGAGCTGACTGTATGGTGTATTTGTTAATTCCTGATATGTAGTCCAGGGGTTGGAGAGAACATTCTAGGAGATTTTCTATCCCTTAAATTTCGAGTTTTTGATCTTTGGAGATACTGGATATAAAGCAGAGTACCCCCCCAGGCATCCCAGAAGTAAATTTATTGAATAAACAATTTACCCAGGCATCCCAGAAGTTTTCCTGGCTTATCTACCCCAAGACTCCACCTCATTACCACACCTCCGATGGACGATGCTGTTGATATCGCTGATGACACCATCCTATCGGTGGCATCTGAAGATAGCAGCGGACCTCCTGGAAAGCGTCGGAAGCTGACATCAGAAGTATGGGACCACTTCAGCCTTGATACACTTGGTACGTCTTGGTTTTCTTGCATCAACACATGATGGGTGTATGTTTATCAATTACTCACCCATGGGCCGCTGACGGTCCTTCCTGAAAACAAAAGGGGCCTTGGACGGACTTGGACTCGAGATTTGCATGGCAGGCCTGGATCCGGGCCTGACAGTCCGGCCCGTGGGCCCGGCCCAGATCTCAATACCTTGGCCCGTCTACTCACGGGACGGGCCGTGGGCGACGTAAGGCCCGGCCCGGCCTGGCTCATTTACATCCCTAGTATTGGATGAAAGTTTCTCGAGGAAGTAAAAATTACGAAAATAAGACGCTTTAACAATGCTAAATGGCGTTTTATTGCAGGTCACAAAAGTTGGCAAAGTGTACTTGAAAACCAAGCTAAACGTAAACAATCAATTGTAACACGCTCTAAGACGTTTATTTGCGCCAAGTTGGCAAAAATATAATATTGGTTGGCTCTTTGAGAGAGAAAAGGTCCTTACTGTGAGAAAATGGTGACAAATGGACTTCAATTTCTAAAATAAAGCTGTATTCCGTATTGAAGTGTTTGTGACTGCTTTCGTGGCGTGTCGGAAGCCGATATGAATTTTTGTTAAAATGGCGCGCAATTCATGCAGCGCCCGGCGTCGCGCCGACGACTTATATTTGGTTAGTGATTTTTTTGTAAAAACCTAGCAAACTGCATATATTCATATTATTAGTTTAAGTACTTAACTTAATACTAATAAATCACTTTGGATTTTGATTTGTTCTCAGTACTGTGATTGACAGGATGGGAGTACGGCGCCTAACGTTTTGGAACTTTCTAATTGTTAATTACGTGGAATACAGGACAAGTTACGGTGTTTCGTTTCGTGTTACGTGGCTACTGATTAGTGGAACGTGGATAATATATTTCGTTTACGTTTTTTTCGATTACTGGAGTCACGTTATTGCCTCTGTTATGTATATTTACTGTTGGAACTAATCACGCAAGTACCCGCTGATAGTGCTGGAACGCGTGTGTTGAAGTACGCCCATAAAAGAGCGACTCAGAACAGGTTATGAGGAAAAGTGAGGGCCGTAACGGATAGGATGAAGAAGTCAAGGCTGGGGATATGATGTCGATGTTTGGTAATCTTCTGACCCGCCTGGAAAGGCTGGAAGTGGCGAACAGTGCACCTAAGGAGCAAGTGCCATCGCCTCCCAGGGTCAGGAAGGATACAGAAATTAGTATCGCTTCTCTCGATGACAGCGACGACGAGAAGAAAGGCTACACGACTGGAAGACAAGGAAAGATGAGTTTTCAAGATAGTCGCGCAGGCAGATATGCGTTTACGCCTGTTGGTGCTGCAGGTGTTGGTACGCCGCAGGCACAAGGGAAAAATGGCAATCATCAAGGATATGGTATGCAAGGGCAGGTGCCTATGCAGGGGGTTGGAGTGGCGCGAGTGCCCTCACCCAAACAAAAAAGCACTGCAGATAAGGCCGTTCGACGGCAAGGAAGTATACAAGGGTTGGGATCCAGCTTTCAAGCTTGGGGGCGAAAATTTATGCGCCAAATTACCCTCGCTGAAGTCGCATGTGGATTCCCGTGGACCAAAGACGTGAAGGTCGCCCTGCTGGGCCATTATTTGGCGGGTCCAGCGGAGTCATACTATAATCGACAAGTAGATGGCTGGTGGCGTGAGACGCCGGCATTTATGATGGTAGGTGATGGACAAGTTATATTCCGTCTTTCACGTACAGGTGACCCCGGTTCAAAGTATGAAGATGTTTATGAGTCGGAAGGCACCTGGAAGGTCGTGGACGGATTATTTTCTGTACATGACTGCTGTCGCAGAAGCAGTCGGGTCGAATTGTCAGAATTTGGTCCTGAACAATGTTGTTTTCCACGCGGCGCCGGAGATGAGGCAGATACTCATCTCCAAGTACAACAATACGCGCGAGGACTACCTGCGGCACGCAGAGGAGCTGTGCCAGTTCGCGCAGGCCGTGGAGTACAGTGACCGGCCGATGATGCACGCACAAAGTGGTGTCGTGAATATGGCGGCTGAAAAGCCGAAAAAATTCGTGAAGAAACGAGTGTGTTACTCGTGTGGTGAAGAAGGGCATATCAAAAGATATTGCCAGAAGAACAAGAACATGAAGGAAGACTTCGCGTTGATGATCGATGATTCGAATGGCGAAGCGTTATCGGACACGTGGTTACTAGACAGTGGTGCGAGTATGCATCTAACGTCAGACCTAACGTGCCTTATCGATGTGAAAAGTGCCGTGAGGGAGTGTTTCCAGGTGTACGGCAAGCGTGTGAAAGTCACAAGGAAAGGGACACTGTTTATTAACTTTGTCTGCGGAAATGTTAGTACGCGTATCAAGGTTCGGAACGTGTATTACGCAGAAGGCATCTCAAAAAATATTTTTTCATATGGAATCTTTGAGGCTGGTGGTTTGATCTTGTCTTACAAGAACGGAAAGAGGACGCTAGTAAAGCGTGATTCCTGTGTTGGAATCGTCGGAGTTGACGCAGAGAGTAATGTGTTGACGATTCAAGGAAAAGTAGACAGACCAAGAAGGTCACGAAACGAGATGATAATGTCCTTGACAGCAGCAAACGATGCTGATTTTGCAGCCACTCAAGATGTACAGAGTGGAAGTCTCATGCACTTCCACTCTAGGATGGGACACTTGAATTTCGACACTATAGTGGCTTTGTAGAAGGATCCCCACTATGGGATCCGGATTACGGATTATACCCGGCTCCACTGTGTTACGTGTGTGCAGGGTAAGCAGACGAAGAACGCGCAGTCCAAGAAGGACAGCGGAAAGAATGCCCCAATCGATCGTATCGGCGGCGTGATATGTCCAGACCTTAAGAGTCCGATCACGCCGAGAGATCGTTTGGGAAACCGCTATCTAGTCAATTTCATTGACTACAAGAACAACTACGTCAGGATCTTTCTAGAGAAAATCAAGGACGTCGTAGCTAAAAACTTTGAGCATTTTTTGGTGTTCTTTGAACGCAAGTTCAATTGCAGGATTCACGTGCTAAGGACGGATGGCGGCGTGGAATTCAAGAATGTTGACTACTTTTGCCAAAGTAATGGGATCGCACGTCAAGTCAGCGAAGCAGGAAATCAAGCGAGTAGCGGGAAGGCCGAACGCATGCACCGAACAGTCATGAATATGGCTCGGTGCATGCTGTTTGGAAGTGGTATACCATTGTCGTTCTGGGGGGATGCGGCGGAATATGCAGCTTATGTGCTGAACCGCACCCCCACAAGAGCGAACGCACGAAGAATGTCGCCGTTGGAGCTACTGACAGGAGTCAAGCCGAATTTAGGAGGGATCGTCACGTTCGGCTCACCATGCAACTTCTACCGGAATCCCGGTACGAACGCGCTGGCGCATCGTGACCATGTTGCAGTAATAATTGGTTGAAGTGAAGAAACGAAGATACAAGGTTTTTTAAGAAGGAGCAGAAAGTAACGATTACGCAACACGTGAAAAACGTGGAAACGCTGACCGACAAACAAAATCGGCAGCTCAAGAATATGCTCGAAGAAACTGAAGGGGTCAAGCTCAAGTAACAAGTCAGGACTAAGAAGTAGCAGCTCGAGCGTCAGAAGGAGCGGTGCAAGAATCGGAAGGTGACGAACGCGCGTTGGACGAATTGCAAGCGCTGAAAAACTATGTAGGGCAAAATCAAGCGCCTTTAAATAGTTCGAAAAGGGAAGAAAGTCGCGCTGGACCCGGGAGAGACATCTAACGCGTCAACACGCGAGATCGAAGGCGGAAAGCGAAAAAAAAGAGCGAGGACAACAGTGATTTGGAAGAAAAGGGGGAAGTGAACCTGATTTCAGACGTTGATCCTAAGAATTTTCGTGAAGCAGTCGGCAGTAACGACGCTGATAAATGGATGAAAGCCATGGATGAAGAAATACATGCGCTAGAAGCAAATGAAGTTTGGAGCATTATGAAGAAACCGGATGATATCAGACTCCTTCATACGAAGTGGGTCTACAAGACTAAAACTGATGCCAATGGTGCGCTGGAGCGCTACAAGGCGAGACTCGTTGCTTGCGGCAACGAGCAGCGATATGGGGTGGACTACGAGCTCACCTTCGCGGCTGTAATGTACATGACGACTGTGAGATTTATCTTCGCGTTGTCCAGGAAGTGGAAAGTGCAGGAAATGCACGGGGACATCCCCAACGCTTATGTTAAAGCGTTGGAGGATGAACATGATATTTACCTTTACTTTCCAAGTGGTATGAAAATTGGAGCGGATAAGATGAAGGAATTGAAGATCGAAAATACCAACCAAGCGGTATTAAAATTAAAAAAAAATCTCTTTACGGGATGAAACAAGCCGGAAGACAGTGGAATCGTCTACTGCATGCAAAGTTGTTGAATGTGAATTTTCACAAAGTTTCACAGATATCTGCTTATACTACAAAAATATGGACGATGACACAGTGGTAGCGGGGGTCTACGTCGACGACTGGCTGGTAACGACAACGAGCCAGCGTCACATTGAAAGTTTTTTCGATGGATTAAAAGTTTTGGAGATTAAGAATCTCGGTCATGCCTCAAAGTTTTTGGGCATTCGAATCAATTACGATGAGTAAAATGGTTATATGCTGGACCAAGAGGACATGATAAATGATCTACTCAAGAGATACGGAATGGATTATGCGAACATGGTGAAGACACCAATCGCCGAAGAATATGAAAATGAAGTGCTCCAGGATCAAGAGTTGCTTAAAAATGATGTGCGCGGAAACGAATCGTCTATCAAAAGCTTTTAATCGTTGATAGGCAGTCCGTTGTGGATATCTCGCTGTTGCAGTCCGGATATCGCGTATGCCGTACATAAAGCCACGCGTAGGGCGCATGCGCCTACAAAATTTGACTGGGCAACGGCGAAACGGATCCTGCGTTATTTGAATGGATCAAGAGATCTGAAATTCCGTATGGAGATTTTCGAAAGGCACAAGAATGATGACAAACACGAAATTGGAATTACAGGTTATTCGGACACCGACTTCGGCGGGTCCAAGGATGATCGCAAGTCCACCAGCGGTGGAATAATTGTGTTTGATGGATTCCTGGTGCACTGGCTCTGCAAAAGGCATGCGTGAGTATGGCTATCGAAGATGGAGGCGGAACTGTACGCCGCGTCTATAGTGGACTGTGAAATGATCGGATTCATGGAGATGGCGAAAGAAGTTGGTTTAAATGTGAAGGTGCCTATGGTTCTGCATTGCGATAATCAAGCCGCGATTACGATGATGAATGGTAATAGAAAGTCCGGAAAAACCAAGCATATGGATGTTCATGTGAAGTTTCTTTTATCCAAGGCAAGCGATGGCCTAATAGCACCAAGTTACGAACCTACTGAAAGTATGTTGGCGGACGGGCTGACCAAGGTATTAGGTCCAGTGAAATTGAAGTTGATGCAAGAAGAACTCGGGTTGAAGGCGATCACAACGTGCTAGGTGTTTGCGGCCGGAAAGCCAAGAAGGAGTGTTAAAAGGGCACGCAATTCATGCAGCGCCCGGCGTCGCACCGACGACTTATATTTGGTTAGTGATTTTTTTGTAAAAACCTAGCAAACTGCATATATGCATATTATTAGTTTAAGTACTTAACTTAATACTAATAAATCACTTTGGATTTTGATTTGTTCTCAGTGCTGTGATTGACAGGGAGTACGGCGCCTTACGTTTTGGAACTTTCTAATTGTTAATTAAGTGAAATACAGGACAAGTTACGGTGTTTCGTTTCGTGTTACGTGGCAACTGATTAGTGGAACGTGGATAATATATTTCGTTTACGTTTTTTCGATTACTGGAGTCACGTTATTGCCTCTGTCGTGTATATTTACTGTTGGAACTAATCACGCAAGTACCCGCTGATAGTACCGGAACGCGTGTGTTGAAGTACGCACATAAATGAGCGATTCAGAACAATTTTTGTGTAAGCAAATTATAGGCCATAGAGGGCGAACAACCAGGCAATACGATTCAAAGTCAAGGAGGTGGGTAGCCAAAGTAGATTGACGAGCTATATGGAGAGATGACAGGAGTTTTTCTAAGTCCATTTCCGACGAAAAATGGTGTGATTACACCAAATAAAAATGCAAACCCCCAATAATCTCATTAAAAAGAAAGCTAAGTTGCTATCAGCACAGGAGCTCTGTGGCGTCAAATATCTTTATGGACGACGGCATGGTTATAGAGTCAAAGACGATAGCGTCTGGAGTGAGTGGTAAAGGGAGGTTTGCTGAATTGGTGAGATGACATCTTATGTAAGCCAACGGAGGAGTGGGTCTACCCGCAGTTATGGGCCAATCTAATCCCGATAATACATTGCTAGAGAAGAACTGTGAGAAAGAAATACGACGGTTATCCAGTACGAAATTTGACTGGTGATCTGAGCTGTGACCTGAGAGGTAGTCTGAGAAATGTGACCTTAAATATCTGCGTGGCAAAAAAGGTTAATTGTAACGCTACGAGCTCGAAAGCTAATACGTATATTGAATTTTTATATGAAACTGGCATGGAAGCATCGGTAATGATGGAATGGCGTTTAGTAAAAATCAAATCTTGACTCATGTTGAGCTCATGATGAAATATGCGCAAAACACAAGTAGTTGGACGGAGCAAAAATTTTAAGGTGATGTAGCGTTCGTAAAAACGTTAATTACGCGTCCAATCCTCTCAAGGACAAGACGGTGCGGCTTGTAATGCAACATAGTTTGAAGAACCTCCTGCAATATTTAACAGATATTTTACACATCTGCGCACCATGATGTGTTCATCCGCAGTAAGGTTAAACATGGAATGAGCGACGTAGTTGTACATAAAGAGCATCTACGTAGAGTACGTAAACATAATCTCTATGAGAACTTAAATGAATGCACCTGTGCTGCACCAGTTCTTGGCTGCTTTGTCGGCAAGCGGAGTTTGCCTGATCCAAAGAAGATCAGGGTAATAGTTGATAGGACTGACCCGGAGAACATCAAGAAACATCGCCTTAGCGACGTTTCTGAAGAAGTACTTGCGTATTATGCAAAGCCCATACGCCCACTTTATCAACTCATGGGCTACCTAATGTCAAGAATCTTTTGAGGCATTTAAACAAATGTACCTGAAGCAAACGTGCTAGAAAATCCGATCATGATTGCTTGCTCTACGTCGTATGAGACGCGAGAAATTTGCCATTTACTGTGCAGCATGCATGCACAAAACTATACTCATATGAGATCTTCTGCCAAGAACCTTTGGATGGAGACCACGATCAGAACCCTGCACATCTGCTGAGTCCTTGTGAGCCTAAATCTGAACATGCCCATATTAGACACTATCGACCAACTTTTGTTAGATCTGAGGAGCATTATTCAGCATTGGATTCTAATAAAAAAAGACAAGGTGTGAAAACGCTAAGTTTTCTTGCCCTCTCTGTCATAGACGCTTCCCAAACTCCACTCGTCATATATAGTGATCAATAAACTACCGTCAAACCCTTAAGCTTTTACTTTCGGACCCAAATTAGGGAAAATAAATAGTCCAATCTTCATTCAATGTAAGCTTAACTGTTGAAACAAAGTTTTCATTTTGTTTCCACCTATATTGTGCGCTTCTTCACTCAATACAGTAAGCACGTAACTTCTAGACTGCTAGAGTATTAAGTATTGGAAAGTGATCTGACTGGCATGAAGCTGACGCTTTGATCCCTCAGGAACCCTAGACGTGCATAAAACTTTTGCGGATAAACTTGTCGAAATGAAAAGATAATTTAAAAAAACAGAAAACACAGAAAAAGGATGACAAAGGGCCGTGCGAGATGGATCTTGTCCAACTATTACTGTTGGAAGAGTGTGTATCCATTTTGGACTTTGCACTCTTCCGGAATGGTGGAATCCCATTGGATGTCAGGTACGGCATACATTTATGCATATAATGGAGGCTACAGGAATAAGTTGCACTTATTACCGGATAGCTAGTTAAGTAACCTTTACATAATATACTTACTCTTTCCTTTTTGGATATAAATCAGTGTGCACCTCTACTGAACTCTCTACGGCTGCCAAACGGCGCTTGCTTGCTTGCCTCTCACGCTGATCCTCCCGTGCTGAAACTTTGTCAGCAGGTGATTATTGATCGTGGGAAGTGTTTAAGACTTTCTATTTAAGTTTTTGAACAGGTTATGAGCCCAAGGCTCGTCAAGTAGTATCGTGGATTGTTGTTGGTACTTTGAGTGTCCTTTCGTGAATGTCTTTCGTGGTTACGTTTTGCGGAGCTAGTGGAAAGTCCCCTGTTGAAAGGGCTAGTGGTGTGACGAAACTGATTGAAGTGTTTTTGGTTGATTTATGATGAGTGACTCTGATGGAGATGATGTTCCCTCCGTACATGAATTTCGAGCTTTGGTACGCAGTTTGAGGGAAGTTGCGAGTGCCCTGAATAATAGAGATGCAGGTCAGGGCAGGCAAGCATCTCCGAGTGGATCGACCGGGTCCAGGAAGGGGTCCCCGGTGCGTGTACCAAACTCTTAGTTTCGGCATAGTCTACAAAATTACCGTCCTTTCGGTCAGCAGATGTTGTTGAACGACCTGACCGAGGACGAAGGGAAGAAAGCTGGCGCAAGCCCACACCCACAAGTGAATCAAGCACCTCGCGGAGTGCCGGTCGGAGCTCAAGGTGCGGGCAGTGCTGGAACGCCCGCCGGACAGGGGTATGTGCCGGTGCAACGCACCGGGTACCAAATACCTAAGTTAACTATTGAAAAATTTTCGGGGCGCGAGCTGTATCCCGGTCTGGGTGCAGGCTACCGCCAATGGGCATACCTCTTCATGGAGGCGATCGAAAACGGCTAGATAACTTCCGGTTTACAATGGAGTGAACGCTTGAAGGTGAACAAATTTGGCGAGCATCTGGAGGGCACCGCCGCGGAGTATTTCCGCACGAATATTACTTCGTGGTGGCGGGTGCGCCCGCAATTGATTTACGTCATGGAGCAGATGTGGTTGGGATTTAAAGTGAATATATCCCACCACCAAGCTGCTGCCTGGTTTGCGATGGAGAAAGATGCAAGGCTCAGCTGAACTGAACAATATCTATACATAGTAGCTCTGGCTCGCGAAAGCGGGTCGAGTGAAAAGTTGATTATAGAAAACATTGTTAAATACGCTGCGCTGCGACTTAAAGTGATGCTTATGGCGAGTTACGTTCCTAGCAGAGAGTACTACCTAGGCCACGCCCAAGAGCTGATTGGCTGGGCACAGGAATTGGAAGACGATTCTGTGAAGAGCAAGCCAGCCCTTAAGTTGCGGGCGCATTTTGCAACATCTGGCAGGGATCGGCTCACATGATACGCGTGCGGTGACGAGGGGCACATAGAGAAGTATTGCCCCGAGAAGGGTCGCATAAATTGTGGCAGTGGCAGTCAAGGGTCGAGTCGTGCTGGTAACGACATGTCGTCAAATCGTTTCGTTCTTTCGACTATGGAGACCACCGTAGACGCATATGTTAATGCATGTGGTAATGAAAGTGAAAATGAAAACGCTTGGATAATTGACAGTGGTGCAAGTAGACACCTAGTGTCGAACGAAAATCTGTTGGAAAATGCTAAAGATTGTGGTCCCAATGACACTTTTGCATTGCCGAGTGGTGGTACCTTGAAGGCTACCAACGTCGGTCGGCTTACGTTGCGGACGTGCGACAAAAGTGAAACGGTCGTTGTCTTGACCGAAGTATACTTCGCACCGCAACTATCCAAAAACCTGATCTCGCTTGGTCAACTCCGCGAAAAAGGCTGTTCCATTGTTGATGATGGTCACAAGCTGCGAGTATGATAAAAAACGAGAAAATTTTCGATGTGACGACTCATGGATCGGTGTTCATCGCCAAGCTGATGGCCGAAAAGGCAAATGATTTTTCAAAGGATTTCGGAGACATGGGTGCAAACAGTGTGCTGGAAGACGTCGGTTCAGACGTGCACACTGGCATCCTGCACCATTTCCATGTTCGCCTGGGTCACCTGTCCTATGATACCATCGAAAGGTTGGCCAGGGACCCCAGATCTGGTATTGCCCTGACGGATACAAATCGGCCAAATTGCCTTACGTGTGCAGAGGGCAAGGCAACAATAAAGGCGCAGCCGAAAGCGGATTCAGGAGGTAAATCCCCGATTAACCGAATCGGAGGAGTGATATGCAGTGACCTCAATGGTCCGATCACTCCCCGGGACAGGCGCGGCAATCGTTACTTGGTCGTTTTTGTTGACCATTTTTCGAATTATGTGAGGGTTTTTGCAGCGCGTACGAAGGACAAGGCGGCGCGAATGTTCGGGCATTTTATTGCCTGGTTTGAAAATGAGTTTTCATGCAGAGTGCATGTGTTACGCACTGGTGGTGTCGGAGAGTATCGGAACGTCAATCTGTTTTGTAAACAGACCGGTATCCGCCGCCAGGTAACCGATCCTGGAAACCCTGCCTCGAACGGTAAAGCGGAGCGTATGAACCGGACCATATTCAACATGGTCCGGTGCATGATATTCGGGTCGGGTGTACCCTTGACGTATTGGTCGGAGGCGGCTGAGTATGCTGCATACATACTCAACCGTACTCCGACAAGATCGAATACTGGACAAATTTCTCCGCTCGAAGTGCTGACCGGCAAGCGGCCGGCAGTCAACGACATTGTGGTTTTCGGGTCCCCGTGCATGGTTTTGAGGGACCCGAAGAAGAAAACATTGACGAAGCACGCTGAACGCGCTCTCATCCTGGGCAAGAGCGATGAGAAGAAGGGCTTCAAAGTGCTGTTGTTAAAGGACAGGGTGGTCGTGGTGACGAGGCATGTCACCGCGATCGAAACGCTCAGCCCTGAAACGAGCGATAAGGTCTCCAAGGTATTGCAAGGTGAATTCAATCAAGAGCTGGAAGATTTGGCTGAATAGCGCTCGAGAATGACCGATTCAAATACGTCGAATTCGGGGCGTGAAAGTAGAGGAACACCGGAGCCTGCAGCCACGCCGAAACACGCCGAAAACGCTGAACAGGGCACACGGAAGACACGAAGAAAGCCAAAGAAGACAGCCAAAGGACAGGGTATGAAGCGTCGAGAGCTAAAAGGGCAGCTACAAGTGATGATTTTCCGAATAAAATTACTGAAAATGGTGGAAATGCTGGGAGCGCCCTATATGTCTACGCGGTCTGCGAGTCAAGTGATGGACCACAGAGTGGATTGATGATGCAGCCGGATCCGAAAAATTATCGGGAGGCGCATGGTGGTTCACAAACCATGATGGGGAAGCAAGCGGAAATGGAGGAGCTCAAGGCTCTCCAGGACCTAGGGACATGGGATGTCGTGCGCCGACCTGAGGGCAAGGTACCTCTCCCGACCAAATGGGTGTACAAGACGAAAGTCAGTGCAAACGGGTCGGTTGAGAGGTACAAGGCGAGGTTGGTCGCCAGAGGTGATAAACAAGTTTTTGGCGCTGACTATTTTTTCACGTTTTCGACCATTATGGAGTTGAACAACGTAAAGTTGCTCCTTGTGTTGGCACAAGTATGGGGGTAGCGGCACGCCATGGCGATGTGCTAAGTGACTACCCCAAAGCGAAGTCCGAACATGATGTGGAGATATATCTACAGGTGCCCCAAGGCATGGAAATAACGGTGGAAAAATGGAAAAATGCGATTTTGGTGTGAAATCACCAAAGGAGCTCACGCTCAAATTGAAGAGGAACCTATATGGTTTGAAACCGGATGGACGCCTGTGGCATCAGTGCCTTTGTGAGATGTTAAAGTAGTTAAACTTTGTGCAGTGTGTTACATACACCTGTATTTTGTCAAGCACGCAAAGAATGAAACGGTTGTGGTCGGCGCGTATGCGTATGTCGACGACCTCCTGGTCACTGGAGCCAGCGAGAAGATTGTGAAGGAGTTTTTGCAGACATGCAAGTGTTTGAATTGAAGGACTTGGGAAGAGTTACCAACTTTCTTGGCATTCGGATTCAAGGTGATCCGAAGGGCGGTTATGTCATAGACCAGGAGTGCACGATCAAGGAAATTTTGAGCGTGCACAAGTTGGAAAAGTAGAATCCGGCCCGAACTCCGGTGCTAACGCTCTATGAAGACAAGGAGTTTCAGGAGCTTCTGTTGGTGAAACCCAAGGAAAACATGCCGAGTGTCAAGCAATTCCAGTCGCTCGTGGGCAGTCTGTTATGGGTAGCCCGGTGCACGCGTCCTGACATTTCGTTTGCCGTGCACCGCGCCACACGTAAGACCCATGCACACACTCTGGGCGACTATAAGGTTGCGAAGAGGATCCTCAATTACCTTTTAAGGGAACGAGTGATCTCAAGCTGGCATTGAAACATAATGAAGATTAGCCTATGGCACTGCGCATCATGGTGTACAGTGATGCAGATTTCGCTGCCGACAAGGCAGATCGAAAAAGCGTTTCAGCAATGGTGGTGTTCATCAAGGGAGTGCTTGTAAATTGGGCCTGCAAGAAGCAGACAGTGGTTGCATTGTCGACCGCAGAGGCGGAGCTCGTTGCTGTGGCTATGGCTGGAAAGGAGGCGCTAGGATTGCGGGAGCTGGTTGCTGAAATCGGTATGCATGCGAAGACACCGCTTATGTTCAAGATGGATAATCAAGGGGCCATAAAGCAGTTGGAAGATGAGGCAAGTGCAGCAAGTTCGAATCAAGTGGATATCAAGTTGAAGTTTTTGAAGGACTACACACGGAAGGGCATCGTTTCTGCAAGTCACGTGCCAAGTGAAGAAATGCTTGCTGATCTACTGACCAAGGACATAGGTGCGCAGAGTATTCAAGTGTTGCGCATCGCTAGGGCCGCAGTGATGGTGGTACAGCCTCCGGTCTTCCAGGAGGAGTGTTGGAAGAGTGTGTATCCATTTTGGACTTTGCAGTCTTCCAGAATGATGGAATCCCATTCGCTGTCAGGTACGGCATACATTTATGCATATAATGGCGGTTACAGGAATAAGTTGCATTTATTACTGGATAGCTACTTAAGTAACCTTTACATAATGTACTTACTTTCCTTTTTGCATATAAATCAGTGTGCACCTCTACTGAACTCTATACGGCTGTCAAACGGCGCTTGCTTGCTTGCTTGCCTCTCACGCTGATCCTCCGTGCCGAAACTTTATCAGCAGGTGAGTATTGATCTCAGAAGTGTTTAAGACTTTCTATTTAAGTTTTTTTTAACAATTACTCTGTTATATTTTTCTTCCATTTTCTTTCCATTTCGACTAGTTAATCCTTAAAAAATTTCATATCCACTCTAGCGCGTTCTTGTTCTTCATGGACGTATTGCTCCATCGATAATACATATTTCTGTAACATAGACTGTTGTAAAATGCAGATGAGTCGAAGCGATTCGATATTACAGTTATGATGCATCATCGCGCAAATGCAGAAAATAGGTGTACATAATTTAATAATTTGTGACGGACTTTTATTTAGTCTAGTCAAAATATATCACTTTACATTTTCTTCTTTTAGTTAACTGACGTTTATTTCGCGCACGCTACTTTTGCGTGCATTGTTACTTTGGACCAACAAGTGATCGTGTGATAGGACAGTAGGTTTCACGTTACGCATTAAGTATAAGTGGAGTGGATACAAGTGGATTTTTCGATTAGTTTGGCATAGGCATTTACAAATTGATTACGCATATTCACGTGGAGACTATACGTTAGGGGCAAGAGAATTATATATAGATGTATTACGACTACAACATGGTGAAAGGTAAGAATACTCCATATAGGCACTTCCTGTTATGTAACCAGTTGTATTATCTGTTACCTTAATATGTTGTTTGCATCATATCTCCATGTATGTACCATCTTTCCATCGGCTTCAGCTCGTTTTACTCTTCTTGCATATGATTCAACACTTTTCCATTTTTTTCATCCCTTTCGGCAGTCCATTCCGTGCTTCATCGTAATCTTTCGTACCCTGGTCAATGCATTCTCGTAAGGATCTTAATGTTCCATCAACTGCGTCATGAGGAATTTCTCATTGATGCTGTTTCGTGTATACTCTTCCAGCATCCTCTCCACCTTCATCATTTTTTTCTTCACGGTTTGGAGCATTGGATCATCACCAGGCCTGATTATTCTGGGATATTTCCGATACTATCGAAAGTAACCTATATTCGGGGACCAGCGGAACCCAGATTCGGTATAACTTCGGAGCTCTGTGTATTGTTAGTTCATTAATGCTTCTGCCTTCTATGTTAACGCTCTTGGAGCATGTGATCATCAAGAAGGCGACTCTTAGCTAAAGGACAAGGATGAGACTTCATCAAATTGCTTCTCCTGAAGGATTCCCTCGAGGGAAAAGTATGTCAGCGACATCCTATTGTCATATTTCTCCCAACCAATAATCGAAAAGTCAGACTCAACCCTTGCGGTACCCGTAAATACGCTAGCGATACCACCAGAGAACTCGCATAGCAACGGGAACCTCTCTTGCAATGTCGTCCACCCTTATGAAAGTCAGTCTCTTCGTTGCACTTGTCGATCATGCTCTTGGTCCCCGCTTCATTGCGATACGCCATCAACAAGCCCTGGAACTGAAGTTCAATTTGCTCAATGTCAGCATCCAACCAAGACGTTGCCAATCGCTTCCTCTGCTTCCGAATAATAGAGGAAAACTCCCTTCCACGCATCTTTACAAGTTGATGCGGTAGCACCGCTGGAAGCTCCTCTTCGGCCGCGTCATTAGCACGGTCCCTTTCAGCAACAATGTTGGAAATGCCATCCACGCTGGCGACGAACATCCTCCCCACCGTCTTCAAGACCTCAGTCGATTTCTCTACCGACAAATGCTGACACAGGGTGTCTTCCACGAATATTCCCAAGTACTTCATATATCCTTAAACGTCAGTGAGACGTACTGCAAACCTTCCACAGCTTTCGGTCTCTTCCCTATCGGCGGCATCTGACATCTCATCATCAGAAAGCGGGCCTTGGACTCCACCTAGCATGCACAGCGTTTGAACCAATCCATGAAGATGCTCGGTCTGTTGCTAGATTAAGGTTGTCATTCCCTGTAGTTTGTGGAAGACCAAGTACACCTGCTGCACGAAGGTGTTGACTGCAATCATGACAATCCACCATGAAGGACTTGGTGCATCTGCATAACGCTTCTCTTGCAGGTAGTCGAAAACACGGGCACGCTTAGAACATAACCACCTCGTGACCTTGCCCATTGATAACCATCGCGTGGAGGCCACCTTGGGACACGTTGCTCTCATTTCTGCAATCAGGTTTTTCTGCCGACGAATGTATCCGATTAAGGCGGTGAAATCCTTACAGTATTGGTCGTCAAGCAGGCCCTTGAAAACCTCCTGCATGATAAAATCGAGGTGATGAGCGCCACCATATGCGAATGAGCCCAGGTAGGGCGAGGGCCCCGATTCAAATTGAAAGCCCACGCACACGACCAGTCATAATACGTTCCCCGTCTGTGTCGATTCCAATAATCTTGTTCTTCCAATTAGGGCAAATGACATCCATTAACTTGACAAGTAAATCCGATATCGCCTCACCGGTATGGCGGTCAAAGACCGGGATAGCCATCAGGTGCCAGTTGTACATCTTACCACATACACAGAATCGCAAGCGCGTATCTAGATAGATTGTGCTCTGGTTTGTGGAAGTATCAAGAGCCAGTGAAAAGCTCTAAACCCTCTCAAGAATGTCTACCACGTTCTGTAGGTTGAATGCAACAGCTATTCGGGCGTACTTCGCAGTCTTAGCCCGATCAACGCTACCAATGGAAGCCAGACCAGTCTTCTCCTTGGTAAGCTGGATAAATGAAGCAGCCTGTCGTAAGGACGCTCCATTCCCAATGCAGCCGATTGCCAGGTCGAACTGTTTGACGTTCTGTACTCTGAATTCGTAGAAATTATTCCATTCCTCCCCCTCAACCACTACTTGTTGGTCTCCTTTTGTGAAAGTTCGAAGAGCACGTTCCATAGTCTCTCCACCAACGTCGTCGGGGTGGAAGAGCATTTCGCCGATGACTACATCAACAATAATTTGTCTAATCCGGAAGTGTAGAGCCGTCTCAGACTGGCCGAAGTGGGCATGTAATGAATATTTGAAAGGCACTATCTTATCGAAGTAATTTTCTTGTCCTCTGCGGAGAGGTTGGCGTACGATTGCCACCGTTGTGGGTGCTGACCTGTCAGATGTGACAAATAATTGTCCATGCGGAAGGGCGCTTTAAAATACTTGGAGTTCGCGGTTCGCTTGCGGAGCGCTCCGTCCTTCTCTTCGCCTCCAAAGGTCTGACATAAGCGACAAACTACGCCTTCGACTTCTTTAGTCTTTGGGTGTCGGTTGGAGATGTAAAGTCCGTATTCCAGCTCGTGATGAGTGTCGTGAAGGAACTTAAATTTTCGAGGTTTCCACTCAAAAACAACACAAGGAAGCGATACAATACACCTCTCTTGCTTAAACTTCACAGGCTCTTGATACTTACGTCCGAACCTTAATACAAAGTTACTGAAGATGGACACTTCCTGGTAACACTCAGGCTTCCCCTTAACTTAGGTAATCGCAGAGGATCTTTATCACGCTTTAACACGCGTTCACTTAAAGGTGTCCTCGGGTTGTACTTAGTTTTTGTATAGGTTTAGAGAGAAGGTTTTGTTGGGTGGAGGTCGACTGGTGACTAAGGGGGGAATTTGATTATATTAAAAGTATTAAGAAATCTTATATCTACCTCCAGTATCTGTTCACCCTGTTACTTCTTGGCTACTTCAGCACTGGCTTCAATACCGAAAACTCACTTCATGGCCGACTACGACACCGTATACTCTTTATGTATACTTTCCGTATACACTTCACCATAAACTTCAGCCACTTCACCACAACCGCCCCTTGCGCAGCTTCAGCGTAAGCGAGCAAAAGCAAGCAATCCATTTATATCTCCTGTCAAAAACAATGTTTTTTTTACTCCCATTTCAAATATTGACGTGCGTCAATGTCCGTCATAGTGGAGACAAAACAAGGAGTATCATACCCCCTGCACACTTCCATCATCCGATACCAATCTATATCTTGCTCGAATACATATCGTGCAGCCACAATTAATAAGTAATCACGTGATCTGCTGAGTGATACCAACGACCTCGAAGGTTTTCCTTCCATAAATCCGATAGTATGCGAACGCACCATCGTAACAATAGTAATCTCCGCTTCTCGGCCTTGACTAGAGTCGGTAGTAGCTACTTCGATATCTAAATGATCTTCATACACTCCATTCAAATATCGCAACTCTCTCCTCATAGCCTAGACTTGGTCTTGATATGGTGAAATTATAAAAACTGACTTTTGTACAACTATACCCAATCTTCGTGCCTCAGCCCGTAAAACCGACCATACTTCATCCAATACATGCACCACTATTGCCAATTCAATAACTTTTCTGTGCTTATACATGGTGCGCTCGCGTTCTTCAACCCATTCTTGAGAGCTAATCCGTACAACACGCTGTCCCCCCAAAATTTTCTTCACCCGAGAAGGGTAGCGGTCATCCGGTTTTGCCCAATTAAGTGTTTCTATATGCCTCAGGTGCATTGGTGCCAAATTGTCTTGTGACTTATAGGCTCGATCTCGAATAGTGTATGGGTAAAATGTTTGTAACAATCTCGTGATCATAGGATGGCTCCTAAATTCTGTCGTCATAGTAACTCCAGGGAATGCAGGTGATATCTTCCTCATCGCTCGGTAATGTTCCATGGAATGTATCAACCCCCACGTAATCTTATGACGACGTACGCCATCACGGAATCGATGCTTCATTCTTTCATCCATAGGGGAGTATGCAAAAAGCTGGTACGGATGTCCCACTGAGATAATCACTTTTACCCACGGTCTAATAGCTTGGAGTAATGCCACTTCTGCTGTTTGTGCACCCTCATCATTGATAATCACGTCATAGAGCAAGTTCGAGAGATCTGGTCGCCCCAATTGAGCCAAAGTAGCAACAATCACACGTGCCCCATCCAAGGTGTTCTCTCTTTTAACTTCAATCTGGGAGCTATCTCTTTCCGATTCACATACCCTTCCAATGATTTTCGCTCTCGTCGTAATATCTCCGAAATGAACCTTCGTCGATACTTCTCAGCATCTGGCGCTAACATAGTGCCCTTTATTTCTCCCAGCCGAACTATATCTTGATCGTTCAACTGCTTTGAATACACCAACCTTTTCAGATCTTCATCAATAACTGCATTGGTTTCGGACACGATGGCAATCCGATATGAAGGAAAATTTGCCAATAGAGACAGTACAACAGCCGTAATTGTGGATGTCTTCCCACATCCATAAGGGCCACGAGCCAACACTATCCCTTTCGTCTCTATTGCTGCACGGATCACTTCCATTTGATCCCTATCCAAGCTGCGCTGAAATGTCTTATATACTGGTGTTTGTTCTGCATCAGCCATTACTGATGAACTTATCAGCGATTGAACAGTTTCCCGTCGAATTATCAGTTTCAAAATCTCTGGTGGTGAATCTCTTGTCAGCTTATCTATCACTCCAAATCTTCGGATGTAGTTCATAATGTTGGTTTTGGGTATCCATCGTAACTTATGTATATTCTCGTGAATACGTCCTCACAGGGCTGTGGTTAGGATGATATGTGTGAATCCTACAGAACATATTATCCACCAACCTAAAAATTCCAGGTTTCTTCCTCGTGGAATGCATAATTGTCCATAATCCCATCGTTGTAAATCTTTTGTACTCGTATTTACATGTTCATGCGTATTATTTCCGGCTACTTGCAGGTATATTACCCATCTCATTAACGGCATGAAATGAGTTGTGCCACTATCATTGGTGTAAGTATTCCATCGTTTGGCTAAACATTGCCCAATGCCGTATGATAACACCTGAAGCTTGATGGTTGAATCAACATCATCCATTATCCAGTTGTATTGCTCAGGGTTGGTGGACCAATATGCATCTAGATTGTCACTAGGCACATAGTAAGGAGGTAATCACTTACTGATATGAAATCATCCACATACACCTCCCGATATTTTGCATATAACCAATGTCTGCAACTTCCTTGGTAATGAAATTATGGTATTGTCACATCAGATTTTAGACTACACAAGTCATCCCTGCAAGGTCCATAACCACCACCCCAACATTCGCGTAAGAAAACCACTAGAGACGCTGAATCTCGTAATAATAACGTGACAGCAAAAAATACGTTTCTTGCATCCTCCGGGGTGATCGATTTGATTTGTCGTCTGATACCAATTTCTTTGTGTAACTCCAGTGATCGACTCTCACTAATGATAGTTCCCGGGCTGATAGTGCTCTTTTCGACTTCCTGACACCAATTCCTTTCCAATTCTGACATCCGCGTTATCACTCGCCTTGTCGTTGAGCCTTGCTTGCATGCGCTGCGCCACGCTAACTCTCGACACTCTGCTGTGAGCAAACCTTCCTTAAAAGTATATCCTCGATACTCTTCTTTCCGCTACACAACCGTCTTGAGTGTTTCTGTATTCATATCAGTCATCGGAGTAAGGTTGTTCAGAACTTCCCCACACACTTCATCATAGTCCTGCCCTGTGCTTGTGGTGGGATTTATCTCTTTGGAGATGTGATTATTCGCCTCTTCTGGCTCACTGAGATCTCGTCTATATGGTAGCTCATCTCTTCTAGTCACTGGCTTTTCTTTATTACCTTCGCAAAGACTTGAATTTGAGTCTTCCGTCAACTCTGTTAAATCTGTGGCTGTGGGGTTGGTTCGTTTTGTCTCTACATCATCGTTTAAGGTGCTGTCAATTTGTCCCTCACTCAGTGATGGTTCCAATGTGTTTTCGTCCACCGTTTCCTGCTGTTCGGAGATTTCACCGGAGTTGGTCTCTTTTACTTCTTGCACTGTACCTGCAAGCTCCACATCTTTACACATATTGACATCTTCAGCACCCATCTTCTGTAATTCAAGTTGAGTCAACACAACATCTTGCGCACTTTCTGACTCTCCTTCTTCTCCTGATGATGGACTCGGGCTCTCTGGTATCGCATGATCTATAATACTTTGACCTTCCTCGAAGTTCGTAGAAACTTCCTGTTCCGACTGTGGACCTGGTCTTATAACGGCATGCTCGACGCTCTGTACACTACATTTTAATCGACGGAGTCTCTTCCTGATCTCGTCATACGATCTCGGCGTATACTTAACTCCGCCCGTGTTAAATGTATCATGTAGCTTCTTCGCAATTATTTTCACACCCATTTCTCCACATTCGATCGCTTCTTTCAGTATGAGATCCTCTTGTGGGATCCACCTCCTACCACCTTTTCTGAATTCACTTCGGTTATCATCCCCATCCGATATTATCCGGGCTTTGCCCACATTCTCCTGGCGCAAGGCTCGTATCTTTTTTTATAGATCATTTGGTGCGCATCTTCTTAGCTTGCGGGACTGTATCGGATATAGCTCAGCTATGTGAATGGACGTGTTCTTCTGTTCCACTAGACTTGTTAACCACTTCACCTCTTCTTCAGTCCACTCATTATCTAGTTTTGGCTTAGATCCCAATCGTCTTAGCATAATCTCAACACTAGCTTCGGTTCTCTTGGTCCATCCGTTTACTTGACATCGCTGATTGTATGAGTTAATTATCTCGGAAACTGACTTCGTCCGATCCTTACTCCCTCATTGTATACGTAACAACTCTTCCTTCTCACGGTTGGTCCATGCGGGAGGGTAATATATATGTGCAGAGTCTTGCTCAGTCATAGGTTGTAGTGCGGACATACTATGAGGGGCAGCTCCTGAGATGTCGGCCTCTTCCTCGTTGTGTTCTATTCCACTGGCTGGACCTCCTGACGCTTTCAGACTCAACAATGTGTGTACCATATCCACGTTATCCATCTTATACCGTTCCAATTGAATCGCTTGATGACTAATGTGTCACTGAGTTAGCCCAGCGCTGGTATAATATAAGCTTCTACTATACGTCTGGTTGACCAAATCCGTGACGTTGGCTGTCGTGAACTCTCCCGTAATAAGCGAATCCACGGCACTTTGTCAAGTCAAACACTGTTATTTATTTGTAATACTCACCTTATAGACCAATCACACTCTGGGATTTACTGTCGTGAACGGTCATGTCGTAAACGATCATGTCGTGGACGAACACATGTCACGTGATTGGCCAAAGACCATCCACTCAGGTGCGACCATATATCTGCATACTATTCCAAGTCTGTCGTGGACGGGTCTGTCGTGGACGAACACATATCACGTGATTGACCAGAGACCATCCAATCAGGTGCGAACATATATCTGCATACTATTCCAGGTCTGTCGTGGACGAGTCTGTCGTGGACGAACACATATCACGTGATTGGCCAGAGACCATCCACTCAGGTGCGACCACATATCTGCATACTATTCCAGGTCTGTCGTGGACGAACATGTCATGGACGAACACATATCACGTGATTGGTCAAAGACCATCCAATCAGGTACGACCATATATCTGCATACTATTCCAGGTCTGTCGTGGACGAGTCTGTCGTGGACGAACACATATCACGTGATTGGCCAAAGACCATCCAATCAGGTGCGACCACATATCTGCATACCATTCCAGGTCTGTCGTGGACAAACATGTCGTGGACGAACACATATCACGTGATTGGTCAAAGACCATCCAATTGAAAATCCCATCATAATTTCACCAAAATCAGATTGCCATGCTCAGACTCCACAGGTGCTCCGCTCTTCCTCAAACTTCCACATGTCTACTCCGAACTCCAGCAACTTGTCCTAGATGGCTCCATCCGGTTAGTGCCTTACCAACCATAGCATTTAATATTTTCTTCTTCCCTTGATATGTATCACCTTTCTCAGTGTAACAGGTGGTTCTCTCGCTTCGTTACACTTCTGAGGGCGAGTTTACACATTCAGCTCCTGCCCCATCATACTGAGGCTCAGCTGTTACTGCTTAAGCTCAGTCGTTGTTTTTCTTCTGTATCTCTCGCGGTTGTTATGCAGGTTTCACACCGATAACACACCAACTAGGTGTTTCTTCGCATAACCACCATCGACACTCAGGTTTACTGCCCCTGTGGCTTGCTTGTTTGTTTTTCTTCACACTTTGTGCCTCTCCGTACAGGTTTTGCACCTTTTGGACCTCATTGGGTATCTCTTCGTACGGGATTCGTCTACGCACAGGTATTATCATATCATGTTGTGTTAGATGTACAGGTTTTTCACCTTTTGGACCGTGATAGGTATCTCTTCGTATCATCTTGTTGTCGCCGTACAGGTTTTGTACCCTTAGGAACTCTTGAGGTATCTCTTCGTACGATCTTTGTCTTGTTATGCGGTTCTCCGTGTTTTTTTTTGAATGGATGTACAGGTTTCACACATTTAGTACCCTGACAGGTTTCTCTTCGTACGATCTTTGTTGTTGCCGTACAGGTTTCACACATTTAGCACCCTGAAAGGTTTCTCTTCGTACGATCTTTGTCTTGTTATGCGGTTCTCCGTGTTGTTTTCAATGGATGTACAGGTTTCACACATTTAGTACCCTGACAGGTTTCTCTTCGTACGATCTTTGTTGTTGCCGTACAGGTTTCACACATTTAGCACCCTGACAAGTTTCTCTTCGTACGATCTCATTAATACGCGAATTTCACATCTTAATACTGATTCATGGAGCACTCATAGGCTCACTCTCCATATTACCATCGTCATAGTTAACCATATTGCGTAAGCAAAATTAAATTGTGTCGTGACTCATCCACATCTTCCAGCAAACTTCCAGTCCTTTTCAAACATGTATCTTTCTTTTTGTATTCTGCTTTTCTTTTTGTTATGCCACCTAATGCAACCAACTCGGGTCCGCATTCTACTCATCACAACCAACATGGGTTCGTGATAGGGATGTACTACATCTTCAGGGTCTTGTCACACTGGTTTTATTTTTCTTGCTATTTTCTTGAATGTCTTGTTATTTTTCTCCTTATAGTTTTTATCTTGTGAGGCTTCTACATCTCAGCCTCAGCTGCATCCTCTTCTGCTGGGTTCCGACTTTCTTTAGATTCAACAGAATTATCTTCCACAGAGTATGAACCACCATTTATGTCCGCCCCTTGTTCCACGGTCTCACTTCCTTGGTGTTGATGATGTCCTTTCTTCGGTTTACTCATGTTTCGAGTGATCACAAATACTTGTGGTGACTGATGTCCACCATCCTCCCATACACTGACTTCCGTGGTATCCACTTGCGCCTCATCACTTGGATTACCACCACCTCTGTCAGACGGTTTAGTAATCGCCTCCGGGATGTCCTCATTCTTATCCCTTTCTGGGGTACCATCTGCGTTCGCATACAACAACTCTGGTAATCGATTCAACATTTTCAGGTCCGTCATTTGTTGATCGCTTGTGATTTTCCCTGCTCGTTGTTCTTTCATTGCGCACTGCGTGAGGAAATGTGCCGCTTGGTTATACTTGCGTGCCACATGCACTAAACTAATCGCCTCAAAAGTTTCAACCAGAGAGTGCACTCTATTTATCCAGACCAATAATGAGGCATGGTTACAGCGTAAGTCTCCATTAACTTGTCCAATCACCAATCTAGAATCCCCACACACTATTGCCTTGTTTATATGGTGTGCTTGCGCAAGCTGCAATACACCGATCAACCCATGATATTCACTGTCATTCACAGTGAGGTTATCTTGAATTCCGTATTCAGCCGCTATCACCTCCCAGGTGGGTAACTCCCATACTATCATGCCAAACGTGCCTTTGGGATTATTTTTCATCCGTACTGCACCATCAAACGACAGGACATATCCAGTACTTTGGCGACGCAATCCTGGAATTGGTCTAATAATAGGCGTGTCCTTCAGTGTCTTTAGTGGCTCAATGTCTTCTAATACTTCATTCATTCTTTCCACAGGCACAATCGATGTGGCCAAAAATAAAAGGTAGAATAATGCGGGCAGGCCAACACCTTCATGGTCCATTCTAATAATCTCTAACGACCATGGGGATAACATCACCGCCCATTGAACTCCTCTCCCAGTTAAACTTTTAGACGTGAGTATCCATCGCATCGTGGAGTACCTTGCGTATAATGTTATATGTTGCCCAAATAAAATATGACTAGCGTCATGTAACGTCTTCAGCAAAGCCAGCACCTCCTGTTCAGCTCCTGTATATCGGGTCTCCGCATCCTTGAACATTTTACTGACATATCTTACCGGATGCAAGATCCCATCGTGATCTTGACACACTGTAGCTCCAAATGCCCACGTATTGGTGTATAAAATTACACTTAGTGGTTTTGCACGCTCAATATGTCGTAGCAACGGTGCCTGCACAAGTCGAGCCTTCAACAATGCAAAAGACTTCTCAGCATGCTCCAATTGAGTAGCGTCTCTTAACTGCAGGTCCGTTAATTCATACAGTGAGGCCGCTAACGTCGCGAAGTTGTCTATAAACCTAAGATAATAAATCAGACTGCCAGTGAATCTCTAAACCCCCTTTAATGTCTCTGGAAATGCCATCTTAATAATTGATTCCAAGTTTCGTGGGGACGCTTCAATTCCCTTTGAAGATATGCGATGACTCAGAAACTCTACACTGTGCTTCCCAAATGCACTCTTGGGTAGACTTATGGTGACTCTCCAATACTTGAACGACTCCAAAAGGTTCCTAAGCATTAAACACAGTGTATCCCAATTACTTGCACCGAATGTAATGTCATCAATGTATGAGCGCCTCCCCAATGATAGGTCACTCCTCATTTTCCACCACTTGGCCATTATGAAACAAATTTTGTGACAGGGGTACGTCCGTCTCCAAAACCTATGTGGAATCATCATCGATATCCATAGTGGTATCATCGTTCATGATCTTGCACATCAACCCCATCTGTTGCGAGAGTCGGACCATTGTCCACCATACGTTGATATATTTGCGGCGCATTCTTTAATCCTTGTGGCATTCGAAGCCATTCAAAGTGTCCTAGCGGGAAAATGAAAGCGGTGATTAACCGATCCCTTTTTGTCATAGGTATAGCCCAATACCCACTCGCGTTATCCATCGAACATAGCCATTTAACTCCTTCAAAGTTATCTAGCAAATCATCTATCAAAGGCATGGCATACACCATCAGTCTCGTCTTTTGATTTACAGCTCGATAATCAATGCACAATCTTATTTCTGTTTTATTTTCTTTAACACGATCACGATTGGTGAGACCCAAGCTGACTCCGAATACTTAATTAATACTGCTGGCAACAGGCCTCGTATCAACTCGTACAACTTTGGTAGGAGATGCGCTGGTACCTTGCGCGCTTTCTGAGCTATAGGCGAATTGTCTCCAACATCCACATCGCAAACCACACCCTTGGCCGGTGGTGTCAGCGCATTACCAGAGCTTATGAATCCATCAGCATACTTGTATAAAAATGTTCGTAACTGGTCCTCTTGTTCCTTGGTGGTAATCCCGGGCTCTCCTATGTCCGCGTTTGCCATATCAGGTGGCGTTATCGGCCCCTGCTCCACTTCAGGTATAAGCGCCAACTGTTCTTCCATAGCTTCAGCCGACATTTCCACCCCTTCATACAGGTAAACCTCCCTTTCCAATTTGGTCTGATCTACCTTCAATGGGTCTATAGCATCCATCACAAATACAGCGGGGGGATTATCTCCGACCGTCTGTACCGCATGTACACTGGTCCAATTAATTATCATACCAGAACTCCCCATAATTCGCTCATGTACTTGCACATATTACTTGGAGATTCGATCTTCCTGAGTCATCAACGGTAGCGGATTTTCATTTAGAATCTGACAACACTGATCCTTCATATTTAGAATTACTCCCGCCTTCACCAGGAAATCTGTTCCAAGTATCGCTAAAGCTTGCGAATAGATGTTGGCCACCCACATCTCACAATTAAAAATAAAAGATGGGCCCATCCGAACCTTGACAGTGGCCAAACAAATTGCGCCAATGGTGCTTTCCGTTACGCCACAAAAAACTAGTCGGGGTATCAAACATCCGGACTGCTATATGTAACATCTTCGCCACATTGGTATGCAATACTGAAATGTTCGCACCAGAATCCAACATTAACGGCAGTTCCAAATCATCAATTGCCCCTCTGACGTATACTTGAGTTGCCGGCTGCGTCGTCTCGGTCAATTGTTGCCATCCTTCCCGTTATCCCTCTCTGTTATCCACCAGGATGACGTAAGCCGAGACATCTGTTGTTTCGGTAGTCGCTGATGCGTCTTCTTTCTCTTCGTCTTTTTCTTCAAATGTAACTTGTTTCTTTGTTTTTTCTTGTAACTTATTCTTTTCTTGATCCTCGTCCATTGTGAGTGATCCTTCCATGCAAAATGTATCGTTTTTCTTGGTTTCTTGTATACTGAAGGGTGTACGCGGTGTTGCTCTCACTTTGCTTGAAAATGCCCCCCCCTTTTCTCTCGACAGTAGTCGCAACGCACTGTGGGGTTAGGCATTTAACTGTGCGGCCACTTGATCCTGGGTTAGTTCTCCAGACTTCAGCTTGCTCCGCATCTCGGCCATCTCTTCGATGAACTTCCGACAATACTTCACATCATGGCCGACTGCTTTGCAATGCTCACACGTTTGCAATTTCCAACATTTGTCTTTATCATGTCCTCTTCGATTGCAATGTTCACATACCACGCCCTTGTCATTGTTATTATGCGCACTCGTTCGCGCACCTTTGTCATCATAATTAGAGCGTGACCGCTGCATGGTATGTACTTCTCCGCCCATCACGTGTACACTGGGTTGCGCATCCTCATATATCACTTCGTCACTTTTGCGTGCAGTCATTTTCTTCCCTGGCCGGTCAGGCGTGCCTCATGCTTCGTCAACACCCTTTCCAATTCCTCAATATTATTGAATGTCATATGCTGGTATTGCATTTGTATGACACAATCATGAATGGTGTCAAAGAATTGTTGGATGTGCTCCTCCAACAATGAGGCGTTATAGACATCCCTGAAATCCATTCCAGATCGTAACGCCGCGGCATTCAGCCGGTATAGATAATTGGTCGCTAACTCGTCTTGCTTCTGGGTCAATTTTGAATACATGACCCTAGGCGACACTTTGTCCACACAAAACTTCCGTTGAAATAAATCTATCACCGCATTCCAATCATACTTCACGGTATCCGCCAATTGTTCATACCACCAAGACGCCGTGTTCGTCAAACTATCCACAAACATTCCTAGCCGTTGATCGTCATCCCAACGTGAGATGTTTGCCACATGGAAAATCTCTGTTACCCATTCCCTTGCACTCCCCGCGTCTTGTCTATTCCCGTCAAATGTCTTGATCTCTGTATTCTGAATGATAGCTGTGACAGGCTGACCTGATGATGCCCACGATTTGTGTCTTCCACTTGACATGCTGTGTCTTGATGGTTTCGGCGGGTTGGGATATGCCTTTTCCGGAACCGCCGCTCTTCGATATGCTGCACTAGTCGCCCCTCTCGTAGTATCAGGCGTGCGACTAGATGATAGAGATGCTGTAATTTTAGTCAACTCCTCCAAAATTAAGTGTCCGTCTTGCATCATTTGAACTAAATTTGCCACCACTGGGTACTGTTGTTGCGACACTGGTCGTGGTGGTGACATGACCTCGTCCTCATCCGAGGAAAATTCCAACTTTTTCTGTACTCGACGGCCACGCTTCGTTTCCAATCCATAGCGTCTTCCAACTCATCGTTATTACACAACTCCTGCACGCCTGGTGGTTTAGACTCCTTCAATGGTGTGTGGGTGGTGTCTGAGACAATGTAGTAAGTTGGGCTGATGTCAGTAGCCTCTTTCCGGTACACCATCAAAGATGTTTCCCACTGATTATCCGCTAGCATTAGTGACACCATCAAACCAATATCTTCTGCGGTACGATCCAGATTGAAATCACATGCAGTGTCAAATTCTTCCCGTCGTACAAATTCGTAGCCACAATTTCGAAGCAGCGTTTCTATAGCTTCAATTGATTCTTTCAGTCCTCCAAAGGAAGTAAGATCTTATCTAACTCTAAAGCTAGGGGCAGCCTTGCTAACTTGGGGATTTTATATAGCGAAAACCAACTACTTGAGTCCCCAGGTAACTTCAATACATGCCGTTGATACCGTGTCATTCTTGCACAGGCATCAGAGAAAGTGTATGTTCTATTAGGGTCGTCCTGAGCATGCTGTAAAATAAAGCACATCTCTTTATCTCCCTCAGTAGGCACTAAAGCCATTTTGTATATGTAATTGATTAAGTCGACGTGAAGTCCCGGGTCGCGGCACCAATTGTCGTGAAGGAACTTAAATTTTCGAGGTTTCCACTCAAAAACAACACAAGGAAGCGATACAATACATGTAACAGGACTGATCCTGTTACAGGCTTACACTGTATTTTGCGAGGAAGCGCGCAATACAATAGGGCAGGATTAGTTGATAACAACTAATCCTATACTAAAAGTAAATATATGAATATTCACTTATGTTCTAGAACGCAAAATTAAGAGTGTTTATTTAATGGGTGGTTTAGAGGCTAATAGTATAGTAACTAACTAATTAATATAATAATATCAAGTCTTTAAGTAACTGTACTATTAGTTAACTTGCAAGATTCGGTATTTATACCGAATCGACTTTTCCTTCTTAGATTATAATAACTTATAATCTCTTATTTAAATTTCAGACAACGCGTCTGAAATTAAACTGATATTCTAACTTGAATATCAATTATGTAATGGCAACCCATTACATCACCCCCCACTTAAGGTGGTTGGCCAATAATAATTCTTATTTTGGCCAATCATGGGTGGCACTTGTTGGTCAGAATTTCTCATTCACCAACTGATTGACCATCGACTCGATGGTCAAGACACACGGCGGCGGCGCTCTAAAGAGCGCTGCTGAAAACAATGAAGGAGATCCTTCCGCCGCCTCAGCACTAGGTGCTGAGGTGTTGAGTGACAACGGTGACGCTGCATTAGCAGCTTCAACTACGCAAAGGTCGGAAGACGTACCGTCTTTGACCACAGATTCTGCTAAGGCGGCATCTGACAAGAAACAGGGAGATGTTGCTAATGCAACATCTCGCACGATGGCAACTTCCGAATGGCGTGTTGCCAAGAGGGCCATGTTCGGGAGTTCTGACTCCGAACAAAGTGATGGGGATACAGATGTCCCCACTAGGATCTAGCGAGTCGAAACTCGCTAGGTGCTCATCGCCTAACAGCGACGACTCTGGTGTCACTGTCAGCTATGACAGCGACAATGACTATCACAGGTGGTTACGGGAACGCAGAGCCCCACCTGGACCAAGTACTTCTCCACGTCGGGGTGATTTAACCCCGGCGCGTGGTGTTGAATCAGGCGGTGCTCCGCCTGCTAAAAGGGCTCGAACAGAAGCGGTGGCTGCCGCTTCTGAAGCGTATCATCGTACGGAAGCACATGTTCCGTACAGAGTGGGGTTTTGGACCCCTGGATGGTCTATTGCCCCCAACAGTGGCGGTCACCGTAAACGGGACTGCCAGTATGCGTTGTTCGATATCAACGTGCTGGATGACTGCGGAGACATCCAGTCACGTCGATTCGATCGAAGTACAGACGATAGACGTCTGTACTTTATTGACCTCTTTTTCCAGGTTCGATATTATTCAAGCCGGAAAGGGTCAAGGAAGAACAGGGACGATAAAGACGCCCTGACCCAGAGTAGGAATGCTTCTGTTGACAACTACAACAAAAGCCCAGATGATTACGTGAATAAAGTTCACGTAATGCGCGAGCGTTTTTTAAAGCACTCACGAACAGGCAAAATGGAATACATCCATTTTGCTTGCATCAAAGAAGGGTTAAAGTGTGGTGTCCCTTCTCACCTCGTTTGCCCGCGGTGTACGCAGGGCGCTCCTCTTCTGTCAGAGGAGGAGTTGCGGGGGTACGGTGGTTTTTCCGTACCCGCCGAAATTCAGGGTTTAATTGATACCCTGAATGCATCAACACCTACTGTTGATGCTACTTAGCATTATGAGTTTGAGACATATTCTCTAACTCAGTCAAAAGGTCTGGGGCGTCGGCCCTCAGAACCTCAATCGCTTTCCAAGATTCGAACTCTTGGGGATATCCCAGCCAGCGTACCAAGTACTCGGTACGCTGCCCCTTCTTCAAAGGCACCGAGCGCTTCGAGATCAAGCGCTCGAGGATATATCGCTTATTCCCCTGATTATCAGTCAGGGGCGGCGGAGGTTAAGAATTCCCTCGCCGTTGTTGTTGCGGAGCATGGTTCTTTGCTCCGAAAACTCGAGGAGGGTTAATCCTCCTTGAGCAGCGATATGTCTCACTCTGTGAAGACATATCGGTCTCTTCGCGAGGATGTCCGCGACATCCTCGGAGCGCACACTGCCCTCCAGCAGAAGAATTATCTTCTGTACATTGAGCTTTCTCGCTATAAGAGAGAGCTCGATCGGCGCACAGCTGATCTCGAGCAGTCGAAGGCGGAGGTAACGACTCTCCGCTCTTCTCATCAACGGCTGGAAGCCGATTACAAGTCTCTCTTGGGAGACTTGAAGAAGCACGGCATCTTCCGTGGATCTGCGTCTCGTCGTAAGACGAAGACGAGTGATACGGCTTGAGCCGCCCAACATAGAATGTTGGGTGGAGCCGCATTGCTGTGGGAATGTCTAGGGTATAGGCATTCTTCCGAATCTCTTGGACCTTGAAGGGTCCAATGTACTTAGGAAGCAACTTCCGTGTAGGGAAGTTGCTTATTGCATGTGTAGGCAAATTAGTAGTACTTAGTAATACTAATTCACCTTTAAGAAAGGAGTTCTTGTTCTTCCTTCCTTGTTTATCTGCATTTTGCTTCTGCTTATCAAAAGCAGAGGCAAGTGCATCCTTTACATAGCGTATTACAGCTTGGCGCTGTAATACGAATTCATCTACTGCTTTATCAGCAGTAGGTGTGTTGTCCTTGTTGTCTGCAGCCATTGCTGCAGACACATATTCATCGTATGCAGATTCAGTTTTAATTGAAGCTGCTTCCACTTCTACTGTATTTTCAGTAGAAGGGCCATCGTTTTGTTCACAAGTTGCAGTCGCAACTTGTGCATTGACTCGCTCAAAATTTGAGCGGGTCCCTCCCCCACTTAGTTTTGGCGTACCGCCAAGTAAAGCTGGGGTTCGTGGATTCCTTAAGGCATTCACGTAGAACGGTGTATGCTTAGTTGAAGCATGCACTGAATTGTTAATCGCAAATTCAGTGAGTGACAGGAAGGCACTCCACTGTTCAAAGGCATGTGCGAATGATCGCAACATGTCTCCGAGAACGCGATTAACCCGTTCCGTCTGCCCATCCGTTTCCGGATGGTCCGCAGTTGACATCTTCAACTGGGTTCCCAACAATGAGAACGTTTCTTTCCAGAAACGTCCTGTAAATCTCGGATCTCTATCCGAGGCAATGTCTTCCGGCATTCCGTGCAAACGGAATACCGTATCAACGAATATCCGCGCTGTTTGAGCGGCGGTTACATTCGCTGATACTGCAGTAAGATGTACCATCTTACTGAAACGGTCTACAAAGACCACTATTCCAGTCTTCCGACTATTGCCGGGTGGAAGACCGAATACGAAGTCCATTGAAATGGACTTCCAACACTCTGTCGGAACCGGCAGAGATTGCAGCGGAGCCTGTGCAGACTGCGCAGGCTTAACGCGCTGGCAAATCTCGCAAGCGCGTACGTATTTGCGTACCCACTTGTACTGGTTTCGCCAGTAAAAGTCACGTGCGAGAGAAGCGTATGTCTTCTCTCGACCTTGATGCCCCGAAATCGGTGCATCATGATACTCAAACATAATTTGATGTTTGATATCATCGTCGTTTGGAACGACGATGCGACTTTCATCTTTTTGGTCTGTGCTGTAAAGCAGCAGACCATCGTGCAGTCGATATCGATGCACGCAAGCGCAGAGGAACTCTGGGAGTTCGTCGCGTTTCTCACTTGATTGATTACGTAAGTAATCAATCAACAGACGTGTCTCCTCGTCTGTTTTGTACGCCTAGCGTACTTGTCGTATAATTGACGACGACAAATCAGTGCACGGATCGCGTTTGCACTGGCCCCTACGGTTACGGACGGTTTCGTCTCGTAATCGGGCCTTCGTGATAGCGCATCCGCTATCACGTTCAACTTTCCGGGTTTGTATTCAACCGTAAAGTTGTACTCAGCAAAGAATGACAGCCATCGAGCCATTCTTTGTGAAATATGTGGTAAATTCACGGCTGTGCGTAGTGACGCATGGTCCGTGTAAACCACAAACGGTCTATCTCCCAATAGATAGATCCGAAACTTGGCCAGTGCGTACTTTATGGCAAGGAGTTCCTTGTCATGCACTGGATAGTTGCGCTCGGCTGGGCGCAACTGACGCGATTGATAGCAGATTACGCGATCACGATCATCGTGATCACGCTGCATCAAAGCACAGCCGATAGCGAAACCTCTCGCGTCGCAAACGACGTGGAACGGACGCTCGTTATCGGCTATAGCCAAGACAGGCGCTTCAGTCAAGCTTTGCTTGACTGCATCAAAAGCATCTTGACATTGGGTATCCCAATGCCATTCGACATCTTTCTTAAGTAATTGAGGAAGAGGTCGTATTAGCCCAGCATAGTTGCACGAATACTTGTGCAAATATGTTGCCAACCCAAGGAACTTTCGAAGTTCCTTAACGTTGTTTTGCGTAGGCCATTCAACGATCACCTGAACGACCCTGATCTTTTATGGATCAGGACGCACCCCGTTCTTGCCCACAAAGCATCCAAGAACGGGTATCTCAGGTGCACCAAAAGGTGCACTTCTTCAGATTTTGCATAGAGCTTATGCTTACGCATAAGCTCTAACACTCGACGTAGATGCTCCCTATGGACATCTACATCGCTTTTATCGTGTTCACCCTTACGATGGATGAACACGTCATCGAAATAACTCGGTGCGAATTCTCGCACCGGGCGTAATAGATGCCTTACGCATCTGTTAAACGTAGCAGGGGCATTTCGAAGCCCCTGTGGCATAACAAGCCACTCCCAAAGCATGCCGCTTGGGGTGCTTACTGCCGTGAGAGGGATATCCTTCTCACGCATTAGGATTTGATAAAATCCATCTCTTAGATCGAGAGCACTAAAGATGGTGCTCCCGCACATGCCATCTATGATGACATCCTTCCGCGGTATCGGTGTCTGTGCCGGTACCGTCGCTGCGTTCAGCTTGTTGTAAGCGTGAACGATTCTCCACCCACCTGTGTACTTCTTCACACAAAAGGTGGGGGTAGAGTGTGGTGAGGTAGACTCCCGCACTTGGCCTGATTTACGACGAGCTTCGAAGAACTCGTCGATCGCTTTTACCTGATCACGCGGCAACGGCCATTGCCGCATAACACAATACTTCGTGCCTGGCACGAGGTCAATCTCATGACGAGTTCCCTTATCCTTAGGGAGATCGCTAGGTACTTCTTCTGGGAATACGTCAGCGTATTCCCGAAGTACCTCATAAAATGGGGAGTTCGCTTTAAGCGACTCGCAGCTCTGCGCTTCAAAGCACTGAACTCTCGTTTGATCATTGGGAACCTCTTTCCCAATGTTTTCCACTTGTAATGTGGATATTCGTTCACGAATATTCACTACATCATCTGTTGCAACGATGATACAGATCTGTTCGATCTGACCATCGTGCAAGTTTCTCATAAACTTCTTCCAGCTTAGCGCTGGAAGAGCCATCACCTCCGATCGGAGGGTGTTCCATAAACAGAGACTGGATAGCTAATCCGGTCTCCGTTTGCGTCAAGACGTTGATCGTCTCGACGGAACTGCCCATGCAATCAGACGCACTCGTCTGATTGACTTCTACACGGTGATTACGATTCACCGTGTGCGAATACTCATCATCATGGTGGCCACTGCCTACCATGGAATTTTGGCGATCAGATGTGCTCGTCTGATCGGCCGCCTTTTCTGCGACAAGGTGGTCTTTATCACCCGTGCGCATGGCTAACGCAACGTGGTGGGCACAGGCCACCACGGAGTTTTGCTCACGATTGCACTCGATCGTGAGTTCACTCTCATCAACACGGAATTCATTCGTCGTGTTGGAACCTTCGGTCGCACAGTGGGTGTTTCCCACTGTGGATACTATTTCATTCTCACCGTGGGTGTTTCCCACCGTGGATATCACTTCATTCTCACGGTGGGTGTTTCCCACCGTGGATATTACTTCATTCTCACGGTGGTCTTTATCACCCGTGGAATGTTTCTCTCCAACACGCAACGACTCTTCTGTTGCGTGTGGTAATCCCTCTGGACTCTCACTAGCGGAGGTACCTTCCGCTGATCGTGTCAGAACAGACCTGGTGGCGCCATCGCTATCCACCAGACTGTCCGACGCTGCGGTTGTATCCTCTGATACATCAGGATTACACACAGGGTGATCAGATCCTGTGCGTCCGCCGCAGTCGATCGATAGGTTAACCCAATCGATCGAAGGTTTAAACTTGTACATCCATGGGATTCCAAGTATCACATCGAACTTGTCATCTAAATCGAGGACGATGAATTCATCCTCGAATGACAGTTCATTCAACTCGAAGCGTGTTTTAATCACACGCTTTGGAATAGTCATGGTTGCACCTGTTGCTAACCGGACTGACAACATACTTCGTGGGTTTTCAACCTCCACGAAGCTCAACAGCGTTAGACTCTGAGTTCTAACGAAATTGTTTGACGCTCCTGTGTCAAACAAAGCTCGCATGGGGACATCGCTCCCGTGCGGCTTAACCTCCAGGGTGATAAGAGGCTTACCATCACCCTGCACCTTTTGACAGGACATAGTCCCGTCTGGGGATATTACCCCCACATGCCCTATGTCGGCATGTGGGATAACATTCCCAGTAGGGCGCCCCGCCCCTACTGGCGATTCTCGTTTTTTGCACCAACAGGGTGATGTCCCTGTTGGTGTCGCCGTGCAGCGGACGGCTACGTCCGCTGACTGCGTGGCACTGGACGTGGTACCATACACTCATGGGCAAAATGTCCCATTTTCGCGCATCTATTGCAGCGAATATTCTTCTTAAATTTCGGTTGCTTCGTGTTCGAAGCAACCGCAACCGATAGGTCCATCGGCTCTGGACCTCCACCGCCCATGCTCTGGCGCGGGTGGCTGTTTCTTGAGACGAAGTGTGAGATTCTTCTGCCTGAATGCTGATTGTTGACATGCCGTTGCGGCATGTCAAAAGAGAAGGGCTGTTGAGCCCTTCGGCTGTACCCAGCATGCGATGACGCTGATCGCATGCTGAACTCCTCACGGATGCCAATATCAATGGAATCCCTCAGAGTATCTGTCGGGTGCCGATAGAGACTCTGTTTGACGGGACCATCATTGAGTCCCTTCATGAAGCCAGTGACCTGCATAGCAGGGGGCACCGGCTCATACACAATATTTGACAGCAAATATTGCGTCTTCTGAGCGTAAGCTTGAAGGTCAAGCTTACCTTGCCGGAGTTCCATAAACTCCTGCCGACTACTTAGCTCCATTTCTGGAGCTTCAAAGTTGAGCTTTAGCTCAGCTTTAAATTCCTTATAAGTAAGGAACGCATAGTCATCAGTGGCTCTGCGACTCATCGCCCATGCCCTGGCTCTGCCGCCTAGACATGTTGTGGCGAAGTACGCCTGTTGACGTTCGTCAACAATATTTTGCGCAGAGATGGCATCTTCCACCTCTGCGAACCATCTACGAAGGGGCTCACCCCCTTCGCCGGTAAAGGGCGGTACTCGCGCCTTTAATACTTCAACGTTATGCGTTGCAGGTGCAGTTGATGTCCGCTCTGCCTCTGGCGCGGGCCGTTCTGACTTTTCTAGGTGGTTTCGCCTAAAGCGATTCACCACCTGTACCACTTCCTCCGGGGACTTATTCTTGAGGAAGGTAATGATGTCGGTCCCCATAGACCGAATCATTTCCACCGTCGCGTCTTTACTACGCGACGAGAAGTGAGGGAAGTGTTTATTCACCTCTTCCGGCGTTCTTTCTCGCTCGGCAGCCGACATGTCTCGCGACATGATGCCGAGCGGCTCTTAATCTTCTCTCCGCTAGTTAACTAGCAGAACGGAACTGTGGTCGTTAAGACGGACCGCAAAGTGCTACCAGGTGTAACAGTACTGATCCTGTTACAGGCTTACACTGTATTTTGCGAGGAAGCGCGCAATACAATAGGGCAGGAATAGTTGATAACAACTAATCCTATACTAAAAGTAAATATATGAATATTCACTTATGTTCTAGAACGCAAAATTAAGAGTGTTTGTTTAATGGGTGGTTTAGAGGCTAATAGTATAGTAACTAACTAATTAATATAATAATATCAAGTCTTTAAGTAACTGTACTATTAGTTAACCTGCAAGATTCGGTATTTATACCGAATCGACTTTTCCTTCTTAGATTATAATAACTTATAATCTCTTATTTAAATTTCAGACAACGCGTCTGAAATTAAACTGTGATATTCTAACTTGAATATCAATTATGTAATGGCACCCCATTACAATACACCTCTCTTGCTTAAACTTCCCAGGCTCTTGATACTTACGTCCGAACCTTAATACAAAGTTACTGAAGATGGACACTTCCTGGTAACACTCAGGCTGCCCCTTAACTTAGGTAATCGCAGAGGATCTTTATCACGCTTCAACACGCGTTCACTTAAAGGTTTCCTCGGGTTGTACTTAGTTTTTGTATAGGTTTAGAGAGAAGGTTTTGTTGGGTGGAGGTCGACTGGTCACTAAGGGGGAAATTTGATTATATTAAAAGTATTAAGAAATCTTATATCTACCTCCAGTATCTGTTCACCCTGTTACTTCTTGGTTACTTCAGCACTGGCTTCAATACCGAAAACTCACTTCATGGCCGACTACGACACCGTATACTCTTTATGTATACTTTCCGTATACACTTCACCATAAACTTCAGCCACTTCACCACATGAGGTTGAAATCTTGCCACAGCTTTACGTCGCTTCTTCGCTGGAGGAGGAGGAGGAGGAGGGGTACAACGGGGCCTAGCGGTGTCAGTATTATCATCCCCAGCACCGGAACCAGCAGGCTCCATCATGTTATTAGTTGTAGTTGTTGTTGTTATGATGTTGATGTTGCTGATACTGCTGCTGCCCAGCGCCGCTCGCTATTATTTATTGTTTCTCCTCCCTCCTCATCTCCTTGTTGTGGTGAACAGTACGTTCGATGTTGCGCTCAGTTCGTCTCTTGGATATTGTCTTAGCTGATTACCTTGGATGTGAGGCGGCGCGCCGAGCGAACGAAGAAAAAGAAGAAAGGAGAAGAGATCTTTGTTGTTGAAGAAGAAGGCCGCCACGATGAAGAAAGGACGAGGGTTTATTGTTGTTGTTCTCCACCCTCACATTTCCCATACTTAATACTATATGAGGTTATCCCATAGTTAATGCCAGGGGAAAATACCACTTATTTACGGTGCATGTCATATCTTATCTTCGCTACATTCGGTGAAAAAGGGGTCCGGCTCCGAGAATAATGAGGCCTGATGCATTTTACCTCCTTCAAGTCTCCTTTGTGTCTTTGGAAGCGTATCGTCTTTGACTGCCAGCGCATGGTCTTGAGCCGTCTTCGCCTCCGAACCACAGCGCTCAAAAGCCTTTTCCACCACATCTTCGATGGTATCCGTTACTTTTCCAGCTCAAGGCGCACTCGAAATCCCTCGCGCCGCATCTCTCGCCTGTTGATTATGAACGCGGGTTCCAGTTTTTAAGCGTCTGATGTTGGGACAGGACAGACAAAAGGGCACGGTGACGAGGCGGATGGAGATGACGAGGCTGATTGTTACTTGGAATATCCATCGCGCTTGCGCTTCTGCTTAGTCCCGGATATTCGGGACCCTGTGGCCCCGTCTTTTACCAAATTTCTCCGATTGAAACAATGTATGATCTGAGTCCGGAGCTACTCCTGCCACACCATCTATACCTACATTAAATACCTGCTCAAATAATCACCTGATCACCTGAGCATCCACCGGTGGCAAGCAACCCCATTAGCCAGCGTCTGTCACGTTGAATAGAGTGTCGCTGATACGCTCGCCAACACTAGCTCGCATCAGAAGCTACACAAGATCGAGAAAAGAAGGAACGTTCTATCGGAGCCGCTCGAGCACTGATACTCTTGCAGGCTGGCTGTTACGGGCTTACACTGTATTGCGTGAGGAAGCGCACAATATAGGTGGAAACAAAATGTAAATTTTGGTTGAATAGTTAATCATACATTAACTGAAAGATTGGACTATTCTTTTTCCCTAATTTTGGTCCAACACTAAATGAATTCAGTGCTAGACAGTAGATTACCGAGTAATTATATTATGAGTGGTTTATATTTAGTGCGTATCAATACATCCAGACAACTCAGAAACATAATATGAACTGATTTCATTGATGTACTTAGATCCCTTTCCCTTTTGGAGTTGTTTCTTTTCGTCCCTTTGAAAAGGGGAGTGATAGGTGTACCTCACCCCCTTGTTACATGTACCTCACTTTTGATACGTGTACCTCACTTTACAGTTGAGCCGAAATATGTAAGCCAAAAATATGCCAGACATACGGTGCTAAATCTGGCGAGTCCTGATAGTTGTGCTCGCAAAACAAAGTTTTTCCATCTACTTTAAGGTGACACGTACTCAATGGTTGCCATCGAATCTTTCGAGCCTACCTGTTCCATCTGCTCCATCGAGTTGCCGAGCTCGTCCGGGTCCTCACCGCGCATAAGCTTTGCGAGACGCTCCAACCCGTGTTGCACTTCCGTTGAATCTGGATTAAGTCTCAGCGCTTAATGAAGATGTTTTAGTGCTTCTGCATATTGTTTATCCATCGAGTAAACATCCGCCAGCTTGGTGAGAACTTATTCTCGTGGTTGATGCTCACCTAAATCCAGTAGTCTGAACAACAAAATTTGTTATAAAAATCAAACGGAATGCGCGAAGTTTAAACTTACGTATTAATGGCGGCACGTAAGTTGCCGTCTTCAACGAGCAAATCAACAAGTGCAAAGTTTGTGGAGAGCTTTTGTGGTTCCATCGCTAGCGCCTTTTTCAGCACCTTTCGTGCTTGTTTGCGGTTATCTGTATTTAGAGCAAGCACGTTGCCGAGCAAGACGAAACTTTGGGCATTCTTCGGAAATATTTTTACGACACTTCTTGCAGCGGCGAAGGCTTCCTTGTACCGATTAACACCAACAGCAAAAAGTTCACAGTAGCTGGTAATTATTCCAGTGTACGCCTCTAAAGATCGAGTAAGTCGGCTTGCCGTCCAGAACGCTTTCAATGCAGCTGCGGACGATGCAGTCGCAACAACATTTCACCTCGGAATAAGTGAGCGGGTGCATGATCGTTTCGTTCCTCGATGGCATGCTCGCAATATTGTAAAGCTGTTTCATAATCTTCGTTCATGTCGCTATAATATGCAGCAGCAAGCCACGATTCTGGGCAGGTACTAGTTATGCTGAATAGCTGTTGCACCAGGTCAGTAGGTTCGGTACGTAAATTTTCTTTCCGTAAACAGTTAGCGTAGTGGTCCATGAAGGATATGTTTAGCTCCTCAATTTGTCGTATACGCTTGAACGTAACATGGGCTTGATGTAGCTGTTCCTGTCCAATTTCAAGCGCTGCTTTATGCAGCAAACAATGCAAATTCGTCGGAAATACACGATCCAGGAACTTAAAAGACTCCAAAGCTTCTAAAAATTTAATTGTCACACCACTACAGGTTAATATAATGTGATTTGTCAGAAAATCATGTCCAGCAACGCACTGCAATAGTTGCCTCTTTCAGCATCCAAATGAGCTGTCACTAACGTCTGCATCCACGTCACATCCAAACGAGGAGATAACTGGCTGTCTTCAATTTCCCCTATTGTTGCCGTCGTCTGATAGAACTTTTCAATCTCATGCTGCGATACACCAGAAGTTGTGCTCCCCGTGAATCGAGCACTTCTTTCAGCACCATGCGCGCTATCCGAACCCGCGATAGTCAGACACGCATCTTCTGCAACAGCAACTTTGGTGAGCGCTAATGCAGCTTCTAGCGCGTATGGATTCTGCCTGAGCGCCATTGTATAGCTTTCTTTCGCCTTGTTCTTCAGTCCTTAGTTTAGATACAATTTTCCAAGCAACAAATTCATGCTCAAACTTCGTTTGTCTGGAAGTGTTGACTTAAGCTGTTTACCAACAAATATTCCACTTTTCAGTCCATTAAACCCTTCCAGATATAGTTTGCTAGCAACAATTGAACATTCAACCGTACCACTTGAATTGCTTCGTGAATACTATCGAGCTGTACGTAATATCTGGCTACCTTAAGTTTCGTCTCTAACTCTTCTTCATTCGTCACGACTCCCATATCTCTGCAGCTATGTCGATAATAGCGCTACCAAATGCAGAAATAAACGTATCAGTATCTATATGTGTCATCAGATTGCGCACTAACTTACAATGGCGCGTTTGAACTCGCGCTTGGCAAGCATCAAATCTGCATAAAGTCGCAGTATTTTGGCGTGGAAAGCAGGCGACAGCGTCTGGACGTCAACAAACGCCAAGTTAGCGTTACTTACATGCATCATAGGGTGGAGAGATTGTTCGTTTCTACTTGAGTGTCGCTTTAATGCGATAGGTCTCAAAATCTGATGGAAGGAGTGCTTCATACTACGTTGTCTTTTTCATACCCGCTCGTAGTTAAAAAGGATTTCGTCAAAACAGTGTTTAATAATGAGGTACACGTATCAAAAGTGAGGTACAGTCAGCTCCCTCTATAACAGCCCTGTTTGTCTGGCCAGAATTTGCCTGTTATAGAGGGAGGCTGTTTTACACATAAAACAGCCCGAGTGATGATATTACAATTTGGCTGTTATAGGCAACAATGGCTTTAGTATTTCCAGGGTAAAAAATAGAATAATATACTGTACAGTACATATTGGAAGAGTTGTGTAGAGCATAACTATGGTAATTGGCTCTCAACTAATCCAGAGCCCGTCCCTTGCCCTTGTCGCGCCGGAAGAAATTCATGATTGTTGTCTGCTTGGTAGACTCTGCCCTTGCCGCGCTGGCAAACCTCTTGTACTGGCGTAAGATGCAATCCAGATCCTCTGCGAGAGGACAACCGATGGCCTTGCCTTGGAGGCTGCCGAGCAAGACCGTGGCAGCTTCTTCAAGTTGCGCCCAGGTAACCTCCATGCCTTCCACAGGAGTGTCCTCCTCATCCTCCGCTTCAACAGCCTCCACCGCTTCAGTGGTTGACTCAGCGAGCACGTCAGAGACAATCTCCTCATCGGTGAGTGTTTCAACCACAGGAAGTGAGCCATCAACATCCAAGTAAGCAGCTGCATCCATGACTTGGTGGGTGTCATCCTGAGGGATGCGGGCAAGCAAAGCTGCCACATCTTGAACATGCTCTTGGATTGGCGGCACATCATCCTCGTTGATGGTGGAGCTGCGGCCAACTTGATTGTCTCTAATGGGAAGAATGCCGGTCTTCTGCCAGCAATGGGCAATAGTCGAGGGTAAGATGTCGTTCCAGGCCTCAACAAGGGTGTCAATGGCCTGACTAATGCTGAACTTGTTGCCGGCAGAAAGTGGATGGTTGCCGTTCTGCTCGTACTCGTCGGGAAGGTACTTGATGTAACGAGTTTTGTACTTGACCTTGAAATTAGCAATCACACCCGCGTCGGCGGGCTGCAGGTGAGATGTAGTGTTTGGAGGAAGGAAATGAACCTGAAACAGAAACGGTCAATCGCTGACTAGCTTAAGATATGAAGAGTGGATTCTGTAAGAGAGTGCACATTACTGTACCTTTACATGCGTCAAACGATCCTCATATTCCTCAACATCATGAGGAGATGCGTTGTCCACAAGAAGCAGGATTTTTCGATCTTCTCCTTTGTACTTCGCGTTCAGTTTCAGCATGTACTTCTTGAATATATCACCGCGCATCCAGGCTTTCTTGTTGTGATGGTAGTCGACGTGCGGGAGAGAGCCCATGTCGGTGTTGCGGTAACAACGGGGGTTGGCGGCCGTTACGATCACAAGAGGCTTGAGCTTCTCAGTCCCTGCAAATGTGGGATATGTATCCGTCAGCTGTTAGGGAACAAGCAACCAAACTTAATCGCCATTTCTAAACATGACATACCCAAAGCATTACACGTAAGCAGAATGGTGATTCTGGTCTTTTCTTTCTTACGCCCCTTCTCTGCAGAATGGCTCAGACTCTTGTTGGGCGACATGCGAAAGAAGAGCCCAGTCTCGTCACAGTTGAAAGTGTCGCAAAGGGTGTAATCCTTGGTGATTTCTTGAAGGGCTAGGCGGAACCCAGCAAGATCTTGAATTGGAGCACTCTCGGCTTCTCCATGGAGGCGATAAGACTTGATGCCGTGACGTTTCTTGAACCTTGAGAGCAATCCATCGGAGGCGACAAATTCAGGATTTGGCTGGGCCGCGTTATTGATGCCGAGAGAGCTAGAAAAAGCCAAAGCCTTGGCGGCGACAAGTGCGTCTGTCAGATCCACATGATTTGACCGTGCCTGTGTAAGCCAAAGCTTGACAGCTTTGTCAATCTGCATTTTGATGATCAAATCAATGGATGGTCACGAAGTGTGCAATGTATTTTGCGCTGATGAATGCAGTGGTCACGTACCTGAGGGAACTCGCATTCACGCAGCCTTTTGCGATTGATGTCTTCGTTTGTTACCTCAGCCTGCTTGGACGCGTCCTTGTACTTGTTCTTTTTGGTCAGAATGTCAGTGACCGTCTTGCGGCTGGCAAGGCCAAACATCTCCCTGAGTTGCTCGTGTGTAATGTTGCTGTGCTTTTCTGCGTAATCTATCAAGGCCACCTTTGTCTCAAGAGTGATTGATTGTCGTTTGGGCCCCATGATGAGTGCGTGCAGCAAGGAGATGTTGAGGCTAAGGTGAGAATAATAGGTTTCTGGGTGCTTTGGTTGGGGTTTTTCTGTTCGATTTATACCAATTATACCAACAAAAACTCGAAATTGAACAGAACAGAAATTTCTGTTCAATTTCGAGTTTTTATCTAAACATAAATAGATTGGTTTCTGTGCACCAGCACATTCCAACACCTTCTAGAATTTTCTGGCATATTCTTGTGCAATCTATGGCAGTTGACACCCAAATTCCAAGGCCCCTAGCAATAATGGCTGTTATAGAGGGAGGATTTTAGTATGGAGTGGATCTCAGCCGAACGGCTGTTGCTGTTATAGGCAATATGCTGTTATATAGGGCGGAAAAAGTATGGGAAAATTCCGTACTGGGAAAAATCTGCCTGCTATACAGAGATGCTGTTATATCAGATGCTGTTATAGAGGGAGCTGACTGTACTGAGATGGTCGGCACTGAGCTCGCCGGAACCGGTAGCATTTGATTGGTCGTCCGGTCCTATGGACGGTTTATACATTTTGTTAGATTAAGTTTTAAGCTTAACTCTAATATACATACTTCTGGTTTTTCTTCTCTTAGTACATAAGTACACATTGCGTTACAAGTACGGCTTGGAGTCTGGAACGTTGGGTTTTGTGGAACTTGGGATTTTTTACGGTTACGTTACTCTGTGGAGATATCGATAGTGGAATAAACGTGGAGAAAAAAGTTCTTCTTTCGTTCTATTACTGCTTTACTACTCAGCTTTGTCTCGTTTTGAAGTCTCGCGCATAGTACACCGTTTTTAGTTGGAACCCTTGCTGGATATAGAAGCGGAGAAATATGAGTGATATCAAACAGGTTATGAGCCCAAGTCGGGACCGAGACAGCTTGGAAGAGAAACAAAAGACTGAAGGGATAAACCAGGAGTCGGGGATGGTGCGAATGTTAGCATCCATCATAGAACGACTTGACAAGATTGAAGTTTCAACGAGCATGGAGGCTCAAGATAAAAACACATTTCAGACGCCTAAGGCAGACACCAAGATGAGCATGGCTTCGCTCGGTGACAGTGCAGACGACAAGAGAGGTTTTCTTACCGGATTGCAAGGCAGGAATAGTTTCGAAGATATCTGCCAGGCTGACAAAGATGCGTTCACGAGAGGTGGAAATCCGGGTGCTGGGGGGCATTACCAGAACGCACAACAGCAGCAGCGACATGTCGAGATGGAAATGTGAAAGGAAAGAGGTTTGGTTGGATTAGGAACCCCTCGGAAAAGGAGAAGAAGCTTCAAATAAGACCGTTTGAAGGCAAGGAGACTTACAAGGGTCTGGGTTCAGGTTTTCAAGCCTGGGGAAGGAAGTTCCTGAGGCAGATTAGCCTTGCCGAAGAAGCTTGCGGATATCAATTACCTGAGGACGTGAAAGTGATCTCCCGGGAAATTATTTGGATGGACCAGCAGAGTCCTATTATAACCGGCAGGATGAAGGGTGGTGGTGTGAGACACCTGCCCTTTGGTACGTGACGGATAAGATTCTATGCGTCTTCAACGTACAGATCACGCCGGCTCAAGGTATGAAGTTGTTTATGTGAAAGAAGAGTGCGAACAGCTCCTGTTCAGACCACTATCTATACCTGACTACTATTGCAGAGGCTGTTTGGATCGAACTGTGAATCGTTGGTGCTCAACAACGTGATTTATCACGCGTCGCCGGAGATGATTGCCGATGGATTTGCGTTGCGACAACCAAGCCGCAATTGCAGTGATGAATGAGAACGGGAAAACTGCTAGGACTAAGCATATTGACGTTCGAGTGAAGTTCCTGATATCCAAGGCAAGCGACGGACTGATAGCTCCAAGCTACGAACCGACCGAGAGTATGTTGGTGGACGGGCTGACAAAGGGATTGGGTCCTGTGAAGTTGCAGCTGATGCAAGAAGGGCTAGGATTGAAGGCGAACAAGATGGGCTAGGCGTTTGCAGCGGAAAAGACAAGAAGGAGTGCTGAAACTGCACGCAATTCGAGCAGCACTCAGCGTCGCCGAGGACTTTCATTTATTTTGTTTCTTTTTAGCAAAAACCTAGCAAACTGCATATATGCATATTATTAGTTTAAGTACTTAACTTAACACTAATGAATCAACTTGGATTTTGATTTGTTCTCAGTACTGTAATCAGTAGGAAGGGAGTACGACTCTTAACGTGTGGAAACTTTCGCTTACTGAATTACGTGGAATAGTGGAATTGTTACGTGTCTCGTTACGCATTAAGTGGAGAATATATTGTGGTTACGATTTAATCTCTGTTTTTACGTTATCGCCTCTGTCGCATTTTCTTACGCTTGGAATTACTTACGCAAGTACACGCTAGCAGTGCTGGAACGCGTGATTTAGAGTACAGCGTGCGAATGAGCGATTCTCAACAGATAGCGACACACATGACTGCCTCATGCATAGCCATTGTATCGCAATTCCATCCATCAATGTTAAACCTCCACTTATGGATTTCCTATCCGCCTTGGACCCTGCAAAGTCCGCGTCACAATATCCACTTATCGTTACTTCTTTACGATCGCCTACTTTCTGTTTGGCGTCAATTTCCATTGCAACTTTTAACTCCAATGTGCCCTTCAAAAACCTTAAAATTTTCTTTGCGAGATTCCAGTCAAAACTTGTCGGTGCGTTCGCCATACGCGTTTCCTTGTGAACCGCGAAAACTATATCCGACCGGGTGTAACGCGCAATCCACAGAAGACTGATACCCGTCAGCGACTGGAACACCTTTATCGTCGGGTGTCCCCCTGCCCACTCAAAGGCTGATGTTCTTTAATCGCCTCGTTTTCATAATCATCACTGTTCGGCACCTTAACTCCATTTACATGTACACCACAAACAGGTCCTTTATCATGACTTCTTGGTCTAGATAATATCCTTCCTTTTCGTCATATGTCACGCGAATTCCTAAGAACTTTGACACTTTCCCAATATTTTTGATCTCCAATTCTTTCATGTCTTGAAAGAAATCCTGCACGCACTCCACGTTAGTTCCCGTAAACAGTAAGTCGTCTACGTAAACTCCAACAACCACTATTGCCTCATTTATCCTCTTGTGGTATAGGCAAACATCTGTGAAACTTTGACTGTACCCATGGTTTAGCGGCTTTCCGTGCAGAAGGCGGTTCCATAGTCGTCCTGCCTGCTTGAGTCCTTAAAGAGTTTTTTTAACACCATTTTTTTACACTTTCCACTTGTAATTCGTTCATCTTGTAAGCACTTATATCCATACCGCTCGGTATATACAGATATACTTCGTGCTCTTCCTCCAGGGCTTTGACGTATGCGTTGGGTATATCCCCGTGCGGAACATTCACTTTACATTTTCTTGCTAGAGTCAAGATAAATGTTACCGTCGACATTTTCCATTACCGCTGCGAATGTTATTTGTAGTCGACCCCGAAACGCTGCTCGTTTCAGCAGGCCACCAATCTCGCCTTGTACCTTTCGAGATCTCCATTCAAGTCCGTCCTGGTTCTAAACACCCACTTGGTGTGCAACGGTTTCGCATCTGCGGGGTTTTCCACATCCCACACGTGATTATTTTCCAGTGCAATTATCTCTTCCTTCATTGCTTCCAACCATATAATCTTGTCTTCACGGCTGATCGCATCCCTGTAACTTGTGGGACCCCCATTAATCACCATGTTTACTTCTTGTCTTGAGTGAGCATCTCTTTTACCTTCCGCCTTTTCCTCAGTAGCCTTTTTCCCCGCGTACCGGCGCGTTAAATGACTATCTCGCGTCCAACGTGGTTTCTTCTTCTTTTCAGATTTCTGCATACGTTCGTCACTGAACTCTTGGCCTTGCAAAGTGTCACCATTCGCATTTTTCTCTTCAACTAACGCTCTTGTACCTCCTTCTATTTCTCTGTTTTCATCGGCATGAGTACTTCCATCGTTCCACCCGAAAAAAACGTCCTTGAGCTGCCGATTTTGCGTTGCATTTAGCGTCTCCATAATTTTGACGTGTTGAGTCACAGTCACCTTGTTATCGCGCTTGAGGTACACCTTGTATCCCTTCGTCTTCCCGGTGCGATTTTCTTCTGCCTTTGCGTCCACTGTCGCCGGCGTTATTGTTCACTAACGTCCCGTCACCTCCTTCTAACGATCCACCTCGTTTACCACTCGAAATTCCATTGACAACAGCCATCACCAAATTTCCGAAGTTTGATCTCGTGCGATCGACCCCTTCCTCCATCGTGAGCATATTGTTGCACATTTGTACCTGTGTCATGCCCTTCCTAGTGTCCCTGCTTACTATTGCACTTTTTCCATCAATTTACGATAGAAAAAATCCCCTTTTCTCCAGTAATCCGTGCGATAATATGTTTCTCGTAAGACTTTCCACAAAAAAAACGTTAGTAATCTTCAGGAGGGACTCCTTCTTTCGACACATCACGTAGATGTATAGATACCCTTTCCTGTTAATCTCAAGCCTTTGTCCATCACCCTGATAGCACACTCCCGACACTGTTTCCACATCAGTCAGACAACTCAAGTCATGCGTAAGATGCATGCTTGCCCCACTATCCAAGATCCAAGTGTCCTTCTTTTTATTTCATCACTTGAACTAGCAACTGTTAACACGAAATCTTCCTGTTTCGCCTTTCTCTTGGGGAAATTCATCTTGAAGTGCCCCTCTTCGCCGCACACGTAGCACCCGCTTTTCTTCGGCGACTTCCTGCCCTTTTCCGACACTAAATTTACTGTGCCACCGTGATAACTCCTTGGTACTTGATCGTTAAATTCCACGGCTTGATCAAACTGGCAAAGCTCTTCTACTTGCCTACGCCTACCGCCTTACGACTCTTGCACCGCTCCTTCTGACGCTCGAGATGCTCCTTCTGAGCCTCGACTTGTTCCTTGAGCTTGCCCGTCTTCAGTTTCGTCCAGCAAATTCTTGAGTTGCTGTTTCTGCGTGTCCGTCAATGTCTCCACCTTTTTCACGTGTTGGGTGACAGTCAACTTCTGCTCCTTCTTCAAGAAAACATTGTATCCTTTTGTTTCTTCGCTGCATCCTATTATCACTGCAACCTGCGCACGCGGCGCCAGCGCGTTCGTGCCAGGGTTCCGATAGACTGTGCATGGAGATCCGAATGTAACAATTTCGCCCAATTTGGTTCGACTCCAGTCAGCGATTCCAGCGGTGACATCTTCCGCAGGTTCGCGCTTGTGGGGGTGCGGTTCAGCACATAAGAAGCGTATTCCGCCGCATCCCCCCAGAAATACAATGGCAAACCACTTCCAAACAGCATGCACCGGGCCATATTCATGACCGTTCGGTGCATGCGCTCAGCCTTCCTGTTGCTGGCTTGATTTCCAACCTCTGTCACTTGGCGTGCAATTCAAGTACTCTGACAAAAATAATCGATATTCTTGAATTCCGCGCCGCCATCCGTACTTAGCGCGTGAATCCTGCAATTGAACTTGCGTTCAAAACCGCCAAGAAGTGCTCGAACTTTTTGGCTGCGACGTCCTTGGTTTTCGCCAGGAAAATCCGGACGTAGTTGCTTTTACAGTCGATGTAATTCACAAGATATCGGTTTCCCAACCGAACTCTGGCCGTGATCGGACCCTTAAGGTCCGAACAGATCACGCCGCCGATCTGGTCGATCGGCGCATTCTTGCCGCTGTCCTTCTTGGACTGCGCGCCTTCGTCTGCTTACCCTGCGCGCACGTGACACAGTGTCGCCGGGTGTAATCTGTAATCCGGATCCCATAGCGGGGATCCTTTGACAATGAGACTATAGTCTCGAAATTTAGATGTCCCATCCGAGAGTGGAAGTGCATCAGACTCCCACTATGGACATCTTGCGTGGCTGCATAGTCGGTATCGCTCGCCGACGCCACAGACATTATCAATTCTTTTCTGGACTTTCTGGATCTGCCCACCTTTCCTTGGATCGTCAAATACGTTGTTTTCAACGTCAACTCCGATGATATCAGCACCGGAATCACGCTTCACTAGCGTCCTCTTTCCGTGTTTGTATGACAAGACCAGTCCATCAAGCTCGAAAAGACCATACAAAAAGATATTCTTCGAGATTCCTTCGGCGTAATGCCCGTTTCTAACTTTAATTCGCGTACTAGTGTTTCCGCAAACAAAATTAATAAACAGTGTGCCTTTTCTGGTGACTTTCACCCGCTTTCCATCCACTTGGAAACATTCACGGACGGCACTTTTCACGTCAATCAGACACGTTAGGTCTGAAGTTAGGTGCATACTCGCACCACTGTCAAGTACCCACGTGTCTGATGCCACATCAACAGTCGAATCATCAATCATGAACGCAAAGTCTTCTTTCGCGTTCTTGTTCTTGCGGCAACATCGTTTCATATGCCCTACTTTGCCACACGAGTAGAACACTCGTTTCTTGACGTATTTTCTTGGCTTTTCAGCCACCATATTCACGTCACCGCTCTGCGCGTGTTTCATCGGTCGTTAGCTGTACTCGACCACTTGTGCAAACTGGCACAGCTCCTCTTCGTGCCTCAGGTAGTCTTCGCGCGCGCAGTAGTACTTGGAGATGAGGATCTGCGTCATCTCCGGCGCCGCGTGAAACACAATGTTGTTCAGGACCAAAATTTCAGTATTCGTTCCCATCTTTAATGCGACAGCGGTCAGGTACAGAAAGTGCTCTGACCATGATCTGCCAGGCATCTTCCGAGCCATGAAAAGTTTAATGCCTTGTGCAGGCGTTATCTGCACGTTAAAAACGGCCAACAATTGATCCATTATGTACCACAAATCCATATTCTTATGCCACCACGCGTCGACCTGGCGGTTATAATACGCCTCCGCCGAGCCCGCCAAATAATGGTCCAGCAGGTCGACTTTTACATCTTCGGTCCATGGGAATCCACAAGTGGCTTCGGCAAGGTTAATTTGGCGCAACAACATTCGCCCCCAAACCTGAAAACCGGATTCCAGACCCTTGTCAACTTCCTTTCCATCGAAAGCCTTTATTTTCAGCGTTCTCTGCTTAGGGGAGGGCGTTCGCACCACTCCATACCCCTGGAACGGCATCTGACCGTGCCAACCATTCGCTTGTTGTTGTTGGTTCACGTTGTAAACTCCTGCCTGCGGTATTCCTGCGCCCGCGGCACCAACAGGCGTAAATGCGTCCCTTCCGGCGCGACTTATCCCCAGGAAGCTCATCTTCCCTTGTCGCCCGGTGGTGTATTCTTTTTTCTCTTCGTCGATATCATCGAGGGAGGCAATACTCATTCTTCTGTCCCCCCTCCACTTAGGCGGCGACGACACTTGCTGCTTAGGCGCGCTGTTCGCTACCTCAAGATTTTCCAGGCGCGTCACAAGTGTTCCAAACATCCGCATAACATCTGAATCCTTGACTTCTTCTTCTGATTCGTTACGGCCCCCATTTGGGCTCATAACCTGTTGAGAATCGCTCATTCGCACGCTGTACTCCAAATCACGCGTTCCAGCACTGCTAGCGTGTACTTGCGTAAGTAATTCAAAGCGTGAGAAAATGAGACAGAGGCGATAACGTAAAAACAGAGATTAAATCGTAACCACGATATATTCTCCACGTAATGCGTAACGAGACACGTAACAATTCCATTATTCCACGTAATTCAGTAAGCGAAAATTTCCACACGTTAAGAGTTGTACTCCCTTCCTGCTGATTACAGTACTGAGAACAAATCAAAATCCAAAGTGATTTATTAGTGTTAAGTTAAGTACTTAAACTAATAATATGCATATATGAGGTTTGCTAGGTTTTTGCTAAAAAGAAACAAAATAAATGAAAGTCCTCGGCGACGCTGAGTGCTGCGCGAATTGCGCGCACTTTCAACACTATCAACTATGGAAGATGAGTTCTACGCAGTCTCAGTTGTGGAATGTGAGTTGCTCGGATTAAAAGAGATGGCAATGGAAATTGGTTTGACGGTAAAGCTACCTATGAAATTGAAGTGTGACAACTAAGCTGCGATCAAGGCATTGAAGGGTGACAGCAAGACTTCAAGAACCAAGCATATCGACGTTCGAGTGAAGTTTCTAGTGTCAAAGGGGCGTGATGGATTGATCGAAGTTGAATATGAACCAACTGAAAGCATGCTAGCAGATATTTTTACGAAGGCGCTCAGTGCTACGAGATTAAAAAGCATCCAGCAGAGACTGGGTTTAAATGCGATGGAAACCAAGTAAATTTGTCAAGCTGGAAAGTCGAGAAGGAGTGTTGGAAGGACCCGCCCTTCGTGCGCTACGCAAGACGGGCGGATTTAGATCATTACGACTTTTCACCAATGACAAGCCCTTACCTGAAAATCCGATATTAACCTAATCATACTCGGACCTTCACTGAGCTGGCCGTCACTGAGCTGGCCGGCACCGGTAGCATTTGATTGGTCGTCCGGTATTATGGAAGGTTATATACATTTTGTTAGATTAAGTTTTAAGCTTAACTCTAATATACATACTTCCGATTTTTCTTCCCTTAGTACATAAGTAAACATTGCGTTACAAGTATGGCTTGGGGTCTGGAACGTTGAGTTTTGTGGGAACTTGGGATTGTTTACGGTTACATTACTCTGTGGAGATATCGATAGTGGAATAAACGTGGAGAAATAAAGTTCTTCTTTCGTTCTATTACTGCTTTAATACTCAGCTTTGTCTCGTTTTGAAGTCGCGCGCATAGTACACCGTTTGTAGTTGGAGCTAGCGCTGGATATAGAAGAGGAGAAATATGGGTGATATCGAACAGTTTTTTACTTAATTGGAATAGCAGTCGTTATAATTTCATGAAGGCTTTTGCTAACGTACATACCGTATGTATCGTGCATACCCCCTGCAGGGTTTAGGGTTTAGGGTTGATTGGCCTGGAGGGTTTAGGGTTTAGGGTTGATTGGCCTGGAGGGTTTAGGGTTTAGGGTTGATTGGCTGTTTTCAGCCTGCAGGGTTTAGGGGGGGGGGTATGTACGTACATACGGTACGTACGTTAGCAAAACCCTCTCATGAATATATACAAATTTATTTGATATTTGGTATAATTAAAAGAATGTGTGAAAACATCAAAAAAGGGAAAATATACCAGTTCATGAGGCAATTCAGCAAGTCCGATGCGATACTATCGCTTAATGGACAAGCGCAGGTGACACTGCATGAAGATGAAGATGGAGATGTCGCACTGACGCAGAACACAGATTCCCCGACGAGCGTGGGGAAATCAACCCTGGAACTGATGAAATTGCTTGGGTCGTTAGTGCGTCTACGGATCTCCGACGGCCGCGTCATTGTGGGCCGGTTCCATTGCTTTGACAAGCACCAGAACGTCATTTTAAAAGACGCACGCGAGTTTCCACCGACACGTGCGACTTTGAGCAAGAATCATAAGGATCGAGTGGCGATGGCCGCCGAAGCCGAGGCTCGAGACCAAGAAGAAGAGATGCGCTTTAGCAGCATGTTACTACCTTCGGGTAGTCGTTCACTCGGTATGACGCTCGTACCAGGCAAACATATTGTCTACATGAAAGTACAGTGTTAAAAAACATAAGAAAGAGAGAGGTTACAGTATGAAAGACGACGGACGTGTGCTGGTTACAGTTGATTGTCCTCGACAACTTGAGCTTCCTTCTCGTCAATAAACGTGTCTACGTTGGTAATCAGTTCTTTTACAACGTGGCGCACCGCAGCCATCTCTGCTGCTTCCCAATTGTCACATTCGGGTGACATAGTCGGGGGATGCAAAATGTCTTTTGTGAAAAGATGCGCTAGTCTTGTCGCGTCCATACCGTTCTTCGATGAGTATACGTTGACGTCGTTTAGGTGGAAAAGAAGGCAAGCGAGCGATGTGCTATGGAGCCAACAGACAATGTATAGTTTGTCGAAAACTGAGCCCGTGATGAATTTACAGCAGAAGGAATCGATGAGAAGGACGTACAAGTTTTTCTTTGGAAGAGCTTCAAGCAGCGCGCGGAGATTCCGATGGAGATCGAACGATTCGCTTTGCGCTTCACGAGCTAGTGCAGCAAAGTCGTCGTACATCGCAAACGGGATCAAAGGTTCGTCAAGCTGCTTTAGCCACAATCGCACGACTGCTCCGGCGGTACAGGCGTCAAGTAGTTCATCCAGCTCCTCTACGGTCGGTTTGCGAGTCACGGCTTCACTGGCGAACCCATTCAAGAACTTTAGAGCAGTCTACATAGCAAACATAAAAAACTGAATGACAACGGATTACAGAAAGAAGCAACACGAAAGATTACCTTGAGTTTTTTGCTATCCGGCTCAACTTCGTAAAAATTTTCAGTCTCGATACCCGGCGTTGAGTCAAAGATAAAGTGCATGGCGTAGATAGCAGCCTTTGGTATATTTTCCCCCGGGTCTTTCAGGACAGAAGACTCTGCATCGAGAGCACTGGATCGCTGACACGCTACCGCTCGAGGTTTCTTTATTCTACCACTGCCATTCGCAGTGGATGTGGCATGAGTCCCCTCTCTAGGCGATCCAAGGTCAGGTCGCGGGCTATTGGCACTTCGCGTTAGCAAGGAGTCTAGCATTCTTACCCATGACACCGTAACCTGCGGTGATTCCGCAACTAGACTGTAGACTCGAGAGGTTCGTGAGGTACCCCCTTTTTCCTGCTTCAGAGCTGTTGTCCCTGTTTTCTCCTTGATGTGCACATTAGGACTGCCTGCATCCTCATCATCTGTAGAAATATAATCATCCGCACCATACGTGCCCCAACAATTTCGACACGTGATGTCAAAGCGACAGCCTTTGTACTTCGGATGACTAAGCTTACTGATACGCTGAATTAGTCTAAGCGAAATGGCGCCAACCTCACCAAGTGGAATCGGACCCCACGCAGACTGAACCACGTCTGCATAATAGCGAACTTCGTTGGAACGTGCATAAAGAACAAAGTAGCGCAAATTCCATTTCTTCGGTCCTTTAATTCCACGCCGCTGTTTCTGACGAAGCCACCCTTCCAACAAGACGCCACTACCAGGTTTTCCGGGAGATACTCCAGGAACTTTACGGAGACCAGGGCTGGAGACCTCATCGTTGCTGCTTATCGCTAATCGAGGCGATCCACTATAGTCAGATCCGCTAGCAGAGTATTTCAGCCGATCGGTGTGACGATTTATTATGATTGGAGAGACACTTCCAGCCCTTCCAGTCTGCACCTTTGCCGGCCGTTTAATGCCAGTATTACCAATAGCCAAGGTTTCTTTTGTCGAACCCTCGAGCGCTGCTGAAGTTTCACGCTTAAATTGAGCACGGGATAAATTGATGGTAGCAGGCGATTCTAGTACCTCTTGATCAAAACCTCTTTCCTCTCTACCAAACGGCGACATGGTTCGTGTGTTCGTTTTAAGTTTCGATATGTTCGTTTTTTTTCTTTCAATATCTTTTGTAGAAGATGTAACTCCTCCCTCGCTGTTGATCGCCGAGCTCACTATTTCTTTTCGATCAATTGCTATTCGCTGTGCGTGAAGTCGTGATAGCCTTGTATGCGTTGGCGTCGATTCATTTCTGCTTGTTCCACGCGGGCCAACCACTGAGCCAGCAATGTCTGCGTCCATATACGAGCTCTGTTGTTCATATCTATCACCACTAATCGAACCCTTCTTTGTCACCTCCTCGACAGCATCTTTATTCATTGTCAGTTGCTCCTCTTCTTCATCCGAGTCGCTGTACCACTTTTTTCGAGCACTCTTCTTGGCTAACGACGCAGCTCGACTACTCTGGCTGCGAATCAGCTTCTCTATTCTCTCCTGCTCCTGCACCGGTTGTCCGTAGCTTGTTTTGTTCTTCTCCTCACGCTCCACCTCCGATACTTTATCCTCTGTATCAGTAGTTTCATCTGTAGAGCTTTTGGATTGTGCTGTACCAATACGATGAAGTATAGCGTCGTCGCCTACCAAAGAATCCAAGAAGCTATCATTGGAGCTTCGGAATGACGAATTTTTCGGCCGATTTTGATACACGTCGCCACTGAGAGGAGAACCATCGTCCGTAATGTCACTCAGCATATTGTCTTCAGTTGCAGTGCCTACGCCGCGCCGGATAAACAATGTAGCCATATCTTAGAAAGTTTTTTTGTTCTTTTAATTTAGAGATAACGTCTAATATGCCCCTGTTTTCGCCCAAAGATTCTAAAATACCCCTCTTCTTAAAAAAATCCTAAGATGCCCCTGTTTTTGCGGTGCTTTCCAATCGCTAAATTTAAGGCGACTATTTAATGAAACATTAGCTTGCCAATCATCTCTAAGTTTGAATGTCGGTATTACAGGGGCATATTAGACGTTATCTCATGTTAGAAAATATATAAGAAGTGCTACATGCACTAAAATGTAATTTACTTGCGACGAGTGAGAATAGGTAAATGAACCTTGATTGCACTGACAGCTCTGAATGCTCATTTGGTAGCATCAAACCACAAGAAGTCCCGCTGAATAAAAAAATTAGTTCCTTTGCATGCATTAGATATTCGTTCAAAGACCCATACAATTACGTTAGTCATTTTAGTGTAGCATCCTTAGCATCAAAACGTACCATCAAAAATGGTCGTCCAATTAAAAGGGCTACAGGAACAGCACCCAAATGTCTCGAGTCTACAGAGCACGTTGCATTGTCACCTTCTACCCAAACATGACCCTTTGGAACGGTGATTGTCCGCCTTCGCTCCTGATCAAAACGCGGTTGCAGTTCCACCACGTCTCCCTCCTGCAGCATTGCGTAATCATCAGATAGCAAAAACTTCACCTTACATAATTAAAATAAACCAACCAGAGCCAGAATTCGCTTGGTGATTGTCGAACCCTGGCATCGAGTGGGCGATCGCAGCTGAACGATGTCACCACGCTCCCATCTCCGCCAATATCGCGATAGTCGCTCCACGAAGATGATAGAGCCGTCACGAATCGTAGGAACCATGGAATAGCCAATACCGTAATTAATATCAAAAAAAGTATTTCTTTGTCAGGCTGCCCAGCTTACAATCAGCACACCGTTGCGCACTAGCCTTAGCATCGTCAAAATTTTGCGATATTATTATCACTGCAATTTTACCTCACTAAAATAATATTCTCTACTATATGGCGATTATTTCATTAAATAGTCGCCTTAAATTAGCGATTGGAGGGCACCGCAAAAACAGGGGCATTTTAGGATTTTTTTAAGAAGAGGGGTATTTTAGAATTTTTGGGCGAAAACAGGGGCATATTAGACGTTATCTCTTAATTTAAATTGGTTTAAAATTATTTTTATATTTATTATTTAGGTCAAGGCCAATTATATAATTTCGAGAATTGAGAAATTGGGATCCTGAGTTTACAATTGGTTTTTCAACCTGTTGAAAAAATGTTTCTATGTCCTTCGCGCATGAACCTAGGAAACTTGAGATGTAGATGTCGATTATTAACCTTGAATAACCTGGATTTTCTGGAATATTGTAGCAACCAAGTATCCTCTCTTGATAAAAACAACACTCCAACACAGCTAGTAGACAGTAGATGAAGAATAAAACGAAGTCAGGGACTTGCTCAATTGGTACGGATAATCAAAGGTTCGAATACTTTTACTTCAAAAGGGCCTTAACTGGACGTTCTAGAAGTATTTATAGTTTATTTAAAATTTCACAAATTCAATTACGTAAATTAGCATCAAATGGTTTCTTACCAGGTGTTTCTAAATATAGTTGGTAATTATATATTTATGATTGTTACAGATACTCTTGCAAATTTATTTTCAAAAATAAAAAATGGCTATTTAGCAAAAAAATCAAAAATAGTGCAAAAAAAATCAAAACAGTGTATAAATATTTTTATTAAAGAAGGTTTTATAAAAAGTTATAAAATAAATTCTAAGAATCAATTAGATATATATTTAAAATATAAAAGAAATAAATCAGTTATAACTAATATTAAACGTTTATCAAAACCCGGAAAACGTTTATATATAACTAATAAAAATTTATATAAAAAAACGGGATTTTATATTATTTTAACATCTTTAGGTATTTTAACTGATTTAGAAGCTAAAAAATTAAATGTTGGTGGTGAATTAATTTGTCAATTTTTTTTAAATTATGATTCAAATATTGAAAAAAAATATTAAAATTAAAAAAAGACTTCTCAACTTGCCTCGTCGAGCACAAGCCGATCAAGCGACAGCCAGAAGTAACCAGCATTTAACAACCAACCAATCAGCGACGAGATGACTCCTGCTGACCCGAACGAACCGACGATCTCAGCCACTCCGCAACTGGGTACTGTGGTACCCGCCCATCCCGAGCAGCTTTCCGGCCCCGGTTCTGTCGCCTCAGCTGTCGTCGAACCAACCGTTTCAGCACCGGACTCATCCAGTGCCCCGTCTCCCTGTGACACCAAGCTGTACAGTCGATGATGCCATCGACGAAGACCTCGCGGTGCGCACCGTCGAAGCCGGTGCTGGCATGTCCGTGGTCCTGCGTGACACGTCCTCACCAATGAACGTCGACGGAGGGCCGCAAGAAGAAACGACGGCGTCACCGCCATCTGCTCCGGCGGACACCCCCACTGAGGCAAGCGATGACGGTGGTGCTGCCGCCCCCAATGCCTCAACTGCGAGAGCGAACCCAATGTCGCTCCGCGCGCTTCTCAAGCGGGATGCCGAGATCCGCCGCGACAAAGCGCCTGTTCCGGTCTTCGCGCAACTTACGTTGCCGCTCCCCCGGGCTATCGATATTGACGCCATTGAAGCTCTCTACGAGTCCGGCGAGAGCAAGGAAACAGTGTCCACCTCGATCGCCCATGCCCGTCCATATGAGCTTCCTCTAGCCAAATACGTGATGACAATCGACACCCGGCGTGCTTTCGAACGCACAAATATCACGAAGATCGCAAACTCCTTTCTCAAGGACAACGGAAACCACGTAGTTCAAGAGCAGATCCAAGACGTTCAGATCGGGCAGACCTCGAAAGGCCGCGGTGGTGCACTCCGTGTAAAAGTTAAGACTCGCGCTGCGTGCGAAGCGCTGGCGCTTCAAGAAGTCAAGATACTCGGTGGAAAGTACCGGTTCTCGGATTTCGATATTCTCGCGGATCGGTATTATCTCGACGTGTCCAGCGTCAAAAGCGATTTTGACGAACAAGCGATGGTGGAGACCTTTCATTAACTCGGGGCACAGCCCATATATGCTACGTTACGCGACGTCTGTCTCTCGGCAGGCCTTACGACCGCGACGTTTCGCATCTATTTCCACGCAAGCCGGTGTCCCGACGCGCTGATGGTAGGCGGGAAGGTCTGCGAGCAGATCGTCTTTGGGGGTCGTGTCTATCCAGCTCTGGGGAGAGATTCTACGTTTCCGTCCCAGCTACTCGGTTTTGGCCAGCGCTCACTGCATGCTCTATCCTTAGACGCAGCTCGATATCCAACGACTGGAGACGGAGTGGAAACGCAGTCAACAAAAGAGGGTGGAGGACGGAAGTCGTACGCCGACATAGTCAAGCAAAGGGCGTCAAAGCCCAGCAAACGGGGACCAAACGACGAGGCCGTCAGTGTCCTCTCCTTGGACACAAATGCGGGATCAGTGTTAACGCCACCAGGTAGTCCGAAGGGGAAGACGCACGAGAAGGCTCTGGTTATCTATACACCTCAATCCGGTGGGTTACGCTCCATCACGCTTCTTCTCGGGTCGAACGCGGAGAACCAAAGTGACACGAAGACCTCCAAGGCCAGTGCAAAGAAGCCGAAGGGCAAGCGCACTCGCAGTACTGACTACTTCGCGAACATGCTCCAGAAAGGCAAGCCAAGCCTGTCGGAGGTATCGCGACGAGCAACCACTTCGCAGTACTCGAACAAGTCGAAGTTGACTTTGAGTGCCGGCGTGCGGTGGTCAGTGACAGTACCCCGGTGCGGTTCCAGATTGTTCTACGCAAGGTAACCGTCCCTGAAACTGTGCGCAAGAGTACCGAGGCGATCCACTTTCTCTTCAAGAAACACACGTCCGTGAAGAGAACGAAGCAGGAGATACCGATCCAAGAGGCGGTAGACGAGCTCGAGGACGCGGAGGAGACTGCCAAACTACAGCTAAAGCCGACGCAACTCGCCGCTGCTGACGCTCGTGTCGCTGGGCTCCGCAACACGATGCGGAAAACGAACAATCCGGACACGCTGTGCTTCATGGCGTCGTCGAAGGCTATGATCGCTTTCAACGCTGCATTGATGGCCGAGATGAGCGAGACCAAGCTCAGTGTTTCGGAAGTCGCACAACTGCACATGCTGAACCGTGTGTTGAGTGCTTCAGACCCGTCAACAACGACGACTTTCGCTCACAAATGGAAAAAAATACTTCGGAACCAAACTCCCGAAGTCTCGTGAAGAGATCTTCAGCGCGGCTGCCGGCTGGTGGAGGGATCCATCCATCAAACCAATGCTGCGTGCAACGCGCGCGCTGGCGTTGTTCGAGGTAATACTGATGTGCACGGCTCCTCAAGTCTTCATGAAAGACATATGGATCTAGCGCCTAACTGGCCATCCGGTTGCATGGATCCCGGCTCTCAACTGCCGTCTCCTGCACCCGAACATACTGCTAAATTTGTTGCGGTCCGGGTTGGGCGCCCAGTGATTTGACGTTTGGAATACGCTCCAATGGCAAGGCTCGCTACTCGATGACCTCGAGTATCTCCGTGACTGTGAACTGTTTTTCCAAGCTGACGAAGCAATTCTGCTGCTGAAGACAGTGAACAGTAAGCCGCCAGTACTTGTGACTGGTCCGCTGCAATTTGAGTGCTAATGTGAACCCAATAGAGACGAGTGGACCAGTCTCGTGGGATGTTGTCAGTCTCCTGACTGTCAACACCAAGGGGATCAAGAAGAATGGCCACCTACTCATCGAGAATCTGCTGATGAAACACAGCCTCTCCTGTGTCCAAGAAACCAAACTTCGAGACTCCCATCATCTCGCCACACTTGATTTCAACCACGAGGCACGCTTTCAGCACAAGTTGTTCGTCAACGACCACAACGCTTCAACCCTCGTGGCGCAACCTAACCGTTCTGGGGGGGGGGTCCTCACAGTTCTGCGGTCCGACTTTCCCGGGTACGAGACAGCAAAGGAGCTCCCAGAGCTGTCTGTTATTGGCCGGTACCTGGTAGTTGAAGTTGTAGACAATCGCGCTCGATCTTTATCCACAACGTGTACTCTCCGGTGGATTACGAAGATAAAGCGACATTTTTCAACTATCTCCCAGTAGAAGTGTTTGGCAGTAACTCCACGCACATCGTTCTGGGTGACCTAAACACACCACTCTACCCGATTGTTGACGCGTCCAGGCCTCGTTAAGCAGCATCCACGAGAAGGAGCGCATGTATAAGGTGGCTTGGACAACTCGGCGTCGTTGACGCGTGGTGGATCCACCACCCAGTAGAGCGTGTCTTCACCGTTCCGTGTCCTAGACGTAATCGGATTGTCTACATCTTGCTCTCGAACGAGTTCTGCGGAGCCGTCTACGGTGATTCTAAGTATTTTGAACCGAAGGGCGCTGGAGATCACCTAGCGCACCACGTGACTCTCCGATCCATGGCACAGCTTCACGGGCGGGGGTTCTGGCGTTTTCCAGCGACGCTATTTGACTATCCGGATGTCGTCCAAGCTATAGAAGCTGAAGCACACGATTGTCGGCAACAATTACGCCAGTCGTCCAACCCAGGAAAGACGTGGCATCGCTGGAAGCGCGAGACATGCAAGCTGATCCAAGCATTAGACAAGCGGTTGCGAGGCCAACATGAGATAACAGTTCGTGCGGCACACAGATCACTCACCACTGCAGAAGAGCGGTACCGACGAGATGGTGGCGAGGCATCGCATATCGCGTTCCATACCGCGCTGCAGACATACAACGACTGTGAATGTACATCTCGGGCGTACAACCAAGACACTGCCTTTGACTTCCAGGCTTCCGTGTCAGAGACTTCGTCCAAGTACTTCTTCCGACCGCTTGAGGGGTCTCTCCGTCGTGTCAGCATCGAGGAGGTACGGAAGGCGGATGGTGACCTGTCGAATAATGCAGATGTGTAGCCGGTGCGTATACGCACGGTGCGGCTAGCTCACAGAAGAAGACTCTTCCTTAAAGCGGTGCCTACCGCTACTTAGCCGATACGCCCTTATAAAGGGCTTAGTAGGAGAGATCTCCTACTCGGGGCCAAGATTCCCGGTTTGGTTTACTAATTAGCTTTAACGGCTGTGTTCCCTTTACGGGGTGTAAGTAAAGGGAGGCCCCCCTCTTATCTACGACACTCACTGCACGCGCGACCGGTCGAGGTCGCGCTTCTGCACTTTAGAGTGAAATGTAAACTGAATATATTTAATATGTAATTAGACTAAATTAATTTAAACTAATATAAACTATATGTACTACTAAGTAGAATATTCCAAATTCGTACCTAGCTAAAATGTAGTGTACACACCTGTGCACCGAGACGTGGATGGCTGACACACCACCACACCAAGGACCCCTGCCCTGATTGGTTAAAATAACCAATGGTTCAAAACCTTTCAAACCGGTCAATACTGACCTCAACCGTAGTGTACTCATGTACACCAACACTAAATGTAACTTAAATGTAAGCCCATTACATCCCCCCATCAAGACTATTGCTTACGCAATAACAAAATTTTGTTGGAGAACTCCAACGCCAGTTCCTCTGGCCCTCCATATGTACACCTTCAGTGGTGCTATGGCGTCTCCTCTAGAAGAGGTAGACTACTCCGAGAAATCGGAGGTGGATGCCCTTGGGGATACCTCCCCAACGGTTTAACCGCTCCAACAGCGCCGAACGGCGTTATCGGCAGCCTAATCCGTTCCCCACACGTGGGGAAAATGCACTAACCAGTGCGCCACCCCTGCCCATATCGGATGATACATCCGAATCGCCAACGGCGATCGTCACGAATGAGCTGGACGCAGCTCAGGACACCCAACTTGCCGCACAGGCACTAACGGCTGCGTTACGTGCCCCCAAACGCCTGTCAAGGGCGGCTTATAATTTTGATGGTCCTCTTGACCTTCCAAGGTGGGCCAGGCGTTTGGTAAGGACCAGTTTAGCGTCCTATAATCCTGGCCCCGCGGCGAACAGCCGTATCAACGCGAACGCCGTGAGAAACTCCGGCAACAACTGCTTACACAAAAGCAGTTTACTAGCGTCTCCTACCGAGAGCGCTTAGACAGGCAGGCGCAGGGTGCCCCTGTTGGGAACCTCCGCGAGGTTCCTTTCGTTCTTTCTCCGGGAGAAAGTGCTGATGATGCAGAGAAGAAGTTCCGCGCTTGGGCGGAAGGGGAGAAGATTCTCCCCAGCTTCAATGAGCTGCACGACAGCTATTCCCGTCGAGACATTTGGGTGGAGAGGGCGTTGCGCCTGGCATTTGCCAGAGCCAAAGCGATGGAGCTATTACGTGCTCCATATCGCACGCGCTACTCCAGCGTCCCTGTCTCCACCCTGGTGCCAGAGAACAGTGTGAGAGTCACATCTGCCTCCGGCGAACTCCCACTTACTGGGATTGAAGGGGATTCCCATGCCCCTCTGGTCGTTGACCTACAGCGGGATTCTCCCGCTAGAAAGCGTCAACGACGTCGCGGCAATCCTGCCGTAGGGGAGTATCGAACTACCACGAGCTCTGTAAGTGTGTATAACCTTTCCACTTCACCAGATACTGGGTTTGACCCCGATGATGACGTCGCGCCATCAACCGCTCCACATGAAAGTGTGGAGTACCCTCCTCATCAAGCGTTGGAGAAGGAGGTAGCGCAATTGCGACGTGAGATTCGCGAGCGCTGTGATCGACACAGCCATCGCATCCATGATCTCCACTATTGGAAGTTATATTTTGGAAGTGTTTTGGTCTGTTTGTGTCTGGGGTGAAGAGTTCCGCCCCAGAGATACCTACCCAGATCGGTCTTCTATATTCAAGACCGGGGGATCCGAGATGAGCGGGATGCCACTGATCGCTTCGAGAGGCGGCTTTGATTCTCTCGAGACGACCGTTGCGGAGCTTCGTGGTCGCATTTTAGCCCTTTCGGGCTTCCTTCGCCCTGCCGTGCCTTACGGCTCTTACGGATATCCACCTTTCCACCCCCCTCCAGGAGGGGGCCCGCCTCCGGGTCCTGATATGGCTTAAGCATACCGACATAGAAGGTTGGATGCGTACGCATCACCTTCGGGATGTCCAAGGTATACGATAAGCCCTTTCGGGCTAGTACCTTAAAGGGCCCCACAAACCTGGGGCGCAGTTTATTGCGCAACACATTTGAAACTGCATGTGTAGGAAGATTTTTAGCGTTTAATAAAACACTTTCTCCTACTTTATATATATATTCGTTACGCCGCCCCTTGCGGTCAGCTTGATCCTTCTGCTTGTCTTGGCTTTCCGCCATGGCACCGCAGACGTGTCGTAAGACACTAAGGCGCGTCGATAAAAACTTATCGATGTGCTTTCGCACAGATACAGGGCTGACATCGGGGAATCCTCCCCCCTCAAGCCCTGGGTCACACACACTTGGCGTCAACGGGACCCTCGGTATCACTAATCCGTTCACTAAAAATGGGGTAAACCCCGTAGATGCATGTACCGAATTGTTGATAGCAAATTCAACCATCGGAAGCATCTCACTCCAACTCTTTGGGGAATCCGGACATAAACTACGGAGAATATCCTCCACAACGCGGTTAACGCGTTCCGTCTGACCGTCCGTCTGCGGGTGATCCGCAGTGGACATGAGGAGCTTGGTGCCTAGCACCTTAAACAACGCTCCCCTGAATTGTCCCGTAAAACGGGGATCCCGATCCGACAAAACGGAATCGGGTAGACCCTGCTGTCGAAAGACACGGTCTAGGAACAATTTCGCTGTTCCTTGTCCATCTATGGACTCTTGCACCGCCGCCAGGTGAGCCATCTTGCTCAAATGGTCTACAAAAACCAAAATGCCGGTGTTTCCGGCCTTATCCTTCGGAAAACCGAAGATAAAATCCATGCTAATGGATTTCCACACTCCGTTGGAACCGATAAGCTCGCCAAAGGCGCAGCTGAACTTGCAGAGGGTTTAACCCTCTGACACGTCTCACAGGTGCGTATATACGCACCGACCCACTTATACATGTTAGTCCACCAATACAAGCGCTTAAAGCGCTGTAGGTCTTATCCCGACCTAAATGACCCCCGGTAGGGGCGTCATGTGCCTCAAAGAGGACTCTATACTTCAGTTCCTCATCATGAGGAACTACCACCCGCGGAGTGTCCTCCGCGCTCGTGCTATAATATAGCAGACCGTCACAGTACCTGTAACGGTGTAAACGAGCTTTAGCTCGACTTGACAGGGTTGGCTCAGACGAGCCAAGACCCTTTTAACCTAACGAGCTGATAAGCGCCGTACATTGTGGGTCTTTCTCATACGCCTGGCGTATGAGATCCATTACAGATGTGGTGACGAATGTCGCGTGATCGAGCTCGTAATCGGGACTACGCGATAACGCGTCTGCAAGCACGTTCTGCTTGCCAGGTTTATACTTAACCTCAAAGTTGTACTCCGCAAAAAAGGAGAGCCAACGAGCCATCCGTTGCGAGAGATGAGGCGACTCTGTTGCTGTCCGTAAGGACGCGTGGTCTGTATAAATCAAGAACGGCTTTGAGCCGAGTAGGTGAACCCTAAATTTGACAAGAGCATACTTCATAGAAAGTAGCTCCTTATCATGAACGGGATAATTCCGTTCCGAAGCTTTAATCTGCCTCGACTCAAAGGCGATCACGCGTTCCCGTCCCGCATCGTCTGCTTGTAACAAAGCACATCCGATTGCGAAATCGGAAGCGTCGCAGACGACACTAAATGATTTCCCAGAATCTGGGAGAGCAAGAACGGGAGCTTTTAACAATCTCCCCTTTACCACTTCAAAAGCGTTTTGGTGTTTGGTTTCCCAACACCAATCAACATCCTTCTTAAGACGGTCGGTTAATGGCTTCGCCATTTCAGCGTAGTTCTCGCTGTACTTGTGGAGATAATGGGCTAATCCAAGCCACTTCCGTAAATCTCAAAGATTTACAGGCGAAGGCCACTCCACAATGGCTTTCACCTTCGCGGGATCCGCCCGCACTCCATCCTTACCAATGAAGCATCCGAGGAAAGTAATTTCCTCAGCACCAAAGATACACTTGGATGCGTTTGCATATAACTTATGCTCTCGCATACGTTCGAGCACTGCTCAAAGGTGTATCAGATGCTGCTGAACATCAGATGAGTCGCCTTCCGCACGACTATGAACGAATATATCGTCTAAGTACGTCTGAGCGTACTTCCTATTAGGGCGGAAGAGTTGAGTCACCAAGCGATTGAAAGTCGCTGGTGCATTTGAAAGCCCTTGTTGCACAACAAGCCACTCCCACAGCATGCCGCTAGGCGTGCTGACCGCTGTAAGCGGAATATCGGACGCTCGCATGAGCACCTGATAATACCCGTCCACCAGATCTAAGGCACTGTATACAGTACATCCCGCCATATTGTTCTGGAGGACATCATTCCGAGGAATCGGAGTCTGCATGGGTACAGTAGCTGCATTCAGCTTGTTGTACGCATGCACAATGCGCCACTTTCCGTTCGGTTTACGAACAAAAAAAGTGGGAGATGAATGGAGAGACTTGCTCTCCCGCACCATCCCTGCCTCTTCTTTCCCCTTGAAGAATGCGTCGATGACGTCGCATTGCTCCTTGGGGAGAGCCCACTGCCTAGTGACGCAGTATTTGGTTCCAGGAACCAAATCGATTTCATGTCGGACTCCCCGATCCGGTGGTAGCCCCATCGGTGGGTTGTCACTAATGACATCTCCAAATTCCTTTAATAAGGAATGGTAAGGGTCCCCAGGATCCGCGAGGATCTTGAGCTTCTTCGGGCATTCGATGCCTGTTTGGTTTGCACCAAAACTGACTCGTCCATCGTGGATGAGGAGCTCAACTCCTCTTCCGGACGTAATACGACAACCTCGTCTATTTCATCTGCTCTCAAAGCAGTTTCAAATTTGTTGAAGGACATCTCCTCCAACGACAACAGTTCGCCTACCCCAGTCAACCGTTCCAGGCTTACGCCTTCTGTGACAACACCTGTCACACTATTCTTCATCCTATAGGACTGCTGACTACTGGCCTCGGGACTCATCCCGACATCCAGATGGGGGGAATCAATTGCCCATCTATTGGAAGTGCCACGCGCCTATCCACAGAGGTCTATACCTCTACCACCGGTGACTCGCCGGTCTCACCTATAACGGCGTAGTCGGAGTCATTTCCGACGTGCGAAAGAGACAAACTTCGGGTCTCTTCGCTTGGAAGCGCCTCACGCTTAACCACAGGGGTCTCTACCCCTACCACTGGAGTCGTCTCAGAGGAATCCACCTCTGTCAATGGCGACTTGTCAGTCTTGCCTATAACGGCGTGGTTAGAATCATTCCGACTTGCAAAAGAGACGAACTACGGGTCTCTTTGCTAGGAAGCGCCTCGCGCTTAACCACAGGGGTCTCTACCCCTACCACTGGAATTACCTCAGAGAAATCCACCTCTGCCACTGGCAACACATTAGTCTCGCCATTAACGGCGTGGGGGTTAACCGCCGAATCCCCCTCGTTAAGGAACTCTTCCTTAACGCCATTGGGAATGATCATTTCCCCAATCTCTGGCATCTCACGCCATAATCGCTTTCGCGATCGAGCAAAGGTGGGTTCATGACTCGACAATGCTTCACCCGATCGCGGGTGCGTTGAGCCAATGGACTTAGACTTCCAGTCTATCCATGGATCGTGGCGTTCCAGCCACTTCATGCCCAGAATGAGGTCATACCTCGAGTCCAAATCCAGGACTAGGCAACGTTCTAAGCTGTCGAAGTCTGCAAACTTCATCTTAAGGTCAATCGAGACCTTGGGTACAGAATCATGTACGACCGTCGCAAGACGGACCATGACAACGTCACGAGAACGTGCCTCTACGGCCTCGGCATACAGCCGAGTATTCTCAACAGAATCCCGTCTGACATAATTGTTAGACGATCCAGAGTCTATCAAGACTATCCAAGGCTTATAAAAGCCTTTTACGTCCGCAAGGACTACCAGCAAACCTGGCTGGTACACCAACTCGGTGCTAGAAAGCACCGCTTCCGTCGGGGCTTTGTGCTGTCGTCCCCTACCCTGGGGCTTAACAGCACTGAGGGGTCCCCCAGTAGAGCTTCCCGCACCTACTGGGAGCCGTCGTTTCCTGACGGCTTGGGCAAGTGCTTTTTCCCCACCCTTGGTCCCTTGTAGCGAGTGTATCGCTGGGGATTTTTCGGACACCTGTTCCGCAGATGATCCACGCTTCCACACAAGAAGCATCTCAGCGTCCCATGCCGCTGCAGCATAGCTAAGAGCTCCACCTCGAAGATCTGCGGAAAAGAGTCAATGTGAGTCTTAGCGGGAGGTTTCTCCTCCGCTTCGACCTGACTAAGGTCCATGGGTTCGGGACCCACCTTAGAGGAACGGAAGTTCCTCTCGACGTTGAACGCCATCTCTTGAACGCCTCCCCCAGGTATTCAGGTCGGCATCGGAACAATTCTGAACGTGCTGGCCCTTTTCTCAGGCCACCCATGAAGACGAGAATAGACACATCGTCCGAATACGCTTTCGCGTACATCCCTGCCAACAGGGTCTTAAGTTCTTGGATATATGTTTCCAAGTCCCTAGTGCCCTGACGGCACCTCCGAAACACCAGCTGATTCTGTAAAACCAGATGAGGCGTTGCGGACATCTCCATAAGCTTCTTCTTAAGGACCTCCAAGATTGGGAACTCGTCCGTGACTGACTCCGAACACGTAAACGCCCATGCACGGGCTTTACCCGTGAGATGGGTCAATGCAAGTCCCACTTGAAAGTGATCAGCGATCACATTCGATGTGGCGAAGGCCGTTTAGACCTCTCGCAACCAAACGTAAAGGTTGTCACCCTTCTCTCCGGTGAACTCCTTTATCTTAAACGATAATGGGGGTCGCACCCCCTTGGAACTACCTCCACTACAACTCGCCTCATGAGCGATGATGGCATTTACCCTTGCCTTTACGGCCTCAAGGCCCTGCACCACTAGAAGCTTTATGCTTTCTTCACCCATTAAGGGTAACAGCCTTTTAAAGGCTTCCTGCTGGACGAGGGTCAAACTATCCCAATCGTCCTGATTCATCCTTTGCAGAGAATGCCTTAGTCTACCAACACAGGTGTTGGATTGACTACAAGTGCTACCAGATGTAGCCGGTGCGTATACGCACGGTGCGGCTAGCGCACAGAGGAAGACTCTTCCTTAAAGCGGTATCTACCGCTACTTAGCCGATACGCCCTTATAAAAGGCTTAGTAGGAGAGATCTCCTACTCGGGGCCAAGATTCCCGGATTGGTTTACTAATTAGCCTTAACGGATGTGTTCCCTTTACGGGATGTAAGTAAAGGGAGGGCTCCCTCTTACCTACGACACTCACTGCACGCGCGACCGGTCGAGGTCGCGCGACTGCACTTTAGAGTGAAATGTAAACTGAATATATTTAATATGTAATTAGCCTAAATTAATTTAAATTAATATAAACTATATGTACTACTAAGTAGAATATTCCAAATTCGTACCTAGCTAAAATGTAGTGTACACACCTGTGTACCGACACGTGGATGGCTGACACACCACCACACCAAGGACCCCTGATGTAACAGGACTGATACTGTTACAGGCTTACACTTTATTTTGCGAGGAAGCGCGCAATACAATAGGGCAGGATTAGTTGATAACAACTAATCCTATATTTAAAGTAAATATATTAATATTCACTTGTGGGTTAGAACGCAAAATTAAGAGTGTTTATTTAATGGGTGGTTTAGAGGCTAATAGTATAGTAACTAACTAATTAATATAATAATATCAAGTCTTTAACTAACTGTACTATTAGTTAACCTGCAAGATTCGTTATTTATACCGAATCGACTTTTCCTTCTTGGATTATAATAACTTATAATCTCTTATTTAAATTTCAGACAACGCGTCTGAAATTAAACTGTGATATTCTAACTTGAATATCTATTATGTAATGGCACCCCATTACATCACCCCCCACTTAAGGTGGTTGGACAATAATAATTATTATTTTGGCCAATCAAGGGTGGCACTTGTTGGTCAGAATTTCTCATTCACCAACTGATTGACCATCGACTCGATGGTCAAGACACACGGCGGCGGCGCTCTAAAGAGCGCTGCTGAAAACAATGAAGGAACTCCTTCCTCCGCCTCAGCACTAGGTGCTGAGGTGTTGAGTGACAACGGTGACTCTGCATTAGCAGCGTCAACTACACAAAGGTCGGAAGACGTACCGTCTTCGACAACAGATGCTGATAAGGCGGCATCTGACAAGAAACAGGGAGATGTTGCTAATGCAACATCTCGCACGATGGCAACTTCCGAATGGCGTGTTGCCAAGAGGGCCATGTTCGGGAGTTCTGACTCCGAACAAAGTGATGGGGATACAGATGTCCCCACTAAAGGATCTAGCGAGTCGAAACTCGCTAGGTGCTCATCGCCTAACAGCGATGACGACTCTGGTGTCGCTGTCAGCTATGACAGCGACAATAATTATCACAGGTGGTTACGGGAACGCAGAGCCCCACCTGGACCAAGTACTTCTCCAGGTCGGGATGATTTAACCCCGGCGCGTGGTGTTGAAGCAGGCGGTGCTCCGCCTGCTAAAAGGGCTCGAACAGAAGCGGCGGCTGCCGATTCTAAATCGTATCATCGTACGGAAACACATGTTCCGTACAGAGTGGGGTTTTGGACCCCTGGCTGGGCTATTGCCCCCAACAGTGTCGGTCACCGTAAACGAGACTGCCAGTATACGTTGTTCGATATCAACGTGCTGGATGACTGCGAAGAGATCCAGTCACGTCGATTTGATCGAAGTACAGACGATAGGCGTCTGTACTTTATTGACCTCTTTTTCCAGGTTCGATATTATTAGAGACGGAAAGGGTCAAGGAAGAACAGGGACGATAAAGACGCCCTGACTCAGAGTTGGAATGCTTTTGTTGACAACTACAACAAAAGCCCAGATGATTACGTGAATAAAGTTCACGTAATGCGCGAGCGCTTTTTAAAGCACTCACGAACAGGCAAAATGGAATACATCCATTTTTCTTGCCTCAAAGAAGGGTTAAAGTGTGGTGTCCCTTCTCACCTCGTTTTCCCGCGGTGTCCGCAGCGCGCTCCTCGTCTATCAGAGGAGGAGTTGCGGGGGTACGGTGGCTTTTCCGTACCCGCCGAAATTCAGGGTTTAATTGATACCCTGAATGCATCAACACCTACTGTTGATGCTACTTCGCATTATGAGTTTGAGACTTCTTCTCAAACTCAGTCAAATGGTCTGGGGCGTCGGCCCTAAGAACCTCAATCGGCTCCCAAGAGTCGAACTCTTGGGGATATCCCAGCCAGCGTACCAAGTACTCGGTACGCTGCCCCTTCTTCAAAGGCACCGAGCGCTTCGAGATCAAGCGCTCGAGGATATATCGCTTATTCCCCTGATTATCAATCAGGGGCGGCGGAGGTTGAGAATTCCCTCGCCGTTGTTGTTGCGGAGCATGGTTCTTCGCTCCGCAAGCTCGAGGAGGGTTATTCCTCCTTGAGCAGCGATATGTCTCACTGTGTGAAGACATATCGGTCTCTTCGCGAGGATGTACGCGACATCCTCGGAGCGCACACTGCCCTCCAGCAGAAGAATTATCTTCTGTACATTGAGCTTTCTCGCTATAAGAGAGAGCTCGATCGGCGCACAGCTGATCTCGAGCAGTCGAAGGCGGAGGTAACGACTCTCCGCTCTTCTCATCAACGGCTGGAGGCCGATTACAAGTCTCTCTTGGGAGACTTGGAGAAGCACGGCATCTCCCGTGGTTCTGCGTCTCGTCCTAAGACGAAGACGAGTGATACGGCTTGAGCCGCCCAACATAGAATGTTGGGTGGAGCCGCATTGCTGTGGGAATGTCTAAGGTATAGGCATTCCCCCGAATCTCTTGGACCTTGAAGGGTCCAATGTACTTAGGAAGCAACTTCCGTGTAGGGAAGTTGCTTATTGCATGTGTAGGCAAATTAGTAGTACTTAGTAATACTAATTCACCTTTAAGAAAGGAGTTCTTGTTCTTCCTTCCTTGTTTATCTGCATTTTGCTTCTGCTTATCAAAAGCAGAGGCAAGTGCATCCTTTACATAGCGTATTACAGCTTGGCGCTGTAATACTAATTCATCTACTGCTTTATCAGCAGTAGGTGCATTATCCTCGTTGTCTGCAGCCATTGCTGCAATCACATATTCATCGTATGCAGCTTCAGTTTTAATTGAAGATGCTTCCGCTTCTACTGTATTTTCAGTAGAAGGGCCATCGTTTTGTTCACAAGTTGCAGTCGCAACTTGTGCATTGACTCGCTCAAAATTTGAGCGGGTCCCTCCCCCACTTAGTTTTGGCGTACCGCCAAGTAAAGCTGGGGTTCGTGGATTCCTTAAGGCATTCACGTAGAACGGTGTATGCTTAGTTGAAGCATGCACTGAATTGTTAATCGCAAATTCAGTGAGTGACAGGTAGTCACTCCACTGTTCAAAGGCATGTGCGTATGATCGCGACATGTCTCCGAGAACGCGGTTAACCCGTTCCGTCTGCCCATCCGTTTCCGGATGGTCCGCAGTTGACATCTTCAACTGGGTTCCCAACAATGAGAACGTTTCTTGCCAGAAACGTCCTGTAAATCTCGGATCTCTATCCGAGGCAATGTCTTCCGGCATTCCGTGCAAACGGAATACCGTATCAACGAATATCCGCGCTGTTTGAGCGGCGGTTACATTCGCTGATACTGCAGTAAGATGTACCATCTTACTGAAACGGTCTACAAAGACCACTATTCCAGTCTTCCGACTATTGTCGGGTGGAAGACCGAATACGAAGTCCATTGAAATGGACTTCCAACACTCTGTAGGAACCGGCAGAGATTGCAGCGGAGCCTGTGCAGACTGCGCAGGCTTAACGCGCTGGCAAATCTCGCAAGCGCGTACGTATTTGCGTACCCACTTGTACTGGTTTCGCCAGTAAAAGTCACGTGCGAAAGAAGCGTATGTCTTCTCTCGACCTTGATGCCCCTAAATCGGTGCATCATGATACTCAAACATTATTTGATGTTTGAGATCATCGTCGTTTGGAACGACGATGCGACTTTCATCTTTTTGGTCTGTGCTGTAAGTCAGCAGACCATCGTGCAGTCGATATCGATGCACGCAAGCGCGGAGGAACTCTGGGAGTTCGTCACGTTTCTCACTTGATTGATTACGTAAGTAATCAATCAACAGACGTGTCTCCTCGTCTGTTTTGTACGCCTCGCGTACTTGTCGTATAATTGACGACGACAAAGCAGTGCAACGGATCGCGTTTGCAGTGGCCCCTTCGGTTACGGACGGTTTCATCTCGTAATCGGGCCTTCGTGATAGCGTATCTGCTATCACGTTCAACTTTCCGGGTTTGTATTCAACCGTAAAGTTGTACTCAGCAAAGAATGACAGCCATCAAGCCATTCTTTGAGAAATGTGTGGTGAATTCACGGCCGTGCGTAGCGACGCATGGTCCGTGTAAACCACAAACGGTCTATCTCCCAATAGATAGATCCGAAACTTAGCCAGTGCAAACTTCATGGCAAGGAGTTCCTTGTCATGCACTGGATAGTTGCGCTCGTCTGGGCGCAACTGACGCGATTGATAGAAGATTACGCGATCACGATCATCGTGATCACGCTGCATCAAAGCACAGCCGATAGCAAAATCGCTCGCAGTCGCAAACGACGTGGAACGGACGCTCGTTATCGGCTATAGCCAAGACAGGCGCTTCAGTCAAGCTTTGCTTGACTGCATCAAAAGCATCTTGACATTGGGTATCCCAATGCCATTCGACATCTTTCTTAAGTAATTGAGAAAGAGGTCGTATCAACCCAGCATAGTTGCACGAATACTTGTGCAAATATGTTGCCAACCCAAGGAACTTTCGAAGTTCCTTAACGTTGTTTGGCGTAGGCCATTCAACGATCACCCTGATCTTTTCTGGATCAGGACGCACCCCGTTCTTGCCCACAAAGCATCCAAGAACGGGTATCTCAGGTGCACCAAAGGTGCACTTCTTCAGATTTGCATAGAACTTATGTTTACGCATAAGCTCCAACACTCGACGTAGATGCTTCCTATGGACATCTACATCGCTTTTATCGTGTTCACCCTTACGATGGATGAACACGTCATCGAAATAACTCGGTGCGAATTCTCGCACCGGGCGTAATAGATGCCTTACGCATCTGTTAAACGTAGCAGGGGCATTTCGAAGCCCCTGTGGCATAACAAGCCACTCCCAAAGCATGCCGCTTGGGGTGCTTACTGCCGTGAGAGGGATATCCTTCTCACGCATTAGGATTTGATAAAATCCATCTCTTAGATCGAGAGCACTAAAGATGGTGCTCCCGCACATGCCATCTATGATGACATCCTTCCGCGGTATCGGTGTCTGTGCCGGTACCGTCGCTGCGTTCAGCTTGTTGTAAGCGTGAACGATTCTCCACCCACCTTTGTACTTCTTCACACAAAAGGTGGGGGTAGAGTGTGGTGAGGTAGACTCCCGCACTTGGCCTGATTTACGACGAGCTTCGAAGAACTCGTCGATCGCTTTTACCTGATCACGCGGCAACGGCCATTGCCGCATAACACAATACTTCGTGCCTGGCACGAGGTCAATCTCATGACGAGTTCCCTTATCCTTAGGGATCTCGCTAGGTACTTCTTCTGGGAATACGTCAGCGTATTCCCGAAGTACCTCATAAAATGGGGAGTTCGCTTTAAGCGACTCGCAGCTCTGCGCTTCAAAGCACTGAACTCTCGTTTGATCATTGGGAACCTCTTTCCCAATGTTTTCCACTTGTAATGTGGATATTCGTTCACGAATATTCACTACATCATCTGTTGCAACGATGATACAGATCTGTTCGATCTGACCATCGTGCAAGTTTCTCATAAACTTCTTCCAGCTTAGCGCTGGAAGAGCCATCACCTCCGATCGGAGGGTGTTCCATAAACAGAGACTGGATAGCTAATCCGGTCTCTGTTTGCGTCAAGACGTTGATCGTCTCGACGGAACTGCCCATGCAATCAGACGCACTCGTCTGATTGACTTCTACACGGTGATTACGATTCACCGTGTGCGAATACTCATCATCATGGTGGCCACTGCCTACCATGGAATTTTGGCGATCAGATGTGCTCGTCTGATCGGCCGCCTTTTCTGCGACAAGGTGGTCTTTATCACCCGTGCGCATGGCTAACGCAACGTGGTGGGCACAGGCCACGACGGAGTTTTGCTCACGATTGCACTCGATCGTGAGTTCACTCTCATCAACACGGAATTCATTCGTCGTGTTGGAACCTTCGGTCGCACAGTGGGTGTTTCCCACTGTGGATACTATTTCATTCTCACCGTGGGTGTTTCCCACCGTGGATATCACTTCATTCTCACGGTGGTCTTTATCACCCGTGGAATGTTTCTCTCCAACACGCAACGACTCTTCTGTTGCGTGTGGTAGTCCCTCTGGACTCTCACTAGCGGAGGTACCTTCCGCTGATCGTGTCAGAACAGACCTGGTGGCGCCATCGCTATCCACCAGACTGTCCGACGCTGCGGTTGTATCCTCTGATACAGCAAGATTACACATAGGGTGATCAGATCCTGTGCGTCCGCCGCAGTCGATCGATAGGTTAACCCAATCGATCGAAGGTTTAAACTTGGACATCCATGGGATTCCAAGTATCACATCGAACTTGTCATCTAAATCGAGGACGATGAATTCATCCTCGAATGAAAGTTCATTCAACTCGAAGCGTGTTTTAATCACACGATTTGGAATAGTCATGGTTGCACCTGTTGCTAACCGGACTGACAACATACTTCGTGGGGTTTCAACCTCCACGAAGCTCAACAGCGTTAGACTCTGAGTTCTAACGAAATTGTTTGACGCTCCTGTGTCAAACAAAGCTCGCATGGGGACATCGCTCCCGTGCGGCTTAACCTCCAGGGTGATAAGAGGCTTACCATCACCCTGCACCTTTTGACAGGACATAGTCCCGTCTGGGGCTATTACCCCCACATGCCCTATGTCGGCATGTGGGATAACATTCCCAGTAGGGCGCCCCGCCCCTACTGGCGATTCTCGTTTTTTGCACCAACAGGGTGATGTCCCTGTTGGTGTCGCCGTGCAGCGGACGGCTCCGTCCGCTGACTGCGTGGCACCGGACGTGGTACCATACACTCATGGGCAAAATGTCCCATTTTCGCGCATCTATTGCAGCGAATATTCTTCTTAAATTTCGGTTGCTTCGTGTTCGAAGCAACCGCAACCGATAGGTCCATCGGCTCTGGACCTCCACCGCCCATGCTCTGGCGCGGGTGGCTGTTTCTTGAGACGAAGTGTGAGATTCTTCTGCCTGAATGCTGATTGTTGACATGCCGTTGCGGCATGTCAAAAGAGAAGGGCTGTTGAGCCCTTCGGCTGTACCCAGCATGCGATGACGCTGATCGCATGCTGAACTCCTCACGGATGCCAATATCAATGGAATCCCTCAGAGTATCTGTCGGGTGCCGATAGAGACTCTGTTTGACGGGACCATCATTGAGTCCCTTCATGAAGCCAGTGACCTGCATAGCAGGGGGCACCGGCTCATACACAATATTTGACAGCAAATATTGCGTCTTCTGAGCGTAAGCTTGAAGGTCAAGCTTACCTTGCCGGAGTTCCATAAACTCCTGCCGACTACTTAGCTCCATTTCTGGAGCTTCAAAGTTGAGCTTTAGCTCAGCTTTAAATTCCTTATAAGTAAGGAACGCATAGTCATCAGTGGCTCTGCGACTCATCGCCCATGCCCTGGCTCTGCCGCCTAGACATGTTGTGGCGAAGTACGCCTGTTGACGTTCGTCAACAATATTTTGCGCAGAGATGGCATCTTCCACCTCTGCGAACCATCTACGAAGGGGCTCACCCCCTTCGCCGGTAAAGGGCGGTACTCGCGCCTTTAATACTTCAACGTTATGCGTTGCAGGTGCAGTTGATGTCCGCTCTGCCTCTGGCGCGGGCCGTTCTGACTTTTCTAGGTGGTTTCGCCTAAAGCGATTCACCACCTGTACCACTTCCTCCGGGGACTTATTCTTGAGGAAGGTAATGATGTCGGTCCCCATAGACCGAACCATTTCCACCGTCGCGTCTTTACTACGCGACGAGAAGTGAGGGAAGTGTTTATTCACCTCTTCCGGCGTTCTTTCTCGCTCGGCAGCCGACATGTCTCGCGACATGATGCCGAGCGGCTCTTAATCTTCGCTCCGCTAGTTAACTAGCAGAACGGAACTGTGGTCGTTAAGACGGACCACAAAGTGCTACCAGGTGTAACAGGACTGATCCTGTTACAGGCTTACACTGTATTTTGCGAGGAAGCGCGCAATACAATAGGGCAGGAATAGTTGATAACAACTAATCCTATATTTAAAGTAAATATATTAATATTCACTTGTGGGTTAGAACGCAAAATTAAGAGTGTTTATTTAATGGGTGGTTTAGAGGCTAATAGTATAGTAACTAACTAATTAATATAATAATATCAAGTCCTTAACTAACTGTACTATTAGTTAACCTGCACGATTCGGTATTTATACCGAATCGACTTTTCCTTCTTAGATTATAATAACTTATAATATCTTATTTAAATTTCAGACAACGCGTCTGAAATTAAACTGTGATATTCTAACTTGAATATCTATTATGTAATGGCACCCCATTACACCTGCCCTTATTGGTTCAAATAACCAATGGTTAGAAACCTTTGAAACCGGTCAATACTGACCTCAACCGTAGTGTACTCATGTACACCAACACTAAATGTAACTCAAATATAACCCCGTTACAAGCCGACATATCCGAGATGTTTCGGGATCACTGGGGCTCGATCATGGTGGATCCAGTAAGTTCAGCTGGCCATCCACCCGACCCAAGTGACGCGGACATGGAGCGTCTGATTAGGAACATCGATAAGACACTATCGGAAGACGAGCGTCAGAGCTTAATGCTCCCATTACTGCCAGCGACCTGGCTACATCCATTCGAAAGATGTGGGCTCATTCAGCAGCCGGTCTGGATGGCTTCACGGCGGCCTTCTACAAAGTTGCACCGGACGTGTTAGGTGAGTGTCTTGCAATCGTGTTTAACTTCCAGCTCGATCGCGGCAAACTTCTCCCATGCCAACGTCAATCTGCAATCAGAATGCTACACAAGAAGGGCGAGCGTGCAAATCCGGGGAACTACCGACCCATCGCGCTCATGGGCGTTGATGTTAAGGCGTTATCGAAGGTGCTTGCCTTCCGGCCACAAGCATACCTGCCCAAGCTCATCCATCCTGACCAGAAGGCTTTTGTGAAGGGTCGGTCACTCCATCATCACGTCCGGTTCATGTCGGATCTCCAGGACCTGGTGACGAAGTGGGATGAGGAAGGGTACGCAGTGTTCCTTGACTTCGAGAAAGCTTACGATCGGGTCAACTGGACCTACATGTTTAAAGTTCTCGTCCGGATGGGCTGTGGTGGCGAGTTCTTACGCTGGGTTCAACTCCTGTATACGCAACCGCAAGCTCGTCTCATGATCAATAGTCATGTGCAAGAAGCCATCGAACCGACACGCGGAGTTAAACAAGGGGATCCCCTGTCGGCGTTGTTGTTTCTTCTCATGATCGAGCCGCTTGGGAACTTGCTCCGGCGACACGAAGAGTATGGGATATGCATCAAAAATGACTTCACAGTGACCAGCATCTTCTTTGCTGACGACTCCACACTGATTAGCAACTCTCGAGCAGGAGTCCAAGCACAGCTCGACCTTGTGGGGTAATATTGCAGGGGGTCTCGTGCGAGGCTCAACAGAACCAATTGCGTGTTGATGAGCCTCAATAGGTCGAAGGCCGCGAATCCAATGGGTGATCTCCAGTCGTTGGGCTTCGAGGACGTCGTAAAGTATCTTGGTCTGCTCTTCGGCCAACGCTCCACAGACGACCAGATTGTCCTGTTCCTCGACAAGCGGTTCTACGATGGTTTTCAGTCGTGGCATCGGCGAGCGCGGACGATTGATGGCCGCCTTCTCATTGCCCAGACAATGTTCTTGTCTCGGTTGTGGCACTACACTGTACACGTGGTAGTTCCCGAACTTCTGCTAAAACAATGGCAAGCTGCTCTACACCGCTTCGTTCTGAGCAGACGGTTTAGACGTGGAGAGAGGTACTTACAGCTGCTCCCGAACGAGTTTCTTGGCCTGATCCGGGATGACGGTGGACTGCAGATCCATAACATTGGCGAGCGGGTTAAACGGCAGCGAATCCAGCTACTTCTCCAGTTTGTACGAGACTCCGACCTTGCTTTCTGCAACTGGGCTACACCAGGCATGCAGCTCATTGCGGGTTTCTTCCCTGAGTGGGGTCCACGGAAACACCTTGACTTTCTGACCGTGAACCCCCGGCGTCACGGTTGCGACCTCAACTGGGCTATCCTGTCTACTTGGTGGCGCGCGACGTGGCAAAATAGGTCAGCTATTCAGTGGCCAGTCACGTGGCAAGACCTCCAGCAAGAAGAGAGGCTTGCATTTGCACTGCAGGATCCAATCTGGTTCCATGGAGACCCGACTTTCCAGTACGAGCCTCGATCGCGAGTTGTTGATCACGCCAGTCCGCGCCGCAGCTTGTGCATGATAGTCGAACCGCAACGCAGCTTCCGCCGCCACATTGCGTGTGCATTACGGTTGAGGACCCTCGCTGACATGCTGGACGATGATGGGCTCTGGCCTTCGGAAGACAGATTCGCCGAATCTCACATCGACTACAAGCACACTGCAGTCCGGCCGTATCAGCAGTTTTGGTGGCTCAAAAAACTGCATCAAGATCTGACACAAATGTATAGACGAATTCTGGAACTCTGTGATGCGAGCGCAGTAAACATTCTCCCAAGAGTGTCTACTAACCCTGCACCCTACGCTGGAGTCAGGGTCAACGGTCAGCTTTTTTCTTGTGCCGCATGCCTCTCGGTCACAACTGTTACGCCTTATCCAGAAGCCAGAGATTCACACCAGGCCTCATCCGATCATGTTGCACGACAACAGGGCGTCCGAATGTGACGTGAAGCGTTTTGTGGGGCTGCGGAAGCATCGCCGACGTCTTCTCTTGCCGATTTATGAAGATTTACAGTTCCGGGTTGCCTTCCGGATCCTCCCAATTAGGTCAAGGTTCTCCTTCATGTCGGCCACGGCTCCAGACATCATCTACTGTCCAAGGGAAGAATGTAGCTCCGTTGAGACCGAGCGGCACTTATTCTTCGACTTTTCGCTCGCTCGAGAATTGTGGTCTACCATCGCCCACGACTGGAAGAACATCTTTACAAGCCCTCCTAGTTGGAAACAGATCGTGCTTGGTCGTCTGCCGAGCATCGGAGAAAAATGGAGGAGCGACCGGCCTGAGATTGGGGATATGTGGCATATTCTTCGATCAATAACCCTGCACTTGCTGTGGACTGACCGAAATAGCCGGCTGTTCAACGGTAGTGCACCGATGCCAGTCAACCCATCACTGCGCGTGATCTACACGACCTTCAGTGCCCACGTTAGAGCTTGTCTCCGTCGACGCTATGATGACCTGCAACAAGCTGCACTCCTTCGGCTACTACACGAACTGGGAAGAAGTCCGTCGCTTGGAGGATTCATGAAACAACGGGGAAATCTCTTCCAAGTGCGACATTTGGCCTAATATGCTGTTTCGCGTTGGTGTTCACCATGACCAGCTTCGGCACCGTCCTGTGTCGGCGACGCAGCGGCCCTGTCTCCACGCCCTCAATGGTTTCTCCTCCCCACTGGGGACAGACTGGAATTCCTTTTTTTACGATGTTAAGATTCTCCTACTCTATCTTGCGCATTTCTTCAAGATGTAACCGTTTATTGCTGCGTTACACCTTCCTCCACTGGAATTTGATACACATACCTGGATGAGACCACCAACCATATCTTCTAGTGACTGCTTCAACTTGGATATTATTGGAGCTACCCACACTTTCTCGATTTCTTCCCTCCGCGTTCAGCACGGCGAGCCTTCCGTTTATTCTCCCGATTCAAGCTTGGAGTGAGTGGCCTAAAGATCACACACACCTCCTTGGCTTTATCCGGTACTGTTGTACCTTTTTCGGCAGCTTTGACATGCCGGACCCAGAGGATGGCTTGGGAAAACTTCTAATCTCCAAGTGGACGACGGGAACCTCCATCGTAAAAATACATGGACTGTGCTTCGGTTAACTCCACCACGAAACAATTTCCCGCTCGCTTGGAATCGATGGTTGCCCGCAGATAGTACCCAGTCGCGGTTATGCAACACGCAATCCCCGTGAATCCAGTAAACCAGCCATAGTACTGGTTCCTGCCAATGACGACGTTCAACCCCGCTCCGGTTAAAAAGTCAAAGAAGTCATTCACGACTGCTCGACTCAGGCCCCTTTCTTTCGACCGATTAATCAGTTTTTTCTGCTCCCACGATGATACAATCGCTTCAGTCAGCCGAAATGATGAACCGATTAGCGTCATCATCGTTCGAATCGCATCATACACACACGATAAATCTTAGTTGCATCCGAGGGTCAAATGCGTGCGTTCGCTTCTGATGAAGTTGGCAAAAGGGACCACAGACTCGCCAGATTTCTCCCATTCCTCAACACAACTCTTCCACTTATCCACCAGGTAGGTCCATTTACGGGCCCCAGCGCAATCAGCCCTCGACATCCACTGGAAGCGACCAGCCTCTTCTTCAGCGTCGACACACTTGACAAGGTACCAAGTTCCCCGTTCTCCTCCTTTCGATCCAAAATCATGGCAACCTCAGCAACCTCGTAATCCGGCTCCGACGTCAGCATATCACTAGCCGATACGACAGGACGCTTTCTTGCCCGGAGCACGCTGGTTCCCACTGTAAGCTCCACTGGAGACGTCACCTCACTCTCCACTGCCACTTCAGCACTACTACGAGTGTCCTCAGCGTTCGTGGCCGCTCCTTCACCGTCCGCGGAGGAACCTGTACGCGAACGTCCGGCATCATCGGCAACCACACTTGTAGACCGATCCCGCGATGCGCAATCGGACGATGAAGTCGGATTATTCCCTAAATCTTCCCCCTCAAGGTTCGCAGGGACCGGATTCTCAAGTGTGGCGTCCACAGGGTTGACTGGAGCGTGTCCTGTACACCGTTCCATTCCCTACAAGCACAAGTGTTAGTGTTTCAAGCTACTCCAAGTCAAAGTCGACTACAGGACTTACCAGTCTCTGTGTGAATCCACTTCCGCGCCACGTGGCAACTTTGGAAATGTGAGTCTGGATGGTCGGAAATCGATATCACGTTATGGGGGTTTTCCAAGCCCTTCGAGCGGATCGAACCAGTGACCTCCGGCACAGACACTTTGTAACTGACCGACTGAGCTACTAAACAACTTGGAAGTAGACAACCACTACCAAATTCAAATACTTCATCAAGTGGACGTCATAAGGTACGCATGTTCGTTACCTAATTATTTATTGAAGTATTTAAGTTAGGTAGGTTGAGAAGTAGCCTCGTCTTATTCTAGTAATAAAGACACTTCAACTGAATGTGTAATGAGAAGTGATTATCTTTCCTAAAATGTAAATATGAATGAGACTATGTGTTCAAAAATACTATACAGTACTTATTTAACTAACACTTTTTATAAGTACCTAACCTTTTTTCCCAAAAAGGTCGAAAGTAACAATTGATAAAAGTGAAAATTGCCTGAATACCGTTTTCAATAAAATCGGTAAATTGCACATTTTCAACAAAAGCGTCACCCCCTGACTCCACCCTTACTTATTCCTCTCCCAGACATATAACATAGCACGACTTATGTTCTTGGAATGTTACTATGCCGTGTGTGTTGTGAGGTGCGTTGTGTCGGTGTGAAAATGATAAAAGAGAAGTGGTTACATATATTCGAAGTGAAATATCTTAAGCTTACTTGGATACATTTTGGCGGCGTATTTAAAAATAAAAGTCGTGCTGATTTCTTAACAGACGCAGCGGGGGTTGAATATTTGTGCGAAACATTTGTCCATACATATGCGATCCACACTGACAGCTCGGAGCAAATTCCAGCACAGAAAATGTAGCCGGTGCGTACACGCACGGTGCGGCTAGCGCACAGAGGAAGACTTTCCTTAAGCGGAGATGTGCCTCTACTTAGCCGATACGCCCTTATTAAAGGGCTTAGTAATAGAGTTCTCTCTTACTCGGGGCCAAGATTTCCCTTGGTTTACCAGTTAGAGTTAACTAACACCTTGAAACAAGGCTTCCCTTAGAAAGGGAGTAGCTAAGGGAGGTATTACCTTTCACTACAACACTCACTGCGCGCGCGGCCGGTCGAGGTCGTGCGTCTATCTGGATTGGCGTGTTTTGTAAACTGAATGTATATTTTATATGTAATTAGCCTAAATTAATTTAAACTAATGTAAACTATATGTAATACTAAGTAGAACTTACTAAATTTGTACCTAGCCAAAATGTAATGTACACCACCTGTGTACTAACACGTGGCAGGCTGCCACGTCTCCACCAAGGGCTCCTGCCCTGATTGGTTAAAATAACCAATAGGTCTAAACCTTTCGGACCGGTCAATACTGACACCAACCGTAGTGTACTTACGTACACAACATAACTAAATGTAACCAAATGTAACCCTGTTACATCCTCCCCCATCAATACTATTGCTTACGCAATAAATCAATTTTAGTTGGAGAACTTCAACTGCCAGAACTTCTGGCTAACCATGAGCACCTTTAGTGGTGCTGAGGATTCACCTCCGGAAGAGGATGGAAACTATTCCGATAACTCGGAAGCGGAAGCCCTTGGGGATATCTCTCCAAAGGCTGACCACTCCGACAACGCCGAACGGCGATGTCGGCAGTCCAACTCGTTCCCAACACGTGGGGAAAACGCACTAATTCGTGCGCCACATCTACCAACTGCGGATGATGCATCCGGGTCGCCGAAGGCGACTATCACCGATGAGGCAGACACGGCTCAGGAAGCCCGACGTGCCGTACCGTCACGGAAGGGTCCTCGTGACCCTCAAAAGAAGGCCAACAACGAGGTGAAGGGATGTTTAGCGTCCCATATCACCGGCCCTGTGGATGAACTGCCGCGTGAGCTCGCGCGCCGGAAAAAACTCGGGGCAAGACTGCTAACACCAAAGCAGTTCACTGTGAAATCATACCGAGCACGCCTCGGGAAACAGGCACAGGGTGTCGTCGTTGAGCCCCTCCACGAGGTTCCCTTCGTCCTTCTGCAAGACGAGGATGTCGAGGAGGCCGAGCGGGCATTCCGCGCGTGGGTGGAAGGGGAGAAGCAACTCCCTAGCTTCGACGAGCTGTACAACAGATATTCCGGACGCGACGTTCGGTTAGAGAGGGCGTTGGGCTTGGCGTATGCTCAGGCCAAAGCGTTGGAGAAATTACCTGCCTCTGACTACACGCGCCGCTCTGCGCTCGGTGTGGTGCCGGAGAGCAATGCAAACTCTGCATCTGCTTCCGGCAAACTCCCAGCTACTGGGAGTGAAGGGGCTTCTTCCGCCCCTTTTGTCGTTGACTCGCAGCGGGATTCTCCCGCTCGAAAGCGTCAACGACGTCACGGCAATCCTGCCGCTGGGGAGAACTCTGTGAATGTGGATAGCCTTCCACTCCACCAGGTACTGGGTATCACCCAATGATGGCGTCGTGTCATCAGACGCTCCACATGGTAATGTGGAATACCCTCCGTATCGAGAACTGGCGGAGGAGGTCGCACTATTGCGACGTGAGTTCCACGAGCGCTGTGATCGACACAGCCGTCGCATCCAGGATGTCTAGGAGGCACTCCGCGACGAGGGGAGTGCGAATGAATGCTTCGACAAGCGGCTTGCCTCTCTCAAATCCGTCGTTGCGGAGTTTCATGGTAGCATTTCGACCCTGTTGGCGCTATTCCGACCTGTCGTGCCTTTCGGCTACCCGACTTCCCAAACTCCTCCAAGAGGGGACCCGCCTCCGGGTTCTGGTATGGTTTGAGCATTCCCACATAGAAGTTTCGATGCTTACGCATCGCCTTCGGGATATCCAAGGTATATGTCAAGCCCTTTCGAGCTAGCACCTTGAAAGGCCCCACAAACCAGGGGTGCAGTTTGTTCCGTAACACGTTGGAAACTTCATGTGTAGGAAGATTTTTAGCGTTTAATAAAACACTTTCTACTACTCTCTACGCCTTTTTGTTACGCCGACCCTTGCGGTTGGCCTGTTCCTTTTGCTTGTCTTGGCTATCCGCCATGGCGTCGCAAACGTGTCGTAAGACACTAAGGCGCGTCGATAAAAACTTATCGATGTGATTTCGCACAGATACAGGGCTGACATCAAGGAATCATCCCCCCTAAAGCCCTGGGCCACACACACGTGGCGTCAACGGAACCCTCGGATTCACTAATCCGTTCACGTAAAACGTGGTAAACCCCGTAGATGCATGGACCGAATTGTTTATGGCAAATTCGGCCATAGAAAGCATCTCACTCCAACTCTTTGGAGAATCCGGACAAAAACTCCGGAGAATATCCTCTACGACGCAATTAACGTGTTCCGTTTGTCCGTCCGTCTGCGGATGATCCGCAGTGGACATGAGAAGCTTGTTGCCTAGCACCTTAAACAGCTCCCCCCCCCAAACTGTCGCGTAAAACGGGGATCCCGATCCGATATAAGG
>CM047580.1:17101796-17112159 GCA_026184515.1 Peronosclerospora sorghi
ATTACCGTTCACGACAGTCCTGGATAAGTACGTGGATGACCGTTCACTACAGTCCTGGATGAGGACGCAGTCCTGGATAAGTATATAGAGGACCGTTCACGACAGTCCTGGATAAGTACGTAGATGACCGTTCACGACAGGCCTGGATAAGTACGCTGTCCTGGAAAAGTATGTGGATAACCGTTCACGACAGTCTGGACAAGTACGGAGATGATCGTTCACGACAGTTCTGAATGAGTACGCAGTCATAGATAAGTACGTGGATGACCGTTCACGACTGTCTTGGATAAGTACGCAGATTACCGTTCACGACATCCTGGATAAGTACATAGGTGACCGTTAACGACAGTCCTGGATAAGTACGCGGATGGCCGTTCACGACAGTCCTGGATGAGTACGCAGATGACCGTTCACAACATGAACGTTCACGACATGACATGACTGTTCACGACATGGCCGTTCACGACACTAAATATCAGAGTGTGATTGGCTTAAAAGGTGGGTATTATGAACGAATCACAGTTTTTAACTCGATAAAGTGCCGAGGATTAGCTTACGACGGGAGTGTTTGCGATAGCCAACGTCACGGATTTGATCAAGGAGACGCATAATAGAAGTCTATATTATACCAGTGTTGGGTTAACTCAGTTGCGCCCTAGTCTCAAAGAAGTTAACTTTTGGAGAGACATCAAGCGAGAGAATTGGAACGACATAAGATGGATAAAGTGGACACGATACAAACATTGTTGATCCTGAGAACGTCAGGAGAATCAGCCAGTAGAATAGAACGCAGCGAGGATGGTGCCAACATCTCAGGGGGCGCCCCTCGTAGTACATCCGAACCACAACCTATGACTAAGCGAAAGTCTTCCCATGCATGCCTTGATAGATGGACCAAGAAGGAGAAGGATGAGTTGGTACGCATACAATTCGAGAGTGAGGATCGGACGAAGCTAGTGTCGAGATTAAGCTAAGGCGATTGGGATCTAAACGAAAACGAGATAATGATTGGACTGAAGAAGAAGTAAAGTGGTTGACAAGTCTAGTGGAACAAAAGGCCAAGATCACTCACATAGTGGAACGGTATCCGGTGCAATTCCCACAAGCTAAGAAAATACGCACCAAAACATCTGTACAAAAAAGACACAAGCCTTGCGCCAGGAGAATAAAGGAAAATCCCGATTACTATCAGACGGAAATGATAGCCAAGGCGAATGCAGAAAAGGTGGCAAGAGGTGGACCCCACAAGAGGATCTCATATTGGAAGAGGCGATCGAACGTGGGGAAGTGGATGTGAACTTAGTTGCTAAGAAGTTACGTGATGCGTTAAACACGGGCAGATCCAAGTCTACGTCGAGATCACACGAAGGGATCAGACAAAGACTCCGTCGACTAAAATGTAGAGCACAGAACGCCGAGCACGCCTTTATAAGGCCATGTCCTCAGTTGGAACAGGAAATTTATGTGAACGTCCAGTAAGAGCAAAGTATTATATATTTTGCGATACCAGGGAGCCCAAGTTCATCATCCGGAGTGGAAGGGGAGTCGGAAAGTGTGGCAAATGTTGTGGTGACTCAACTTGAACTACAGAGAATGTCGGCTGAAGAGGTGAATGTGTCCAAAGATGTGGAGCTTGAGGTACAGTGGAAGAAGTAAAAAATACAAACTCCGGTGAAATCTTCGAACGGCAGAAAACGGTGAATTAAATACCATTGGAGCCAGCACTAAGAGGGGAACTAGTTGACAGCACTCTAAAGGGTGATGAAGAATCAAGACGAGACATCTCCAAAGCATACATTTAACAGAATCCACGGAAGATCCAAATTCGAGTTTTCATGAAGATAATGAAGAGGAGCCAATAACCAACGGAGAGGAGCTGCCGTATAGACAAGATTTCAGTGGGCCAGAAGAGGAAAATAAGTGCGTCTCGGAAGATGTAGACCTCCCTACAAATACAATGCAGAACTATGATGGAATGTGTGGGGAAGTTTTGAACAATCTTACTCCGATGACGGATACGAATGCAGAGACGCTCAAGACAGTTGTACAGAGGAAAGAAGAATATCGAAGCTATACGTTTAAGGAAGGTCTACTCACAGCAGAGTGTCGAGAGTTAGCGTGGCATAGTATATGTAAACCTGACTCCACGGAAAGGCTAGTGATAACGCGTATGTCAGATACTGAAAGGAATTGGTGTCAGGATGTGGAAAAAAGCACTATCAATCCAGGAGCTATCATTAGTGAAAGCTGATCGTTGGATTTACACATAGAAATTGGTATACGGCGACAAATCAAATCGATCACCCCGGAGGATGCAAGGAGTGTATTGTTTGCTGTCACCCTATTATTACGAGATTCAGAGTCTCTAGTAGTTTTTTCTGCGCGAGTGTTGGGGTGGTGGTTATGGACCTTGCAGGGATGACCTGTGTAGTCTAAAGTATGTGTGACCATACCACAATTTCACTACAAGGAAGCTGCAGACATTGTCTATACGCAAAGTATCGGGAGGTGTATGTGGATGATTTTGCGTCAGTAAATGATTACCTCCTTACCATGTGCCTAGTGACACATCTGGATGCATTTTGGGCCACTAACCCTGATCAATATGGATGGACAACGGATACGGTTGAGTCAACCATTAAGCTTCATGTGTTATCATATGGTGTGGGGCAGTGTTTAGCCAAACGATGGAACACTTACAACAATAGTGGTGGTACAACTCATTTCATGCCATTAATAAGAGAAGTAATAATATACCTTCAAGTAGCCGGAAATGATATGACGGAATATGTAAATACAAGTACAGAAGATTTAAAAAAGATGGGACAATGGACAACTTTGTGTTCCACGAGATAACAAACTGGAACTTTTAGGCTGGGGGATAAACTGTTCCGTAGGATTCAGACATGCCATTCACCGCCATGGGAGGACGCATCCATGAGAACACACATAAGTTACGATGGTTACCCAAAGCCAACATTATGAACTACATCAGAAGGTTCAGAGTGGTAGACAGACTGACTAGAGATTCACCACCGGAGATATTGAATCTGATGATTAAAAGAGAAACCGTTCAGTCTCTGAAAAATTCATCGGTAATGGCCGAAGCGGAACGAACAGCGGTGTATAAAACATTTCAGCGCAGCTTGGATAGAGATCAAATGAAAGTGATACGTGCAGCAATAGAGACGAAAGGGATAGTGTTCGATCGTGGTCCATATGGATGTGGGAAGACTTCTACTAATACGGCTGTTGTACTATCCCTACTAGCAGTTTTCCCCCTATATCGGATTGCCATCGTGTCTGAAACCAATGCAGCTATTGATGAATATCTGAAAAGGTTGATGGATTCAAATCATTTAAATGATCATGATATCGTTCGGTTGGGAGAAATAAAGGGTACCATGTTAGCTTCAGATGCTGAAAATTATCGACGAAGGTTTCTCTCGGAGATAATACGACGCGAGCGGCAAGCATTGGAAGGGTGTGTGAATCGGAAGGAAATATCTCCCAGATTGAAGTTAAAAGAGAGAGACGCGTTAGATGGAGCACCTGTGATTGTTGCCACTTTGGCTCAATTGGGGCGACCAGATTACTCGAATGTACGCTATGACGTAATTATCAATGATGAAGGGGCGCAAACAGCCGAAGTGGCATTACTGCAAGCTATTAGGCGGGTACAAATGGTTATATCAGCGGAGATCCGTACCAACTTTTTGCATACTCCCCTATGGATGAAAGAATGAAGCAGAGATTCCGTAATGATGCACGTCGTCACAAGATTGCGTGGGGGTTGATACATTCCATGGAACATTGCCGAGCGATGAGAAAAATATCACCTGCATTCCATGGAGCTACTATGACGGCAGAATTTAGGAGCCACCTTATGATCACGAGACTGTTACCAACGTTTTATCCCTATAATATTCAAGATCGAGCCTATAGGTCACCAGATTATTTGGCATCAATACATCTGAAGAATATGGAAACCCTTGATTGGGCTCAGCCAGATGATCGTTACCCTTCTAGGGTAGGGAAAATTTTGGGGAAACAACGTGTCGTGTGGATTAGTTCTCAAGAATGGGTTGAGGAACATGAGCGCACAGAGTACAATCACAGAAATGTCATTGAATTGGCAATAGTGGTGCATTTAGTGGATAAGATACGGTCGGCTTTGCAGGCGGAGTGGCGACGTTTGGGTACGGCTGTACAAAAGTCAGTGTTAATTATTTCGCCATATCAAGACCAAGTCTCGGCTATGAGGAGAGAGTTACGATATTTGAATGGAGTGTATGAAGATCATTTGGATATCGAAATGGCTACTACTGATTCTAGTCAAGGTAGAGAAGCATAAATTACTATTGTTACGATGGTGCGTTCGCATACTATAGGATTTATGGCAGGGAACCCTTCAAGATCGTTGGTATCACTCAGCAGATCACGTGATTATCTATTCATTGTGGCTGCGCGATATGTGTTCGAGCAGGATATCGATTGGGATCGGATTATGGAAGTGTGCAAGAGATATGATACTCCCTGTTTTGTCTCTACTATGTCGGACAGTGAAGCACGTCAATATTTGAAGTGGAATTAGAGAGACTTGGATGTTGATATGATACATAAATGAATTGATAGCTTTTGCTCGCATACGCTGAAGCTGCGCAAGGGGAGGTTGTATGAAGTGGCAGGAGTCTATGTTTAAGTATATACAAGTACCTATAAGGAGTGCACGGTATTTTGGCCGGCCATGAAGCAAGTTTTCGGTATTGAACCAGTGCTGAAGTAACTAAGAAGTAACAAGGTGAACAAGGCACTTGAAGTAGATATAGGACTTCTTAATATTTTAATTATAATCAAATTTCCTCCCTTTTGAAGAGTCGTTTTTCAACCAACCAAATCTCTCCTACCTATACAAAAACTAAGTCTAAGTACATCCCGAGGAACCCTTTAAGTGAACGCGTGTTAAGGCGTGATAAAGATCCTTTGCGATTACCTAAGCTAAGGGACAGCCTGAGTGTTACCAGGAAGTGTCCATTTTCAGTGATTTTGTATTAAGGTTCGGACGTAAGTACCAAGAACCTGGGAAGTAAAAGCAAGAGAGGTGTATTCTATCGCTTCCTTGTGTTGTTCTTGAGTGAAAAACTCGAAAATTTAGGTTCCTTCACGACAGTGGTACGTTCAGCGATTATCATTCCAACTTGATTCGTTTTCGGACGGAGGATGTTTAGACTGCAGGAGAGAGATACGAAATGGTAGCCGGATTACAATAACTCTAGATTTAGCGGACCAGCCGATGGATACTAGTTTTACGCCTTCGATGGAAAACGTTGGGGGAGTTTTGCATGGCATTCCAATCCCTGAATCATAGATGGAAGTGGAGTTATATTGCAGGTGGCCAGATACAAGAAGATACGACAAGGATCGATCAATCAAATGAGGATTCGTCGTATTCTGGAGAAGTATATGGATGGCAGGTCCAATCAAATTAAGAAAAAAGTCACATACGACTATTATTTTTGAGTGGGTGTACTGGATTATTGTATATTCGCCAAGGGTCGACGTGGGTCAATATATCGGGGAATTTCCCCCTATACAGATGTATGAGTCTACGAGTTATTTTACGGATTTGACGTGGAAGAAGATAGCGGACGGTTTGATAGCAGGATATGACAGGGTTGGATCGACATTAGTGACATTCAAGCAATCCAACAATGTGATATTTGGAATAATATCAGCGACACAGAACAAGACCAACTGGCTGTTTTTCTACCGCACCCGGCAATACATGGTATACCCTGGCTGTAACAGGGTTGCATTTTGAGAACATTTAGTTATGTTGTGTACGTAAGTACACTACGGTTGGGGTCAGTATTGACCGGTCCGAAAGGTTTGGACCTATTGGTTATTTTAACCAATCAGGGCAGGAGCCCTTGGTAGAGGCGTGGCAGCCTGCCACGTGCTGGTACACAGGTGTGTACATTACATTTCGGCTAAGTACTAATGGAGTACGTTCTACTTAGTATTACATATAGTTTATATTAGTTTAATTAATTTAGGCTAATTACATATTAAATATACATTCAGTTTACAAATAACACTAAGACTGCTAGGCGCACGACCTCGACCGGTCGCGCTCGTAGTGAGTGTAGTAGTGTAAGGGAACACCGCCCTTAGCTACTCCCCCTTTCTAAGGGAAGCCTTGTTTCAAGGCGTTAGTTAACTCTAACTGGTAAACCAAGGGAATCTTGGCCCCGAGTAAGAGAGAACTCTCTTACTAATCCCTTTTATAAGGGCGTATCGGCTAAGTAGCGGCACATCGCCGCTTTAGGAAAGTCTTCCTCTGTGCGCTAGCTGCACCGTGTGTATACGCACCTGCTACATCTGGTAGCACTTGTATTCAATCCAACACCTGTGTTGGTAGACGACAACATCATCTGCAAAGGATGAATCAGGACGATTGGGAGAGGCTAACCCTCGTCCAGCAGGAAGCTTTTAACAGGCTGTTATCCATACTGGGTGACGAAGGCATGCAGCTCCTAGCGTAGCAGGTATTTGATGCCGTAAAGGCGAGGGTCAACGCCCTCATCGCCCATGAGGCGAATTTTCGTGGAAGTCATTCCACGTCCACGGGGGTGCGTCCTCCGTTACCCTTTAAGATAAAGGAATTCACCGGTGAAAAAGGTGATAACCTTTATGCGTGGATTCGAGAGGTCGAAACGGCCTTCGCCACAGCGAATGTGATCGCGGATCACTTACAAGTGGGACTTGGACTGACCCATCTCACGGGTAAAGCCCGTGCATGGCCGTTCACGTGTTCGGAGGCGGTCACGGACGTGTTCCCAACCTGGGAAGTCCTTCATAAAAAGCTTATGGGCATGTATACCAAGCCTGATCTGGTTTTCCAGAATCAGCTGGCGTTTCTGAGGTGCCGTCAGGGCACTAGGGACTTGGAGACGTACATCCAAGAACTGAAAGACCTGTTGGAAGGGATGTACGCGAAAGCGAACTCGTACGATGTGTACATTCCCGTTTTCATGGGAGGCCTAAGAGAGGGCCAGCACGTTCGGAGCTCTTCGGAAGCCGACCCTAATCCCTGGGGGAGGCGTTTAAGATGGCGTTCAACGCCGAGAGGAACTTCCGTTCCTCTAAGGTGGGTCCCGAACCCATGGACCTGGATCAGGTCGAAGCGGAGGAGGAACCTTACGCTAAGAGTCACTCTGACTCCTTCTCGCAGAGCTTCTAATTGGAGCTTCTTGCAATGCTGCAGTGGAATGGGCCGCTGAGATGCTTCCTGTGTGGAAGCACGGATCATCTGAGGAACAGATGTCCGAAAAACCCAGCGAGACACTCGCTATAAGGGGACGAGGGCGGGTAAAAATCCCTTGCCCAAGCCGTCGGGAAACGACGGCTCCCAGTAGGTGCGGGGCGCCATACTGGGGGATCCCTCAGTGCTGTTAAACCCCAGGGTAGGGGCCGACAGCAAAAATCCCCGAGGGAAAAGGTGCTTTCTAGAACCGAGTTGGTGTACCATCCAGGTTTGCTGGTCGTTCTTGCGGACGTGAAAGGCTTTGATAGGCCTTGGAGAGTCTTGATATACTCTGGAGCATCTGACAATTATGTCAGACGAGCTTCTGTTAAGAAGAGTCGGCTGTATGCCGAGGCCCTAGAGGCACGTTCTCGTGACGTTGTCACGGTCCGTCAAGCGACGGGCGTACAGGTTTCTGTACCCAAGGTCTCGATTTACCTTAAGCTGAAGTTTGCAGACTTCGAGAGCTTAGAACGTTGCATAGTCCTGGATTTGGACTCGAGGTATGACCTCATTCTGGGCATGAAGTAGCTGGAACGCCACGAGCCATGGATAGACTGGAAGTCTAAATTCATTGGCTCAACGCACCCGCGATCGGGTGAAGCGTTGGCGAGTCATTAACCCACCTTTGCTCGATCGCAAAAGCGATTCTGGAGTGAGATGCCAGAGATTGGGATGTCTGAAATGATCAGTCCCAATGAGGTTAAGGAAGTGTTCCCTGACGAGGGGGGATTCGGCGATTTATTCCCACGCCGATGTAGGCGAGACTGGTGAGTCGCCAGTGGTAGAGGTGGATTCCTCTGAGATTAAGCGCGAGGCGCTTCCTAGAGAGGAGACCTGTAGTTTGTCTTTTCTGCAGGTCGGGTTTCCCGACCACGCCGTGTTCGGCGAAAAAAGTTGCGACTCCAGTGGTAGATACCCCTGTGGTTAAGTGAGAGGCGCTTCCAAGCGAAGATACCCGTAGTTCTTCTCTTTCGCACGTCGGAATTGATTTCGACCACGCCTTATTAGGTGAGACCGGCGAGTCACCGGTGGTAGAGGTAACTACCTCTGTGGATAGGCGCGATGCGCTTCCAATAGATGGGGAAACTGACTCCCCCCATCTGGGCCCCGGGATGAGTCCCGAGGCCACTAGTCAGCAGTCCTATCGGATGCTGAATAGTGTGACGGGTGTTGTCACAGAAGGCGTAGTCCTAGAACGGTTGCCTGGGGTAGGCGAACTGTTGTCGTTGGAGGAGATGTCCTTCAACGAGTTTGAGACTGCTTTGAAAGCAGATGAAATCGACGGGGTCGTCGTGTTGCGTCCGGAAGAGGAGTTGAACTCCTCATCCACGATGGACGAGTCAGTTTTGGTGAAAACCAAACAGGCATTAAATGCCCGAAGCGGCCTCAAGATCCTCGCGGATCCTGAGGACCCTTACCATTCCTTACTAAAGGAATTTGGAGATGTCATTAGTGACAACTCGCCGATGGGGTTACCACCGGATCGGGGAGTCCGACATGAAATTGATTTGGTTCTTGGAACCAAATACTGCGCCACTAGGCAGTGGCCTCTCCCCAAGGAGCAATGCGACGTCATCGACGCATTCTTCAAGGGGAAAGAAGAGGCAGAGATGGTATGGGAGAGCAAGTCTCCCCACTCATCTCCCACTTTTTGTGTTCGTAAACCGAACAAAAAGTGGCACATTGTGCATGCGTACAACAAGCTGAATGCAGTTAATGTACCCATGCAGACTCCGATTCCTCGGAAGGATGTCCTCCAGAACAATATGGTGGGCTGTACTGTTTACAGTGCCTTAGATATGGTGGACGGGTATTATCAGGTGCTCATGCGAGCGTCCGATATTCCGCTTACAGCGGTCAGCACGCCTAGTGGCATGCTGTGGGAGTGGCTTGTTATGCCACAGGGTCTTTCAAATGTCGTGAAGGAGTTGAAAATTATGATAAATCCACTTAATCAACAACACAAAGAGGTAATAAGACAGTCCTCCTTGCTTTACTTCCCGGGTACTTAATACTTCCGCCCGAACCAACAAATCAATAAAATACGCTTGGGGAACACTTCCACAGGTGGTTCTGGGCTGCTCCCAACACTAGCGCCTTTCAACCGGCTGCTGCTCCACTTGTTAGGGCGTGTGCTCAACAAATTCCTTGTATTACACTTGGTTTTTGTATGGGATCAAAAAAAGAAGGTTTTTGGTTTTTAAGGGCCGCCAGAGATCTTACCAGTTCAGGGGAAATTTCGTTCTATTAAGTGTTACCAATTCCTACATCAAAGTCAATCACTTTTCTCACCCACTACTTCTTGGTTACTTCAGCGCTGACTTCAATACTGGACTCTGGGGACGTCGCAATCCTCTGTAATTTGATTGATCAGATTTGCCGTTGCGATCTGGCCATCGCACCCTCTGTAACTTGATTGATCAGATTTGCCATCGCGATCTGGCCGTCGCGATCTGGCCGTCGCACCCTCTGTAACTTGATTGATCAGATTTGCCATCGTGATCTGGACGTCGCACCCTCTGGAACTTGATTAATCAGATTTGCCATCGCTATCTGGCCGTCGCACCCCCTGAAACTTGATTGATCAGATTTGCCATCGCTATCTGTCCATCGCACCCTCTTTAACTTGATTGATCAGATTTGCCATCGAGATCTGGCCGTCGCGATCTGTCCGTCGCGATGTGGCCGTCGCAGGTCGCTGATGATTGGTCAAAATTGTTCATCCAAAATCAAAATATTTAACCACTTGAGAACATCCAGGAACATCTAGGCGATCAACTCAAGCAGCCGAGGGCGCATAACCTTTTTTTTTTTCGTTGGCTCTGTCGCTCGGTATGAATCCGCCGTTGTACTGGTAAGTTGCGCCTATGTCTTATCTTTCTGTGGCGTTGCTGATTGTTTGTGTCCGTGGTATGGTTAATCTGTTATCCCGTGTGCCCTAGCGTCATTTGGTGATGCATTATGAAGCCGAGGGCGCATGACTTTCGTTCGTTCTGCCGCTCTGTACGAATCCGCCGTTGTGCTGGTAAGTTGCGCCTATGTCTTATCTTTCTG
>CM047580.1:17112169-17189397 GCA_026184515.1 Peronosclerospora sorghi
ATGAATCCGCCGTTGTGCTGGTAAGTTGCGCCTATGTCTTATCTTTCAGTGGTGTTGGTGATGGTATGATTCTATAATCTGGTTGCTCTGTTATCTCGTGTGCCCTAGTGCACCTAGTTGCTGAAAATTTATGGAGTTGAAGACGCTCAACTTAGCGTTAGCGTCACTGCCATGATGCTAGAGCCCAAAACAACTTTGCCAAGACATTGTGAAAGTGCGAGAAGCATCACTTGGTGCTAGTGGTGGATAGAACCATCTTGATAGAAGACAGAAGCATCGCACTACTAACATCATGATACACTAAGTGTTCATATTGTTCACCTATTGGAGGCATGACACAATCTTTGACACTAATATTCAGTGTTTGAAGAAATCACCAGCGTAAAAAGTGTCATCGTGCTAACGTGTAGAGTTTGGCGAGATAAAAATATACCAAGAATTAATAAATGCCGCAGATCACCTTCATGCTGTAAATAAAGACTCCACTTCACCACAATCGCCCCTTGCGTAACTTCAGCGTAAGCGAGCAAAAGGCACGCACACACATACTTCTTAACCCCAATTCAGAAATGTACGTGAAGAATCGTCAGTCATAGTCGTGACATCAGCTCCATCTCGTCGCCACAATACTTTAGATAGTCCACTGACTGCCTTCATTTTCCTCGTCCTCCGGTGTAATGAACGGTGTGTGGATGGATTTAATCATGACCTCGCCGCAGAAAATACACTCGGATGCAATAATCTCATCGAGCTTTTGCTGCACCATCTCTCGTTCCTGCGCAATTGATTGCTCTTTCACCGCATACTTCGCTTTGGCATTCACCGCCGCACAATTTCCTTCAACGCCTGGCGTCATCACTTCTTTCTCACTCGAGGACAAGTTCAAGAAGGAAAAAGCTGCCAGCGCTCGATGAAAAAGATTGGTACTAACGGGCATTTCAGTTGAAAGTTCATTGAGTTTTGAATCAACTGCTTCACTGTCTGTCGCTGGAACTTATTCAGATGTTTCTGCATTTCTTGACGCAAAGCACTGGCGTGGAAAGCGTGGGAGCATGGAAAGAGGTAAAACTATTTGCCCAGAGTGTTCTGTCCAGTTAATTCACAGCGTTGATTTCCAGACACAACAGCGCATCGTTTACGCAGTTTCTGCATATCTGCACGGATTAGTTCGGCAGACTGCGTGTAGTCTTGCATTTCTTCCTTAAGCTGTTCTATCTGGTCATTATAGACTTCCAAGTATTCGCAGATCTCCTTCTTGAAATCGTTTATCATCACAAAGTCCGGGAAAAACGGCAAAATGTCCTCAATTTTCAAAAGACCACTCTATTTTAAGATATTCATCGCATCTTTAATCTCTCCTCCCGCATCGATTGTGTGATTGGCGACAAGTTCCATAGTTTCTTGCGCGTTTCGTCATCTTCAGGCATACCTGCCATTTCTTTTGCAATTTTTACATCCACTTGAAGAGCTTTCTCCACTGCATCTTGATACAATCCCATGGCTGAGTAAATGTAGATACAAGCACGATTCTTTTCATTCTGATTGCACAGCCGCAATGCAAACGCAATATCAAACAAGTGCTTGCCATTGTGATTCTTACGCAAGAAACTGATCAGCAAACGCTCATCCGGATGCTTTGCGCCATATCCAGCACAGACCGACTTTTCGTGGTTTTACTCGTTGAACCTGCGCTCTTCTGGTGCACATGACGTACAATGGACGGGATGAGGCGGGTTGGATTTAATGTAGCCACTTAAACCACGCTTATAGACCTCCTTGGCTTGTGAATTATCAGTTCCGGGGAATGCTTGCACCACAGCTCTTCGACCTTGGACGTTTCCGCGCTACGCAACATTTCAATAGCCGCGCCATAGTCCTCACGATCCATGTGGTACGTAATCACTTTTTCATAGTCTTCAATCAAAGTAGCATAAAACACGAGTTCATCCGGTCTTCCATGATTCGAGATGAGATTAAACGTCGTGGCTGGATCCAAATAACTTTTTTGATCTTGCAAAAACAGCTTGATTTCAAACAACATATTCGCATGGGCATAAACACCCTGTGTACTGCCTTTGAGTACATGAAACTTATCGAGAAAAAGCTCAACAATCCACGGACACAGCACCGTCTTCTGCATCTTCTCTTCACTTGATAAACTCTCAATTTCTGCAGTAAAAAAAGTAAAGAGTCCCGAGTTTTCTTCTACAAAAACTTCAGTGCCACTTCTTCAAATGAACGTGTAGTCTTGGCGTAAATGACTGCACCACGATCAAACTTGCCTTTTTCAAACAGCTTATCTGCTTGAGCGGTCATGATTTCAGGTATTTAAGGGAATTGGAATCAAGAGGTATCGGGTTTTATAGATTAATTCCAACTCTCTTAAATGATAGACGCGCTGATGCTCCCATCCATTACGACAGGCTCCCAACGCCTGCTCAAAATCGCGACCTTCGCCGTTGCCCATTATCGCTTTACTCAGAAAGAGTTCCACACATTCCGATCTTCATCTGCAATAACCACCTCTAGAATCCGTCGATTCGAGTAAATCCACACAGTATTGAACGTATCATCTACCTTAATGCCTTGTACATTTCCAACCCTCGAGTCAAAGGATTCCTCAAATACAACAATGCCACTTTATTTCGATACTCTTGGCCATGTCGGGGAAAGAGCAAGATCACGTGGTATCGACTGACTGCCATAAAAATCGGGGCGTCCAAGCCCCACGACCACCCGAAGACTTCTCAGGCTTGTTTGGGTACGCTAATAGTCCTGTACATGTCTTCACGTTCTCCATCGTTGTGGAGAGTCCAAATACACAATTTCTCCATGGTATACTCCTTCACCTGTGAGTACACCGAAGCCTTTTCGCACGTTCCCGCTCTTGTTTCGCATAGAATCGCAATTCTTCCGTCGTAATCTCTTCTGGTAACTCCTGGAAGAGCAGTTTCTCAGGCTTGACGTACTCATTAAACATCGTTTCGAGGCCATTGACTCCCCCGCCAATGAATTGAAACATCCTCGTCGGTCGTTTCCAGGACGCTGACGTCGTGAGCATCACATAATAGCGCAAGTCTCCCGACGGAGCTTTCCAGTGTTCAAACGCAAGACCAGCGATTGGTCCTTGATTCGAGATTTGATACACTTTCTTAAAGGTTTCTCTTTACCACCTTCAAATTCAGCTTCAAACACTGCTCCCGAGTCTGTACCAATTAAAATCGATTGCGACGCATCCGGTGATCCAGATTGACGATCCCACGCAACGCACGTAAACTGCATAGCTTGAGATTTCATGATTTTCTTTGGACGCGTTGATCACGTATGTATATAAAATTCGATCCATTTTCCATGGAAATGAGCACATGTGCTCCAGTCGGATCAATAAAGACGTTCGACATGCCTACACGTGGTTCAATCATGATTTCTTCCACGGGGCTTTTACGTTTAGGAAATGATGAGAAGGACTTGTAGTCGAGGCTGCAAAACTAAAAGTGATGTTTATTCATGTGAATTATCTGTCGTTGCTCCTAGCCACTTATTTTTACCTATCTGCGATTGGTTAGTTTGCCTATAGTAATTACTAAGTTAAAACGTTATGGCAACTTCAACTTCAATGTAAGAACCTAACAGAAAAATATAAAAGATGGAAGGGGACGTAACTTCCGGGGGAGGAGCCCTGGTGAACCCTAAATACCAGTACCAATATTCAACTTTTCCATTGTAGGAATCGAACCCGTGCCAAGTGGTTGATCTGTTGACCCCCCGGTACCAACCACTTGAGCAAGGATACTATTGTGATATTAGGCAGAATAACATAGTATCATTCACGAAAATATTACCTTCAACAGGGGCCATTGCTATATGTTTCTTCTGTCGTGCAACTTAATATCAATCCTTCCTGCGAGTTCATGGCCAAGACACCATTGCCCACACCCATACAGCTTAAAGTAAAGCCTTTCCGACGTAACACTTTGAGACCGTGTTCCCTTAACTCGAAGATGGGGTTTTCTTCTTCCTTTTCTTGACTTTGGCCATCTTCACCCACGGTCTCAAACTCAAAATCATCGTTACTACTGCCCTCGTTATATATGTTTTCTTAGTTTTATTTTACAATAGCCGTACAGGTTTCACACCTTTAGCACCCGGACAGGTTTCTCTTCGTACAATCTTTGATTTGTTATGCGGTTCTCTTTGTTGTTTTCAATGGATGTACATGTTTCACAACTTTAGCACCCTGACAGGTTTCTCTTCGTACGATATTTGTTTTGTTATGCGGTTCTCCGTGTTGTTTTCAATAGAAGTACATGTTTCACACCTTTAGTACCCTGACAGGTTTCTCTTCGTACGATCTTTGTTGTTGCCGTACAGGTTTCACACCTTTAGCACCCTGACAGGTTTCTCTTCGTACAATCTTTGATTTGTTATGCGGTTATATTTGTTGTTTTCAATGGATGTACAGGTTTCACACCTTTAGCACCCTGACAGGTTTCTCTTCGTACGATCTCATTCATACACAAAATTCACATCTTAATTCTAATTCATGGAGCACTCGTAGGCTCACTCTTCATATTACCATCGTCATAGTTAACCATATTGCGTTAATAAAATTAAATGGCGACGTGACTTATCCACATGTTCCAACAAACTTCCAGTTCTTGGCTAAATATGTATCTTGTTTTTGTATTCTGCTTTTATTTTGTTATTCCACCTAATGCAACCAACGCGGGTCCGCATTCTACGCATCACAACCAACATGGGTTCGTGATAGGGATGTACTGCATCGTCAGGGTTCTTGCTATTTTATTGAATGTCTTGTTATTTTTCTCCTTTTACTTTTTATTTTGTGAGGATTCCGCATCTCCACCTCAGCTGTTTCCTCTTCTGCTGGGTTCCGACTTCCTTTAGATCCAACAGCATTATCTTCCACAGAGTATGAACCACCATTTATGTACGCCCCTTGTCCAACATTAACATTTTTTTGGGTTGAGGTGTTCCATTAGTTGGCTTCTCCATACTCCTTCTCCCACATTTTTATCCACCAGTGTGATACATGCTGAAATCTCTGTTACTTTATCACTTATCGTCAGTTCAGCTTGTGTCTTATCCTCTCTGGAAGTAGCTTTTCTTATTTTTTCTTGCGTTTTCTTATTTTCTTGATCCTCATCCAAAGTGAGTGATCCATCCATACAACATGTAGTATTTTTATTTGTTTTCTTCTTTATGCAGGGTGACAGCGGTGTCGCTTCACTTCCACTTAACAATTCCCCCCCTTTTCTCTCGACAGGGGTTGCAATGCACTGTGGGGATAGGCGTTTTTAACAGCTCCGCCACCTGAGCTTTGGTCAACTCTCCTGACTTCAATTTAGTACGCATATCGGCCATCTCTTCGATGAACTTCCGACAATACTTTGCATCATGACCAAAACTATCGCAATGCTCACACTTCACCAATTACCAGCAGTGAATTTTGTCATGTCCCCGTCGGTTACAATGCTCACAAATCACTACATTGTCAGTATTAGGATCTGTTGGCGCTCGCGCACTCTTTTCTTCATATACCGGTCGTGCCCGCTGTGCTGCATGTACTTACCCGACCATCATATGCACGCTAGGTTGCGGGTCTTCATACATAGCATCAGCGTTCTTTCGGGTAGCTACCTTCTTTCCAGGCCTCATAAGACGCGCTTCATGTTTGATCAATAATCTTTCTAGCTCTTCAATATTTGAGAAAGTGATATGTTGATACTGCATCTGTATAGTGCGATCATGAATGGTATCAAAGAATTGCTGAATATGTTCTTTCAATAGTGAAGCATTGAACACATTTCTAAAGTCCATTCCTTCTCGAAACGCTGCTGAGTTTAATCGGTACAGATATGTAGTAGCCAGCTCATCATGTTTCTGCGTCAATCTTGAATACATAACACGCGGCGACACTTTGTCCACACAAAACTTTTTCTGAAAAAGTGCAATCACCTTACCCCAATCATACTTCACCGAATCTGCTAGTTGCTCATACCACCATGACGCCGTGCTCGTCAAACTATCAACAAACATTCCCAAACGTTGACTATCATTCCAATTTGATATATTGGCTACGTGTGAGAATCGAGCGACCCAAGCCTGTGCACTTCCAGCGTCCTGCCTATTCCCATCAAAAGATTTTATCTCGGTATTCTGAATGATGGCTGTAACTGGTTGCGGTGAGGGTGCCCATGCGTTTGCACTTCCACCAGGCATACCATACCCTGAAGTATTTTGATGTGTCCGGGGCTGCGTAGCTGGTGTATGATACGATGTGATAGGTGTTCTTATCATTGTATTGGGTGCTCGACTAGCCGACAAGGTCGCAGTGATTCTGGTTAATTCTTCCAAACTTAAATGCCCATCTGGCATCATCTGTACTAGGGTGGCAGTCACTGGATCTTGCTTAGGCGCAGTCATCCCTGGACCCTGTCTAGGCGCAGCCGCCCCAGGACCCTGTCTAGGTGCGGCCACCCCTCGACCCTGCATAGGTGCGGCAACCCCTGGCTCTTGTTTAATCCCAGATAGTTTTGGTGTGAGCATGATTTAATCGTCATCAGGTAAGAACTCCAATTTATTTTTAGTTTTGGTAATTTTCCTGGGTCGCAACTGTGGCACTTCTTCAAACTCATCTCTATCAATGAGCTCCAACATACCCGGTGGTTTAGACTCCCTCATCGGTGTATGTACGGTGTCTGCTATTATATAGTAAGTGGGAATGATATTGTCAGTTTCTTCTCGACATACCATTAATGATGTCTCCCACTGATTTTCTGCTAATAGTAGAGACACCATCAGTCCAATATCTTTTGCGGTCCGTGCCAAATCGTAATCACACGCATTCTCAAACTCATCCCGTCTGATAATTTCATACCCCAAATTTGGAAACATATCCTCCAGTGCCATCACGGATGCTTGTAAATTCCCAAATGTAGTGAGATCTTCTCGCACCCTAAAGTTGGGTGCATCCCGCTTCATCTTACTTATCTCAAATAATGAAGACCAACAGCTCGAATCACCCGGTAATCTGAGCACCTGTTGTTGATACTGCGTTACCTTTGCACACGCTTCGGAAAATGTGGAAGTCCGGTGAGTATCATCATCGGAGTATTCTAGCGTAAAATGGAGATCTGAACCAACCCCCTGTGGTACTAATGCCATTGTGTAAGGTTGAATCTGCAGTTGACGTTAGTCCCGGGTCGCGGCACCAGTTGTCGTGAAGGAGTTGAAAATTATGATAAATCCACTTAATCAACAACACAAAGAGGTAATAAGACAGTCCTCCTTGCTTTACTTCCCGGGTACTTAATACTTCCGCCCGAACCAACAAATCAATAAAATACGCTTGGGGCACACTTCCACAGGTGGTTCTGGGCTGCTCCCAACACTAGCGCCTTTCAACCGGCTGCTGCTCCACTTGTTAGGGCGTGTGCTCAACAAATTCCTTGTATTACACTTGGTTTTTGTATGGGATCAAAAAAAGAAGGTTTTTGGTTTTTAAGGGCCGCCAGAGATCTTACCAGTTCAGGGGAAATTTCGTTCTATTAAGTGTTACCAATTCCTACATCAAAGTCAATCACTTTTCTCACCCACTACTTCTTGGTTACTTCAGCGCTGACTTCAATACTGGACTCTGGGGACGTCGCAATCCTCTGTAATTTGATTGATCAGATTTGCCGTTGCGATCTGGCCGTCGCACCCTCTGTAACTTGATTGATCAGATTTGCCATCGTGATCTGGACGTCGCGATCTGGACGTCGCACCCCCTGGGACTTGATTGATTAGATTTGCCATCGCGATCTGTCCGTCGCGATCTGGCCGTCTCACCCCCTGGGACTTGATTGATTAGATTTGCCATGGCGATCTGTCCGTCGCGATCGTCCGTCGCGATGTGGCCGTCGCAGGTCACTGATGATTGGTCAAAATTGTTCATCCAAAATCAAAATACTTAACCACTTGAGAACATCCAGGAACATCTAGGCGATCAACTCAAGCAGCCAAGGGCGCATAACCTTTTTTTTCGTTGGCTCTATCGCTCGGTATGAATCCGCCGTTGTGCTGGTAAGTTGCGCCTATGTCTTATCTTTCTGTGGCGTTGCTGATGGTTTGTGTCCGTGGTCTGGTTAATACCTTCTCGGCCTTTTGGCTAAGATCAAGTGTAGTATCTGTCCGTGGTCTGGTTACTCTGTTATCCCGTGTGCCCTAGCGTCATTTGGTGATGCATTATGAAGCCGAGGGCGCATGACTTTCGTTGGTTCTGCCGCTCTGTATAAATCCGCCGTTGTGCTGGTAAGTTGCGCCTATGTCTTATTTTTCTGTGGCGTTGCTGATGGTTTGTGTCCGTGGTCTGGTTACTCTGTTATCCCGTGTGCCATAGCGTCATTTGGTGATGCATTATGAAGCCGAGGGCGCAAGACCTTTCATTGGCTCTGCCGCTCAGTATGAATCCGCCGTTGTCCTGGTAAGTTGCGCCTATGTCTTATCTTTCTGTGGCGTTGCTGATGGTATGTTTCCATAATATGGTTGCTATGTTAGCATCACTTGGTGCTAGTGGTGGATAGAAGCATCTTGCTAGAAGACAGAAGCATCGCACTACTAACACCATGATACACTAAGTGTTCATATTGTTCACCTATTGGAGGCATGACACAATCTTTGACACTAATATTCAGTGTTTGAAGAAATCACCAGCGTAAAAAGTGTCATCGTGCTAACGTGTAGAGTTTGGCGAGATAAAAATATACCAAGAATTAATATATGCCGCAGATCACCTCCATGCTGTAAATAAAGACTCCACTTCACCACACAATGCACCAGCGACTTTCAATCGCTTGGTGAATCAACTCTTCCGCCCTCATAGGAAGTACTCTCAGACGTACTTCGACGATATATTCGTTCATAGTCGCGTGGAAGGCGTCTCGTCTGATATTCAGACGCACCTAATACACTTTCGAGCGGTGCTCGAATGTATGCGAGAGCATAAGTTATATGCAAACGCATCCAAATGTATGTTTGGTGCTGAGGAAATTCCTCTCCTCGGATGCTTCATCGGTAAGGATGGAGTGCGGGCGGATCCCGCGAAGGTGAAAGCCATTGTGGAGTGGCCTTCGCCTGTAAACCTTAAAGATTTACGGAAGTGGCTTGGATTGGCCAATTTTCTCCACAAGTACAGCGAGAACTACGCTGAGATGGCGAAGCCATTAACTGACCTTCTTAAGAAGGACGTGGATTGGTGTTGGGAAACCGAACACCAAACCGCCTTTGAAGCGGTTAAGGGGAGCTTTTAAAGGCTCCCGCTCTTGGTCTCCCAGATTCTGGGAAACCCTTTAGTGTTGTCTGTGACGCCTCCGATTTCGCAATCGGATGTGCTTTGTTACCAGCAGACGATGCGGGACGATACAAGGCGATTGCGTTTGCGTCGAGGCAGCTTTAAGCTGCGGAACGGAATTATCCCGTTCATGACAAGGAACTACTTGCTATGAAATATGCCCTTGTCAAATTTAGGGTTCACCTACTCGGCTCAAAGCCGTTCGTGGTTTATACTGACCACGCGTCCTTACGGACAGTGACAAAGACGCCTCATATCTCCTAACGGATGGCCCGTTGGCTCTACTTCTTTGCGGAGTGTAACTTTGAGGTTAAGTATAAACCTGGCAAGCAGAACGTGCTTGCAGACACGTTGTAGCGTCGTCCCGATTACGAGCTCGCTCACGCGACATTCATCACCTCGTCAGTGGTTTATCTCATACGCCAGGCGTATGAGAAAGACCCACAATGTACGGCGCTAATCAGCGCGTTGGGTGGAAAGGGACTTGGCTCATCTGAGCCTACCCTGTCAAGTCAAGCTAGAGCTCGGTTACACCGTTACAGGTACTGTAGGTACTGTGACGGTTTGCTATATTATAGCACGAGCGCGGAGGACACTCCGCGGGTGGTTGTTCCTCAAAATGAGGAACTGAAGTATAGAGTCCTCTTGAGGCACAATTCGCCCCAATTGGGGGTCATTTAGGTCGTAATAAGACCTACAGCGCTTTAAGCACTTTGTATTGGTGGCCCAAAATGTATAAGTGGGTCGGTGCGTGTATTCGCACCTGTGAGACGTGTCAGAGGGTCAATCCCTCTCCAGATTCAGCTGAGCCTTTGTCCAGCTTATCCGTTCCTACGGAGTGTTGGAAATCCATCAGTATGGATTTTATCTTCGGTTTTCCGAAGGATAAGGCCGGTGACACCGGCATATTGGTCTTTGTAGACCGTTTGATCAAGATGGCTCACCTGGCGGAGGTGCCAGAGTCCATTGATGGACAAGGAACAGCGAAAGTGTTCCTTGACCGTGTCTTTCGACAACATGGTTTACCCGATTCCGTTGTATCGGATCGGGATCCCCGTTTTACGGGACAGTTTTGGGGCGCGCCGTTTAAGGTGCTGGGCACCAAGCTCCTCATGTCCAATGCGGATCATCCGCAGACGGACGGGCAAACGGAACGCGTTAATCGCGTTGTAGAGGTTATTCTCCGGAGTTTATGTCCGGATTCTCCAAAGAATTAAAGTGAGATGCTTCCTATTGCCGAATTTGCTATAAACAATTCGGTCCATGCATCTACGGGGCTTACCCCGTTTAACGTGAACGGATTAGTAAATCCGAGGGTTCCGTTGACGCCACGTGTGTGTGGCCCAGGGATTAAGGGGGGGAGGATTACCTGATGTAAACCCTGTATCTGTGCTAAAGCACATCGATAAGTTTTTATCGACGCGCCTTAGTTTCTTACGACACGTTTGCGATGCCATGGCGGAAAGCCAAGACAAGCAAAAGGAACAGGCCGACCGCAAGGGTAGGCGTAACAAAAGGGCGTACAAAGTAGGAGAAAGTGTTTTATTAAACGCAAAAAACCTTCCTACAAATGAAGTTTCCCACGTGTTACGGAACAAACTGCACCCCAGGTTTGTGGGGCCTTTCAAGGTATTAGCCCTAAAGGGAACCTTGGATATCCCGAAAGCGATGAGTACGCATCCAACATTTTATGTGGGTATGCTTAATCCATACCGGAACCCGGATGCGGTTCCCCTCTTGGAGGAGGCTGGGAAGTCTGATAGCCGAAGGGCACGACAGGTCGGAACATCTCCGACAGGGTCGAAATACGACCATGAAGCTCCGCGACGGAAGACTCGAGGGAGGCAAGCCACCACTCGAGGCGTTCATTCGCACTACCCTCGTCGCGGAGTCCCTCCTGGGCGTCATGGATGCGACGGCTGTGTCGATCACAGCGCTCGTAGAACTCACGTCGCAATTGCGCGACCTCCTCCTCCAGTTCTCGATACGGAGGGTATTCCACATTACCATGTGGAGCGTCTGATGGCGCGACGCTATCATCGGGGTAAGACCCAATACCTGGTGAAGGGGAAAGGTTATCCACATTCACAGAGTTCTTGGGAGTCCGAGACTCCCCTGCGGCAGAATTGCCCTGACGTCGTTGACGCTTTCGAGCGGGAGAACCCCGCTGCGAGTCAACGACCAAAGGGGCGGAAGAATCCCCTTCACTCCCAGTATCTGGGAGTTTGCCAGAGGCGGATGCAGAGTTTTCATTGCTCTCCGGAACCACACTGGGGGCAGGTAATTGCCCCAGCGCTTTGGCCTGAGCATACGCCAAGCGCAACGTCCTCTCTATCCGGACGCAGCGTTCGGAATAGCGGTTGTACAGCTCGTCAAAGCTAGGGAGACGCTTCTCCCGTTCCGCCCAGGCCCGGAATGACCGCTATGCATCCTCGACATCCTCGTCTTGCAGGAGGACGTAGGGAGCCTCGTGGAGAGGTTCAACGACGGCACCCCGTGCCTGTTTCCCGAGGCGCTCGGTATGATTTGACAGTGAACTGCTCGGTGTTTGCAATCTTGCCCGGAGTTGTTTTCGACGCGCGAGCTCACGCGGCAGCAAAGCCGCAGAGCCGGCGATATGGGAGGCTAAACCCCTCTTTACCTCGTTTTTGGCCTTTTTTTAGGGTCACGAGGACCCTTCCGTGCCTGTACGGCATTTCGGGCCTCCTGAGCCGTGTCTGGCTCATTGGTGATGGTCGCCTTAGGTGACCCGGATGCATCATCCGCAGTTGGTAGAGGTGGCGCACGCGTTAGTGCATTTTCCCATGGTGTGGGGAACGGATTGGACTGCCGACATCCCCTTTCTGCGAAATCGGAGCGGTCAGACTTTGGGGAGATATCCCCAAGGGCATCCACCTCCGGGTGATCGGAATAGTCTCCACCCTCTTCTTGAGGAGAATCCTCAGCACCACTAAAGGTGCTCATGGTAAGCCAGAAGTTTTGGCAGTTGGAGTTCTCCAACTATAATTGATTTATTGCGTAAGCAATAGTCTTGATGGGGGAGGATGTAACAGGGTTACATTTTGGTTACAAGAAGTGCCGCTTATTGTGCCTGAAGCAAATATACATACACTAAAAGACTTTAAATCTGATATAATCAGAACACTAATGAAAGAAATTCTTAACAGTGCAAATGGAAAAATTCAAAAGAAGCAACTTGATATTACCGTTCAAAAAGACGACAAGTTTATTGAGTTAGAAAAATAAACAAACACAAAAAATAATATAACAAAAAAGATTTTGAAAATGATATATATTCCTTGTTAGTTATGTTGTGTACGTAAGTACACTACGATTGGGGTCAGTATTGACCGGGCCGAAAGGTTTGGACCTATTGGTTATTTTAACCATTCAGGTCAGGAGCCCTTCGTGGAGGCGTGGCAGCCTGTTACGTGTTGGTACACAGGTGTGTATATTACATTTCAGCTAGGTACGAATGGAGTAAGTTCTACTTAGTATTACATATAGTTTACATTAGTTTAATTTATTTAGGCTAATTACATATTATATATACATTCAGTTTACAAATAACACTAATCCAGCTAGGCGCACGACCTCGACCGGTCGCGCGTGCTGTGAGTATTTGTAGCCAAAGGGAATACCTCCCTTAGCTACTCCCTTTCTAAGGGAAGCCTTGTTTCAAGGTGTTAATTAACTCTAACTGGTAAACCAAAGGAAATCTTGGCACCGAGTAAGAGATAACTCTATTACTAAGTCCTTTTATAAGGGTGTATCGGATAATTAGAGGCACATCGCCGCTTTAGGAAAGTCTTCCTCTGTGCGCTAGCCGCACCGTGCGTATACGCACCTGCTACACTGGCGATTATGTGATGGAACGTCAATTAGGAAGATGCCCTTCCAAGTACGACCGGCATTCAAGCGGATATATCATGAATACATTTCACGACAATTGGGACCGATTATGTAGAAATGGAAATACAAGTGTCGAGCAGATAAATGGATGTCGACGGTACAGGAACAAAGTCCAAGGCAACTGTGGGAACATCGACATGTGCTGAAAGACTATCAAATTTGGGTGAATTACAGAGTGGCGACTATCCAACTCAATACTTTCACTGTGGACAGCGGCTTCAGTGTTCCTTGTCAAGTAGACAAGAAATGTTTGGCACCGGGTAAAGGGCTTACACATATTGTGTGGGGGTGCCCAATAGCCATCATTGTATGGCAGTTCATTATATCGAAATGTACAGGTGAGATTATCAACAAAGACCAAGTGCAGAGATACGCATATGCAGTCGCGACACGGAAACCGACGGAGATAACGATGTAAATGAGAGACGACTTTTTCAAGTTTGCCGTCGACCGGCAGAGGATGTGGACCGCCATTTCGAACGTATAGGGTAGACACTATGCAGTGTTACTATTACTTGTCTATGGAATCATCGAAATATGGCTGTTTTCAGGCCGGAAAAGCGATCTGAAGCGGAACAAGTACGCCAAACCTGGTCAATATGCTGGATCCAGCTGAGAGCATTGGCGGCGCAGGAAATTCGACATGGGGAGCCCCGTATGGACGGACTACGACTTACAATTTGCCTCCAGTGCATAAAGGAAGAACCACAAGCACACCACACCGATGGCGCAGGCGAAGTCGAAGACGAACGAAGTTCTTACCCAGACGAAGACACGACCCTTTACAAATATATTCATAAATAACGAGTAGCTTATAGTGGATAACACTAAATAGACACTTTGAATAATAATAGTGACCCAAATGCACACATGCAAGCCAGACGTTGCGGTTCGTCTCGCCTTTGTTTGTACGCAGGCGCCTCAGACTGTAGCCATTTCTGAGTGCAAATTCCTTAACACCTATTTCTGCTTCTTCCAATTGGAGTACACCTTATCTAGCAGAGTAGGCTGCATTCTTAACTCTCTCACATTAAGATGGGAATAAATAACGAGTGTCTAGCAATCCGGGGGGGGCTTAGCAAGGGGGGGGGTTGGTTACGTGTGCCTAGGGGGATGCTTAGTAAGGCGGGTGCCCAGCTAGGGGTGTATGATGTACCTAGCAAGGTGTGTGTGTGCCTAAAAAGGTGTGTGAGTGTGTGTCTAGTAAGGGTTTGTGTTAAGAAATCCCCTTTTTCTAATGGATACATGCTGGATCTACAGCCTACTATCACAGAATTAATCGCGAAAATGGGCTTGAAAGACTCAAACCCGATGAGATTACCAATCGAGTCAAAGAAACCTGATACTCAAAATATGCAGCTTTTAACAAGTTCAAGAGCTGAGAAATCAAGTATATCAACCCTTCGATGACGTGCGCGGTGTTTGTTGTGGGACCCCGGTGCACCAGACCGGATGTTATGTATGCGATTAACCGAGTGACCCAGAATATACAAATCCCATTGGAATCTCGACAATAGAGTGGTTATGTACCTTTTTGGAACTGCTAAGCTGAAATTTATGATGAGTATCTACAATGGACAATAATTAACGGCAAGTTCCATGAAATCGAATTATCTTGGGCTTAAGGGGGCTACTGTTGTAAATACGGTTGAAATGAAAGGAACATATTGTTTGTTGATGGAATCAAGTTGCACCAAACAGTTAGAAAACGAAGAAAGCTACACGAGCTAAACATATTGATGTTCGTTTGAAGTTAAAAGTTTCGTAAAAGTGGTATTATCGAAACAAATTGATAGAAACGGCGAAAATGCACGCCGATTTATTAACTACGGTCTGGTTAACCAAGAATAATATAATTAGAAAATATGATTGGTTTAAATTTCCAAACGAGAGATATGTCGAGAAGAAGTGTTTGAAATTAAAATTTCACTAAGATATGCATGTTGCGTCTCTATTACTTTACGTTTCTATTACATTTTCAGGAAGGGGTACATTTGGAGACGTTATCCATAGGATCAGTTGCGAAACTCAATTGGCGGCGCCCGATCGCGGAGGAAATCGACAAAGATAACTACTCTAAATACTTGAGTTTTATTTTACTTCGGTATATGCTCTTCTGCAGGTCCAATTCGTACAAATAAATTTCGGTTAAAGCAGTGCTGACGGGACATTAAATTTAATTTTCAAGGTTATATTTTTCCACGTTTGGGAACATGTAAATCTCCATCTACCGGTAGAATCAAACACTATTTTTCGAGTTATTTTCGGGGCGTCTTTGATGGGTCTATTTCATCGGACACCTGGTGTCGACTCACATCGAATATTCACATGTCATCGCTCAAAATATCGTTTTTCAAGGCAAGGGGAACATTCGTACCTCCATCAATTGTGGCTAGCACAAAACAGTGGTTGCTATCTTACCCGTGGCGACCCTTTTTTTAACAAACGCCAAGTCTCTCGTGCTTTTTAGGTAAGACAGTCGTTTCGGACCTGACCAACTGTTCCAGAATTATATCAGTTCCATTTCATTTAGTTTTTTTAAGTGAATCGAATATTTTTTAACCGATTTTGAGAATTTTTCATAACATTTTTTATGGGAATTGCTATTGTCACCCCCACCGCCACCCAAATGCTGTAGTTACACACTATCAGAGAAACCTCGGAACCTTATGCTGGTGCTCCCGCCATGCAACTCGATACTACCCGCACGTTTGCCTCCCGTGAGGCCTTGATAACCTACGTTCGGGAGGTTGGCCAGGTGGCGGGCTACGCTGTTGTTATTAAACGTTCGGACCCTGCCCGTAACCGGCTTGAGCTTGGTTGCGATCGTGGCGGTAGATACCGAAAACGCACAGTCACTGACGATGACCAGAGCCAACGCAACACAGCGACACGGCTGATTTCTTGCCGCTGGGTTGTGGCAGCACGTCAGGGATTCGACAGCCAGTGGGGATTAACGGTGAAGGAATACCGTCATAACCATGAGCCTTCGATAGAGATGTCAGGGAATCCAACAAACCGCTGCTTGTCTCAGGCAGCAACGCAGAAGGTCAAACAGCTTGAATTTGCTGGGGTTGCCCCCCGCCAAATTATATCAAATCTGCGAGCGGAAGACCCATTGATGTTTGCTATCTCAAATACGGTATACAATGCAAAAGCAAAACAGCGGCTTGAAGTTCTAGCTGGTCGTTCCCTATCCAGGCATTGCTTGATGATTCTCAAGGGAGCAACTACAAGTTCAATGTAGAATTCAACTCATGTTGGAACGTGCAGCGACTGTTCTTTGCCCATCCTGACTCAATTGCTATGGCCATTTATATTCATCTGTGCTACTGATGGATTGCACATATAAGATCAACCGTTTCCTCACGCCCTTGCTTCTTTTTATTGGACGCACAGGGCACAATATCTCCTCTTCGTCGCATTTGCTTTTCTTGAAGGGAAGACGTCCGCCGCATATATCTGGGCCCTGACCCAACTTAAGAACCTTGTTTATGCCGTCTAGTCCCCTGTTGTTCTAGTGATGTACGCGTACTTGGCACTTGGAATTGTCATATTTCCTTTCTTCCTGAGTGCCGTCACCTTTTCTGTATTTGACACATTAACAAAAATGTACTTGCAAAAAAGAAAAAGTAAAAATTCATACGTGATGGAAAAACCGGTAGCGTTTCATGAATGCGTGAGCACCCATTTGCTGTGAATCAACATCGACAGAATTTGACACGCTGTGGGAAAAATGCATGCGGATTTTAAAGACGTTCCTGCAATGCTGGATTACGTGAATAAGACTTGGATTCCGCACAAGACCAAAATTGTCAGCGCGTGTACAGACGATTGACTCTATTTGCAAAATACGACAACTTCGTGCGTGGAAGGTGCTCACGCGATGCTAAGACGATTTTTGAAGGTTTCGACAGGTGACCTGCACGCTGTCCGGGAAGATATTGGCCGCGTACTTGCGCATCAAGCTGTTGAATTAAAGGCATCCAAAGCGAAGGATCATATCCGTGTCCCGCATAGATTGCGCATCATGCTGTTTGCAAAACATGTTGGACGTGTCACGCATCTCGCTTTAAACCTTTTGGATGGAAGGAGGCAGCAACTAAATTGGAATGCAAAAGTTCTAAAGTGCCCTAGTGTATTCCGAAAAATGTTGGGCCTACCATGTGCCCATGAACTTGCAAAGATTCCAGCTGGAGCAGGCTTTTTGATGACAGATGTGCATCTACATGGGCATCTTGGTAATCCAGTTGTACCAGAATCTGCAACAATTTCCAATATCACCCACAACGACATCTTCTTTTCACATCTTCGCACTATCGAAGCTGAATACCTCAAGTGGTCTCCCGGAAACAGACAGTTGCGCGTACATGGATTGCGGAGCTGGCAGCTGTCCAGATGCCTTTGTTGGCAGACCCCCCGCTGCCGGTGCAGCCACAAAGAAAGGCCGGTTGGTGATAAGAGCAAAACAAAATCGTCTACCAAACGCGAACTGTAGGCCTTTGAACATGCAACAAAGAGTGCGCAATTGTGTGGTGAGTGCGGTCACCTACCCACGACAAGCGTACATGTCCTCAGCAGATGGCCAAGCAAGGTATGCGGAATACCGCAACATACAAGAAAGGTATCCACACCACCCCTATTGCCGAAGGTCCTACAACCAAGTCATTTTAGGATGATGCAAAGACGGTCAACATCAACGCTAAACCAGCCTTATCAGTATTTGTTCCATTGTCGCTCGTTGATGTGATTTCAGACATCAGGGATGTTGCAATGGATGAAAATTGCGGTTTCCATGCAGTCGCGGGCGCATTGAGCGACACCCTGAACATAATATTGATTGGTTCCAAGTACGCCTTGATTTGCTTGACCACTATAAGAAACACCATCAGTTTTGGGACGGACTGTTTGGCAAGACAGAGAACGTTCAAAAGCGCCTGGATTGGTTCCAAAGTGGAACAGCACCAGTTGAACACTGGTTTGATGCACCTCCCCCCGAAATTTTGGCTGCAGATGTGTACGTACGCCCTGTGGTTGTTCTGGCCGAAGACCCTAAAACAGACAACTGCACGTATCTGCCTTTTCATACCAGTAGTGGCAGCACGACCCCCATCTGCCTTGTTTTTGTTCGGAGGAACTATTGGCAGTATGCAATGTTGAAGAAAGCACTCGCATTACATTCTATCTGTCCTTTGTGGCGTACACTTAGTGACAAGAAAACGCGTGAATCCTGGTTGGTAAGACTCAGTTTTGAGCTAGCATTGTCTTGCTTAGAAGAATAGGAAGACATTAGAACTATAGATCTCACAAATTTGAGGAAAATGCGTCGAAATACAGTTGAATTTGTGCGTTAACCGGCACTTGAGTTGTGGTGGAAGTGATGGTGGTGGTTGGGGTAGCGGTTGGCGTGGCAGTGAGGGTGGCTGTTGGGGTCACAGTTGTGGTGGCGGTGGGGTGGCGGTTGGGGTGGCAGTTGGGTGGCAGATGAGGTGGCAAAAGCAAAAACAAGGGTGGCAATAGCAATTCCCTTTTTTATTGTTTTCTAGTCGCTACAGCCACGCAATTAATTTATTCCTATGCATTTTTTGGATATATAATCCGCATTTTCTACCTATTTTTTTAAGGACTTTTCATACCATTTTTATTGTCTTCTAGCTGTTGCAGCAACGCAATTAATTCCTATGCATTTTGGATACATAATACTCTCTTGGCGTATCATACCAAATTAATACAGGTGCCGCATACTTCGCAACAATTTCCACAATAATTTTTTAATGCGACCCACTTTCCCTGACCAAGGAAATCAGGTATAAAATCAAGTTTCGCAACCTCGACTACGGCAAAAATGTTCGCAGAGTGTTGGTGGGCGATGTTAACTTAGAAGGCGGGATCCAGAAAAAAACAGCTTTCGGAGAAATTTCCCACCAATTTCCAATGTTTGCGCTAGAAATATATAGCAGAATGCTTTTCAAGATTTTCAACTTATTTGCCCAACTTCGAACGTTTGGTCCATGCAAACTTGACGATAATTGAGCACCTTAAATTGCCTCAATAAATAGGTAGCCAAAATTTGTATTTCTAATTTTTGTCAGATCGTTTTTCACCATCTTAAAGCGCTATTTATAAAGTCGAATTCGATTAGTTCCATATAGATTGATCAGAGTCTCACGCATTGTATACTTAACCTTAGAATTTCAAGCGCTCAGGCGGGCCAAATGGGCTCATTTGCGGCCACAAAATGCGCCTTCATCCCTCCATCTTGCATTTCTTTGAGCTGCTCTTATTGGGATCGACCTGCCCCACACACTTCATCACTCTTTTAATGCCATCATCGCATGGCTCGTGATCTTTAATGTTTCGCAAATTACGCTTACATTTACGTGGCACGAGAGCATCGCCGTGATCCGTGGAGCCAACGTTCGCAAGCGCTCTTTCCCCACAACTTTTAGCCGCCCTTCCAATTGTTTCACCTTAAAAATTCGTGTAGGCACCAGCTGTATGATCCTCACTACATCCTTTACCACAATGGGGCTTTCACGTAATGTAAAGCTTAAGGAAAAAAAACTTTCAATGAGCCATAAACATATAGCCAAGTGTCATTTAACGAGGATGTTCACGGAAGCCAATAATCAAAAGTCCACACGAAAAATCAAGGCGTGTCGGCGCCAGAGACAGCGTGCTCTAGAAAGTCAAGTTTCAACTAAGAGCTAATAAAATCCCTGTTTTTTTCGTGACGTAAAAAGTCCTCTTTATATTAATACAGCTGTTTTGAAAAAATTACAAAGTTATAGAGCAAAATAGACAAGAGATACATACACATTGTTGAAAACCGCATCTGGATGTTATCCGGATGGCGGTTGGTAAGTTGAAGTGTCCGTTGGGCCAGGAGTTTCGTGGCGAAGGGTCACATGCATATGAGGTTGTGTGTAGAGCAGGAGTAGGCAGAATCACAGCTATGTATTCAATCACTTCTCAAAAGTTCATCTACTGACCACTTTCTCCCCTGTCTAGCAGGGTTATGAGCCCAAGAATGCGCTTGAAATTCAAGGATCATGAACGGCGAAACAAAGACAGAAGGACTCCCCTACGGGTGGGACGGCAAATATTGGCGCACGTACAAGTGGACGATGCGGTCCATCTTCCGTGAACACGGGATTCTGGATCTTGCTGAAGGAAAAATATATGCCACCTGCTTGAGGAGCGAGTCGAAGGAAGTCTAAGACAAGATCCAGTGGAATGTCTTGCGTATGATCGGTACGACTATCCCCTCGCACCGATTGCAACAACACGACCAGTATGAGCGCGGGTCGGATATGTGGGCGGTGTTGTGTGAAATCTACGAGAGACTTCAGGATTCTACGATCAAGTAGAGCATCATTCTGCGAAGGACGGAGGGGTTGCGGGACATGAAGTGTCCACAGTCAGTAGATATCGAAGTCCACATGGCTAAGATGTTTCAACTTCGGACGGAGTTGTCGAGCTACGGGTACGAAGTGAACAGTATCAACATGAAGGCCATGATGTTGGACAGTCTACCAGACCAGTACGAATTTGATCAACTACGTGCTGCAGTTAAGTACGGTGGCTCTGGTGGGTCCATGACGCCGGAGAGCCTCCGCGTACTTATCGAACAGGCGGCTGGGCGTCAATAGCGACGCAAGGAACGCAGTGCCCAAGGATCTGATGGCGGCGGACGGTCGACGTCGAAGAATGGAAGAGGTCGCAAGGAGCGCGATGGCGGTGGTTAAGGCCGTCAGGGACGTGCAGGTGGTGGTGAAAGCGCCCACCAGAGAAAGTGTTTTAAGTGCGGCCAGACCGGTCACTTGAAGGTCGACTGTCCGCAGCAGACCCAAGGAGGTGATGTCAGCGGAGGCGGCAAAGCTACAGGATTCGGTGTCCAGCGCCCAGGCCAACGCACGAATTTCACTCGGGGCCTCGATCCAACAGACTTTCCAGTGAGTGCGGAGCCTGGCGTTACGACTGGAGTCGTTGAGGAGGAAGAAGCTCCAATGAAGCTCGTGGGAGAAGCCGATCAGACGGATTATTTCACGGTCTCGTCGGATTGGTGGTGTTTTGACACCGGTTTTACTGTTCATATCGTTGGCGACAAGGACCTGTTTGTGCATTTTGAGGAGATCAGTCCGGATGATTTCGATGCGAAGGTGTATAGTGTGGCGGCCACCACACTCACCAAGGCGGCTGTTGTCACTGAAGTGAATGGTCGAGAAGTAGAGCTCTTCATCGATGATGTTCTCTACGTGCCGGACGCAAAACACGGTCTGTTCTCGACTAGTCTCGCCATGGATCAAGGCTTCGAGATCGACTACTATAGGAAGACGAAGGCATACAGCATGCAAAGGACGGTCAACACGTTATCCACGCTGTGCGTGAGCACGGGCTATGGTTGTTCCACAAAAAGGGCAGCGTGCGTAATAAGTCGATTCCGACAGCAGAGCGGGCTGTTGTGAACTACGCCGCAGTAGATGGCGTTGGAAGTCCTCACGTGTGACACGGGCGGCTGGCCCACGTCAATGGGCAGTACCTAAAGGTTATTGTCGACCGTGGTCTCGTCAAGGGCATGATGCTCACCCAAAGAAAGTTGAAGACTTGTGACGCCTGCCATATTGGCAGAAGCGGCGTCAGCAAAAATTGGATCGTGACATTACAGCCCCCAACCAGATCGTCTATGCCGACTTTTGTCCCAAGATCAGAACAATAGAACCAAATACTCAGCGGTCCTAGTGAGTATGGATGGGTGGAGTAAGTTTCTCACTGTCCACTTGCTGAAAGACAAGACTGGTGCGACCGTGAACCAGCATATGCAGCAATACGTGGTCTGGGCCGAACTACAGGCTGGCAGAGGCATCAAAAAAGGTCGTAAAGCGTGAGTACCGGCCCGCGGCGAGCGAGACGTTCACGCTACAGCGCGTCCTCATTGACAGAGGCGGCGAGTTCACCAACAAAGAAATCGAAGCATGGTACGCGGCGCGTGGAGCCGAGAACGTGACAGTTGGGCCGAAAGGTTCGTACCTGAACCCATGCGAACGATCTCACCAGTCTTTGATCAAAATGGTGAAGACACAGATGCAAGCGTCTGGATATCCCCGTTCGTTCTGGCCGTATGCACTGAAGAACGCAGTGTACACCAAGAGCCGCGTCTACAATAAGACAATTGAAGGGATCCCGTACCAGCGACTCTTTGTTTTCAAGCCTGACATCCATCACATCCGTAAGTTCGGCGCCCTCGCCTACGTGCACGTTCCCGTGTAGCCAGAACGACAGAAGCATGAAAATAACGCGATCGTCGCGGTTCTTACTTGGCTAATCGGAAGCCAAGGTCGGCTGCGAGGTGTTCATACCCAGCGAGAACACGGTGAAATTTGTGGCTGAGGTGTGAGTGCGTGAAGAGGTGACGTACGGCGATCATCACCACATCGAGCCTAAAGATGAGGACCAAGCGCCGTGGCTACGCTTCTCGACCGAACCGCCAGGTGTTATCTACTGTAGCCGGTGCGTATACGCACGGTGCGACTAGCGCACAGAGGAAGACTCTTCCTTAAAGCGGTAGCTACCGCTACTTATCGGATACGCCCTTGTAAAGGGATTAGTAGGAGAGTTCTCCTACTCGGGGCCAAGATTCCCTGGTTGGTTTACTACGTAGCCTTAACGGCTGTATTCCCTTTACGGGATGTAAGTAAAGGGAGGGATCCCTCTTACCTACGACACTCACTCCGCGCGCGACCGGTCGAGGTCGCACGTCCGCAAAATAGAGTGAAATGTAAACTGAATATATTTAATATTTAATTAGCCTAAATTAATTTAAACTAATATAAACTATATGTAATACTAAGTAGAATATTCCTAATTCGTACCTAGCTAAAATCTAGTGTACACACCTGTGTACTGACACGTGGATGGCTGACACACCACCACACCAAGGGCCCCTGCCCTGATTGGTTAAAATAACCAAAGGTTCAAAACCTTTCAAACCGGTCAATACTGACCTCAACCGTAGCGTACTCATGTACACCAACATTATATGTAACTCGAATGTAACCACGTTACATCCTCCCCCATCAAGACTATTGCTTACGCAATAATCAAAATCTTGTTGGAGAACTCCAACGCCAGTACCTCTGGCTTTCCATTGTACACCTTCAGAGGTTCTATGGACGCAAACTATTCCGAAAACTCGGAAGTGGGTGCCCTTGGGGAGCTCTCCCCAACGACTGACCATGATGGTAGCGCCGAACGGCGCTAGCAGTCATCCAACTTATTCCCCACACGTGGGGAAAACGCACTAACTCGTGCGCCACCGTTTTCCGCTAGGGATGATACCTCCAGGTTGCCACAGGCAACCACCACCAATGAACCGTCCTTGGTTCAAGAGGCCCGACGTTTCGGACGGGTACGGAAGGGACCTCGCTACCCTCAAAAGAGGGCTAAGAACGCGGTCAAGAGGGGTTTAGCCTCCTATACCCCTGGTCCAGCGGCTATACTACCGCGTAAAATTGCGCATCGGAACCAAATCCTGGCCCGACTACTACGCCTAAGCAGTTTACTGTTGAGTCCTACCGGACGCGCCTCGGGAAGCAGACACGCTGTGTTCTCTTGGATATCATCCGCGAGATTCCCTTTGTTCTCTTGAGGGACGAAAGCGTCGAAGACGCAGAACAGGCATTCCGCGCCTGGGCGGAAGGGGAGAAAAGCCTCCCCAGTTTCGATGCGCTGTACAAAAGCTTTTCCGAACACGACGTTCGGGTAGAGAGGGCGCTACGCTTGGCCTATGCTCAGACCAAAGCGCAAGGGCAATTACCTGCCTCCTATGATACGCGCTCTGATCTCGATTTGATGCCGGAGAGCAATGCAAGCACAGCATCTGCCTCCGGCGAACTCCCATCTACTGGGAGTGAAGGAGCTTCTTCAGCCCTTTGGTCGTTGACTCTCAGCGGGATTCTCCCGCTCGAAAGCGTCAACGACGTCACGGCAATCCTGCGGCAGGGGAGTCTCGTACTACCACAAGCTCTGGTAATGTGGATACCCTTTCCACTTCACCAGGTACTGGGTCTCAACCCGGTGATGGCGTCGTGCCATCAGGAGTTCCACATGGTAATGTGGAGTACCCTCCGTATCGAGCACTGGAGAAGGGGGTCGCGCTATTGCGACATGACTTCCACGAGCGCTGTGATCGGCACAGCCGTCGCATCCAAGATGCTCAGGAGGGACTCCGCAACGAATAGAGTGCGAATGAACGCATCGGGGGGAGGATTGCCTCTCTCGAGTCTCTCGTTGCGGAGCATCAGGGTCGTATTTCAAACCTGTCGGAGATATTCCAACCTGTCGCGCCTTTAGGCTATCCGGCTTCTCACCCTCCTCCGAGAGGGGACCCGCCTCAGGGTTCCGGTATGGCTTAAGCATACCCACATAGAAGGTTAGATGCGTACGCATCGCCTTCGTGATGTCTAACGTATACGACAAGCCCTTTCGGGCTAATACCTTAAAGTGCCCCACAAACCTGGGGCGCAGTTTATTGCGCAACACATTTGAAACTGCATGTGTTGGAATATTTTTAGCGTTTAATAAAACACTTTCTCCTACTTTGTACACCTTTTCGTTACGCCGCCCCTTGCGGTCAGCTTGCTCCTTCTGCTTGTCTTGGCTTTCCGCCATGGCATCGCAGACGTGTCGTAAGACACTAAGGCGCGTCGATAAAAACTTATCGATGTGCTTTCGCACAGATACAGGGCTGACATCGGGGAATCCTCCCCCATGAAAGCCCTGGACCACACATACGTGGCGTCAACGGAACCCTCGGATTCACCAATCCGTTCACGTAAAACGGGGTAAACCCCGTAGATGCATGTACAGAATTGTTGATAGCAAATTCAACCATCGGAAGCATCTCACTTTAACTCTTTGGAGAATCCAGACATAAACTCCGGAGAATATCCTCCACAACGCGATTAACGCGTTCCGTCTGACCGTCCGTCTGCGGATGGTCCGCAGTGGACATGAGGAGCTTGGTGCCCAGCACCTTAAACAACGCTCCCCAAAACTGTACCGTAAAACGGGGGTCCCGATCCGACACAACGGAATCGGGTAGACCATGTTGTCGAAAGACACGGTCAAGGAACACTTTCGCTGTTCCTTGTCCATCTATGGACTCTGGCACCGCCGCCAGGTAAGACATCTTGCTCCAACGGTCTACAAAGACCAATATGCCGGTGTTCCCGGCCTTATCCTTCGGAAAACCGAAGATAAAATCCATACTGATGGATTTCCAACACTCCGTTGGAACCGACAAGCTCGCTAAAGGCGCAGCTGAACTTTCAGAGGGTTTAACCCTCTCACACATCTCACAGGTGCGTATATACGCACCGACCTACTTATACATGTTGGGCCACCAATACAAAGCGCTGAAAGCGCTGTAGGTCTTATCCCGACCTAAATGACCCCTGGTAGGGGCGTCATGTGCCTCAAAGAGGACTCTATACTTCAGTTCCTCATTATGAGGAACAACCAGACGCGGAGTGTCCTCCGCTCTCGTGCTATAAAATAGCAGACCGTCACAGTACCTGTAACTGTGTAAACGAGCTTTAGCTCGACTTGACAGGGTTGGCTCAGACGAGCCAAGTCTTTTTCCACCTAACGCGCTGATTAGCGCCGTAAATTGTTGGTATTTCTCATACGCCTGGCGTATGAGATCCACCACAGATATGGTGACGAATGTCGCGTGAGCGAGATCGTAATCGGGACGACGCGACAACGCGTCTGCAAGCACGTTCTGATTTCCAGGTTTATACTTAACCTCAAAGTTACACTCCGCAAAGAAGGAGATCCAACGGGCCATCCGTTGCGAGAGATGAGGCGACTTTGTCGCTTTCCGTAAGGACGCGTGGTCAGTATAAACCACAAACGGCTTTTAGCCGAGTAGGTGAACCCTAAATTTGACAAGATCATACTTCATTGCAAGTATCCCCTTGTCATGAACGGGATCATTCCGTTCCGCAGCCTCAAACTGCCTCGACTCAAACGCGATCACGCATTCCCGTTCCGCATCGTCTGCTTGTAACAAATCACATCCGATTGCAAAATCGAAGGCGTCGCAGACGACGCTAAATGGTTTCCCAGAATCTGGGAGAGCAAGAACGGGAGCTTTTAACAAGCTTCCCTTAACCGCTTCGAAGGCGGTTTGGTGTTTGGTTTCCCAACACCAATCCACGTCCTTCTTAAGAAGGTCAGTTAATGGCTTCGCCATCTCAGCGTAGTTCTTGCTGTACTTGTGGAGATAATTGTCCAATCCAAGCCACTTCCGTAAATCTTTAAGGTTTACAGGCGAAATCCACCCCACAATGGCTTTCACCTTCGCGGGATCCGCCCGCACTCCATCCTTACGGATGAAGCATCCGAGGAAAGGAATTTCCTCAGCACCAAAGATACACTTGGATGCGTTTGCATATAACTTATGCTCTCGCATACATTCGAGCACAGCTCGAAGGTGTATTAGGTGCGTCTGAACATCAGACGAGTCGCCTTCCGCACGACTATGAACGAATATATCGTCGAAGTACGTCTGAGCGTACTTTCTATGAGGGCGGAAAACTTGAGTCACCAAGCGATTAAAAGTCACTGGTGCATTTGAAAGCCCTTGCGGCATAACAAACCACTCCCACAGCATGCCGCTCGGTGTGCTGACCGCTGTCAGCGGAATATCGGACGCTCGAATGAGCACCTGATAATACCCGTCCACCAGATCTAAGGCACTGTACACAGTACAGCCAGCCATATTGTTCTGGAGGACATCCTTCCGAGGAATCGGAGTCTGCATGGGCACAGTAGCTGCATTCAGCTTGTTATACGCATGTACAATGCACCACTTTTCGTTCGGTTTACGAACACAAAAAGTGGGAGATGAGTGAGGAGACTTGCTCTCCCGTACCATCCCTGCCTCTTCTTTCCCCTTGAAGAATGCGTCGATGACGTCGCATTGCTCCTTGGGGAGAGGCCACTGCCTAGTGACGCAGTATTTGGTTCCAGGAACCAAATCAATTTCATGTCGGACTCCCCGATCCGGTGGTAACCCCATCGGTGGGTTGTCACTAATGAAATCCCAAATTCCTTCAATAAGGAATGGTAAGGGTCCTCAGGATCCGCAAGGATCTTGTGGCCGCTTCGGGCTTTCAATGCCTGTTTCGTTTGCACCAAAACTAACTCGTCCATAGTGGATGAGGAGTTCAACTCCTTTTCCGGACGTAATACGACAACCTCGTCGATTTCACCTGCTTTAAAGCAGTCTCAAACTTGTTGAAGGACATCTCCTCCAACGGCAACAGTTCGCCTACCCCAGGCAACCGTTCTAGGCTTACGCCTTCTGTGACAACACCCATCACACTATTCATCATCCTATAGGACTGCTGACTACTGGCCTCGGGACTCATCCTGAGACCCACATGGGGGGAGTCAATTGCCCCATTTATTGGAAGCGCCACGTGCCTATCCACAGATGTCTCTACCTCTACCACCGGTGAATCGCCTGTATCACCTAATAAGGCGTGGTCGGAATCATTTCCGACGTGCGAAAGAGACGAACTACGAGTCTCTTCGCTTGGAAGCACCTCGCGCTTAACCACAGGGGTATCTACCCCTACCACTGGAGTCGCAACTTGTTCGCCGAACACGGCGTGGTCGGAATCAGTTCCGAACTGTACAAGAGACAAACTACGGGTCTCTTCTCTAAGCGCATCGCGCTTAACCTTAGAGGAATCCACCTCTACCACTGGAGACTCACCAGTCTCGCCTATATCGGCGCGGGGATAAACCGCCGAATCCCCATCGTCAAGGAACGTTTCCTTGACCACATTGGGACTGATCATCTCAGCCATCCCAATATCTGGCATCTCACGCCAGTATCGCTTTTGCGATCGAGCAAAGGTGGGTTCATGACTCGCCAATGCTTCGCCCGACCGCGGGTGCGTTGAGCCAATGGACTTAGACTTCCAGTCTATCCATGGCTCGTGGCGTTCCAGCCACTTCATTCCCAGAATGATGTCATACCTTGAGTCCAAATCCAGTACTAGGCAACGTTATAAGCTGTCGAAGTCTGCAAACTTCAGCTTAAGGTCAATAGAGACCTTGGTTACAGAAACCTGTACGCCCGTCGCAAGACGGACCGTGACAACGTCACGAGAACGTGCCTCTAGGGCCTCGGCATACAGCCGACTCTTCTCAACAGAAGCTCGTCTGACATAATTGTCAGACGCTCCAGAGTCTATCAAGACTCTCCAAGGCTTATCAAAGCCTTTCACGTCCGCAAGGACTACCAGCAAACCTGGCCGGTACAACAACTCGGTGCTAGAAAGCACCGCTTCCCTCGGGGCTTTGTCCTGTCGTCCCTACCCTGGGGCTTAACAGCACTGAGGGGTCCCCCAGTAGGGCGCCCCGCACCTACTGGGAGCCGTTGTTTCCCGACGGCTTGTACAAGGGCTTTTTCCCCACCCTTGGTACCTTGTAGCGACTATCTAGCTGGGGATTTTGTGGACATCTGTTCCGCAGATTATCCACGCTTCCACACAGGAAGAATCTTAGCGTCCCACGCCGCTGCAACATAGCTAGGAGCTCCGATTAGTAGCCCTGCGGAAAGGAGTCAGAGTGACTCCTAGCGGGAGGTTTCTCCTCCACTTCGACCTGACTAAGTTCCATGGGTTCGGGACCCACCTTAGAGGAACGGAAGTTCCTCTCGGCGTTAAACGCCATCTTAAACGCCTTCTCCAGGGATTGGGGTCGGCATCGGAAGAGATCCGAACGTGCTGGCCCTTCTATCAGGCCTCCCGTGAAGACGGGGATGGACACTTCGTCCGAATACGCTTTCGCGTACATCCCTGCCAACAGGGTCTTAAGCTCCTGGATATAAATCCCCAGGTCCTTAGTGCTTTGACGGCACCTCAGGAACGCCAGTTGATTCTGGAATACCAGATCAGGCGTTGCGTACATGTCCATGAGCTTCTGCTTAAGGACCTTCCATGTTAGGAACATGTTCGTGACTGACTCCGAACACGTAAACGTCCATGTACGGGCTTTGCCCGTAAGATGGGTCAATGCAAGTCCCACTTGCAAGTGATCAGCGGGCATATTCGCTGTGGCGAAGGCCGTTTCGACCTCTCGCAACCACACGTAAAGTTTGTCACCCTTCTCCCCGGTGAACTCCTTTATCTTAAACGATAATGGGGGTCGCACCCCCGTGGAATGACCTCAACTACAACTCGCCTCATGAGCGATGAGGGCATTTACCCTTTCCTTTACGGCCTCAAGGCCCTGCCCCACTAGGGGCTTCATGCCTTCTTCCCCCGTTAAGGGTAACAGCCTTTTAAAGTCTTCCTGCTGGACGAGGGTCAAACTTTCCCAATTGTCCTGATTCATCCTTTGCAGAGGATTCCTAGTCTACCAACTCAGTTGTTGGATTGACTACAAGTAATACCAGATGTAGCCGGTGCGTATACGCACGGTGCGACTAGCGCACAGAGGAAGACTCTTCCTTAAAGCGGTAGCTACCGCTACTTAGCGGATAAGCCCTTGTAAAGGGCTTAGTAGGAGAGTTCTCCTACTCGGGGCCAAGATTCCCTGGTTGGTTTACTACGTAGCCTTAACGGCTGTATTCCCTTTACGGGATGTAAGTAAAGGGAGGGATCCCTCTTACCTACGACACTCACTGCGCGCGCGACCGGTCGAGGTCGCACGTCCGCAAAATAGAGTGAAATGTAAACTGAATATATTTAATATTTAATTAGCCTAAATTAATTTAAACTAATATAAACTATATTTAATACTAAGTAGAATATTCCTAATTCGTACCTAGCTAAAATCTAGTGTACACACCTGTGTACTGACACGTGGATGGCTGACACACCACCACACCCAAGGGCCCCTGCCCTGATTGGTTAAAATAACCAAAGGTTCAAAACCTTTCAAACCGGTCAATACTGACCTCAACCGTGGTGTACTCATGTACACCAACATATGTAACTCGAATGTAACCCCGTTACATCTACCCTTTAGACATTGACGCAAACGGTCACGACGAGTGCGATGGAATACGATTCCTCGTCCTCAAATGTCTCCATGGTTCCCACTGCCGAGTTGGTGGCCAAGTTTGTGGATGTCAAAGCGTCAGTGTCCCGTGAATGTAGCGAGATGGATTCAATTATTTCTGTCCACAAAGAAGTCAGCAGCCAGGATGGTAATCACAGCGAGCGAGATGATTCCAGTAGCATCGAGGTCACAGGCGCCGCCGAGTACGCGTCCGAAAGTTCAAGTGACCACGGATCCGTTTCAGTCGAATGCGATTCAAATGTCAGTTTAGACGACAATCATTTCACCGCAGACGACGGAGGTGGCGTAAATGAGGAAGAAAAGCCTGCTACAGCTACGGCGGCTTCCCGGGGGCTGAAGATCCATCGGCTGATGGAGCTATGGCAGAGAACCCAGAGCCGGAGCGTGTTGTGGTACCTGAAGGTCTGGGCAAGCGCCCTACATGCGATGAAACACAATCAGAAGATGAGATAGTCCAGCTTGCGTGAGTACCTTGGTGTTGAAGTTACACAAGCTGCTGGGGCCATCAGCATTTCTCAGAGAAATACGCTCACGAGATCCTCAGCAAATATGTACACGAAGACACCAAACCGACTGTAAACCCGATGGAAACTAATACCAGACTCGCTCCAGCACCGAAGACGACAATAGTGACTCACGTTTTGACTATCGTGGTGCGCTGGGCATGTTGATGTACCTGGATACCAGTACCAGGCCGGATCTTGCCTACTCACTCGACAAATTGAGTCGATTCGTGGCCAATCCATCGTCGAAGCACGTCGGAGCGATCAAACGCGTCCTCCTCTATTTGATCGGCACGTGCGACTACGGGATCAAGTACACCAAAGGTGAGAGACTTGCGTCGGATCGTGTCATTATGCTGAGTGGATTCTGCGATAGTGACTGGGGAGCGACCCTGAGACGCGGAAGAGAACTAGTGGCTCAGTGTTTACGCTGGAGGGTGGAACTGTGGCGTGGATATCGCGCAGTCAACCGATCATCGCGTTATCGACTGCAGAGGCCGAGTATGTCGCATTGTGTGAGGCCAGCATGGAGGCCATGGCGGAGAGTAATGTACTCACGGAGATATTACCATCCTAAAAAAACGAGCCAGTCATCAGGGTCGACAGCAGTGCCGCGCTCACGATGGCGACCAACCCGACCTACAGCAGGCGCACACGGCACATCGAGCTCCGCTGGCATTACGTTCGCGAGAGGGTACAGCGTGGGTCAATCACGTTGGTCAAGTTCCGTGGGAAAGAAACCCAGTCGATGCCTTCACGAAGCCGCTTGACAAGGCTCGACTCAAGACACTCGGTGCTTTTTTATGGGCATCACTGCGGTCTGTAGTCTTTCGAAGCGTGGAATTCGATAGGGGGCGTGTTGGAAACCGGATCTGGATGTTATCCGGATGGCGGTTGCTAAGTTGAAGTATCCGTTGGGCCAGGATTGTAACAGAGTTACATTTGGTTACATTGGGTATGTTGTGTACATAGGTACACTACGGTTGAGGTCAGTATTGACCGGTCCGAAAGGTTTGGACTTACTGGTTATTTTAACCAATCAGGGCAGGAGCCCTTGGCGGAGGCGTGGCAGCCTGCCACGTGTTGGTATACAGGTGGTGTACATTACATTTCGGCTCGGTACAGATGTAGTAAGTTCTATTTAGTATTACATATAGTTTATATTAGTTTAATTAATTTAGGCTAATTACATATTAAATATACATTCAGTTTACAAATAACACTAAGACTGCTAGGCGCACGAACTCGACCGGTCGCGCGCGCAGTGAGTGTAGTAGTGTAAGGGAACACCGTCCCTTAGCTACTCCCCCTTTCTAAGGGAAGCCTTGTTTCAAGGCGTTAGTTAACTCTAACTGGTAAACCAAGGGAAATCTTGGCTCCGAGTAAGAGAGAACTCTCTTAATAAGCCCTTTTAAAAGGTCGTATCGGCTAAGTAGCGGCACATCGCCGCTTTAGGAAAGTCTTTCTCTGTGCGCTAGCCGCACCGTGCGTATACGCACCTGCTACATCTGGTAGCACTTGTAGTCAATCCAACACCTGAGTTGGTAGACGACAACATCCTCTGCAAAGGATGAATCAGGACGATTGCGAAAGGCTAACCCTCGTCCAGCAGGAAGCCTTTAACAGGATGTTATCCTTAATGGGTGACGAGGGTATGCAGCTCCTAGTGGAGCAGGGCCTTGAGGCCGTAAAGGCAAGGGTCAATTCCCTCATCGCCCATCAGGCGAATTTTCGTGGAAGTCATTACACTTCCACGGGGCTGCATCTCCGTTGCCCTTAAGATAAAGGAATTCACCGGTGTAAAAGGTGATAACCTTTATGTGTGGCTTCTAGAGGTCAAAACGGCCTTCGCCACAGCGAATGTGATCGCGGATCACTTGCAAGTGGGACTTGAACTGACCCATCTCACGGGTAAAGCCCGTGCATGGGCGTTCACGTGTTCGGAGGCGGTCACGGACGTGTTCCCAACCTGGGAAGTCCTTCATAAAAAGCTTATGGACATGTATTCCACGCCTGATCTGGTTTTCCAGAATCAGCTGGCGTTTCTGAAGTGCCGTCAGGGCACTAGGGACTTGGAGACGTACATCCAAGAACTGAAGACCCTGCTGACAGGGATGTACTCGAAAGCGTATTCGGACTATGTGTCCATTTCCGTGTTCATGGGAGGCCTAAAGAAGGGCCAGCACGTTCGAATCTCTTCCGATGCCGACCCCAATCCGTGAGGGGGGCGTTTAAGATGCCGTTTAACGCCGAAAGGAACTTTCGTTCCTCTAAGGTGGGTCCTGAACCCATGGACCTTAGTCAGGTCGAAACGGAGGAGAAACCTCCCGCTAAGAGTCACTCTGACTCCTTCTCGCAGAGCTTCTAACAGGATCTTCTTGCAATGTTGCAGCGGCGTGGGCCGCTAAGATGCTTCCTGTGTGGAAGTGCGGATCATCTGAGGAACAGATGTCCGAAAATCCCCAGCGAGACACTGGCTATAAGGGGCCAAGGGCGGGTAAAAAGCCCTTGCCTAAGCCGTCGGGAAACGAAGGCTCCCAGTAGGTGCGGGGCGCCATACTGGGGGATCCCTCAGTGCTGGTAAACGCGAAGGTAGGGGCCGACAGCACAAAGCCCCAAGGTAAAAGGCGCTTTCTAGCACCGAGTTGGTGTACCAGCCAGGTTTTCTGGTCGTCCTTGCGGACGTGAAAGTCTTTGGTAAGCCTTGGAGAGTCTTGATAGACTCTGAAGCGTCTGGCAATTATGTCAGACGGGCTTCTGTGGGGAAGAGTCGGCTGTATGCCGAGGCCCTAGAGGAACGTTCTCGTGACGTTGTCACGGTCCGTCTAGCGACGGGCGTACAGGTTTCTTTACCCAAGGTCTCTATTTACCTTAAGCTGAAGTTTGCAGACTTCGACAGCTTAGAACGTTGCCTAGTACTGGATTTGGACTCAAGGTATGACATCATTCTGGGAATGAAGTGGCTGGAACGCCACGAGCCATGGATAGACTGGAAGTCTAAGTCCATTGGCTCAACGCACCCGCGGTCGGGCGAAGCATTGGCGAGTCATGAACCCACCTTTGCTCGATCGCAAAAGCGATACTGGCGTGAGATGCCAGATATTGGGATGGCTGAGATGATCAGTCCCAATGTGGTCAAGGAAACGTTCCTTGACGATGGGGATTCGGCGGTTTATCCCCGCGCCGATATAGGCGAGACTGGTGAGTCTCCAGTGGTAGAGGTGGATTCCTCTAAGGTTAAGCGCGATGCGCTTAGAGAAGAGACCCGTAGTTTGTCTCTTGTACAGTTCGGAACTGATTCCGACCACGCCGTGTTCGGCGAACAAGTTGCGACTCCAGTGGTAGGGGTAGATACCCCTGTGGTTAAGCGCGAGGCGATTCCAAGCGAAGAGACTTGTAGTTCGTCTCTTTCGCACGTCGGAAATGATTCCGACCACGCCTTATTAGGTGAGACCGGCGAGTCACCGGTGGTAGAGGTAACTACCTCTGTGGATAGGCGCGATGCGCTTCCAATAGATGGGGAAACTGACTCCCCCCATGTGGGTCTCGGGATGAGTCCCGAGGCCAGTAGTCAGCAGTCCTATCGGAAGCTGAATAGTGTGAAAGGTATTGTCACAGAAGGCGTAAGCCTGGAACGGTTGCCTGGGGTAGGCGAACTGTTGTCGTTGGAGGAGATGTCCTTCAACGAGTTTGAGACTGCTTTGAAAGCAGATGAAATCGACGAGGTTGTCGTGTTGCGTCCGGAAAAGGAGTTGAACTCCTCATCCACTATGGACGAGTTAGTTTTGGTGCAAACGAAACAGGCATTGAATGCCCGAAGCGGCCTCAAGATCCTCGCGGATCCTGAGGACCCTTACCATTCCTTATTAAAGGAATTTGGAGATGTCATTAGTGACAACTCGCCGATGGGGTTACCACCGGATCGGGGAATCCGACATGAAATTGATTTGGTTCCTGGAACCAAATACTGCGTCACTAGGCAGTGGCCTCCCCCCATGGAGATATGCGACGTCATCGACGCATTCTTCAAGGGGAAAGAAGAGGCAGGGATGGTACAGGAGAGCAAGTCTCCCCATTCATATCCCACTTTTTGTGTTCGTAAACCGAACGGAAAGTGGCGCATTGTGCATGCGTACAACAAGCTGAATTCAGCTACTGTACCCATGCAGACTCCGATTCCTCGGAAGGATGTCCTCCAGAACAATATGGCTGGCTGTACTGTATACAGTGCCTTAGATCTGGCGTACGGGTATTATCAGGTGCTCATGCGAGGGTCCGATATTCCGCTGACAGCGGTCAGCACACCGAGCGGCATGCTGTGGGAGTGGTTTGTTATGCCGCAAGGGCTTTCAAATGCACCAGTGACTTTTAATCGCTTGGTGACTCAAGTTTTCCGCCCTCATAGAAAGTACGCTCAGACGTACTTCGACGATATATTCGTTCATAGTCGTGCGGAAGGCGACTCGTCTGATGTTCAGACGCACCTAATACACCTTCGAGCTGTGCTCGAATGTATGCGAGAGCATAAGTTATATGCAAACGCATCCAAGTGTATCTTTGGTGCTGAGGAAATTCCTTTCCTCGGATGCTTCATCCGTAAGGATGGAGTGCGGGCGGATCCCGCGAAGGTGAAAGCCATTGTGGGGTGGATTTCGCCTGTAAACCTTAAAGATTTACGGAAGTGGCTTGGATTGGACAATTATCTCCACAAGTACAGCAAGAACTACGCTGAGATGGCGAAGCCATTAACTGACCTTCTTAAGAAGGACGTGGATTGGTGTTGGGAAACCAAACACCAAACCGCCTTCGAAGCGGTTAAGGGAAGCTTGTTAAAAGCTCCCGTTCTTGCTCTCCCAGATTCTGGGAAACCATTTAGCGTCGTCTGCGACGCCTTCGATTTTGCAATCGGATGTGATTTGTTACAAGCAGACGATGCGGAACGGGAATGCGTGATCGCGTTTGAGTCGAGGCAGTTTGAGGCTGCGGAATGGAATTATCCCGTTCATGACAAGGATCTAATTGCTATGAAGTATGCGCTTGTCAAATTTAAGGTTCACCTACTCGGCTCAAAGCCGTTCGTGGTTTATAAAGACCGCGCGTCCTTACGGACAGCGACAAAGTCGCCTCATCTCTCCCAACGAATGGCCCGTTCGCTATCCTTCTTTGCGGAGTGTAACTTTGAGGTTAAGTATAAACATGGTAAACAGAATGTACTTGCAGACGCGTTCACGCGTCGTACCGACTAGGAGCTCGCTCACGCGACATTCATCACCTTTTCTGTGGTGGATCTCATACGCCAGGCGTATGAGAAAACCAACAATGTACGGCGCTTATCAGCGCGTTGGGTGGAAAGGGACTTGGCTCGTCTGAGCCTACCCTGTCAAGTCGAGCCAGATCTCGGTTACACCGTTACAGGTACTGTAGGTACTGTGACGGTTTGCTATATTATAGCAAGAGCGCGGAGGACACTCCGCGGGTGGTTGTTCCTCATGATGAAGAACTGAAGTATAGAGTCCTCTTGGAGGCACATAACGCCCCTACCAGGGGTCATTTAGGTCGGGATAAGACCTACAGCGCTTTCAGCGCTTTGTATTGGTGGCCCAACATGTATAAGTGGGTCGGTGCGTATATACGCACCTATGAGACGTGTGAGAGGGTCAAACCCTCTGCAAAGTCCGCTGTGCTTTTGGCCAGCTTGTCGGTTCCAACTGAATGTTGGAAATCCATCCGTATGGATTTTATCGTCGGTTTTCGGAAGGAAAAGGCCGGTAACACCGGCATTTTGGATTTTGTAGACCGTTGGAGCAAGATGTCTTACCTGGCGGCGGTGCCAGAGTCCATAGATGGACAAGGAACAGCGAAAGTGTTCCTTGACCGTGTCTTTCGACAACACGGTCTACCCGATTCCGTTGTGTCGGATCGGGACCCCCGTTTTACGGGACATTTTTGGGGAGCGTTGTTTAAGATGCTGGGCACCAAGCTCCTCATGTACACTGCGGACCATCCGCAGACGGACGGTCAGACGGAACGCGTTAATCGCGTTGTGGAGGATATTCTCCGGAGTTTATGTCTGGATTCTCCAAAGAGTTAAAGTGAGATGCTTCCGATGGTTGAATTTGCTATCAACAATTCTGTACATGCATCTACGGGGTTTACCCCGTTTTACGTGAACGGATTGGTGAATCCGAGGGTTCCGTTGACGCCACGTATGTGTGGTCCAGGGCTTTCATGGGGGAGGATTCCCCGATGTCAGCCCTGTATCTGTGCGAAAGCACATCTATAAGTTTTTATCGACGCGCCTTAGTGTCTTACGACACGTCTGCGATGCCATGGCGGAAAGCCAAGACAAGCAGAAGGAGCAAGCTGACCGCAAGGGGCGGCGTAACGAAAAGGTGTACAAAGTAGGAGAAAGTGTTTTATTAAACGCTAAAAATATTCCAACACATGCAGTTTCAAATGTGTTGCGCAATAAACTGCGCCCCAGGTTTGTGGGGCACTTTAAGGTATTAGCCCGAAAGGAAACCTTGGATATCCCGAAGGCGATGCGTACGCATCCAACATTTTATGTGGGTATACTTAAGCCATACCAGAACCCGGAGGCGGGTCCCCTCGTGGAGGAGGTTGGGAAGTCGGATAGCCGAAATCACAACAGGTCGGAATAGAGCCGACAGGGTCGAAATTCGACCATGAAATTCTCAACGACGGACTCGAGAGAGGCAAGCCGCCTATCGATGCGGTCAGTCGCACTCTCCTCATCGCGGAGGCCCTCCTGGACATCACGGATGCGATGGCTGTGTCGATCACAGCGCTCGTGAATCTCACGTCGCAATTGCGCGACCTCCTCCAATTCTCGATACGGAGTGTACTCCAAATTATCATGTGGAGCTTCTGATGGCGCTACGCCATCATCGGTGTCAAGCCAAATATCTGGTGAAGTGGAAGTGTTATCCACATTTACATAGTTTGTGGGAGTCCGAGCCACCCCTGCGGAAGGATTGCCGTGACGTAGTTGACGCTTTCGAGCGGTAGAATCCCGCTGCGAGTCGACGACCAAAGGGGCGCGAGAAGCCCCTTCACTCCCAGTAGTTGGGAGTTCGCCGGAGGCAGATGTGGCGCTCGCACTGTTCTCTGGCACCGCGTTTGTAGTAGGAACGCTGGCATAGCGTGTGCAATAGGGGGCACGTAATAGCCCCATCGTTTTGGCTCGGGCAAACGCCATGCGCAACGCCCTCTCCACCCGAACGTCACGTTCGGAATAGATGTCATGCAGCTGAGTAAAGCTAGGGAGGAGTTTCTCCCCTTCCGCCCAAGCGCGAGATTTCTTTTCGGCATCTTCGGCACTTTCTCCCGGAGAAAGAACGATAGGAACCTCGTGGAGATTCTCAACAGGGGCACCCTGTGCCTTTCTGTCGAGGCGCTCGGTATGAGACGCTAGTGAACAGCTTCTGCGCGAGCAGTTGTTCCGGAGTTTCTTCCGGCGTTCGCATTGATACGGCTGTTTAGCCGCAGGGCTTGGAGTATAGAATGCTAAACCATTCCTTACCATAGTCCTAGCCCACTTTGGGAGGTCACGAGGACCCTCAAACTTATATGCCGCCCTTGGAGGGCGTTTGGAGGCGCGCAACGAAGCCTTTCGTGCCTGTGCGGCAAGTTGAGCTTCTTGAGCTGCATCCAAGTCATTGAAGATGATCGCCTTCGGTGATCCGAATGTATCATCCGACATTGGTAGGGGTGGCGCACTAGATAGTGTATTTTCCCCACGTGTGGGGAACGGATTAGGCTGCCGACATCGCGGTTCGGCGTTGTCGGAGCTGTCAGCCTTTGGGTAGATATCCCCAAGAGCATCCACCTCCGAGTAATCGGAATAGTCCACCTCCTCTTCTCGAGGAGAATACTCAGCACCACTACAGGTGCTCTTGGTAAGCCAGAAGTTCTGGCAGTTGGAGTTCTCCAACTATGATTGATTTATTGCGTAAGCAATAATCTTGATGGGGGAGGATGTAACAGGGTTACATTTGGTTACATTGGGTATGTTGTGTACATAGGTACACTACGGTTGAGGTCAGTATTGACCGGTCCGAAAGGTTTGGACTTACTGGTTATTTTAACCAGTCAGGGCAGGAGCCCTTGGCGGAGGCGTGGCAGCCTGCCACGTGTTGGTACACAGGTGGTGTACATTACATTTCAGCTAGGTACGAATTGAGTAAGTTCTACTTAGTATTACATATAGTTTATATTAGTTTAATTAATTTAGGCTAATTACATATTAAATATACATTCAGTTTACAAATAACACTAAGACTGCTAGGCGCACGACCTCGACCGGTCACGCGCGCAGTGAGTATAGTAGTGTAAGGGAACACCGTCCCTTAGCTACTCCCCCTTTCTAAGGGAATCCTTGTTTCAAGGCGTTAGTTAACTCTAACTGGTAAACCAAGGGAAATCTTGGCCCCGAGTAAGAGAGAACTCTCTTACTAACCCATTTTATAAGGGCGTATCGGCTAAGTAGCGGCACATCGCCGCTTTAGGAAAGTCTTTCTCTGTGCGCTAGCCGCACCGTGCGTATACGCACCTGCTACAATGAATTCTTGGCGAAGGGTCACATGCATATGAAGTTGTGTGTAGAGCAGGAGTAGGCAGAACCACAGCTATGTATTCAATCACTTCTCAGAAGTTCATCTACTGACCACTTGCTCCCCTGTCTAACACACATGTCACTCCTTTACACACCCGAGCCACTAACGGGTTGTAAATGAATATAATTCTCGGTCTTTTAACTTGAACTTGTATTCCTTAGCCCACTCTAAATTCATATACTCAAATTTTTCCAACAATCGATTACGATTTATGATTTTTTAAGAGAAATTACACAGAATGGGTCGGTTTTTCACGAAAATTCACAGAGTGGGTTGGTTTTCTCTGATATTCACAGAATGGGTCGGTTTTCTATCTTCTGTATAATAACATCCACATATATAAAGAAAGAACTGAAACAGAAAGAATGATGTCGCTCCGGCGAGGGCCGGGGCATTCGGGCCCAGGAGCATGGAGACGGCGCACAGCCTCCACTGTGTCTGGAATCTCACGAATTTGACCAACCAAAAGGTGACCAACTCACTTTTATTCCTCTTGCTATCTCCCCAGATTCTGGCTACTCTCCATTATCATCCTTCTAAGGATGATAATGGAGAGTACGAGATATGCATTTTGGTCATGGCTATGGGTGCTGATATAGGTTGACTTCTTTTTGTGCATGTTGCAGCATCGTGCCGAACGTGTGCGAGGTCGTGGTTGTGTCGCTTGATAGAGAAAATATTCTGGTTGCTATAACCCGGGATCTAACGGCCATGAAAGGAAATATTTTAGACGCAGAAGTAATGACAACAGTGTATGGGACACTGTTGGATCGCTTTGTAGTTAAGGGATCATTTATGAGTGATGAGAGGCAGGAGGAGCTGCGTACGCACATCGAACATAACCTTCATAGACTTAGCACGGATGAACAAAGCACGAGGTCGAGTGTGACAAACGTACAGAACGTGGATGGCGACGTGAATGTGAGCTTGGCCGAGAAGCTCGGTGTTCTTCATATGGTATACAAGAACGAGATCAAGGCGGAATGGAAGCTGGACCTCAATTAAGTGCGTCTTGATAAAGTTGTCGGTAGTGGTTGTTCGGGTAGCACGTTCAGCGCCTGGTGTCGAGGTACTCACGTAGCCGCGAAAGTTGTGGACTCATCAGCCAACAATCAGGCTATTGGTGAAGAGTTACTGAACGAGTTTCACCGCGAGGTGGCAGTCGTCACCAAACTGCGACATCCTAATATTGCTTAAGTAAGACATTTGCTTTATTGCACGAGACGGTTGTTCAATCTTTGATGCATTGTTGGCTCAGTTTTTGAATTCATGGAAAATGGCACATTGACAGACTTGATCCGATCTTGCCATGGGCCGATCGATTTTTCCGTTTGGCATCGGAGATGGCAATGGTATATTGGTTGAGTACTATATTATGCGCCATCTACTCGCTGAACTATCTTCACCTATGCTCCATAATGCACCTCGATTTAAAATCGGGCAATGTGCTTATAGACTCGCACGACACTGCCAAGATATCAGACTTTGGGCTGCGTTGCGTACTTGAAATCGGTAGCTCATCCGAGTTGACCTCGATAAAGGGACGTACCGGTGGATGGCACCCGAGGTTATTCGCCATGGACCGTATTCCAGCAAGGCCGTTGTCTACAGCTTTAATATTGTGTTGTGGGAGCTATTAACAAGCGATTAACGTTTCCGTGGCCTAACGACCATTTAAGGTAAGCAAGTGATTGTACCCTTTGGTAAATGCGTACCGTTTCCTTCTAATTACTCTAATTCGTTTTTCTTAAGCCCCCTTAGCTTCTACAACATGAAGTGACTACACCAAATTGTCGAGGCCACGAAAACATTGTATACTGGCCCAGAATACAGTACCACGCGGGGGTTGTTGGCGCGGCAACGAGTTCCAAACGAATGACGTGGTGAAGAGCAACTTTTACATGTTTTCCCTGTACGCGTGCTTGAAACGGAGAAGGCCCCGCAACGTGTACATGTCAACTGGTCTGGGGAAAGAGGAGCAAGACTCGACAAATGCGCTCAAACAGCAGAGACCATTACGCTCGATGTGGAGCCGTCCGACACCATCGACAATGCGAAGGCCAAGATTCAAGAGAAGGAAGGCGTTCCGCCTCACCAGCAGCGTCTGATCTTTGCTGGCAAGCGATTGGAAGACGGACGTACGTTGGATGATGGAAGACGGACGTACGTTGGCTGATGATAACACGGAATCGGCTCTCAAGGAACGCGAGTGTGATCGCGTAGTTAACTGGGCATCTCCCCGAAGTGCATCGTAAAATAGTCGTTTCGTACGAACGTTTTCGCAACCTTTTTCGTTTAATGTCGTGGGGCTGTGATCCATACGTGCCATGACCGTGGGGATTACCAAGTAGACAAGAAGCTAGTTACAAGTCGAGATTCCTTCTTATTCTAATTAAGACGGGTACCGCCCCTAGTATGAGCCATAACAAAATATGACATAAACGCGGTTATCACTACCACCCCCTCCACGCGTAGAACGCAATCTTCCAACAGCCCCGCCCCCAGCCATGGTAGACCCCCGGCCTGCTGCTCGTCTTTCCACATTGCCACCAATTGCGAAAGGACAAACTTACACGTCCTTCGACGAAGCAGTGAACGCAGCTCGAAACCACTCACGCGATCATCAGTTCAGCTACAAGACCACGGAACGTAAAGCAGCACGAGTTTACTTACGCTGCACATGCCTGCAAAGGATCGTTACAAGGATCTCGGGGCAGTCAGCGAGATCACGAATACCTTGTTAGCTTGCTTCAAGAAGGATTCCCTGTTTCCAAAGACACAAAGCTCAAGGATGTCCAGTGGTTTCTTAAGCAACATCTTGGTATCGACATTTCGTATACAACAACCCATAAAGCCAAAGAAGCAATACTAAACGAGACTGCAGACGCTCATCGAGAACAGTTCCAGTTTCTACGATCATATATTGAGCATCTTGTCGAAGTCGACCCCACAACAATCGCAAAGATCAAGACTCAGGGGGATAGTGAAGGAGGAGCGCGAATATTCCCCAGTGTGTTTGAGTCCCGAGGTGCTGCCCGTAGTGCCTTCTTGAATATGCGCAAATTTGTGGCCGTAGATGGAACTTTCACCAAAAATAGGTTCATTCAAACGTTACTCCTCGCCATCAGAATGGACGCTACTGACCAGCTGGTGGTTCTCGCTTGGGCCGCGGTTCCAAACGAGTACGAAGAAACCTGGAGGTGGTTTTTTACCTTCCTCAAGCAGAGTTTTCCGGGGATTGACTCCAACGATTGCGTTGTAATCCACGATCGATAGAAGGGCCTGATCAATGCCATCGCCTAAAAAATTCCAAATGCAGTGCCTTTTGCTGCTGGCATATCGCTTCGAATGTCCAGAATAAATACGGCCTTTGCTGCCAGAAAGTATGTACAGCCCTTCTGAATTCATTTTGAATTGAATAAGGCATTATTCTTACGTGCTTTTTTGGCAGGTTGTTCTGGAAATGTGCATACGCAGACACAGAAGCTGCATTCAGTGAATGCATTGCCGAACTGCGGAAGCTCGAAGATCAAGCTGCGGACTATGTTCTCGAAATTCCCCATGAACAATGGGCCACCTACTCCATGCAAGCTCGACGCTTTGGCCACTGCACTTCGAACCTCGCGGAGATTGCAAACTCATTTCTTCGCAAGCTTCGGGAGCTGCCACTGTTGGAATTACTGGACGGACTCTACAGGGACCAAATGGAGAAGTTCATCAAGCGGAAGACGGAAGCAGCACGCATGACTTCCCCCCTTCATCCGACCTCTTTGGCGATTTTGCAGAAGGAGTTGAGCGCGGCGCGTGCCTTCAATGTTTGCCTCTCTGACGACACTGCCGGACTTGTTATCTCAGCGACTTCTGTCCGGCAATACGTCGTTGAACTTCCGACTGCTGGCAGGCCTGTAGGCACTTGCACGTGTAATTATTACCCTCATTTTCTGCTGCCATGCCATCATACATGTGTCTTTGCTATTCGAGTGAAAGTAGCACCAATCACGTTAGTGCACGAGCACTATACTACGGAGACGTACAGTGCCACCTACGCAGCATGCTACAAGCCTGTATTTCTTGATAGCTTAGTGGCTGATGGACTTCTGCCGCCTCGTTTGAAAAGGCCACGTGGACGACCCGCTACAATGAGAAAGCAAAGGGGAGGACAAGCAAGTCAAGCAAATGAGGCGAGGAGTGGGAGTCGACGGGTCTGCAAGAGTTGCAGCCAATATGGCCACAATCGCCGAGCTTGCCGGGAGGCTCACATGTAGTAGTATTAAAGCGGGGCAATAAAAATAACTCGGAATAATAATGCATGTAGTCTCTGGTCAATGGCTCTATGCGTCCTTTGAGGGCATTCTGTAGAATATAGACAGTCTTACTCTTGCCATCGCACACTCCACCGTGGAAATAAACTATCCTGGGCTCGTTAATGGTGTCGATCATACCATTGTCAATTATCCACATTAATGACAAGAGAGAATCATAGGGTATCACATTGGCTAGTACCTTTTGCACCTCTGTTTGTCCAGTGTAGCTTGTAACTTCTGGCATCACCCTGGAACTAACGAGACACAAAAGCCGCTTATCCTGTCAGTGTTAACTTGCTGTCCATTCACTGTCTTAGAACAAGGGATCACTTGCGCAGTAGAAGTAGGAAGTAAAAGTGTATTCAGTGCTTAGAACTAGATCCTTCAACACTACGATGTGTATTAACCTGACAAACGGCAACCGCCTCTCACAGTCCCACCTGTTCACGCGTCCCATTTGGTCTATCGTCCCGTCGTGGTCCCTCCCAGTCCCATCTGTTTGCACGTCCCATTTGGTCGATCGCCCCGTCGTGGTCCCATATGCCACGTCGCACGGTAAACAGCCAAGCAGGTGACACCGTCCCATGGTATTGCATTTGGACCTTGAAACCTGTAAAACACGATAGTTCTAACATTCTAACATTCTGGCACTACGTTCTTCATCAACTTGAAGGTTGCTGAGTCACGGTCGCTTTGAATCCTTAATCTCCAACTAGAGAAGCAAGTACGAAGCGGTAGATCATTGACATCAAATGCTATTTTCTCGGGAGAGAACTTGAACCAAATCCGAGACTACTCAAAGTGAAGTTTGGCAAGGGCAACTAGAGAATTTATCACTACGATCTATTGACTTTACCAGATGTTGAATGCTTTTTCCCTCTGCACAAGGGTGCGTCACTTGACCCTGGAAGCGATCTTTGCATCTATCCCTCTATAACCTCGGATCAGTCATTCTTGCGTGCAGCTTCAATATGTGGTTACCGGCAGTTCCTCGTCCCAGGATTTGACCATTCCAAGACAATTGAAGATACCACGGTGCGGCGAGTCGTAGGCCTTGATATTGAACAAACTACATGCATGCGTGGCGGAGGCTTTCCCTTGCACCATGACCCTCTGATTTCTGTTGCAATAACGACTTGGGATAACCGCTACTTCTTCAGGACAATGTGGTGGAGCGGCTGATCAAAGTTTTTGAAGCTTGATCAGGCGGTACCACGGCGCTCAGACTGCCGACTAACGAAGGGGTCCTCCGGTTGTCCTTGACTGCTTTTGTTTCTGCTCACCTTGTGTACCCGACGGCTTGGGCGTGGGTCGCTCTACAGGTGGCGGGGATGTAAACACGGCAATTCCTTGATGCAAGATTGGGGGGAACTTGTAACGAGTTGACCTATGTGCTGATCAGGCGTGATCAAGTACAATCAAGCTCGGATCAGGTGTGATCAGGCTTGATCAGCAGTGATCAGGCTTGGTCAGGCACTAAAAGTCGTTGATCAGCTGTGATCAGGCTTGATCAGGCTCGATCAGGGACTGAAAGACGTTGATCAGATGTGGTCAGGCTTGATCAATCTTGATCAGGATCAATCAGGCTCGATCAGGGACTGAAAGACGTTGATCAGCTTTGATCAGACTTGGTCAGGCTTGATCAGGTACTAGAAGTAGTTGATCAGCTGTGATCAGACTTGATTAGGATTGATCAGGTGCTAAAAGTAGTTGATCAGCTGTGTTCAGACTTGATTAGGCTTGATAAAGTGCTGAAAGTCGAACAGGTACAAGTTCGCGCGATCTGCGAGTTGTTGATCGCGGGTCACGAGCTGCAGAGTGTCGATCAGGTGTTGATCGGCGAAGGGGTACTTGATCAGGCAGCGGAAGTCTTCACTGCCCGATCACGGAGCCTCTGGAGTCTTTAACAGCTAAAGGAACACCCAAATATCTGTATTCCTAGCCTAGACCTACGAGGGCGGGGTTAAATTTCACTTAATCCACCTAGAGTTCCCGTGGGGCGCTTACAGCAGCCGAACACTAGGGTCCAAACGTGAACCAAACGTGGAGAGGTGAGAGAACTGCTCAATCATACTCCCAAGACCAAAAAACCTTTGCCGAAGAACCGCTAACACAGCGGGCGGAGTTTCGGGGTAAGTTCTCAACACTCTACGCCTGCCGGTGTGCCAAAAAAACGCACAAAGTTTTCCCGCCCGGGACGTAGAGGTGTATTAACTGAAGGGAGGCGCTAGTTGCCGTCCCTGAGGTGTCCTTAGTGTTTGGACGCAAAAGGAGAACTTTATTATTGCTTAAAGCCTTAGATCTACCATTTCCCTAATTTCAGCCAACCAGAACCGTCCATTCCAGCGTCCTCCGTCCACCAGTCCACTGATTCCTCCGTCGTTCGTCGGTGTTCGTCGGTGTTCGCTGAGTACCTGTACGTAATCGTCCCATCTTCCCCTGCCTCGTCTATGTCCTGTCTATGTGCACCACTGTTGTACACGCAACTGTATACACCGTGGCACACAGAATCGTATACAATAACGTACCCAATTTGTGCCCGCAATCAGACCCCCAATATATGCCCATAAGTAGGCCCTTAATTAGGCCCAATTATAGCACGCTTTACGACAGCCGCCCCTGATCCTCGTCCCAACCGTACAGCGGTTGGGGCGAGGGTCTATCATGCCGTTGGATATAATTGATCATGCTACCGTTGATCGATTTGTCCACTCCCATCAATCATGACATCATCGACCTGGTAATCATCACCCATCACTCTGCCCCCTCTCCCGCCGATCAGGTCCCAATCTATCAGGCTGTTACCGTTAGTGGTACGACCCTCGCGTTCCAACGTTCATCATCCACCAAGCGTGGAATCTACGATCAAGCTGTCTCGATCAGGCATTTCTGCATTTCCATCATGCAAGCGATAACGGACGGCATCCCGGCGAACACCGCCAACGCTCCTTCCCTGGGTCGGGCCGCAGCTGATCAGGCGATCGCTGCCATCAATCAGGCTTACAGCTTACAAGAGGCTCTCCACGCGTGCGATGATCAGATCGCCATGTTATCCGACTAGCTCGCGATGAGCGAAGACACTATCACGATGCTTCGGCAGCAGCTCGCTCGTGCTAAACGCGCCGTGGTGGATCGTGATACTGAGATCAAGCGGGCCGCCTTCAAACATCTCAAGTCATTGCGTGACTTCGTTGACACCACAGTAAAAGATCTCCAGACTAAGTTGAGGACCGTCGAAAACGCTGTGGCCGATCAAGAAAAAACGATGGTCTATCAACGCTCCCAGATCCGGGATCTGGAGAGCCGTCGTGCCCGTGATCGTTATCTGCGATCGGTGCATGAGGACACTATCGCTGAGCAAGCGCAACATCTGGATCAGCTTCAGCAGCGCATGGCCAAGTTACAAGAGGAATACGATCAGGCTGCTTCTAGGAATCAGCGCTTGGTATAACAGGCGTTCAAGATCACCGCAGAGATTGATAGGAGCAAACACCAGTATAATCGCCTCCGGAAGAAGAATAAGTCCAATTGCATGAAGATGGACGAATATACCGCCATCATGGCCCAGACGTAGAAAATATCTGATCGGGTCGAGGGAGTGCCTGACCTACAAGATGAGCTGGGTGATCTACACGCAGCATATTCTCAGCTAGAGAAGGAGCTTTACACCGTGCAATGCCGCTTCGATTTAGTTTCCGCAGAACGCGACACGCTACGCAATCAACTGCAACAGATTCAAGACGAAGTCACGCAGTTGATCTCGTTTCACTCGGACCTTCAGTCCCAGTTGGCTGGTATGTCGTTGCGGATGCAGATCTCACCGGCTGTCCGCACCCCTCCGGCAGGTTCTAATCAAGCCACATCGCCGGCTAGCCTTCCCGCAGCTTCTTCAGACGGCTCGATCAGCCGCGCCGCCCCTTCACCTAAAAGTTGTATTCAGCGTTCTCGATCTTCCTCTTGGTCGAAGCGGCCACGCCTCCTTTCCCCCATTTCGGAGGCGAAGAAGGAGGACGATGATCCCCCAAGTCCTGATCAGGACGATGAAGGCGGATTTCCTCACCCTATCGCTTCCATTCCCTCTAATCCCACAATTAGAGAGTTCGGGAGCGAGGATTTACCTGATCAAGACACTGCCGGGTCTCTTTTTCCTCGTACGGGTGATTTCAAGACGTTGACCGCGGTTCCTGATGATGGCAGTGACGTCGACATCCTGCCGTGGACTCCAGATCAACTCGGTGGGTTCGATCTGCGTAGCGTCACGGATCAAGTGGTCTTTGACTACTTGACCCGCCCCGCAGGACGGTTGTTCCCGGCCACCGTGCATGCCCCTCCGGCGGATTCGTGGTTCAGTCATTTGATCACCCAGCCGGAAGTGGAGCTGCTATATTCTCAATGCCCTTGGGGCGTTTTCACGACCATGCTGTCGCCCATTTCTTTCCGCTTAGTCGGCTTGTTCGCTAACTTTGAGACGAAGTACCGGTCGTTTCTCGACCATCACGCGCTGGCGATCTTGGAGTCGACGCATTACCTTCACATCGCGAAAGGCCTTCGCGAGACGGATGACTTCTTCCGGGACTACTACAATCATCGGCGCCAACGCAGAAGTCGTGCCGGGGCGACATGGAAGAGAGTTGTGGACTTTGTCTTGAGGGGAATGATCGACGGGAGGTGTGATCTCGACATTTTCCTGGACCCGTCGATCACCCATTGTGCTCGCAACCGTTATTTGAAGTATGCCACGGCCGACGATGGGGCGTGGTACCCCGGGTTCCTCTCAGACCCGCCCCCTCGGACCCTATTGGACGCGTTGAGGGAGGTTGATGACTTTGAACCTTGGCGGGTTCAATATCGTTTTTCCCCCGAAATCCACCCTGGCCGTAAAATTCCTCGTATTCGTCGCAAGTTCGTTTGGTCTGGTTAGTCGGTTGATCGTTTTTTCTTTAATCAATAATCACTCTTGATCATGCCATTTCCACTGTTGCTTCCTTACTTTTCAATGCATAATATAAATCGGTATTCCGTCGCCTCATCTGTCGTTGCTCCATCACCATGTCTCGCAATATCCATCGTAAACACACCACTTCAAGTAATTCATCATTTCTTCATCAATTGTGAGCTTCACCAATCATTTTTCTTCAATGGAGGTTCTTCGATCGTAATTCCATGATCAGTCCGCGGATCGCGCATTATTTAGACTCTTCGTCCACTTGAATTACGTCAAACCGATGTCTGTTGTGTACATATCAGCGGATCAGACGATACTTCCATTGGCGTGGTCTATTCCGAAGTGTACAAAGGTTTGTTGGAAAATGCGTAGATTGCGAGACGGGGAAGGGTAAGCCTACGATCAAGGGCATGTCGCCAGGGAATATCGAGGCTACGTACCCATTCCAAGTGATAGCCATGGATCATATCCCGTCACCACCCCGATAGACGGATGGACATACAGAACTGCTGATTTGGACGGATCTGTTAACGGGTATGGTGATCGCGAAAGCTGGATCGTCTCGCACAGCGCAGAAAGTGGCCGAAAACTATGAAGAATGTGTGCTTCGACGATTCGGTGCTAGTGAGGTGATCCGGAACCGAGTTTTATGTCGGAAGTATTTCGTGCGTTCAAAAAAATCGTGGGACAACGTCAGAGTGCCACTATGGCATACCGTCCACAGGCGAACGGCAAGGCGGAGAGGACGGTGCAGACGATTACAAGGGCAATCAAGATGTATGTATCAGATGTCGGCCAGAAAGATTGGAGCTTGTATGCAGAGCGTTTGGTATTCGCGCTGAACGCGACCCCTGATCGCATTCGCGGAGAGACACCATTTTATTTGGCGTATGGGTGGGATCCGCGATCGTCGTTGGAATCGACATTACAACTGGGTGGAATTCGGCGTAAAGACCGAGATGCTCGCCGGTGGAGATATAAGTTACAGAAAGACTACAGATACGCCCGCGACCAAGTGAGCACTCGATTGCATCAAGCGATAGCCGAGCGAGCTGAGAGGAACAATGATCACGTGACACCACACAAGATCGAAACGGGATCAAGGGTCTGGTTATATATTGATCGGGTGAAAGTAGGGTTCGCGAAGAAACTGGCGCATATGTGGCATGGACCCTTCAGAGTCGATGAGGTGATCGGTAATCATGCGGCGAGATTGGTTACAGCTGGCACCGACTATCGTATGTTCCCAGTAGTTCACCTGTCCAAGTTGAAATTGGTCAAGGAATTTCCAGATCGCCATACTACTGCGCTAACAGTGGGGATAGAGGATCGTTTTGACTTCGATGAAGCTTTGTTACCCGAAGACAGCTGGAAAAGGATGCTAGATCCAGATGAATTTGAAGTTGATCGTATCACCGATGTCCGATCTGGTCGAAAGACCAGGTATAGAAGGACGTTACGCGAATATCAAGTCTACTGGAAAGGTTATGCCGAGCCGTCGTGGGTAGACGAGACAGATCTGAACTGCGATGCTCTGATCAAGGACTTCGAAAGGAATAGGATCACCCTATGCCTTGGTGTCCTCCTTCCAAGCTCACATGATAATGGTGGAAGACATCTGTATGTAGGGTCTCGGGTAAGACCAGCTTAATCGAAGAGTGTCAATCATCTTGATCATCTTTGTCATCGCTGGCTATTCCTTTAGCCATATTCCCACAGTAAATCAGCAATCCTTGTTCGTCGACATCGTAGTTGTCAGCAATTTTCGCGCAACCCTTAACCTCGTCTGCGCTCAATTGTGAGACGTCACCATACAGATAACTTCGCAAATCATGAATCCATTTCTCTTCGTCCTGCGCCTTTTCACCCGTTCCGCCCTTATCCCGGCTATGGATATATCGGGCCACGTTGACGGTCGCGGCTGACGGAGGGTACCTGATCGTGTCATCACTAGCACTTGTGGGGCAGTGGGATCTTCATTCCACGTGATCACCTTCGACAACCTGTTGAGTTCGGCCAATTCCTCCAGCTGTTTCTCGTCATCAATTTCAAATCTTGTTCAACCCTGCATGGCCATAGTGGTGATGTGATCTGCACTCTTATTCCACTCTCTTTTGACATGCACCAGGTCATGATCAGTACATTCGCGAAGGAGATTGAACGCACGCTGTTGCAACACTTGCAATCGCGGAGCTTTACACTCTATTTCACCGCGCATTTGCCGGATTACCAAATTCGAATCTCCACAAACTATCATCCTTCCTTTGGGATATCTCGACAGTAGGTCCAAACTTAAAATCAATTCATGGTATTCCGCTTCGTTCACCGTGATATCAGGTGCATGATCGGCTACCGCGGTCATAATCTTCCACTCCGGTAATTTCCATACGATAGCGCCGAACACACCTACACGTCGCTTGACACTTGCAGATCCATCGAAAATAATCACGTAGAGTTCTTTGCCTTTCTCAACCGTAGGAGGTGGTACTTCAATCATCTGCCGCGGTTGCTTTTTCGGTGCGATCGCAATCAGTGCTTCATCGATTTCGGTGCGAGGAGTGGTACTTGCAGCTAACGCCCCTAGTACCTCCTCTTCTCCCTGTACACATTACTTGATCTCGAGGTCCCATTGTGATAAGATCGCAGCCCATCTGCCCAGTCGTCCGTCCAGCCCTTTGGATGTTAGTAACCATTTCAACGTGGATAAACGTGACAAGACAGTAATTGCCTTTCCGACCAGCATCGTGAAATAAACATCCAAAACCCGTAGAAGCGCCAGATCTTCTTTTTCGAAGGGGCTGTAATTCAGCTCACCGTTCTGCATTGTTCGGCTGGCGAATGCGACGGGACAATACACTTGATCATGTTCTTGTACCAGCGCGGCGGATACCGCGCATTTGCTGGCGTAAACCACATTCACCGGCGTTTTGTTCTGATCAAAGTGGCGCAGGGTTGGTGCTGACGCAATCTTCGCTTTTAGCATTCCGAATACTACTTTTGCCCTGATTAATTGATCGCCTTCATGATCCGTATTCTCCTTGCTCGACTATCGGCTCTTTAACTCTTGATAATCCATCTCCCTTAATTCGTAGAGCACAGCGGCATAGATCGCGAAATCTTCAATAAATCGACGGTAGTAGTTCAAGCTCCCCAAAAACGATTGCATGACCCGTAAGGCTCCAGGGAAAGACAAATCAATCAGATCATCCAAATTTTTTGGATTTGTTTCCAAACCTCGGCTAGAGACATGATGCCCTAAATAGGGAACTTCACTTCGCCCCCAGTACGATTTAGCCACGCTGATCGACAAGTTCCATTGATCGCACTTTTCCAATAAACGTTGCACCTTGTCACACAGGGTAGTCCAGGTAGGTGCAGGGATCAAAATATCATCGATATATGACCGCCGCTGCATCACAGACGGGCCCGGTGTTTGGTCGGGCTCTCCTACAGTAAATACATCAGCCGATTCGTCAGCACCGTCCTTAACCTTGCGATACCCATAAAATGCATTATCAATCAACCGCTGGTAGATTTGCGGAGCATTCTTTAGGCCAAAGGGCATCCTATTCCATTCGAACAATCAAAACGGAGTGACAAACGCCGAAATCTGACGCGCTCGATCGGTCATAGACACGACCCAAAAACCACTCGCCATATCCAAAGAGCTAAACAACAACTCTTTATCCAAATCTTCGAGTAGATCAGAGATCAGGGGCATTGGGTATACCATCAAACGCGTGAGATGATTCACCGCGCGATAATCGATGCATAGGCGAATATCGACCCCATTCTTTTTTACGATGATCACTATAGATGATGCCCAGGGTGACATAGACAGCCGGATGATCTTAGTAGCCAGTAGCCCCTTGATCAAGGGCCGATAACTTCTCGCGAAATCGTGGAGCCACCTTACGACACTTTTGGGCTATTGGGCGTGCATTGCCTACATCGATATCGCAAACAACTCCACGTGCAGCAGGAGGTAGCGCGTTCTCTTTCCCGATCAACAGATGTTTCTTCACCCAAATTATATCGCGAAGCTGATTAATTTCTTCTTCCGTGTTGACCAAGGGGTCTCCGACTAGCAAATCATCTTATGTCACCTCTTCGGTGCTTGCAGATACTTCGAGCAACGTAGCAAGCTGCTTCTCCAGTTCTTCCACATACAAATATCCACCTTCATGGTAACAAACTTGATCATCGATAGGGATTACACCAAATTCTCTAAGATCGGCTGAGACAGGGTGATCACGCGTATCTTGGATAGGCGTATCTCTTGCAAAAGGTTGTTCAACTCCGTGATCCAAGGTCGGACCTTTCGTCCCCGGCTCCTGATTGCACCGCGCTTGCACCTTTTGCACCTTTTGCGACCCTCCGGTTACCAATGCCACAGATGTGACGATCGGGTCCGTAGGACGTACTAAAATACTTCGAGGAGTAGGATACTCCCTCTTCTCGACTAGGGGACCTTGATCGACACTATATTGATCGTCATCCGCAGAATCGGTAGACGCTTAATACGCGAGATTTTGCCACTCCTTGTAACTATTAGACCCTATCAAAACAAATCCAGGGCGACGGGGCACATCATCTTTGTTCATCCAGATACCTAAAATCGTATCATCTTGCACGATGATCGGATGATCAACGACGTTCGTAACACGCAGATATCGCAAATTGCCCACGCCCCTAGTGATAGTGGGGACCCAATCTTTTCCACGAGTAATCCACAACTTTCGAGATCTCTGGTCATAAATCCGAACCTCGGCAGATCAACCTACTGGGATCTGTTCGTACTGATTGAGTTTCTTATAAATACCACTCGATCCATAAAACTGTCGGCGCCCCTCCAATGGGATGATCACCTCATCTGTCAAACTTAGCGCACCGTGGGCGATGTCTAATCGAACACCAGCTGGTATCATAAAATCCATACCCAGTATATTATCTTGACCGACAAGTATGCCCACCCATGCATGGAAATAATAAACCAACGAGCCTACTAACGTAATCTTGACCTGACTGTGTTCCGAGCGAAGCTGCAGGATCTGAATAGCGACGTGCTTAAGGTCTATGTTTCTGGGCGGTCCACGCCACGCCGTGGACCGCCCTGCACGTGCAGATTACTAGTGTAACCTATATACCTACCTATATGAAAAATCCGGAATATACAAAGTTTACAGATTTTGAGAACGTTTTTCTCTAGATGTCGTATCGCTACATTTTGCCGAGTCAGGGAGATTTACTGAACGAATACCAAACATGATATAAAATCACGTTGACCACGTCCAATTGGAATTAAACTATCTACTGCTTTTAAACACGCCCCTCCGTGAGATACGCACTTTCTCCAATGCCGACAAATTCTTGTGTTTGACTCGTGTCGATATGACAACTAACCTTACGAGCAAAGGTTGAGTCGATGATCGACACTTCGTCACCAGAATCAAATAAAGCGTGGCACGTTCGTTATTAACTTTACCACTCGCTTGGCTTGCTTAAACCATTTCTTTGGCGAGTGGTACTTCCAATATCCACGTGATTCACCTGGAAGTAGATCAACCTCCATGATCACTGGGGACCGAGAAAACTCATCAATACGGAAATTAGCCAAGCGTGGTAAATAAGGCTGATCACATTTATCATTATCTCTTTCTGCTGCTTGATCAGCCCTGTTCTTATCCACATATGCAAAAATAAACAAACCAGAACGCTCGTCTCGTACCAGATTCCAACCTGGCGAGCGTCCTAGTTTAACAAATCTTCAGCTTCCTTGGGCAGCATTCCAGCATGCTTGGTGGGATTGTACCACTGGCGGATGCTGTTATAAAAATCTTCCATAGGGCACTTGCCCGCATCGTGAACTTCGCCGCAGGCTCGACAGACGTATAAACAATGATCGGTCGGATGTCCATTCTTGCCACACTTGAGACAGGTCAGGCGCTTCCAGCAACGAAGATTATCGTGCCTGATCGACCCACATTGACTGCATTTCTGCACCGCCCCTTGATCAACTGCACTTGAATCACATCGATTACCCGATCGGGACTCACCAGGTTGATCGCGTATAGCAGCAATCATGTAACGGCGCTGATCTCCATCGCTTCCACTGTCGTCGGCACTTGATTCTTCACTCCCAGACGTCACCTTGATCGCGCGTACTGCCTTGGGCTTTCGCGCCGGGGCAGGTGCCCGATCTTCGCCGAATTTCTGGTGGAATCGGCTGGTACCACCTATTGCGTTCATACGCCCGCAACGTCTCTTCCAGATCCGTAGCGGTATCCAACCGCAAAAGTGCCAGTTAATCAGCGAGCTCGCGATTGGCCAATGTATCCAGAAAATGCTGCACATGCTCACGTAAGTTCGTAGGCGATCCATCCCTGATCGGCCAACTTGGCTCGCAGTCCCGCCATCCCGCCACATTCAACCGGTGCAGATATTCGATAGGGCTTTCATCCGACCGCTGCTTCGTGTAACAATACTGGCGGGATGCCGACCGACCACTTCCACAGTATTGAACTTCAAAATCATCCACGAGACTTTTCCAACTTGATTGAGTGCCTCTACTCAGCTGGCGATGCCAATTGCACGCTGGTCCTTTTAATAGATCGCCCAGGATCAGACACTTTTCATGATCAGAGGCTTGATCCCGCAAAAATGCTGACTTGAGGCGACTAATCCAATTTCGCGCTTGATGTTCATCTCCTTCCTTTCCCGAAAATTCTTCTAGATCACTGATTGCAGTCATCCTAATCCTGGGAATCTTCTGTTGATCAGGCATCCCAGTTTACGCGGACGCAACAGTGGCTCGTCGTGGCAGTGTGATCGTCTCATCTGGGTCAATATACTCGCTCTGGGATCGTTGATCATGGAACGAATACACGGATTCCACGTCAACGTCCTTGACAGTCGCCGATCTTCCTGGCTTCAAGTGCTGCTGACGAAGCGAATGCACGGATTCCATGTCGATATCCTTGATCGACGCAGCTCCGCTTGTCTTTAGCTGGCGGTTTTTTGCGCCAACGACACCAGGTGTCAACTTGCGTCTTTCCTCAGCCAGAAACTTCTCCATAGCCTTGTCAAAGAATGTCTGCAGCTGTGGGATTTGCGATACTTGATCATCTTCTGCCTTGATCTATTGAGGTTCCATCTTGATAACCGAAAAATTGGATTCATCCTTCTGGCAAACTGTTATCATGGTGATCTTGGGCTCTATACTCCCGGCACTACTCGACTCCACTTCAAGTTCATCGCCTTCGGAAGGGGCAGATTCGTAACACGATGATCCCGTGTGTTCTGCCACGTTGATCAACGGGCCCGCTTCAATCTTCAGCGGGGAGTGCGAGGGCTCCAACTTAGTAGTTTGGCCCACGACATCAACAGATAAAACAACTGCTGGGTATCTTCTGCCAGATCTTCTGGGTCCTGATCAAACACCTCCTCAGCATCGTAGGCGCCTGTCGTCAGACCAGCCTGCTTGATCAGGCGTGTTAGCCTAGCACGATCGTAAGCTTGTCCTTCCCATCCGTAACTGGCTGATCGACCGGTCCGTTCAGCTTCCCGCTGATCATGACCCCAAGTAGGCTCATGATCGAGTTCGTCAATAAGAAATTTTCAAGTCTTTTTTTTGTAAACCTTTCGGTAAAACGTTTTCACCAGATCGGCTTCCGTTGGTGGCGTACTTGATCGACTTTCGTCACTCTTCGACCCAGGCGCCTTCATCAACACCTTCGGCTGGTCGGTCTTGTAATACTTCACCACCGGATCCCAATTCGGATCATTATACACACATATATTTGGCGGATCATAAATTGTGTTATTATCCGCGTGGGCTCCCGAAGGAGCCTCGGGAGGTGGTTGAGGCTTCTCCTCCTTTATCTCATCAAGATTTCTCCCCAGGTCCTGATGATCAGCATTTCCTTTCTTCTTCAGGCATGACGGCGGCAAACTGCCTTCCATCATCACAACCTCCTCCTCTTTTTCCACCTTTATCTTCACTTCTGCTTCCGCTTCCGTTTTCACTTCCGCATCAGCGCCATCTTGCGTAGAATCGCGGTGATATCCCGCGTCGCCCAAAGATCCGGGCACGCGCACCATTGTGGTTGAGCGGCTGATCAAAGTTTTTGACGCTTGATCAGGCGATACCACGGCGCTCAGACTGCCGACTAACGAAGGGGGTCCTCCGGTTGTCCTTGACTGCTTGTCTTTCTGCTCACCTTAAGTACCCGACGGCTTGGGCGTGGGTCGCTCTCCAGGTGGCGGGGATGTAAACACGGCAATTCCTTGATGCAAGATTGGGGGGAACTTGTAACGAGTTGACCTATGTGCTGATCAGGCGTGATCAAGTACAATCAAGCTCGGATCAGGTGTGATCAGGCTTGATCAGCAGTGATCAGGCTTGGTCAGGCACTAAAAGTCGTTGATCAGCTGTGATCAGGCTTGATCAGGATCGATCAGGGACTGAAAGACGTTGATCAGCTGTGGTCAGGCTTGATCAAGCGTGATCAGGTGCTAAAAGTAGTTGATCAGCTGTGATCAGACTTGATCAGGCACTAAAAGTAGTTGATCAGCTGTGATAAGACTTGATCAGGCTTGATCAGGTGCTAAAAGTAGTTGATCAGCTGTGATCAGGCTTGATCAAGTGCTAAAAGTCGAACAGGTACAAGTTGGCGCTGTAGCCGGGTGCGCACACGCACGGTGCGGCTAGCGCACAAAGGAAGAATTTCCTTTAAGCGGCGTTCGCCGCTACTTAGCTGATACGCCCTTATAAAAGGGCTTAGTAAGAGAGAACTCTCTTACTCGGGGCCAAGATTCCCACTTTGGTTTACTATTAGCTTTCGCTAATGCCTTAACACAAGGCTCCCTTACAAAGGGGTAGATAAGGGGAGAACTCCCCTTACGCTACTGCACTCACTACACGCGCGACCGGGCGAGGTCGAGCGTCTGGTAGTCGGTTGAGTGAAATGTAAACTTAATGTAAATTTAATATAATTAGCCTAAATTAATTTAAACTAATGTAAACTATATGTAATACTAAGTTGAACTTACTAAATTCGTACCTAGCTAAAATGTAGTGTGCACCACCTGTGTACCAACACGTGGCTGGCTGCCACGCCTCCACCAAAGGCTCCTGCCCTGATTGGTTAAAATAACCAATGGTCCAAAACCTTTCGGACCGGTCAATACTGACCCCAACCGTAGTGTACTCACGTACACCACCTACTAAATGTAACCCGAATGTAACCCTGTTAAATCCTCCCCCATAAAGACAAATGCTTACGCAATAAATCAATTTTAGTTGGAGAACTCCAACTGCCACTGCCTAACCATGAGCACCATTAGTGGTGCTATGGAAGAAACTATTCCGATAACTCGGAGGTGGATGCCCTTGGGGATATCTCCCCAACGCCTGACCACTCCGACAGCGCCGAACGGCGGTGTCGGTCATCCAATACATTCCCCATACGTGGGGAAAACGCGCTAACTCGTGCTCCACCTTTACCAACTACGGATGATGCATCCGGGTCGCCGAAGGCGACCATCACCAATGAACCGGACACGGTTCATGGAGCCCGACATGCCGTACCGGCACGGAAGGGACCTCGTGATCCTCAAAAGAGGGCGAAGATCGCGGTTAAGATGGTTTTGCCTCGTATGCCCATGGTCCAGCGGCTATACTGCCGCGTGAAATTGCGCGCCGGAAACAACTCCGGGCCAAACTGCTGACACCTTAGCATTTCACTGTCAAGTCCTACCGAACGCGCCTCGGGAAACAGGCACGCGGTGCCCTCGTAGATATATCTGCGGGTTTCCCTTCGTTCTATTACGGGATGAAAGCGTCGAGGACGCAGAACGGGCATTCTGCGCTTGGGCGGAAGGGGAGAAGCGCCTCCCCAGTTTCGATGCGCTGTACAACAGCTTTTCCGAACCCGACGTTCGGGTAGAGAGGGCGTTACGCTAGGCCTACGCCCAGGCCAAAGCGCAAGGGCAATTACCCGCCTCTTACTACACGAGCCCTGCGCTCGATGTGGTGCCGGAGAGCAATGGAAACTCTGCATCTGCCTCCGGCAAACTCCCAGCTACTGGGAGTGAAGGGGCTTCTTCCGCCCCTTTGGTCGTTGACTCTCAGCGGGATTCTCCCGCTCGAAAGCGTCAACAACGTCGCGACAATCCTGCCGTAGGGGAGTCTCGGACTCCCACGAACTCTGGGAATGTGGATAACCTTTCCACTTTACCAGGTACTGGGTCTCACCCCGGTGATGGCGTCGTGCCATCAGACGTTCCACATGGTAATGTGGAGTACCCTCCGTATCGAGGACTGGCGGAGGAGGTCGCGCTATTGCGGCGTGAGTTCCACGAGCGCTGTGATCGGCACAGCCGTCGCATCCTAGATGCCCAGGAGTGACTCCGCGACGAGGGTAGTGCGAATGAACGCATCGAGGGCCGGCTTGCCTCCCTCGAGTCTCTCGTTGCGGAGCTTCAGGGTCGTATTTCAACCCTGTCGGAGATGTTCCGACCTGTCGTGCCTTTCGGCTATCCGAATTCCCAACCTCCTTTAAGAGGGGGCCCGCCTCAGGGTTCCGGTATGGCTTAAGCATACCCACATAGAAGGTTGGATGCGTACGCATCGCCTTCGGGATGTCTAACGTATACGACAAGCCCTTTCGTGCTAATACCTTAAAGTGCCCCACAAACCTGGGGCGCAGTTTATTGCGCAACACATTTGAAATTGCATGTGTTGGAATATTTTTAGCGTTTAATAAAACACTTTCTCCTACTTTGTACACCTTTTCGTTACGCCGCCCCTTGCGGTCAGCTTGCTCCTTCTGCTTGTCTTGGCTTTCCGCCATGGCATCGCAGACGTGTCGTAAGACACTCAGGCGCGCCGATAAAAACTTATAGATGTGCTTTCGCACAGATACAGGGCTGACATCAGGGAATCCTCCCCCATGAAAGCCCTGGACCACACACACGTGGCGTCAACGGAACCCTCGGATTCACCAATCCGTTCACGTAAAACGGGGTAAACCCCGTAGATGCATGTACAGAATTGTTGATAGCAAATCCAACCATCGGAAGCATCTCACTTTAACGCTTTGGAGAATCCGGACATAAACTCCAGAGAATATCCTCCACAACGCGATTAACGCGTTCCATCTGACCGTCCGTCTGCGGATGGTCCGCAGTGGACATGAGGAGCTTGGTGTCCAGCACCTTAAACAACCCTCCCCAATACTGTCCCGTAAAACGGGGGTCCCGATCCGACATAACGGAATCGGGTAGACCATGCTGTCGAAAGACACGGTCTAGGAACACTTCTGCTGTTCCTTGTCCATCTATGGACTCTGGCACCGCCGCCAGGTGAGCCATCTTGCTCCAACGGTCTACAAAGATCAATATGCTGTTCCCGGCCTTATCCTTCGGAAAACCGAAGATAAAATCCATACGGATGGATTTCCAACACTCCGTTGGAACCGACAAGCTCGCCAAAGGCGCAGCTGAACTTTCAGAGGGTTTAACCCTCTGACACGTCTCACAGGTGCGTATATACGCACCGACCTACTTATACATGTTGGGCCACCAATACAAAGCGCTGAAAGCGCTGTAGGTCTTATCCCGACCTAAATGACCCCCGGTAGGGGCGTCATGTGCCTCAAAGAGGACTCTATACTTCAGTTCCTCATTATGAGGAACAACCACCCGCGGAGTGTCCTCCGCGCTCGTGCTATAAAATAGAAGACCGTCACAGTACCTGTAACGGTGTAAACGAGCTTTAGCTCGACTTGACAGGGTTGGCTCAGACGAGCCAAGTCCCTTTTCAAATAACGCGCTGATAAGCGCCGTACATTGTGGGTCTTTCTCATACGCCTGTTGTATGAGATCCACCACAGATGTGGTGATGAAAGTCGCGTGAGAGAGCTCGTAATAGGGACGACGTGACAGCACGTCTGCAAGCACGTTCTGCTTGCCAGGTTTGTACTTAACCTCAAAGTTGTACTCCGCAAAGAAGGAGAGCCAACGGGCCATCCGTTGCGAGGGATGAGGCGACTTTGTTGCTGTCCGTAAGGACGCGTGGTCAGTATAAACCACGAACGGCTTAGAGCCGAGTAGGTGAACCCTAAATTTGACAAGAGCATACTTCATTGCAAGTATCCCCTTGTCATGAACGGGATCATTCCGTTCCGCAGCTTTATGCTGCCTCGACTCAAACGAAATTACGCGTTACCTTCCTTCATCGTCTGCTTGTAACAAAGCACATCCGATTGCGAAATCGGAGGCGTCGCAGACGACACTAAATGGTTTCCCAGAATCTGGGAGAGCAAGAACGGGAGCTTTTAACAAGCTCCCCTTTACCGCTTCAAAAGCGTTTTGGTCTTTGGTTTCCCAACACAAATCAACATCCTTCTTAAGAAGGTCGGTTAATGGCTTCGCCATCTCAGCGTTGTTCTCGCTATACTTGTGGAGATAGTTGGATAATCCAAGCCACTTCCGTAAATCTCTAATATTTACAGGCGAAATCCACCCCACAATGGCTTTCACCTTCGCGGGATCCGCCCGCACTCCATCCTTACCGATGAAGCATCCGAGGAAAGGAATTTCCTCAGCACCAAAAATACATCTGGATGCGTTTGCGTATAACTTATGCTCTCGCATAAGTTCGAGCACAGCTCGAAGGTGTATTAGGTGCGTCTGAACATCAGACGAGTCGCCTTCCGCACGACTATGAACGAATATAACGTCGAAGTACGTCTGAGCGTACTTTCTATGAGGCCGGAAAACTTGAGTCACCAAGCGATTAAAAGTCGCTGGTGCATTTGAAAGCCCTTGCGGCATAACAAACCACTCCCACAGCATGCCGCTCGGTGTGCTGACCGCTGTCAGCGGAATATCGGACCCTCGCATGAGCACCTGATAATACCCGTACGCCAGATCTAAGGCACTGTATACAGTACAGCCCGCCATATTGTTCTGGAGGACATCCTTCCGAGGAATCGGAGTCTGCATGGGTACAGTAGCTGAATTCAGCTTGTTGTACGCATGCACAATGCGCCACTTTCCGTTCGGTTTACGAACACAAAAAGTGGGATATGAATGGGGAGACTTGCTCTCCTGTACCATCCCTGCCTCTTCTTTCCCCTTGAAGAATGCGTCGATGACGTCGCATATCTCCATGGGGGGAGGCCACTGCCTAGTGACGCAGTATTTGGTTCCAGGAACCAAATCAATTTCATGTCGGATTCCCCGATCCGGTGGTAACCCCATCGGCGAGTTGTCACTAATGACATCTCCAAATTCCTTTAATAAGGAATGGTAAGGGTCCTCAGGATCCGCGAGGATCTTGAGGCCGCTTCGGGCATTCAATTCCTCTTTGGTTTGCACCAAAACTGACTCGTCCATCGTGGATGAGGAGTTCAACTCCTCTTCCGGACGCAACACGACGACCCCGTCGATTTCATCTGCTTTCAAAGCAGTCTCAAACTCGTTGAAGGACATCTCCTCCAACGACAACAGTTCGCCTACCCCAGGCAACCGTTCTAGGCCTACGCCTTCTGTGACAACACCCGTCACACTATTCAGCATCCGATAGGACTGCTGACTAGTGGCCTCGGGACTCATCCCGGGGCCCAGATGGGGGGAGTCAGTTTCCCCATCTATTGGAAGCGCATCGCGCCTATCCACAGAGGTAGTTACCTCTACCACCGGTGACTCACCGGTCTCACCTAATAAGGCGTGGTCGAAATCAATTCCGACGTGCGAAAGAGAAGAACTACGGGTATCTTCGCTTGGAAGCGCCTCTCACTTAACCACAGGGGTATCTACCACTGGAGTCGCAACTTTTTTCGCCGAACACGGCGTGGTCGGGAAACCCGACCTGCAGAAAAGACAAACTACAGGTCTCCTCTCTAGGAAGCGCCTCGCGCTTAATCTCAGAGGAATCCACCTCTACCACTGGCGACTCACCAGTCTCGCCTACATCGGCGTGGGAATAAATCGCCGAATCCCCCCTCGTCAGGGAACACTTCCTTAACCTCATTGGGACTGATCATTTCAGACATCCCAATCTCTGGCATCTCACTCCAGAATCGCTTTTGCGATCGAGCAAAGGTGGGTTAATGACTCGCCAACGCTTCACCCGATCGCGGGTGCGTTGAGCCAATGGGCTTAGACTTCCAGTCTATCCATGGCTCGTGGCGTTCCAGCCACTTCATGCCTAGAATGAGGTCATACCTCGAGTCTAAATCCAGGACTATGCAACGTTCTAAGCTGTCGAAGTCTGCAAACTTCAGCTTAAGGTCAATCGAGACCTTGGGTACAGAAACCTGTGCGCCCGTCGCTAGACGGACGGTGACAACGTCACTAGAACGTGCCTCTAGGGCCTCGGCATACAGCCGACTCTTCACAACAGAAGCTCGTCTGACATAATTGTCAGACGCTCCAGAGTATATCAAGAGTCTCCAAGGCTTATCAAAGCCTTTCACGTCCGCAAGGACTACCAGCAAACCTGGCTGGTACACCAACTCGGTGCTAGAAAGCACCGTTTCCTCGGGGCTTTGTGCTGTCGTCCCCTACCCTGGGGCTTAACAGCACTGAGGGATCCCCCAGTAGGGCGCCCCGCACCTACTGGGAGCCGTCGTTTCCCGACGGCTTGGGCGAGGGCCTTTTTGCCGCCCTCGGTCCCTTCCAGCGACTATCTCGCTGGGGATTTTGTGGACATCTGTTCCGCAGATGATCGAGGCTTCCACACAGGAATCATCTTAGCGTCACACGCCGCTGCAACATAGCTAGGAGCTCCGATTAGGAGCCCTGCGGAAAGGAGTCATAGTGACTCCTAGCGGGAGGTTTCTCCTCCACTTCTACCTGACTCAGGTCCATGGGTTCGGGACCCACCTTAGAGGAACGAAAGTTCCTCCCGGCGTTGAACGCCATCTTAAACGCCTCCCCCAGGGATTGGGGTCGGCATCGAAACAGTTCCGAACGTGCTGGCCCTTCTTTCAGGCCTCCCATGAAGACGGGTATGGACACATCATCCGAATACGCTTTCGCGTACATCCCTGCCAACAGGGTCTTTAGTTCTTGGACATATGTCTCCAAGTCCCTAGTGCCCTAAAGGCACCTCAAAAACGCCAGCTGATTCTGTAAAACTAGATCAGGCGTTGCGTACATGTCCATAAGCTTCTTCTTAAGGACCTTCCAGGTTGGGAACACGCTCGTGACCGAATCCGGACACGTAAAAGCCCATGTACGAGCTTTGCCCGTAAGATGGGCCACTGCAAGTCCCACTTGCAAGTGATCAGCGATCACATTCGCTTTGGCGAAGGCCGTTTTTACCTCTCGCAGCCACACGTCCCCAGTGAACTCCTTTATCTTAAATGATAATGAGGGACGCACCCCCGTGGAACGACTTCCACCTAAACTCTCCTCATGGGCGATGAGGGCATTGACCCTTGCCTTTACGGCCTCAAGGCCCTGCTCCACTAGGATCTGCATACCCTCGTCCCCCATTAAGGATAACATCCTGTCAAAGGCTTCCTGCTGGACGAGGGTTAACCTATCCCAATCTTCCGTATTCATCCCTTGCATAGGATGCCTTAGCCTACCAACACAGGTGTGGGATTGACTACATTGCTACCAGATGTAGCCGGGTGCGTACACGCACGGTGCGGCTAGCGCACAGACGAAGACTTTCCTTTAAGCGGCGTTCGCCGCTAATTAGCCGATACGCCCTTAAAAAAGGTCTTAGTAAGAGAGAACTCTCTTACTCGGGGCCAAGATTCCCACTTTGGTTTACTATTAGCTTTCGCTAATGCCTTAACACAAGGCTCCCGTACAAAGGGGTAGATAAGGGGAGAACCCCCCTTACGCTACTGCACTCACTACACGCGCGACCGGGCGAGGTCGAGCGTCTGGTAGTCGGTTGAGTGAAATGTAAACTTAATGTAAATTTAATATAATTAGCCTAAATTAATTTAAACTAATGTAAACTATATGTAATACTAAGTTGAACTTACTAAATTCGTACCTAGCTAAAATGTAGTGTGCACCACCTGTGTACCAACACGTGGCTGGCTGCCACGCCTCCACCAAGGGCTCCTGCCCTGATTGGTTAAAATAACCAATGGTCCAAAACCTTTCGGACCGGTCAATACTGACCCCAACCGTAGTGTACTCACGTACACCACCTACTAAATGTAACCCGAATGTACCCCTGTTACAGGCGCGATCTGCGAGTTGTTGATCGCGGGTCACGAGCTTCAGAGTGTCGACCAGATGTTGATCGGCGAAGGGGGTACTTGATCTGGCAGCGGAAGTCTTCACTGCCCGATCACGGAGCCTCTGGAGTCTTTAACAGCTAAATGAACACCCAAATATCTGTATTCCTAGCCTAGACCTACGAGGGGGGGGGTAAATTTCACTTAATCCACCTAGAGTTCCGGTGGGGCGCTTACAGCAGCCGAACTCTAGGGGCCAAACGTGAACCAAACGTGGAGAGGTGAGAGCACTGACCAATCACACTCCCAAGACCAAAAAACCTTTGCAGAAGAACCGTTGACACAGCGGGCGGAGTTGCGGGGTGAGTTCTCAACACTCTACGCCTGACGGTGTGCCAAAAAAACGCACAGTTTTCCCGCCCGGGACGTAGAGGTGTATTAACTAAAGGGAGGCTCTAGTTGCCGTCCCTGAGGTGTCCTTAGTGTTTGGACGCAAAAGGAGAACTTTATTATTGCTTAAAGCCTTAGATCTACCATTTCCCTAATTTCATCCAACCAGAACCGTCCATTCCAGCGTCCTCCGTCCACCAGTCCACCTGATTCCTCCGTCCTTCGTCGGTGTTCGCTGAGTACCTGTACGTAATCGTCCCATCTTCCCCTGCCCCGTCTATGTCCTGTCTATGTGCACCACGGTTGTACACGCAACTGTATACACCGTGGCACACACAATCGTATACAATTACGTACCCAATTTGTGCCCGCAATCAGACCCCTAATTTAGGCCCATATTTAGGCCCTTAATTAGGCCCAATTATAGCACGCTTTACGACAACAACTTGTGGTATATTTCATCCCGATGCATTTCCAGTATCAGATGGATACGACTTTGCAAGGTTAAAAGACTCAAATGAACTAACCAGATGGATACTACTATGGATAGAGAGAGAAGACCCGGATTAAGTGGCTATTCACAATGGGTATAGATTTGATGTCGGGAGAATATGCAGTGCAGCAAGCGAGTTTGACGAGAGAAAGTTTACTTAGGTAATCTAGGCAGAAAAGGAAGAGGCATGGACTTACTCATTGATGGTTATACTATGATTGACACTTATTGGTTTGTAGATGAGGTTCACAGGAGCGATTATGAAAGTCTTGGTGTCGACGCTAAAGTTCGTTCTCGCTCAGTTTTCATCCTTTTTGGGAAAAGGATTAACGGAATGGAAGCCTGAATCCGGGGATATCGGGGCGGTCAGGGCAAAATAGAAAAAAACAGGTTGAAGCTGGCAGTAACAGTAAAACCGACCCATTCTGTGAATATCAGAGAAAACCTACCCATTCTGTGAATTTCCGTGAGAACCCGACCCATTCTGTGTATTTTCTCTTTTTTTAATGACGAGCTGGCTCTGGAACATTCGACCAGCACTTTCCAGAACCAGTTGGTTTCACGCTAAACATCTGGATTTGTATTTCAACAGTTTCAGACAGTTAAGAACACGACCAGCCCTAAATTCACTGATAAAACCCTAAATCCACTGATCTCGTGATCATGATCTCGTGATCATCCATTTGTGTATGCGATTGGATCAAATTCGAGTATTCCAGTCGGTGATCTCCATATCAGGAGACGAGCTGTGATGTATGTTCCGAGTGAAGATGTTGAGGTCACGGCCACGGAGAGACTTCTACCTCGTAAGCATTCACTCTTTACTCGCGTCCTCCTATGCTATATGCTACACGTCGGCATTTAACGTTAACTTGTATCGCGTTCTTATTTTTTAAAACGAAGCTCGAGCACTGAGTGTCCTAAACATAAGAGCGTTACCATCAGTCGTCAACGCGGCAAGTCACGAAAAAAATATGGTGCACTATCATTGCGTTGACTTTGGGTATTCTCGGATTTATGCTTCATTAGCCATTTTGCGTGCCGTGGAGGACTACATACACGTCCGTGAAGGCCCCGTGGATGAGGATGTGTTTTCCTCCCTGCCGGCGTAGATGGATTGCACCGAAATGTCTGGAAATGACGGGAGTCCGCCCCGCTCTCCCAAAGCAAGATGTACTAAAGTTTTTTTGCATGTTTCTTGTATACCTGTCATGTAAATTGCTTGTTGTGGTGGATAGATTCATATGCTCATGCCGGAAGGACTAGCAAAAAAAAGGCGTTTTTCGATAGCTTTTCCGCGAAGCACCGAGAAGTGTACAAGGACGACACAGAGGTTGCTCATCGTCGTGCATATTCATAACAATCTTTGCTTTATCAACACAGAGAACGGCAAGGTAGGACCTTTTCAACACAAAACAGTTAGCTATGATTGACTGACCTGAATAATTGCAAACCTGCTATAGGGGCTACCGTATCATCTGAAAGTAAACCATCTTGCTGACCTGACTCTTGAAGAGCGACAGAAGCTTCATCGACCGTCGCGGATTAAGCGTGCGAAGAACAATAGTGCTACGAATGTTGGGAAATAACCGGTTATGTATTTAATTATTAAGATACGAATAGACAAGTGCTTGAACACGTCATCAGCACTTGCCAACATGGCTTCATCGTGCACATTAAAAAGTGCGTGGCCATCAGCCGTCTCAAAAAGAGAACCGGCATCGTAAGAATAAAGATATGTCGCTTTGGACCTGGGCAGTCTTTACGACTAATGATTCCAAATCGGTTAAGAATATCACGTGATCATGATCACATGATCAGTGGATTTTGGGTTTTATCAGTGGATTTAGGGTTTATCAGTGGATTTAGGGTTTTATCAGTGAATTTAGGACTCGTCTAAGAACACCCCTATTGTGAATCGCAATCGGGTGAACAGTAATTGGCACCAGATTGCTGTTAATAAATGTTACATGTACAGCACACGCAATACGTATTGTTGACTGGATTAACTGGTAAATTTTTTTGACCTAATAATAATATTACCGGTACATGTTGTAGTCCGTATTTCTAAAGGTTTCCGTGGCGAAATTCGACTGTAAACTGGTGTTATAGATATTACGCTTCCAGCTTTCATCTGCAAGAATCTGGGATTCGACATACTGAGACTAACATATATTCCCTTTAGCCGTAATTGAACATGTAGTGAAAGAACCTCTGTGAGCAATAAATGCAAAGAAATATATGAACATAATTGTATTTTTACTTACATGTTCGGTTCCTTGGAAAGGACAACAGATAGACAAGGCATCGTACTTCTTCACTTTAATTAACTACTAGCGATAGCACATCAAGCGGACAGGGATTAAAACTGAACAGTTGCAAAAGCAAGGCGTCGACCCATAAAAAACGATCGAGTCTTGCTATTGTTGATTGGCACCACGTGTGGTAGCCACAATATGATTCCTGAACTTGCCAACACCAATCAGTCAATATTTACCATGACGAACTATGCCGCCCTCAAGAATCCAGAAGTCGATGCAAACCACCCAAAGAATCAAGCATTGGCTCTTCCAGTCACGCCGTCGACCACCGTCCATGTCTTGCGTTTCGTCATTACGCTGGGCATTGCCTTGTTCATTTTTGGCAATATTGCGACTTGGGCTCCAATGTACGAGCTCGAGCTTGTGAATACCATGATGAAGTGGTGGAACGGCTATCCGAACATGCCAGCCACAAGCAGTGGCCACAACCATCTACTTCTGGACACTGGTATTGGACGCAACATCACCGAAACTGGTCACACTGAAATGATCCGCCCCACGTTCCTCTTCATCTTTTGCATACTTCCCTTCGTTGTCAGCGTACTCCTTATTGAATACTTACGACACATCAGCACGGCTAGACGCTTGATGTCGACGCTAATCTGGTGCTTTGCAATGCAAATGCGTCGTAAACCAAAACTTCCGGTGCTGGGTGTGTCTCGCTTCTCAGTGGGTGAGTGGATCGTCGGAGTCGTCTACGTGCTCGGCGGTAACTCCCTCTGTTTTGGTTCCAATGGGATCGCCGAGTTGACAAAGCAACGCGAGAGGGTATTCTTGATACCTCCAAGTACTGGAACATTGTGGGTATCAGTTCTGCATACCTAGTCATCTACAATATGGCATTCTTGTTACTCCCTGTCACGAGAACTTGTGGTTGGATGGAGTTCTTTAACGTCTCGTATGCTAACGGTGTAAAGTTCCACCGATGGATCGGCTTCATGACGGTCATCACGGCTGTTGTACATATGGCAGGCTACTGGGGTCTTTGGGTTCGAAAAGGAACGTGGCAGGTAAATCAGCTCCCGTGTACTAGCTGTGATTTTAAAAAAGACGACTCAGGAGGCGGCTACTATGCGTGGTTTAACTTTTTTGGTTTCATTTCCACTGCCGCGCTTGTGCTCATTATCCCCACCTCAATTCCCATAGCCCGCCGCAAAGCCTACGAGTGGTTTTACGTTTCTCACTGGGTGCTTTTCGCCATTGCTGTGATCTTTGGGATCTTGCACTGGGCTCAGATTATTTGGTGGATTTTGCCCTCAGGATGTGTGGTTCGTTAGTCGAGCTGTTTACCATTGGAATGCAATGACACCCATCTTGGTGAAAGAGATTTCGGTGATCGGTGAGAGCAGTGACATGCTGATTAAGATTGTTGTAAAGCGTGCCGCTCCGGGAACGGCCCCTTCCTCCTCATCCTACGACTACAAGGTTGGCAACTTTCTGTACCTTAACGTACCTAATATTTCGAAGCTCGAGTGGCATGCCTTGACTATTGCTTCATCTCCGAACTCAAGTCCCACCGATGTCACACTGTTCGTCAAGCAAATTGGAGACTGGTCGACGAAGCTGGTGCAGTACGCACAGGAATGCAATCGTGAAAGTGTGACGCCGCTGATATATGTAGATGGATTTTACGGTGCTTCGCTAGAACTGTACGAAGACTATCCCACTGTGTGCTTGGTTGGAGGTGGTATAGGCGTAACTCCTGTATTGGCGGTCTTGGATGACCTAGCTGCGAAGCTTTCCAGCTATGGAATTTCGTGGTCTAAGCGTTTCACGTTCATTTTTACTTTTCGTAAGCTCAGTGAGTTTCAAGCCGTCGCGCCTGTGCTCGCTAAGCTTCGTCAAATGGACCCTCATGGGCAGTTCTTCCGAACCCACCTATATGCCACTGGCTCATACTCGGAGATTGACCTCACTCAAAAACTAGAGTCGTCGCCTTCTAAGGAACCTTTTCATGTGGCATTAACAAAGCCCATGAACCAGAAAGCTCGCCCGTTTTACGAGCCTCTGCGTTCAAGCAACCTGTTCCGCTTTGTCATGTATCTGGTTCTCTACGTTGTGACCATTGGAGCTGTTTTTGCTGTCCGATGGAGAAATGGCATCATCCAGGGAGCTAATCACTTCGAGCTGTGGCCACTTGAGCGCATTTTCGAGCTTTCGATCTTCTGCTTCACGATTGTCATTGTATTCACTTTCGTGTTCTACGAGTATATAATGTTTCGTCGCAGCCACCACACGTCCACTGAATCAACGGTGATGGCTCTAGAAACTCCTATGTCGAATTTCGTAGTCTTCGGTGGTGACATTCACTCTGTTGGCGACCTGATCAGCCACTTTAATGTCGTTGTGGGTGAACGCCCTGATTTGCAGTCCCTCCTGCAACAGACGCTAGAGATCCACAAGATGGATGACAGCACGGCGAGTGTACTGCCTGTTGTCAGCGTCATAATCTCTGGTCCAGAGACATTAAAGATGGCGACAAACAAGGCTATCTCCGAATTAGGAGACGGTAATTTGACGTCCATGAAGAGGAGTTCGAGCTATGAGTACACGTAATGAGAGAAGTCGTGAAGTAATAAATACGGGTGAAACCCCCAATTATTGGGATTTTCACAATTCAATTATTGACAACACGTAAGCTGAATGATGGGAGATCGCGGGTTCGAGTCCCGCAGTGGACAAGATTCCAAGGTCCGGTAGAGTTGCGGTCTAAGTGTAATGAAGAGGCCCTTACAGCACGCGCTTGACGTGGCTTACACCTATCCCCGATTAAATGGGGAGGTCCCAAATATCTCTACATTCTAACCGTAGATTACATGTTGGAAGAGTTTGTACCCATTTGGAATTTGCACTCTTCCGTATAGGAATCCCATTGGCTGTTCAGGTAAGCCATACATTTATTGCATATAACAGCAGTTACAAGATTAAGTTGCATTAGGACTGGATAGTGACTTAAGTAACTATACATAATATATCTTTACTTTCCGTTTTACATTTTAACACAGAGTACAAGCACTGAACTCTTTACGGCCTCCGCGCGACGCACACCTTTACGCACCTTCCGCCGATCCTTCCACGCTGAAACTTCGTCAGCAGGTGAGTATAGATCGCGTGAAGTGAACGCAACCGTTTTTGTTGTGTTTTAACAGGTTATGAGCCCAAGTTGCGTCAAGTAATCTCGTGGAGTTTCTTGGTCATTGGAGTGTGCTCTGATACATATTTTCTCGTTGTTACGTTCCGTGGAGCTTGTGGAAATCCCCCTATCGAAGGGGAAGCGATTGACGGAGGTGACTGAAGGTTTTTTATTAAGTTTACGATGATTGATTCTGATGGAGACGATGTGCCCTCTCCGGATGATTTTCGGGAAATTATGCGCAGCTTGCGAGAAGTTGCGGCAACTGTGGACCACCCAGATGCAGGGCGAGCTAGGCCCGCATCCCCGAAGAGGTCCCCCGAGCGCAAGAGGGAGGCGCCGGTGCGCATAACGGAGAACGAGTTCCGTGAGAGTCTCCGGAATTACCGTACATTCGGCCAGCAGATGTCGTTGGACGACCTGGCTGGGGACGAAGGGGTAGACCACGCCCACGTGCATATGAAGCACCTCGCAGGGCGCCCGCTGCGGCGCAAGGTGCAGGCGATGCCGGAGTGCCCGCCGCGCAGGGAAATGTACCGGTGCAACACACCGGGTACAAAATACCCAAATTGAGTATTGACAAGTTTTCGGGACGCGAACTGTATCCGGTCTGGGTGCAGGCTATCGCCAATGGGCTTACCTGTTCATGGAGGCGATCGAGATTGCAGAGATGACCTCTGGCTTCCAATGGAGTGAACGATTGAAGGTAAACAAGTTTGGCGAGCATTTGGAGGGCACCGCCGCTGAATACTACCGCACGAATGTTGCATGGTGGTGGCGGGTGCGACCGACGCTGATTCACGTTATGGATCAGATGTGGTTGGGATTCAGGACGACGATATCCCACCACCAAGCCTCTGCAAGGTTCGCGATGGAGAAAGATCCGCAGTGCAGCTGGACGGAGCACAACTTGTACTTAGTAGCTCTGGCTCGCGAAAGCGGGTCGAGTGAAAAGTTAATTGTTGAAAATATCGTGAAATATGCTGCGCCGCGACTCAAAATAATGCTGATGGCTAGGTATGAGCCGAGAATGGGGGATTACCTAGGCCACGCAATAGTTGATAGCCTGGGCACAGGAACTCGAGGATGATGCAATGAAGTTGAAGCCCGCCCCTAAGCTGCACGTGCATGCAGCAACATCTGGTAAGGGGCGGCGCGTGTGCTACGCCTGTGGTGGCGATGGGCACATACAAAGGTATTGCCCCGAAAAGCAAAGGAAGAATGGAAGTGAACGCACTCGAGAGCAGGGCCGTAGCGGCAATGGAAGGTCGTCAAAGCATTTCGTGCTTTCGACCATGGATACCACTTTAGGTGCATATGTAAATGCATGTGGAAATGGGAATGAAAATGAAAATGTTTGGATTATCGATAGTGGCGCTAGTAGAGACTTGGTGTGGAGCGCGAATTTATTGGAAGATGCGAAGGAATGTGGTCCTAATGATATTTTCGCCTTGCCAGATGGTGGCACACTACAGGCAACCAAGGTCGGACGGCTTACGTTGCGGACGTGCGACAAAAGTGAAACGGTCGTTGTCTTGACCGAAGTATACTTCGCACCCCAACTAGCCAGAAATATGATTTCACTTGGTAGGTTTCGCGAAAAGGGTTTCGCCATAGTCGATGATGGCAGCAAGATGCGCCTCGTGCTCAAAGGCGAGAAATTATTTGACGTGATGACTTATGGTTCTGTTTTCGTCGCTAAGTTGAAGGCCGAGAAGGCACATAATTTTTCGAAGGATTTCGGCGACATGGTGGTCAACAGTGTGTCGGAAGATGTCGGTTCAGACTTCCCCACTGGCAGCCTGCACCATTTCCACATGCGCCTGGTTCACCTGGCCTATGACACAATTGAAAGGTTGGCCAGGGACCCGAGATCTGGTATTGCTTTAACGGACACGAATAGGCAGAATTGCCTTACGTGTGCCGAAGGGAAAGCAACCAGAAAGGTGCAACCGAAGGTGGATTTGGGCAACAACGCGCCGATAGACCGCATCGGAGGAGTGATCTGCAGTGACCTTAAGGGTCCGATCACTCCCCGCGACAGGCGAGGTAATCGGTATCTGGTTGTGTTTGTTGATCACCATTCGAATTATGTCAGGGTTTTCGCGGCGCGATCCAAGGACATGGCAGCGAAAATGTTTGGACATTTTATCGCTTGGTTTGAGAATGAGTTTTCGTGCAGGGTTCACGTGTTACGTACGGATGGCGGCGGAGAGTACCGGAACGTTGATTTTTTTTGTAAGCAGATCGGTATCCGCCGCCCAGTAACCGAACCAGGAAAACCGGCGTCAAATGGAAAGGCGGAGCGAATGAACCGGACCATTTTCAATATGGTCCAGTGCATGATCTTTGGGTCAGGTGTACCCCTCACGTATTGATCGGAGGCGGCTGAGTATGCTGCGTACATACTCAACCGTACTCCGACAAGGTCGATTATCGGGCGAATTTCGCCATTGGAAGTGCTGACCGGCAAGCGGCCGGAAGTAAATGACATTGTGGTTTTCGGGTACCCGTGCATGGTTTGGCGGGACACAAAGAAGAAAACGCTGGCGAAGCACGCCGAGAGCGCCCTAATTTTAGGGAGGAGCGACGAACAAAAGGTTTCAAGGTACTGTTAATGAAAGACAGGGTGGTCGTGGTGACGCGGCACGTCACCGCGATTGAGACGCTCAGTGCCGAGACGAGCTACAAAGTGACCAAGATGCTGGAAGGTGAACGCAGCCAAGAACTCGAAGAAATAGCCGAGTCGCGTTCGAGAAACGCTGTTCCAAATACGCCGAGTAAAGGGCGCGGAAGTAACGGAACACCGGAGGCTGCAACCAAGCCGAGGCACGTCGAGAACCAGTGCAAGGCACTAGGAAGATCGCGCAGGAAGTCCAAGAAGACAGTGAAAGGCCAAGAATACGAAGAGTCGAGGGCCAAAAAGGCCGCGTTAAGCGATGAAATTCAAGAAAAAATTGGTGAAAGTGACGAAAATGTGGAAAGCGCTTTATGCGTGTATGCAGTGTGTGGAACTGGTTGCGAACCACCAAGTGATTCACCGATGCAACCAGATCCAAGAAACTATCGTGAGGCGCACGGCGGCCCGCAGACGAAGATGTGGAAGCAGGCCAAAATGGAGGAGCTAAAGGCCCTCCAAGATCTGGAAACGTGGGATGTTGTTCGCCGCCCTCAAGGCAAGGTACCTCTCTCGACCAAGTGGGTGTACAAGACGAAAGTCAGTGCAAACGGGTCGGTTGAGAGGTACAAGGCGAAGCTGGTCGCCAGAGGCGACAAACAAGTTTTTGGAGCTGATTACTTATTTTACGTTTTCAACCGTTATGGAGTTGAACAACGTCAAGTTGATTCTCGTTTTGGCGCAAGTGTGGGGGGTGGCGGCACGCCACGGCGATGTGCCAAGTGCCTACCCCAAGGCCAAGTCTGAGGACAATGTGGAGATTTACCTGCAGGTGCCGCAAGGCATGGATGTTACGGTGGATACATTGCGTAATTTAGGTGTAAATCACCAAAGGAGCTCGCGCTGAAATTTAAGCGAAAACTTTATGGTTTGAAGCTAGCCGGGCGCCTGTGACACCAATGCTTATGTGAAACGTTGTTAAAGTTTCAATTCATGCAGTGCGTCACCGATACGTGCATTTTCGTCAAGCACCAAGGAGCCGAAACGTTGGTGGTCGGTGCATACGTTGACGACCTCCTGGTTACTGGAACCAGTGAGAGGACCGTCCTCAAATTTTTTGCAAACATGAAAGTGTTGGAATTAAAGGACTTGGGAAGTGTCACCAAGTTTCTGGGCATTCAGATTCAAGGTGATCCGAAGAGCGGTTACGTGCTGGATCAAGAAGCCACGATAAAGGAGATACTCAAGGTGAACAGGCTGGAGAAGATGAACTCAGCCCGAACTCCGATGCTGGCGCTGTATGAAGCCAAGAAATATCAAGAGCTGTTTCTAGTAAAGCAGAAGGAAAATCTACCAAGCATGAAGCAGTTTCAATCGCTTGTGGGCAGTCTGCTATGGGTCGCCTGGTGCACGCGTCCTGACATTTCGTTCGCCGTGCACCGAGCCACGCGTAAGACCCATGCACCCACGCTGGACGATTACAAGATTGCAAAAAGAATTCTTAAGTACTTGAAGGGAACGAGCGACCTGAGTTGGTTTTGAAGCACGATGATGATCTACCGATGCCACTCCTGATTATGGTCTACAGCGATGCGGATTTCGCTGCTGATAAGACGGACCGAAAGAGTGTATCTTCAATGGTGGTATTTGTGAATGGAATTCTCGTGAGTTGGGCCTGCAAAAAGCAGACGGCGGTTGCACTGTCAACTGCAGAGGCGGAATTTGTTGCGGCAGCGATGACCGGAAAGGAGGCGTTAGGACTGCGGGGGCTGGTCGCAGAAATAGGCATGCACGCCAAGACGCCGCTCATGTTCAAGATGGACAATCAAGCTTCGATACAACAATTGGAGGATGAATCGAGTGGAGCTAGCTCCAAGCACGTCGACATCAAGCTGAAACTTCTAAAGGATCACACCATGAAATGCATCGTTGTGGCGAACCACGTGCCGAGCGAGGAGATGTTGGCGGATTTGCTGACCAAGGACTTGGGAGCGAAGCGTATCCAAGTGTTGCGTGCAGCGCTAGGCATGCAGTGATGGTGCCCCAGCCTCCGGTCTTCCAGGAGGAGTGTTGGAAGAGTGTGTACCCATTTTGGAATTTGCACTCTTCCGTATAGTGGAATCCCGTTGGCTGTTCAGGTAAGCCATACATTTATTGCATATAACAGCAGTTACAAGATTAAGTTGCATTAGGACTGGATAGTGACTTAAGTAACTATACATAATATATCTTTACTTTCCGTTTTACATTTTAACACAGAGTACAAGCACTGAACTCTCTACGGCCTCCGCGCGACGCACACCTTTACGCACCTTCCACTGATCCTCTCACGCTGAAAATTCGTCAGCAGGTTAGTATAGATCGCGTGAAGTGAACGCAACCGTTTTTGTTGTGTTTTAACATTACATAATTGATGTCGTTGCATTTGATGCTAAAAAACCGGTCCCGTGGTTCTTTACGTAGTCTTACACTACCTGACCTGAAAGTTTTGGTTTAATACATTTCATTGAACTTATTTTTAGTATAGTTGAATAATTCTAATATACGTAATATTGGATTGGAGGAAGAAGCCTGATGTGGTGTCGAAAACTGCCAACAAAAGCCGTCGCGCTCAAGCAGCAACATGTAAAGAGGCCACATTTTCGAGAGCCAACCAGTCTCAAATCGAAAAAGCTTCGTCACGTTCAGGCCCGTAAGGCTTATCGTCACGGTAGTAGTCACGATTAGGTCATCAAGTTCAGTCATTGAAGTATTCCCGCTAAGGAGGGAAGTAGCGAAAAAAAATTCCCCAAAATGGCGATGTCAGGTTGATTTCCCTGGTCTGACATGTTGCCGGTTATAGTGCGCATGCGCTCTCGTAGCCGGGTGTTATCAGTCATTTTTGCCACTCGCTTGAGATAAAGTTTGGCGTAAGAAGTAGCCGTACATCGTACAAAGGTGGTGGATGTCGAGACATGTTTGTAAATTTTGTCGTTCCGGTGTATTCAAAGGGGATATAACCCGTCTGACCTCAGTATGAGGAGCCGCAACACCAGGTTCCTGTGTCCGAATGCTGGAGGCTATCATCATTGAAGTGTAATTGTTAAAGATAGACAACCGTTGCCGTGTGATTGGTGTCTTGAGCAACCCCTCTACACCTTTGCCCGTCCAAAATGAAAAGTTTTGCAACCAAAGTGAAATAGGTAGCGAAGTAAAATATATATTTAACAACTTTTGCATCCAAAGTGAAATAGGTAGCGAATTAAAATATATACTAGGGGATGGTACCCGTCGTTCCGACGAACTGTCATTGAAATTTC
>CM047580.1:17196404-17216026 GCA_026184515.1 Peronosclerospora sorghi
AAATTCCAATTATATCTCCACATTCATACCAATCATAAATCAATTAGTCGCGAGGTGGCCGTCGCAGGTCGCCTCTGATTGGCTGAAAATATTTTTTCCAAAATGGAATAAAACCACTTGAGAACAATCGAGAATGCCCAATTAACCAACTTGGGCGGCCGAAGGCGCATAATTTTCCGGGAGCTTCCCACCACAATCAGACCTGCCGCTATGATTATAAGGTGCGCCTGTGTCTTGGCTTTCTGTAGTGGTGCTGACAGTTTGTTTTCGTGATCTGGTTTGTCTGCTACAGCCCGCGCCCTAGCGCCCATAGCTGCAGGACAGTCTGCGAAGCTGAGGGCACGTGACTTCTTGTTGGATTTACTGCTAGGATTGAACCTGCCGTCGGTCATGTAAGGTGCGCCTGTGTTTTGGATTTATGTAGTGGTGCTGACAGTGTGTTTTTGTGATCTGGTTTGTCTGCTACTGCCCGCGCCCTAGCGACCCTAGCCACGGAGTATTAAATATAGCTGAGGACGCATGACTTGTCGTTGGCTTTGCCACCATAAATGAACACGTTGTTATGCTTGTAAGTTGATCCAATGTCTTGACCTTCTTTGATGATGCTAATGGTTTGTTTGCATAGTCTAGTGAACTTATTACTTCATGCGCCCTAGCGCCCTAGCGCCCTAGCCTTCACTGCCGTGATGCTAAAACCAACACGACTGTAATGAGACACCGTGTGGATGCAAGACACACTACTTAAAGACGGACGCATCGTTCGCATTGTTCATAAGATGAAGGCACAACACAATCTTTGTTGTTGATGTTCAATGTTTGCAGACACCATATCAAGTCAAGGCAACATTGTGCTAGCATGTAGAGTTTTGGCATAGTAAAAAATTATACCGTGAATTGATAACTACCACAGATCATCTTCTATATGTTGTAAATAAAGATTCCACTTCACCACAAGAGTAGGGGCGCACGAGGGCAGATGTAATTCGACTTAATGGGTATATGATATACTGAATATAAAATAGAATAGTACCTAAGAACCTACCCTAAAACTTAATAATAGAATAGATAAAATCCTAAAGTACCAGAAATGCAATAAATGAAATGTGGCCACAATGGTCGCGTACACTTGGGATTTGTATGCAGCCTAACACCAGGCTCCATTAAGCCCCGTCACATTCTGCACCTTGGAAACGTCCGTCCATCATAAAAACGTCATTTGCGCGTATCATCACGGCTGCGGCCTTACCTCTTGCATTCGCCACGGATCTCTGCGCCAATGGGACAGAGCCACGAGCAACAACTACATATATTGTGTACAACAACCTCTGGAACAAGAACGCTGCCGCGGCTGGGAGCCAGTGTACGAGAATTGATAAGACGAGCGGCGCCACGATCAGCTGGTGCACGTCACACACTTGGACGGGAGGTGCTCTCAAAGAGGTCAAGTCGTACTCGAACGCTGCGCTCGTGTTCACGCCCAAGCAGATCATCAGTATCTCTACGATTCCTACCACGATCCAATTCTCCTACTTGTACAATACCGCCCTCCCCTTCGTCGCGGACGTCTCCTATGATCTCTTTACAAGCTCCACGCCCAGCGGGAACCATGAGTTTGAAATCATGATCTGGCTCGCAGCGTTTGGTGGTGCAGGTCCCATCTCGAGCACGGGCAAGTCCATCGCGACGGTCACCTTTGGAAGCAACGTTTTCAACCTGTACAAGGGTCCAAATGGTAGCTCTACTGTCTTCTCCTTTGTCGCGACCCAGACGCTCGAGCACTTTTCCGCGGACTCAAAGATTTCCTGAGCTACTTGGTCAAAAATCACTGTCTGCCATTGACCCAGTACTTGACCGATGTACAAGCTGGCACGGAACCGTTCGTAGGTACAAACGCCGAAATGCCGGTGCAAGCCTACTCGGATGCAGATCATTCTACGTCAACTTGCGGCGGATGGACTCATAAACGTCGTGTGGATCAATTTGAGAGAGGTAGGCCGAGAGAGAGCGCGTCGTGTGCCGTGCGTCGTCTTGTATGTCCGTCGCTGACTCAAAGACGTTCTCCCCTACGTCCTGATGATGGCAGGAAGCAACGATTTATGTGCGGGGGAAGCCGTTCACCGCCCGACGCAGTGCGCGGCTCAATGAAAACGATTTGGTGCCTGGCATTACGGGTCACAAGGTTCAAATCTTGGAATCGTCGTTGAAACAGAGTTTGCAGCAAGCACTGGGCGCCGGGCGAGAATGAGCTGGTCGTAGCGCAGGCCGCCCCGGACGACGTCGTGACGTTGCCCGCGCTCTATGAGACGTTGAACGTCGGCCACGGCGATACCAGGATCGAGCCTGTCGTGTACCGACGCCTCCCCATTGAACGCGAGAATGCCCCGGAACAGAAACACGTCGAGATGCTCATGAACTTGATCGATGGCATTCGAGGCGACGAGACGACCGACATCAAAAGTACTGTTAAACAGGATAGGAAGTTTTTGTAACGCTTCACTTTTGATGTTATTCAGCGTTAGCTTGTTGCAACCGCTGCTTTTAGGAGGATAGAAATAAGCCTCAATTTCATCAACTGATAAAATTAAGGCTTATTTCTCTTCTTTGTTTTTATTTAATTGTTCCATTTCACATTGGTTGCAAGGCTTTTCACTTTGGTTGCAAAAGTTGTGAAATACATTTTTAACTTCGCTACCTATTTCACTTTGCTTGCAAAACTTTTCATTGTGGACGGGCAAAGATGTAGACATTTGAATAACTCGTTCCATACAGATTGAGCAATGTTGCAATCCCAAAAAAGGTGTTGAGCGTTCTCTCTGCTGTCACATCCATGGGAGCAGTTGATGTCTGTGGTGTGGTAACTATACTTGTGACGAGTATTCAGTCCATTGTTTTGAAGTCCAAATCGAAGATCACTTAAGATTGGAAGGATATACTTATCCAAGCGAGAGTCTGATTTCCACATTGCCTTCCAGTCATCTACGATTTCAATGCCTAGTGTACCATTTGGTAGCGTGGCAAGAGTAGGCATCTTATGGAGTAGCTTATAAAAATCATGGTTTTCCATTGCTGCGAGTTCTTGCCCTTAAAACGCCAATAATGAGTTGCTGCAGTGATATCAGCAGGTTAATATGGTCCAAATTTGCGTTCCAGGTTCGTATATTCCAATGCTGTAGATATTTGTAGAATAAAGATACAGCCAACTTCTGTAGTCGTCGTTCCTTAAATTCAATGTCATCGAGTATTTCGATACACAGGTCCTGGGACAGATGTCTGCCGTGTCATTCCACAAAGTCTCGAAGTCGTATATATTTACGTTTTCGAAAAAGTAGTACCATAGTAGATCCATTTTCAAGTGTTTTTTTGTTTGCTTGAACGGTGAAGAGAAAGTTTAGCCAAAGTGGCATATCATCGCTATGTTTAAGTAGTGCCTTTGTCTAAAAAATTGCCCTTAGTTTTCTCCAGGATTGAAGATTTGAGAACCAATACAAACCTAACAATTTCCATCTGGTCGGTGCTGGACTTGTAAGCGCTATGTTCACATAAAGTATGTCAAATATCTTTCCACTCTCTCTAATCCCAAGATTAATTAGTGCTGCCGCGGGTTTAAACCAGTCGGGGATTGTGACGATTTTCGGGCGTGTATGATCGCATCCCGAAGAACACAAAGCTGCATAGCTTCCCCAAAGTTTTTAATGTTAGGGAGGCAAAGCCCACCTTGTGTCACTGGTAAGTATAGCAATTTTGTCAAAGTGACCTTTTAAAGTAATATCGTAAGAATTTTTTTTTCTTGAACAGGAATGCTTTGCACAAATTGGTGACTTGATTGACGATTTTTCATCGGGAATTGGTGTTACAGCCACAATGTACCACACAGCGGGAGAACTTCCGTCCCTAGAATTACCACTCGTTCCCGTAATGTGCGACCCTGATGTTTCCAGAGTTGGCCTTTTGTGACCATGTTAGGAATTACACTGTTGAACCGGATCCGTATTGGAAGAGTAGGACTTTGAACAATTCCTAGTAGTCGGGTTTTTCCATCGTCCGGGACCACGTAATATCCTTATCTTACTAAGTCATTTCTCAAACAGTGATCCAACTGTTGAAACGAAAAAAAAATATTGTTTTGTTCGCGTTCAACGTAAGACCGGCTGCGTCAGAGTGATGCTGGACTGCTTGCATAAAATTCCATGTGTGCTTCAGATTCCCAAGCACCCCTGTGCAATCATCCGCGAACGCAATGATATGGTTTGGTTGTTCAGAGTATGGAGTGCTGAATCCCAGATGACCGGTTCGGTTTCTGAGGAAATTCAGTAGTGGTTCAATGAACAGCACAAAAAGCGCGGGCGAGATTGGATCCCCATGACGGACACCTGACCCAAGTTCAAAATATTTACTCGCCACTCCATTGACCAAAACTGTCACTATCGTTCCTTTGTAGAACGTTTCTATATATCTTCGAAATTGCACACCAATTCCTTAATGTGCAAGTACCATGTTCAAGGCTGGCCACAACACGCTGTCAAATGCTTTCGCGAAGTCCAACATGACTGCTCCAGCAGTTTTCAATCCTGTTTCGTTGGCAAAATGTTTGAGGTCTTGGAATTCCACTAATGCACGACGAATTGATCTACGTTTTGTAAATCCGAATTGATATGCTGAGAGTAACTTCGGTAGAATTCGCGTACACGATACGACAAATTTTTGTACCAAGTTTTGCATCATGGTTTAGTAAGGTCAGCGGTCGATAGTGTTAGGGTCTTGATCTGTATCCTTTCTTGTAAAGGGGGGAAATATATGCCCGACGTAGAAATTTGGTCAATCTACCCTTGTTCACGTGAGCCGCATAGATTAACTCGTAAATTATGGCCCAACGATGTGGGAATAGTTGGTAATATCCCGCTGGTAAGCCATCCAACCCGCTTCTTTTTTCTTTTGCTAATGACATAATGACGTGATAATTTCATTAGCGGTCATTATAGAGTCGAGATAGTTTTTATCTTGAGTTGTAACCCGCGCCTTCGTAAAATCCAATAGTTTTTGTAGTTCAATAGGTTGAAATTTTTTGGTGTGGATTTCGTTCTCCAGATCCTTAGACGGGCTGTGGAAAATTTCCGCCCAGTACTTCCGATGGGCATTTTACATGGTTTCCGGGTGTGCGGGGGTTGATCCATCATCTAATAAAACGTTTGGTATCGTTACATTAATATCCGCGTTGAATGGGCTACGGAGGAAATGTTTGGTTCCAGTCTCCCCATTCCGGATATCCGAGTCAAATTTGGTTTCTTGTCGTTGGGCGTTTTGAACTTCCATGAAACAGTCAAACTCTGCCTTGGCGTAATGTAAACATTCTCCACTTTCGACGGTGTTTTGGTCTGCATGGCGGGCTTGTGCTTCATAGAGTTGCTGTTTCAGTACCGAGTGTGTTTCTTTTTCTTGGGAACTCAATGCTTGGGTCATTTTTTGATTAAAATTACGTCATCCCTATTGTGTTCGTCCAAAAGCGCTCCCGGGTTAGCATTGGCGTCACGTCTGAGCTTTTTTCCCAGACAATCCAGATTGAAGTCAAGCACCTTGCGCACCACCAGGTTTTCCAAATACCACCTTGGACATTTCCAGGGAAGCGGTGCCGTGCTGGGGCCATTCGGGGATTTGAGGTGAACACGGATCGGAGTGTGATCTTCATGATGGTACTTTCTGTCCGTTACGTGAGTTATTCCACGTAATGAGTCCGAGAATAGAGTCGGCGAAAGGAAGCAGTAATCAATTCTGTTCAAATTTCCTTGGCCAGTGAATTCACGTCGATCTGGATACCAAGTTCTCAACGCATCGATGACACCAAGGCGCATTTGCCATCGAAGTAATTCCTGACTGCCAAGATCGTGCGGATATGGATTGCGTTTATCCAAGGTTGCATCAATTGGGACATTAATATCTCCCAGAACCACATGTGCTCCCTCCTGTAGGAACTCTGGGGGTAGTTCATCGAAAAATCTTGGACTGGAGCTTAAACGACATAAAAAAGAGTGGTATCCTCTATCTTGCCTCGGATGATCATGTAATGATGTTCTATAATATGTAGATTGGTCGTAGTGATATAGTCCATTGTCATATCCTCTAGTTTCATGGAAAGGGTGACTACCGGAAAAAAATAATCCTTACTCCGCCCTGTCCGTGTCGGGGCGAAAATTCCGGCGAGGACTTGTGAGAGAAAAACTATCAGCTTTTGAGTCTGAAACGTTCACAAAATTCGAGACGTGTCGTACTGAATCACTGGAGTTAAACTTCGTTTCTTGCAGCGTGATAAACGTGAAGACCGAAAAAAATTGTTTTAGAAAGCCAATAGGTGGTTTGTTAAAACCGTTGATGTTCATGCTAATGCCGTTAAGGCACCATGTGGTATTAGAGAGAAGTGGAAATGTCTGGGTTAGGGGAAGCCATTTCGGCATCCATGGACAAATCGTCCTGTTTCAATATGAGTCCAAGCGTTGCCTCTATATAAGCAGGCAGGTGATCATCCAAATGTTGACCGAGCTCATTGGCCCATAGTTCGTGAAGCACGTCGTCACTCCACAGTAGAAAAGAGGCGTATTGAAGATACGTCAGATTTTCTATCCCTGATAGTGTACTGACCTTGATTGGGTCATAATATATATCTTGGGTGCATGAAGGCGTAAGTATAAATCAAGCAATCCATAGCCACATATGATTTCTCTAGTATGTAGGTCCGGATATAGCTTTGCGAGTATCTCGTCCGGGTGGGGCACCCTCGCGAAGTCAACTTGGAGTCGTGGAAAAAGTTGTATTGAAGCTCCGTGAGTAGACGATGGCAGCCACTATAAGCTCGCAGGACTGCGTGCTCTTTTACGGTTTTGTCGAGCGTGGCATTTGGCTCCTTCATCAGCGGTTGTAACACGTGAGGTTGAGCCGAAATGCATTCTAGTCTGGCTTCTGGCTCCCCAAGGTCCGCAAAGCTCGCTTGCATTTCCTTGTCTGTCTTACGGAAGCTGGAACGAGTCATTTTCGTTCGCTTCGCCTGGATCAGTGAGTGGGCGACAATTAATGCACCCGCATCCTGACTTGGTTTCAATAGTTCGGCCGAAATCAACATATCCGATTCGAAAATGTTTACGTCAATGTCTTCAGCACTTCATCGTCATCCATGGCCCCAAAATCTAGTTCAAAGTCGGTGACTGTGCATCGAAATACCGAAAACCATTTTCCCATCTTCGGCCTGTAACGTTGGGGTCACATATTTAAGACCTTCCAATACCGGTTTTGGCTGGCGGATCGAAATCTTGGATGTTGCTTCGATCCATTCCTGATAAGATGCGTCAGTACCCGGGAGTGCGACGTGTATCACATCGTCTACCAAGATGTTTGACACACTTGATTTAGCAGTTGCACTCAGTTCGGCTATGGAGGGCAGTTTTCCCTCCGGCTTCTCCTGGGTGGGTGCTTGGGGGTTGGGTATTTTGCTGGTTCACCTTCCGCGCTTCGGCTTGTTGCGCTTTCCTCTGCGCAACGGATGGTGGAACGGTGTTTAGCGAGCGTTGTTTATGTTGAAAAAACACCGGGCTTGAGTACCCTTCGAAAAATATTTCCCTCAAGGCCGTCGATTCATCGACCATGAGTTGGCTTGGACAGGAGTCGGTATTGAACCTTAGGGTTCGATCCCGCGGTGTGGGCCCGTCAATCCTCTTGAATTAAAGTAGTTGTAGATGGTGTCGTCATCTAGGTCAGTGGGGACGTTTTTTAAGTCCACTAAGTACATTCGATCGTACAAGCTCACGGTATTGATGATATAGTCGGATCCAAAAATTCGAACCGCTGTACCACCAAGCTTCGCAGCTACTTCACGTGACGTGACCGTGAAGCGAATTCCACGTCCTGGAATTTGAATGAAATCGCACAAGGAGGCCGTTGACGCAGTCCTCGTTGCTGTTTGCTGTTCTTAATTGAGAGCATGCATGATTTCATCCAGCTGATGAGGTCGGGCAAGTTGGCCCGCTGGGATGAAAAGTTTCAGCTTGTTCGCTACTGGAACACGAGAGACTTGAACAGCTCTTAGAGCTATCATGCGGAGGTCCGCTTCACTTCCATGTTGCTCGATCGCTTCATCAATCGACTGCAGCAGGGATTCCGGAGGCAGGAAGCGACCTGGGCGCTGATAGGTCGGATTCCGAGGGTTCGGGTTACGGGTATCCTCGAGCCGGAGGTGGGCGGTGTTGCGCGGCCTAAAACGGACGCGGGGGGGGCGAGGGGAGCTGCTCGATGTAGCTTGTTGCTTGGGAGCGGAAGTCATAGTGCATCTAGGGGGGGGGGTCGCGTAAGTTGCAGGTTAGTGTCGATGCTTGGCCCCGTGTGAATATCACTTGGGGGCGTCCTAACCTGAAAGTTTGGTGAGGGCGCTTGGGTCACACTTCAAGTGAATTAAGCGAAAAATTAAAAAAACGAGTGTATATAATATAGGGATAGCCAATCCTGAAATTTCATATTGCAACAAAGCCCACCAACGCCGCAACAGTTGGTGGATCAGGACACAAGTGAGTGAGGAAACTGGGGTCGACCCAGGAGACTGAGGACATGCATGGGCACGACCCAGGGCCGGGAGGAGTGCCTCCCTACCTGACTACTGTGGTGGAGTCAAGTTGAAAATCGAACACCGTAGTGTCGAGAACCTGACCACCATCGTGCCCAGCCTTCCAACTGACGGGGGGGATACCCCGCGAACCTTCGCCTACGATCCGATCTGATCGTCCGCTTCTAGCAGACGACCGATCATCAGCATAGGACGCCTGGTCCGATTTTTGCGTCTCCATCTCACCTTGTGTACCCGATGGAATGGGCTGGTTGCACACTTGGTGGATCGTCTCTGTGAATCGATTCGGGTCTTAAATGCGAGACCGTGCTGGGTGGTGTACCCTGGGCGGAACTCTTCACCCTGGGTACGGGCAGACCAATTATACTTAGAGTAAGTGTACTCCAAAGGGCAGATCGCTTAACCGATCGTAGAGCCCAACCAATGTATGAAGAAAAGTCCAATATTCCAATGTGGAGACCCAACTAGAACGTAACAAACTCCACGAATGATATCTACACGTAACAATCCAAAAACTTGTTTACACGTTCCAAACGTGTGTAACATGGGCTTACGAATCCGACCAATACGTACTCCCGTCGAGGGACTTCCGGCGGGCCAAGTGCGTCTGTAACGCGTCCCGGACGGGTATAATGAGCTAGAGGGGACTACTCGACCCTCTGCTCCCAAACAATCCGCGGCGTGCGGAGGCGACTTGTAACAGGACTGATCCTGTTACTGGCTTACACTGTATTTGTGCGAGGAAGCGCGCAATACAATTAGGGTAGGATTAGTTGGTAACAACTAATCCTATAATTAAAGTAAATATATTAATATTCACTTGTTATCTAGAACGCAAAATTAAGAGTGTTTATTTAATGGGTGGTTTAGAGGCTAATAGTATAGTAATTAACTAATTAATATAATAATATCAAGTCTTTAACTAACTGTACTATTAGTTAACCTGCAAGATTCGGTATTTATACCTAATCGACTTTTCCTTCGTAGATTATAAAAACTTATAATCTCTTATTTAAATTTCAGACAACGCGTCTGAAATTAAACTGTGATATTCTAACTTGAATATCTATTATGTAATGGCATCCCATTACATCACCCCCACTTAAGGTGGTTGGCCAATAATAATTCTTATTTTGGCAAATCATAGGTGGCACTTGCTGGTCGGAATTTCTCATTCACCAACTGATTGACCATCGACTCGATGGTCGAAGCACGCGGCGGCGATCTAAAGAGCGCTGCTGATAACATCGAAGGAGCTTCTTCCTCCGCCTCAGCACTAGGTGCTGAGGTGTTGAGTGACAACAGTGACGCTGCATTAGCAGCTTCAACTACGCAAAGGTCGGAAGACGTACCGTCTTCGACCACAGATGCTGCTAAGGCGGCATCTGGTAAGAAACAGGGAGATGTTGCTAATGCAACATCTCGCACGATGACAACTTCCGAATGGCGTGTTGCCAAGAGGGCCATGTTCGGGAGTTCTGACTCCGAACAAAGTGATGGGGATACAGATTTCCCCACTAGGATCTAGCGAGTCGAAACTCGCTAGGTGCTCATCGCCTAACAGCGACGACTCTGGTGTCACTGTCAGCTATGACAGCGACAATGATTATCACAGGTGGTTACGGGAACGCAGAGCCCCACCTGGACCAAGTACTTCTCCACGTCGGGGTGATTTAACCCCGGCGCGTGGTGTTAAAGCAGGCGGTGCTCCGCCTGCTAAAAGGGCTCGAACAGAAGCGGCGGCTGCCGCTTCTAAAGCGTATCATCGTACGGAACCACATGTTCCGTACAAATTGGGGTTTTGGACCCCTGGCTGGGCTATTGCCCCCAACAGTGGCGGTCACCGTAAACGGGACTGCCAGTATGCGTTATTCGATATCAACGTGCTGGATGACTGCGAAGACATCCAGTCACGTCGATTCGATCGAAGTACAGACGATAGGCGTCTGTACTTTATTGACCTATTTTTCCAGGTTCGATATTATTCTAGCCGGAAAGGGTCAAGGAAGAACAGGGACGATAAAGACGCCCTGACTCAGAGTTGGAATGCTTTTGTTGACAACTACAACAAAAGCCCAGATGATTACGTGAATAAAGTTCACGTAATGCGCGAGCGCTTTTTAAAGCACTCTCGAACAGGAAAAATGGAATACATCCATTTTGCTTGCCTCAAAGAAGGGTTAAAGTGTGGTGTCCCTTCTCACCACGTTTGCCCGCGGTGTCCGCAAGGTTCTCCTCGTCTGTCAGAGGAGGAGTTGCGGGGGTACGGTGGCTTTTCCGTACCCGCGAAATTCAGGGTTTAATTGATACCCTGAATGCATCAACACCTACTGTTGATGCTACTTCGCATTATGATCTTGAGACTTCTTCTCAAACTCAGTCAAAAGGTCTGGGGCGTCGGCCCTCAGAACCTTAATCGGATCCCAAGAGTCGAACTCTTGGGGATATCCCAGCCAGCGTACCAAGTACTCGGTACGCTGCCCCTTCTTCAAAGGCACCGAGCGCTTCGAGATCAAGCGCTCGAGGATATATTGCTTATTCCCCTGATTATCAATCAGGGGCGGCGGAGGTTGAGAATTCCCTCGCCGTTGTTGTTGCGGAGCATGGTTCTTCGCTCCGCAAGCTCGAGGAGGGTTATTCCTCCTTGAGCAGCGATATGTCTCACTGTGTGAAGACATATCGGTCTCTTCGCGAGGATGTCCGCGACATCCTCGGAGCGCACACTGCCCTCCAGCAGAAGAATGATCTTCTGTACATTGAGCTTTCTCGCTATAAGAGAGAGCTCGATCGGCGCACGGCTGATCTCGAGAAGTCGAAGGCGGAGGTAACGACTCTCCGCTCTGCTCATCAACGGCTGGAAGCCGATTACAAGTCTATCTTGGGAGACTTGGAGAAGCACGGCATCTCCCGTGGTTCTGCGTCTCGTCGTAAGACGAAGACGAGTGGTACGGCTTGAGCCGCCCAACATAGAATGTTGGGTGGAGCCGCATTGCTGTGGGAATGTCTAAGGTATAGGCATTCCCCCGAATCTCTTGGACCTTGAAGGTTCCAATGTACTTAGGAAGCAACTTCCGTGTAGGGAAGTTGCTTATTGGATGGTAGGCAAATTATTAGTACTTAGTAATACTAATTCACCTTTAAGAAAGGAGTTCTTGTTCTTCCTTCCTTGTTTATCTTCATTTTGCTTCTGCTTATCAAAAGCAGAGGCAAGTGCATCCTTTACATAACGTATTACAGCTTGGCGCTGTAATACGAATTCATCTACTGCTTTATCAGCAGTAGGTACATTGTCCTCGTTGTCTGCATCCATTGCTGCAGACACATACTCATCGTATGCAGCTTCAGTTTTAATTGAAGCTGCTTCCGCTTCTACTGTATTTTCAGTAGAAGGGCCATCGTTTTGTTCACAAGTTGCAGTCGCAACTTGCGCATTGACTCGCTCAAAATTTGAGAGGGTCCCTCTCCCACTTAGATTTGGCGTACCGCCAAGTAAAGCTGGGGTTCGTGGATTCCTTAAGGCATTCACGTAGAACGGTGTATGCTTAGTTGAAGCATGCACCGAATTGTTAATCGCAAATTCAGTGAGTGACAGGTAGTCACTCCACTGTTCAAAGGCATGTGCGTATGATCGCAACATGTCTCCGAGAACGCGGTTAACCCGTTCCGTCTGCCCATCACTTTCCGGATGGTCCGCAGTTGACATCTTCAACTGGGTTCCCAACAATGAGAACGTTTCTTGCCAGAAACGTCCTGTAAATCTCGGATCTCTATCCGAGACAATGTCTTCCGGCATTCCGTGCAAACGGAATACCGTATCAACGAATATCCGCGATGTTTGAGCGGCGGTTACATTCGCTGATACTGCAGTAAGATGTACCATCTTACTGAAACGGTCTACAAAGACCACTATTCCAGTCTTCCGACTATTGTCGGGTGGAAGACCGAATACGAAGTCCATTGAAATGGACATCCAATACTCTGTCGGAACCGGCAGAGATTGCAGCGGAGCCTGTGCAGACTGCGCAGGCTTAACGCGCTGGTAAATCTCTCAAGCGCGTACGTATTTCCGTACCCACTTGTACTGGTTTCGCCAGTAAAAGTCACTTGCGAGAGAAGCGTATGTCTTCTCTCGACCTTGATACCCCGAAATCGGTGCATTATGATACTCAAACATAATTTGATGTTTGAGATCATCGTCGTTTGGAACGACGATGTGACTTTCATCTTTTTGGTCTGTGCTGTAAAGCAGCAGACCATCGTGCAGTCGATATCGATGCACGCAAGCGCGGAGGAACTCTGGGAGCTCGTCGCGTTTCTCACTTGATTGATTACTTACGTAATTAATCAACAGACGTGTCTCCTCGTCTGTTTTGTACGCCTCGCGTACTTGTCGTATAATTGACGACGACAAAGCAGTGCAATGTATTGCGTTTGCACTGGCCCCTTCGGTTACGGACGGTTTCATCTCGTAATCGGGCCTTCGTGATAGCGCATCTGCTATCACGTTCAACTTTCCGGGTTTGTATTCAACCGTAAAGTTGTACTCAGCAAAGAATGACAGCCATCGAGCCATTCTTTGAGAAATGTGTGGTGAATTCACGGCCGTGCGTAGCGACGCATGGTCCGTGTAAACCACAAACGGTCTATCTCCCAATAGATAGATCCGAAACTTAGCCAGTGCGTACTTCATGGCAAGGAGTTCCTTGTCATGCACTGGATAGTTGCGCTCGGCTGGGCGCAACTGACGCGATTGATAGCAGATTACGCGATCACGATTATCGTGATCACGCTGCATCAAAGCACAGCCGATAGCGAAATCGCTCGCGTCGCAAACGACGTGGAACGGACGCTCGTTATCGGCTATAGCCAAGACAGGCGCTTCAGTCAAGCTTTGCTTGACTGCATCAAAAGCATCTTGGCATTGGGTATCCCAATGCCATTCGACATCTTTCTTAAGTAATTGAGAAAGAGGTCGTATTAACCCAGCATAGTTGCACGAATACTTGTGCAAATATGTGGCCAACCCAAGGAACTCTCGAAGTTCCTTAACGTTGTTTGGCGTAGGCCATTAAACGATCACCCTGATCTTTTCTGGAACAGGGGCGCACCCCGTTCTTGCCCACAAAGCATCCAAGAACGGGTATCTCAGGTGCACCAAAGGTGCACTTCTTCAGATTTGCATAGAGCTTATGCTTACGCATAAGCTCTAACACTCGACGTAGATGCTCCCTATGGACATCTACATCGCTTTTATCGTGTTCACCCTTACTATGGATGAACACGTCATCGAAATAACTCGGTGCGAATTCTCGCACCGGGCGTAATAAATGCGTTACGCATCTGTTAAACGTAGCAGGGGCATTTCGAAGCCCCTGTGGCATAACAAGCCACTCCCAAAGCATGCCGCTTGGGGTGCTTACTGCCGTGAGAGGGATATCCTTCTCACGCATTAGGATTTCATCAAATCCATCTCTTAGATCGAGAGCACTAAAGATGGTGCTCCCGCACATTCCATCTATGATGACATCCTTCCGCGGTATCGGTGTCTGTGCCGGTACCGTCGCTGCGTTCAGCTTGTTGTAAGCGTGAACGATTCTCCACCCACCTGTGGACTTCTTCACACAAAAGATGGGGGTAGAGTGCGGTGAGGTAGACTCCCGCACTTGGCCTGATTTACGACGAGCTTCGAAGAACTCGTCGATCGCTTTCAACTGATCACGCGGCAACGGCCATTGCCGCGTAACACAATACTTCGTGCCTGGCACGAGGTCAATCTCATGACGAGTTCCGTTATCCTTAGGGAGCTCGCTAGGTACTCATAAAATGGGGAGGTCGCTTTAAGCGACTCCCATCTCTGCGCTTCAAAGCGCTGAACTCTCGTTTGATCATTGGGAACCTCTTTCCCAATGTTTCCCACTTGTAATGTGGATATTCGTGAACGAATATCCACAACATCATCTGTTGCAACGATGATACAGATCCGTTCGATCTGACCATCGTGCAAGTTTCTCACAAACTTCTTCCAGCTTAGCGCTGGAAGAGCCATCACCTCCGAACCTTCTTTCGGAGGGTGTTCCATCAACAGAGACTGGGTAGCTAATCCGGTATCCGTTTGCGTCAAGACGTTGATCGTCTCGACGTAACTGCCCATGCAATCAGACGCACTCGTCTGATTGACTGCTACACGGTGATTACGATTCACCGTGTGCGAATACTCATCATCATGGTGGCCACTGCCTACCATGGAATTTTGGCGATCAGATGTGCTCGTCTGACCGGCCGCCTTTTCTGCGACACGGTGGTCTTTATCACCCGTGCGCATGGCTAACGCAACGTGGTGGGCACTGGCCACCACGGAGTTTTGCTCACGATTGCACTCGATCGTGAGTTCACTCTCATCAACACGGAATTCATTCGTCGTGTTGGAACCTTCGGTCGCACAGTGGGTATTTCCCACTGTGGATACTATTTCATTCTCACGGTGGGTGTTTCCCACCGCGGATATAACTTCATTCTCACGGTGGTCTTTATCACCCGTGGAATGTTTCTCTCCAACACGCAACGACTCTTCTGTTGCGTGTGGTAGTCCCTCTGGACTCTCACCAGCGGAGGTACCTTCCGCTGATCGTGTCAGAACAGACCTGGTGGCGCCATTTCAATCCACCAGACTGTCTGACGCTGCGGTTGTATCCTCTGATACAGCCGGATTACACACAGGGTGATCAGATCCTGTGCGTCCGCCGCAGTCGATCGATAGGTTAACCCAGTCGATCGAAGGTTTAAACTTGGACATCCATGGGATTACAAGTATCACATCTAACTTGTCATCTAAATCGAGAACGATGAATTCATCCTCGAATGACAGTTCATTCAACTCGAAGCGTGTTTTAATCACACGCTTTGGAATAGTCACGGTTGCACCTGTTGCTAACCGGACTGACAACATACTTCGTGGGGTCTCTACCTCCACGAAGCTCAACAGCGTTAGACTCTGAGCTCTAACGAAATTGTTTGACGCTCCTGTGTCAAACAAAGCTCGCATGGGGACATCGCTCCCGTGCGGCTTAACCTCCAGGGTGATAAGAGGCTTTCCATCACCCTGCACCTTTTGACAGGACATAGTCCCGTCTGGGGCTATTACCCTCACATGCCCTATGTCGGCATTTGGGATAACTTTCCCAGTAGGGCGCCCCGCCCCTACTGGCGATTCTCGTTTTTTGCACCAACAGGGTGATGTCCCTGTTGGTGTCGCCGTGCAGCGGACGGTTCCGTCCGCTGACTGCGTGGCACCGGACGCGGTGCCATACACTCATGGGCAAAATGCCCCATTTTCGCGCATCTATTGCAGCGAATATTCTTCTTAAATTTCGGTTGCTTCGTTTTTGAAGCAACCGCAACCGATAGGTTCATCGGCTCTGGACCTCCACCGCCCATGCTCTGGCGCGGGTGGCTGTTTCTTGAGACGAAGTGTGAGCTTCGTCTGCCTGACTGCTGATTGTTGACATGCCGTTGCGGCATGTCAAAAGCGAAGGGCTGTTGAGCCCTCGGCTGTACCCAGCATGCGATGAAGATGATCGCATGCTGAACTCCTCACGGATGCTCATGTCAATGGCATCCCTTAGAGTCTCTGGCGGATGCCGGTAGAGACTCTGTTTGACGGGACCATCATTGAGTCCCTTCATGAAGCCAACCTGCATAGCAGGGGGCACCGGCTCATACACAATATTTGACAGCAAATATTGCGTCTTCTGAGCGTAAGCTTGAACGTCAAGATTACCTTGCCGGAGTTGCATAAACTCCTGCCGACTACTTAGCTCCATTTCTGGAGCTTCAAAGTTGAGCTTTAGCTCAGCTTTAAATTCCTTATAAGTAAGGAACGCAGAGTCATCAGTGGCTCTGCGACTCATCGCCCATGCCCTGACTCTGCCGCCTAGACATGTTGTGGCGAAGTACGCCTGTTGACGTTCGTCAACAATATTTTGCGCAGAGATGGCATCTTCCACCTCTGCGAACCATCTACGAAGGGGATCGCCCCCTTCGCCGGTAAAGGGTGGTACTCGCGCCTTTACTACTTCAACGCTATGCGTTGCAGGTGCAGTTGAGGCCCGCGCTGCCTCTGGCGTGGGCCGTTCTGACTTTTCTAGGTGGTTTCGCCTAAAGCGATTCACCACCTGTACCACTTCCTCTGGAGACTTACTCTTGAGGAAGTTAATGATGTCGGTCCCCATAGACCGAATCATTTCCGCCGTCGCGTCTTTACTACGCGACGAGAAGTGAGGGAAGTGTTTATTCACCTCTTCCATCGTTCTTTCTCGCTCGGCAGCCGACATGTCTCGCGACATGATGCCGAGCGGCTCTTAATCTTCGCTCCGCTAGTTAACTATCAGAACGGAACTGTGGTCGTTAAGACGGACCACAAAGTGCTACCAGGTGTAACAGGACTGATCCTGTTACTGGATTACACTGTATTTGTGCGAGGAAGCGCGCAATACAATTAAGGTAGGATTAGTTGGTAACAACTAATCCTATAATTAAAGTAAATATATTAATATTCACTTGTTATCTAGAACGCAAAATTAAAAGTGTTTATTTAATGGGTGGTTTAGAGGCTAATAGTATAGTAACTAACTAATTAATATAATAATATCAATTAACTAACTGTACTATTAGTTAACCTGCAAGATTCGGTATTTATACCGAATCGACTTTTCCTTCTTAGATTATAATAACTTATAATCTCTTATTTAAATTTCAGACAACGCGTCTGAAATTAAACTGTGATATTCTAACTTGAATATCTATTATGTAATGGCATCCCATTACACGACTGATTTACTGTGCAAAGATGCAAACGACTTCCTTGTTGAGGTGTTAACGACCAAGAAAGACGGAAAACCCAAAAGACTCTTAGAAGGAAAAACCAAAACTTACCAATCCTATCTCCCTACGGTCCCCAATATGTACAAACATGAAATATGTAAAGTACACGCAATATAATGTGACCTACCAAAATCTGCGTTCTTGACACTTCTTGCACATGATAGGCTTAAAAGACTCCTTTTTTCCACCAATCTGATCGATGATAAGCTGATCGGCGTGCCGCTGACACAAAGTGACTAAAATTATTGAATCCACTTCACCACATCCGCCCCTGAGTCTGGTAGCAGCCGCACAACGGTAGCGACCCGATCTCACCACCAGTTGGCATCCCAGATCTTCACAGTAGCAGACTTCCTCACCGATGGACAGATCTTCGAATCCGCCTTCGCCAGGTATTTGTCCTTGTGCACCTGATCATCTTGTAACCTCTCTTGACGCTCGTTGCTTCAGGTGCTCTGTGTTCTCAATCGCCCCATGTCAATTCGCCTGCCGGATCGGCCCGAACTGACAGCCCTCACAACACTCCAGATTCCGACACACCGAATGGGCATCAGATCGTGGTCGATCAGCTCCAGAAGACAGTCTGGGAGCTTCAGTCGCAGTTGGACGTTAAGAATACGTCATTCTTGCCACTGCGGAAGGAAGGGGTTACCTTGATCCCGATGTCCGCGAAGTTGCAGGAGGTGATAGCCGAGAACGCGCATCTACGGGCCCAGATCGCCCAACATACAACGCGAGGTAAGCTGATCGGTCTGTTTTTCGTCTTTGATCTGCTCTAACCTTCCTTCGCGTGCATATCGGCTGCCCACCGACATCGCCAAAGCGTTTGACGCTTCACTCGCGGCTGATCGGCAGTCGCATGACCACTGCGATCAGCTCCGACCGATCTTGGACGGGCTGATCGGCGCACGGCATGATCTGTCTCGTTTGGAGGCCTACAGGTCACACCTCCGGGAACAGCTCGCGCTGGTCAACCGGCAGAGGTTGGAGGATCAGTCCGATCGGACTTTACTCCGCACCCAACATGGTGACCTGGAGGAGCAGATCGGCGAGTTGCAGGTCGTGGTCAAGGACCAGATCGAGAAGGTCGAGTACTTCCAGAGCCGATCGGACGCCTGGACCCAGGAGTCAAACCGTCGTTGGGCGGCCGTAGATCGTTGCCACCAACAGTTGGCCGACTTGTTGTACCGGCGTCCGGCTGCAGGCTCTAGCGTTGACCGATCTGCATCGGCCGCTCTGATCGATCTGCACCAAGATCGAAAACGACGCCATTCATTGGCTAAAAGTAAACACTCCAAGATTCCAAAAACTTCCAAGAAGGGTAAGGACGCGTCGAAGGGCTCAAGGGGGCGGGGCGTAGCGCGCGACTCTAAACTCGAGGAGAAGCAAGCGGCGCCCAAAAAGAATGCTAAGACGCAGGCGCTTCTTCCGAGCCAAAGATCGGACGCAGATAATACGTCTAACACAGTCAAATCACATTCGCCCTTACGCCCCCGCACCGCTTACACCAAGAATATAGAGATCTCCTCCGGAGAGGACTCGGGAAACGGATCAGGATATTCTGAGTTCATTCTCACCGCTTTGTCCAAGTCCCAATACGATCGACGCTGAGGCCCTGTTTCAGAGAAGTCTGCATCAGGCGCTGATCAGGTGATCAGCTCCCAAGGTGATGGTGTTGCCCGAACGCGTGAGTTGACCGGATCGGCGCCTTCCTTCCAGCCCGGCACATCTGGGCTGCGCCATCACGCCCGATTGAAAGGAGTGTTGATCGTATATCGACCCCTTCCGACGTTGAGTTCAGATGCCACTTTGCCATGGTCACCGGGGCAGATCGGTAGCTTGCACTGATCAGCCCTGACCAAGCAAATACTAGCCCGGTCTCTATCGCGTCCAGACTCCTGTCTTTTTCCTCCAGCTTCAAAGGCTCCTGCCGGTTCTTCATGGAGGGCGGACCTGGTCACAGCACCACAAATCGCCCGTCTGTATGGAGATCATCCATGGAAAGTGTTCATCCGCCCCAAGCTGGGGTTCATGTTTGCATCGACTGCGTGGATCGACTCGTTCTTGAGTCGAGTGAAGGCGTTCAATGAAGCCTATGTGGTGGAGTCAAGTTCAAAATCGAACACAGTTGTGTCGAGAACCT
>CM047580.1:17216036-17235870 GCA_026184515.1 Peronosclerospora sorghi
CCAATTTACTTCTTTTCCACTAACCTTACGGTCCCAATATGTACCAAACACTAAAATATGTAAAATACACGCAATGCCATGTGACTTACCAAAATCCGTGTGCTTGACACTCCTTGCACATGATAGGCTTAAAAGCCCCCCTTATTCCCACCAATCCGATCGCTGACCAGCTGATCGGCACGCCGTTGACAGAAGGTGACCAAAATTTTGCCTTCGCTTCGCCACACCTACAGCCAAGCGATCTGGGAGTCTACACACTATCTCGTGCTTCCTCCTGATCGAAAGCAGCATGATCAAGGCCTGATCTCATTCCAGAAGAACCGGAAGAAGCGCCGGAGTTGGACGGGAGAGGCCTGGCATACCCTATGCCAGTTCGTTCTGGGAGGGATTCTGGCCCGCGAGTGCGACATCGACATCTTTCTATATCTTGTAGTTCTTCATATGGCCAAGCGTCGGGTTGAGAAAGCAGGGGTATTAGCTGAAGACGGAGTCTGGTATCCCGGTCTTCATTTGTGACGAGCCGATCGTAGACCTGAAAGACGCCTTGATCCAGATCGATCGGATGGAGCCCTGGCGCAATCAGCATCAGGACCAGATCGAAGACCATCCGGCATTGACTACCGGGGGTCTGTGGGGTGACTGCGAATCTTAATGCGGCAGTTAGCTGACCAGACAATCCATAATACATGTCATCATTCTTTCCAAATTCCTGATCACCTGATCACTTGACCAAATTTCATCACTTTCTCCAAACTTGTACCAACACGTTATCACACAAAGTTTCCATCCACATCGCGAAAATTATCACCACGTTCGTCAATCCACTACTCCAGTTCATCACAGTTGATGTGGTGGAGTCAAGTTCAAAATCGAACACAGTTGTGTCGAGAACCTGACCACCATCGTGCCCAGCTTTCCAACTGACGGGGGGGGGTACCCCGCGAACCTTCGCCTACGATCCGATCTGATCGTCCGCTGCTAGCAGACGACCGATCATCAGCATAGGACACCTGGTCCGATTTTCGCGTCTCCATCTCACCTTGTGTACCCGATGGAACGAGATGGTTGCACACTTGGTGGATCGTCTCTGTGAATCGATTCGGGTCTTAAATGCGAGACCGTGCTGGGTGGTGTACCCTGGGCGGAACTCTTCACCCTGGGTACGGGCAGACCAATTATACTTAGAGTAAGTGTACTCCAAAGGGCAGATCGCTTAACCGATCGTAGAGCCCAACCAATGTATGAAGAAAAGTCCAATATTCCAATGTGGAGACCCAACTAGAACGTGACAAACTCCACGAATGATATCTACACGTAACAATCCAAAAACTTGTTTACACGTTCCAAACGTGTGTAACATGGGCTTGCGAAGCCGACCAATACGTACTCCCGTCGAGGGACTTCCGGCGGGCCAAGTGCGTCTGTAACGCGTCCCGGACGGGTATAATGAGCTAGAGGGGATTACTCGACCCTCTTCTCCCAAACACTCCGCGGCGTGCGGAGGCGACTGATGTACTGTGCAAAGATGCAAACGACTTCCTTGTTGTGAGTTAAACAACCAAAAATCCAAACTCGGTAAAACCAAAACTAAACCAATCCTATCTCCCTACGGTCCAATATGTACAAACATGAAATATGTAAAGTACACGCAATATCATGTGACTCACCAAAATCTGCGTTCTTGACACTTCTTGCACACGATAGGCTTAAAAGCCTCCTTGTTTTTCCACCAATCCTATCGCTGATCAGCTGATCGGCGTTCCGCTGACACGAAGTGACCGAAATTTTTGCCTTCACTTCTCCCCAATCATCACACTAATTCACAATAATTCAGACCTTTCAAATATTCACACCGATCGATATACTGATCGGTGCTACTGCGTGTCTTGATCTTCATCTTCATAAGTCTGCATCACTTCGAAGCGATTCCGACTGACTCGTTCTCGCTCGAACGCTCGTAGCAGTGCTCCACAATTTATATCGAGTTCGTCGATCCAAGTTGCTTCGTCATGATCCTTCCAGCGGACCAGATATTCTCGGTGGGTGCGACCGAAAACGCGTCTTCTTGACCAATCGGACATCTAGCACCTTCTCCACCTCGAATTAGTCCTCTTCCAATGGCCTTTCCCAACTGTCTTCCGGCAGCAGAGCTTCTTCAAAATCGAATCTCTCCGCTTCGTCCACCAGACAGGGTATTTTAGGCCGATCGGGGAACTCTCTGACCAGCTTCAGTTGGGACACATGCACGATCGGAAAAACTTTATAATCCGTGCCGATCGTGATCAGACGGGAAGCATGCTCACCGATCAGCTCTGCCACACGTAAATGACCGTGCCACATATGAGCCAACTTCTTTGCATATCCTTCCTTGACCCGATGGAGGTATAACCATACCCTCGCCCCTGGTTCAATATCATGAGGGCGTACCTGATCGTTATTCGGATCTGCTCGATCTTGCGTGGCCTGACGCAACTTTTCATTGACGAGTTCTTTCGCATGCTGACAATGATTCTGGGCCTGCAGGCGCCAACGACGGGCATCGCGATTGCGAGTCCGAGTGCAGCGGATCGGTATCGCCGCTTCAAGTGTCGATCGAGGGTCCCATCCATACGCCAGATAGAAAGGCGTTTCTCCTTGGACCCGATCGGTCGAAGAGTTGAGTTCGAATACCAGTCTCTCAGCATATTCATACCAGTAACGTTGGTCTGGATCGGCCACATACATCTTGATCGCCCTTGTTATTGTCTGCACCATGCGTTCAGCCGATCCGTTCGCTTGCGGACGATATGCCGTCGTCGCGCTCTGCTTCTGGCCTAGCATGTTATTGAACGATCGGAACACTTCAGCCATAAAACCGGGTTCCCGATCGTGTCTAATAACTTCGCTGGCGCCGAACCTTCTGAACACGCATTCCTCGTAACTCTGGGCGATCGATCTGCTCCGCAGATCGGGATGCACTAGCCTTTGCAATCACCAGACCGGTGAATAGGTCGACCCATATCAGCAGCTCAGTGTTGCCGCGTGTCGATCTGGGCAGTGACGGTATGTGGTACATCGCTATCACCTGGAAAGGGTAGGTAGCCTCGATATTTCCGGGCGATCGGCCCTTGATTATCGGTCTGCCTTTTCCGGTCTCGCAATCCGTGCAACAGCCCACATATTTCTGCACGCTTCGAAAAGTACTCTCCAGTGAAAGGGGGCCCTGATCTTGTGGTATGTCCTTCCTATGCCTTGATGTCCCCCTTCTAGACTCACATGGTAGTGATGAAGGACATCCGGCTGTAGCAACTCAGGGATAACCAGTTTCGATAGTCGATCTCGATCGGCACTGTCTTGATCAATGTTCACGGCAGTAATACAGCAATCCATTGTCGTCCACATCGTAACTGTCCGCGATCTTGGTACACTCTTTTGCCTGATCACTTGTTAACTTGGACAATTCACCGCGCAGATACGCCTTCAAGTTGACGATACACTCTTCTTCGCCTGCGCCTTGAGGATCCGTTCCGCCCTTAGCTGTTGTACAACGTACTCACTCAGCCTTTCCTTTGGGAACTATCGGCGAGACTTCCGAGTTCGCGATCTAGTCGCCGCCAGTACATGCACCTGATCAGAGCTGTCCTTGGGCTTGATCAACTACGGGAGCCTGTTTATGTTCATAAGTTCATGTAGAACGGCCTCCTCAGTGATCGTTGCCCCGATCTGGTCCCGCATAGCTTGGGTCGCGAGGTGATCGGCGCTTCTGTTCCAATCCCGTTTCACGTGCAATAGCTCGTGGTTGGGATATTCTTTCAGTTCCTTCATCACCCGATCATTTAGCAACTTCAGCCTTGGCGCCTTACAGTCGAACTCTCCGGTGATCTGCCTTATCACTAGGTTGGAGTCACCACAGATGATGATCCGCCCTTTCTGTTGTGATGACAGCAGATCAAGACATAGAAGTAGATCCCGATATTCTGCCTCGTTGACCGTTATGTCAGGCGTGAAATCTGTGGAGGCTGCGACTATAGGCCATTGTGGTAACTTCCACAGTATGGCACTATAGGCGCCGACCTTCTTCACGCTAGCCGATCCGTATAAACTCAAGACCAGGAGTTCCTCATCCCGATCGACGATCAGTGGCGGCAGCGAGATTGACTGTCGAGGTTGCTTCCTTGGGGCAATCGCCATCAGAGCCTCATCCACTTCAGATTGAGGGGTGATACTGGCAACCAATGTGTCCAATATCTCCTCCTCTCCCTTGGTGCACTTGACGACCTCGTGGGACCACTGCGACAAGATTGCTGACCATCTGCCTAGCCGACCGTCCATCCCATTGGCTGATAACAGCCAGGCCAATGTCGACTTTCTCGAAAGAACCTTTACAGATCGGCCGACGAGTAGGTTGTAGCACACATCCAATATCCGTAGTAAACCCAGAACTTCCTTTTCGACGATCCCATAGTTAACTTCGTTCGGCTTCAACGTCCGGCTCGTAAAAGTGACCGGATGGTACACACCATCATGTTCTTGCACTAGAGTGGCAGAAATGGCCCACTTACTAGCATACACAATGAAGATCGGCATTTTTTCCGGATCGAAGTGTCTGAGAATCGGGGCCATCGCCATCTTGGCCTTCAGTGTAACAGGACTGATCCTGTTACGGTCTTACACTGTATTTTGCGAGGAAGCGCGCAATACAATAAGGGCAGGATTAGTAGGTAACAACTAATCCTATACTAAAAGTAAATATAAGTATTTACTTATTCTTTAGAACGCAAAATTAAAAGTGTTTATTAAATGGGTGGTTAGCGGCTAACAGTATAGTAATTACCTAACTAATATAATACTATCAAGTATTAAACTAACTGTACTATTAGTTAACCTGCATGATTCGGTATTTATACCGAATCGACTTTTCCTTCGTATATTATAACAACTTATAATCTATTATTTGAATTTCAGACAATGCGTCTGAAATTCAACTGTGATATTCTAACTGGAATATCAATTATGTAATGGCACCCCATTACATCACCCCCACTTAAGGTGGTTGGCCAATAATAATTCTTATTTTGGCAAATCATAGGTGGCACTTGCTGGTCGGAATTTCTCATTCACCAACTGATTGACCATCGACTCGATGGTCGAAGCACGCGGCGGCGATCTAAAGAGCGCTGCTGATAACATCGAAGGAGCTTCTTCCTCCGCCTCAGCACTAGGTGCTGAGGTGTTGAGTGACAACAGTGACGCTGCATTAGCAGCGTCAACTACGCAAAGGTCAGAAGACGTACCGTCTTCGACCACAGATGCTGCTAAGGCGGCATCTGGCAAGAAACAGGGAGATGTTGCTAATGCAACATCTCGCACGATGACAACCCCCGAATGGTGTGTTACCAGGAAGGGTACTTCCATGTTCGGAGACAGTTCTGACTCCGAACAAAGTGATTGGGGCACAGCTGTCCCCGCGAAAGGATCTAGCGAGTCAAAACTCGCTAGGTGCTCATCGCCTAACAGCGATGATAACTCTTGTGGCGCTGTCATAGATGACAGCGACAATGATCATCACAGATGGTTGCGGGAACGCAGAGCCCCACCTGTACCAAGTACGTCCCCACGTCGGGGTGGTTTAACCCCGGCGCGTTGTGTTGAAGCAGGCGGTGTTCCGCCTGCTAAAAGAGATCGAACAGAAGCGGCGCCTGCCGCTTCTGAAGCGTATCATCGTACGGAACCCCATGTTCCGTACAAAGTGGGGTTTTGGACCCCTGGATGGACTATTGCCCCCAACAGTGGCGGTCACCGTAAGCGGGACTGCCAATATGCGCTGTTCGATATCAACGTGCTGAATGACTGCGAAGATATCCAGTCACGTCGATTCGATCGAAGTACAGACGATAGGCGTCTGTACTTTATTGACCTCTTTTTCCAGGTTCGATATTATTCTAGCCGGAAAGGGTCAAGGAAGAACAAGGACGATAAAGACGCCCTGAATCAGAGTTGGAACGCTTTTGTTGACAAATACAACAAAAGCCCAGATGATTACGTGAATAAAGTTCACGTAATGCGCGAGCGCTTTTTAAAGAACACGCGAACAGGCAAAATGGAATACATCCATTTTGCTTGCATCAAAGAAGGGTTGAATTGTGGTGTCCCTTCTCACCTCGTTCGCCCGCGGTGTCCGCAGGGCGCTCCTATTCTGTCAGAGGGAGAGTTGCGGGGGTACGGTGGTTTTTCCGTACCCGCCCAAATTCAGGGCTTAATCGATGCCCTAAATGCATCAACACCTAGTGTCGATGCTACTTCGCATTATGAGTTTGAGACTCCTTCTCAAACTCGGTTAAAAGGTCTGGGGCGTCGGCCCTAAGAACCTCAATCGGCTCCCAAGAGTCGAACTCTTGGGGGTAACCCAGCCAGCGTACTGAGTACTCGGTACGCTGCCCCTTCTTCGAAGGAACCGAGTGCTTCGAGATCAAGCGCTCGAGAATGTATCGCTTATTTCCCTGATTATCGATCGGGTGCGGCGGAGGTTGAGAATTCCCTCGCCGTTGTTGTTGCGGAGCATGGTTCTTTGCTCCGCAAACTCGAGGAGGGTTGTTCCTCCTTGAGCAGCGATATGTCTCACTCTGTGAAGACATATCGGTCTCTTCGCGAGAATGTCCGCGACATCCTCGGGGCGCACACTGCCCTTCAGCAGAAGAATGATCTTCTGTACATCGAGCTTTCCAGCTGTAAGGAAGAGCTCGATCGGCACAAGGCTGATCTTGAGCAGTCGAAGACGGAGGTAATGACTCTCCGCTCTGCTCATCAACGGCTGGAAGCCGATTACAAGTCTCTTTTGGGATACTTGGAGAAGAACGGTATCTTCCGTGGTTCTGTGTCTCGTCGTAAGACGAAGACGCATGATACGGTTTGAGCCGCCCAACATAGAATGTTGGGTGGAGCCGCATTGCTGTGGGAATGTCTAAATTATAGGCATTCCCCCGAATCTCTTGGACCTTGAAAGGTCCAATCTACTTAGGAAGCAACTTCCGTGTAGGGAAGTTGCTTATTGCATGTATAGGCAAATTAGTAATACTTAATAGTACCAATTTGCCTTTCAGAAAGGAGTTTTTGTTCTTCCTTCCTTGCTTGTCTGCATTTTGCTTCTGATTATCAAAAGCAGAGGCAAGTGCATCTTTTATATAGCGTATTACAGCTTGGCGCTGTAATACGAATTCATCTACTGCTTTATCAGCAGTAGGTGCGTTGTACTCATTGTCTGCAGCCATTGCTGCAGACACATATTCATTATATGCAGCTTCAGTTTCATTTGAAGCTGCTTCTGCTTCTACTGTACTTTCAGTAGAAGGGCCATCGTTTTTTTCACAAGTTGCAGTTGCAACTTGCGCATTGACTCGCTCAAAATTTGAGCGGGTCCCTCCCCCACTTAGATTTGGCGTACCGCCAAGTAAAGCTGGGGTTCGTGGATGCCTTAAGGCATTCACGTAGAATGGTGTATGCTTAGTTGAAGCATGCACCGAATTGTTAATCGCGAATTCAGTGAGTGGTTAATAGTCACTCCACTGTTCAAAGGCACGTGCGTATGATCGCAACATGTCTCCGAGAACGCGGTTAACCCGTTCCGTCTGCCCATCCGTTTCCGGATGGTCCGCAAGTAGCTCCTGTCATGAACGGGATAATTCCGTTCCGCAGCTTTAAGCTGCCTCGACTCAAACGCAATTACGCGTTCCCTTCCTGCATCGTCTGCTTGTAACAAATCACATCCGATTTCGCAATCGGAATCAACTGGGTTCCCAACAATGAGAACGTCTCTTGCCAGAAACGTCCTGTAAATCTCGGATCTCGATCCGAGACAATGTCTTCCGGTATTCCGTGCAAACGGAATACCGTATCAACGAATATCCGCGCTGTTTGAGCGGCGGTTACGTTCTCTGATACTGCATTAAGATGTACCATCTTACTGAAACGGTCTACATAGACCACTATTCCGGTCTTCCGACTATTGTCAGGTGGAAGACCGAATACGAAGTCCATTGAAATGGACATCCAACACTCTGTCGGAACCGGCAGAGATTGCAGCGGAGCCTGTGCAGACTGCGCAGGCTTAACGCGCTGGTAAATCTCGCAAGCGCGTACGTATTTCCGTACCCACTTGTACTGGTTTCGCCAGTAAAAGCCACGTGCGAGAGAAGCGTATGTCTTCTCTCGACCTTGATGCCCCGAAATCGGTGCATTATGATACTCAAACATAATTTGATGTTTGAGATCATCGTCGTTTGGAACGACGATGTGACTTTCATATTTTTGCTCTGTGCTGTAAAGCAGCAGACCATCGTGCAGTCGATATCGATGCACGCAAGCGCGGAGGAACTCTGGGAGTTCGTCGCGTTTCTCACTTGATTGATTACGTAATTAATCAATCAACAGACGTGTCTCCTCGTCTATTTTGTACGACTCGAGTACTTGTCGTATAATTGACGACGACAAGCAGTGCAACGGATTGCGTTTGCACTGGCACCTTCGGTTACGGACGGTTTCATCTCGTAATCGGGCCTTCGTGATAGCGCATCCGCTACCACGTTCAACTTTCCGGGTTTGTATTCAACCGTAAAGTTGTATTCAACAAAGAATGACAGCCATCGAGCCATTCTTTGAAAAATGTGTGGTGAATTCACGGCCGTGCGTAGCGACGCAGGTCCGTGTAAGCCACAAACGGTCTATCTCCCAATAGATAGATCCGAAACTTAGCCAGTGCGTACTTCATGGCAAGGAGTTCCTTGTAATGCACTGGATAGTTGCGCTCGACTGGGCGCAACTGACGCGATTGATAGCAGATTACGCGATCACGATTATCGTGATCACGCTGCATCAAAGCACAGCCGATAGCGAAATCGCTCGCGTCGCAAACGACGTGGAACGGACGCTCGTTATCGGCTATAGCCAAGACAGGCGCTTCAGTCAAGCTTTGCTTGACTGCATCAAAATCATCTTGGCATTGGGTATCCCAATGCCATTCGACATCTTTCTTAAGTAATTGAGAAAGAGGTCGTATTAACCCAGCATAGTTGCACGAATACTTGTTCAAATATGTTGCCAACCCAAGGAACTTTCGAAGTTCCTTAACGTTGTTTGGCGTAGGCCATTCAACGATCACCCTGATCTTTTCTGGATCAGAGCGGACCCCGTGCTTGCCCACAAAGCATCCAAGAACGGGTATCTCAGGTGCACCAAATGTGCACTTCTTCAGATTTGCATAGATCTTATGCGTAAGTATAAGCTCTAACACTCGACGTAGATGTTCCCTATGGACATCTACATCGCTTTTATCGTGTTCACCCTTACTATGGATGAACACGTCATCGAAATAACTCGTTGCGAATTCTCGCACCGGGCGTAATAGATGCGTTACGCATCTGTTAAACGTAGCAGGGGCATTTCGAAGCCCCTGCGGCATAACAAGCCACTCCTAAAGCATACCGCTTGGGGTGCTTACCGCCGCGAGAGGGATATACTTCTCACGCATTAGTATTTGATAAAATCCATCTCTTAGATCGAGAGCACTAAAGATGGTGCTCCCGCACATGCCATCCATGATGACATTGACGTCTGCGCCGGTACCGTCGCTGCTTTCAGCTTGTTGTAAGCGTGAACGATTCTCCACCCACCTGTGGACTTCTTCACACAAAAGGTGGGGGTAGAGTGCGGTGAGGTAGACTCCCGCACTTGGCCTGATTTACGACGAGCTTCGAAGAACTCGTCGATCGCTTTTAACTGATCACGCGGCAACGGACATTGCCGCGTAACACAATACTTCGTGCCTGGCACGAGGTCAATTTCATGACGAGTTCCCTTATCCTTAGGGAGCTCTCTAGGTACTTCTTCTGGGAATACGTCAGCGTATTCCCGAAGTACCTCATAAAATGGGGAGTTCGCTTTAAGCGACTCCCAGCTCTGCGCTTCAAAGCGCTGAACTTTGGTTTGATCATTGGGAACCTCTTTCCCAATGTTTTCCACTTGTAATGTGGATATTCGTTCACGAATATTCACTACATCATCTGTTGCAACGATGATACAGATCTGTTCGATCTGACCATCGTGCAAGTTTCTCATAAACTTCTTCCAGCTTAGCGCTGGAAGAGCCATCACCTCCGATCGGAGGGTGTTCCATAAACAGAGACTGGGTGGTAATCCGGTATCCGTTTGCGTCAAGACGTTGATCGTCTTAACAGAACTGTCCATGCAATCAGAAGCACTCGTCTGATTGACTGCTACAGTGATTACGATTCACCGGGTGCGAATACTCATCATCATGGTGGCCACTGCCTACCATGGAATTTTGGCGATCAGATGTGCTCGTCTGACCGGCCGCCTTTTCTGCGACACGGTGGTCTTTATCACCCGTGCGCATGGCTAACGCAACGTGGTGGGCACTGGCCACCACGGAGTTTTGCTCACGATTGCACTCGATCGTGAGTTCACTCTCATCAACACGGAATTCATTCGTCGTGTTGGAATCTTCGGTCGCACAGTGGGTGTTTCCCACTGTGGATACTATTTCATTCTCACGGTGGGTGTTTCCCACCGTGGATATCACTTCATTCTCACGGTGGGTGTTTCCCACCGTGGATATAACTTCATTCTCATGGTGGTCTTTATCACCCGTGGAATGTTTCTCTCCAACACGCAACGACTCTTCTGTTGCGTGTGGTAGTCCCTCTGGACTCTCACCAGCGGAGGTACCTTCCCTGATCGTGTCGGAACAGACCTGGTGGTGCCATCGCTATCCACCAGACTGTCCGACGCTGCGGTTGTATCTTCTGATACAGCCGGATTACACACAGGGTGATCAGATCCTGGGGGTCCGCCGCAGTCGATCGATAGGTTAACCCAGTCGATCAAAGGTTTAAACTTGGACATCCATGGGATTCCAAGTATCACATCTAACTTGTCATCTAAATCGAGAACGATGAATTCATCCTCGAATGACAGTTCATTCAACTCGAAGCGTGTTTTAATCACACGCTTTGGAATAGTCACGGTTGAACCTGTTGCTAACCGGACTGACAACATACTTCGTGGGGTTTCTACCTCCACGAAGCTCAACAGCGTTAGACTCTTTGAGTTCTAACGAAATTGTTTGACGCTCCTGTGTCAAACAAAGCTCGCATGGGGACATCGCTCCCGTGCGGCTTAACCTCCAGGGTGATAAGAGGCTTATCATCACCCTGCACCTTTTGACAGGACATAGTCCCGTCTGGGGATATTACCCTCACACGCCCTATGTCGGCATGCGCGATAACATTCCCAGTAGGTCGCCCCGCCACTACTGGTTATTTACGTTTTTTGCACCAACAGGGTGATGTCCCTGTTGGTGTCGCCGTGCAGCGGACGGTTCCGTCCGCTGACTGCGTGGCACCGGACGCGGTGCCATACACTCATGGGCAAAATGCCCCACTTTCGCGCATCGATTGCAGCGAATGTTCTTCTTAAATTTCGGTTGCTTCGAGTTCGAAGCAACCGCAACCGATAGGTCCATCGACTCTGGACCTCCACCGCCCATGCTCTGGAGCGGGTGACTGTTTCTTGAGACGAAGTGTGAACTTCGTCTGCCCGACTGATGATTGTTGACATGCTGTTGCGGCATGTCAAAAGCGAAGGGCTGTTGAGCCGTTCGGCTGTACACAGCATGCGATGACGCTGATCGCATGCTGAACTCTTCACGGATGCTCATATCAATGGCATCCCTTAGAGTCTTTGGCGGGTGCCGGTAAAGACTCTGTTTGACGGGACCATCATTGAGTCCCTTCATGAAGCCAGTGACCTGCATAGCAGGGGGCACCGGCTCATACACAATATTTGACAGCAAATATTGCGTCTTCTGAGCGTAAGCTTGAAGGTCAAGCTTACCTTGCCGGAGTTCCATGAACTCCTGCCGACTACTTAGCTCCATTTCTGGAGCTTCAAAGTTGAGCTTTAGCTCAGCTTTTAATTCCTTATAAGTAAGGAACGCAGAGTCATCAGTGGCTCTGCGACTCATCGCCCATGACCTGGATCTGCCGCCCAGACATGTTGTGGCTAACTACGCCTGTTGACGTTCGTCAGCAATAATTTGCGCAGAGATGGCATCTTCCACCTCTGCGAACCATCTACGAAGGGGCTCGCCCCCTTCACCGGTAAAGGGCGGTACTCGCGCCTTTACCACTTCAACGCTATGAGTTGCAGGTGCAGGTGCGGTCCGCGCTGCCTCTTGCGCGGTCCGTGCTGGCTTTTCTATGTGGTTTCGCCTAAAGCGATTCACCACCTCTATCGCTTCCTCCGGGGTCTTACCCAGGAAGAAGGTAAGGATGTCGGTCCCCATGGACCGAACCATTTCTACCGTCGAGTCTTTACTACGCGACGAGAAGTGAGGGAAGTGTTTCGTCACCACTTCCAGCGTTCTCTCTCGCTGGGCAGGCGTCATGTCTCACGACTTGATGCTGAGCGGCTCTTAATCTTCGCTCCGCTAGTTGACTAGCGGAACAGAACTGTGGTCGTTAAGACGGACCACAAAGTGCTACCAGGTATAACAGGACTGATCCTGTTACGGGCTTACACTGTATTTTGCGAGGAAGCACGCAATACAATAAGGGAAGGATTAGTTGGTAACAAGTAATTCTATACTAAAAGTTAATATAAGTATTTACTTATTCTTTAGAACGCAAAATTAAGAGTGTTTATTAAATGGGTGGTAAGCGGCTAACAGTATAGTAATTACCTAACTAATATAATAATATCAAGTATCAAACTAACTGTACTATTAGTTAACCTGCATGATTCGGTATTTATACCGAATCGATTTTTCCTTCGTAGATTATAATAACTTACAATCTATTATTTGAATTTCAGACAACGCGTCTGAAATTCAACTGTGATATTCTAACTTGAATATCAATTATGTAATGGCACCCCATTACATTCAGCATACCGAAAGCAACCTTTGCACGCTTCATGTGATCCTCTGCCTCCACCTGCTGAAAATCCGCGGGCAGATCAGAGTCGCAGCCCTCCCGTAAAGTTGCCCGATCTCCTTTGCGCAACATATGGTAGTCGACTTCCCGGAGATCGTACAACACCGCCGCGTAAATCGCGAGGTCTTCAATGAAGCGGCTGTAGTAATTTAAGCTCCCTAAGAAGTACTCCATTGCCTTCAGTGATCTGGGAAAACGGGAGGTTGCTCAGTGACTCCAGATCCTGGGGATTGGCCTCCAGCCCACTGATCGACACCATATGACCCAAATAGGCGACCTTGGACATGCCCCAAAAACTCTTCACAGCACTGATCGGCAGGTTCCAGCGACCGCATGTCTCCAACAGTCGTTCGACCTTCTCGCACAGATCGCTCCATGACGAAGCAGGGATCAGAATGTCGTCGATATACGATCGCCTCCCCAGAACGGACGGTCTCTGTAGCCGGTGCATATACGCACGGTACGGCTAGCGCACAGAGGAAGACTCTTCCTTAAATCGGTAGCTACCGCTACTTAGCCGATACGCCCTTGTAAAGGGCTTAGTAGGAGAGTTCTCCTACTCGGGGCCAAGATTCCCGGGTTGGTTTACTACTTAGCCTTAACGGCTGTATTCCCTTTACGGGATGTAAGTAAAGGGAGGGCTCCCTCTTACCTACGACACTCAATGCGCGCTCGACCGGTCGAGGTCGCACGTCCGCAAAATAGAGTGAAATGTAAACTGAATATATTTAATATGTAATTAGCCTAAATTAATTTAAACTAATATAAACTATATGTAATACTAAGTAGAATATTCCTAATTCGTACCTAGCTAAAATGCAGTGTACCCACCTGTGTACTGACACATGGATGGCTGACACACCATCACATCAAGGGCCCTCGCCCTGATTGGTTAAAATAACCAAAGGTTCAGAACCTTTCAAACCGGTCACTACTGACCTCAACCGTGGTGTACTCATGTACACCAACACTAAATGTAACTCGAATGTAACCCCGTTACATCCTCCCCCATCAAGACTATTGCTTACGCAATAATCAAAATCTTGTTGGAGAAGTCCAACGCCAGTACCTCTGGCTGTCTATTGTACACCTCCAGTGGTGCTATGGACGCAAACTATTCCAAACTATTCCGACAACTCGGAAGTGGATGCCCTTGGGGAGCTCTCCCCAACGGCTGGCCATGCTGATAGCGCCGAACGGCGCTATCAGTCATCCAACCCATTCCCCACACGTGGGGAAAACGCACTAACTCGTGAGCCGCCGTTACCCGCTAGGGGTGATAACTCCATGTTGCCACAGGAAACCACCACCAATGAACCGTCCTTGGTTCAAGAGGCCCGAAGTGCCGGACGGGCGTGGAAGGGACCTCGCGACCCTCAAAAGAGGGCTAAGAACGCGGTCAAGAGGGGTTTAGCCTCCTATACCCCTGGTCCAGCGGCTATACTGCCGCGTGAAATTGCGCATCGGAACCAACCCCGGGCCCGACTATTAACGCCCAAACATTATTCCGTTAAGTCCTACCGGACGCGCCTCGGGAAGCAAGCACACGGTGTCCTCGTGGGTATTATCCGCGAGATCCCCATTGTTCTCCTGAGGGACGAAAGCGTCGAAGAAGCAGAACAGGCGTTCCGCGCCTGGGCGGAAGGGGAGAAACGCCTCCCCAGTTTCGATGCGCTGTACAACAGCTTTTCCGAACACGACGATCGGGTCGAGAGGGCGCTACGCTTGGCCTATGCTCAGGCTAAAGCGCAAGGGCAATCACCTGCCTCCTATTATACGCGCTATGCTCTCGATGTGGTGCCGGAGAGCAATGCAAGGACAGCATCTGCCTCCGGCGAACTCCCAGCTACTGGGAGTGAAGGGGCTTCTTCAGCCCCTTTGATCGTTGACTCTCAGTGGGATTCTCCCGCTCAAAAGCGTCAACGACGTCACGGCAATCCTGCCGCAGGGGATTCTCGTGCTCCCACGAGCTCTGGGAATGTGGATACCCTTTCCACTTCACCAGGTACTGGGTCTCACCCCGGTGATGGCGTCGTGCCATCAGGCGTTCCACATAGTAATGTGGAGTACCCTCCGTATCGAGCACTGGAGGAGGGGGTCGCGCTATTGCGGCGTGACTTCCACGAGCGCTGTGATCGGCACAGCCGTCGCATCCAAGATGCTCAGCAGGGACTCCGCAACGAAGGGAGTGCGAATGAACGCACCGAGGGGCGGCTTGCCTCTTTCGAGTCTCTCGTTGCGGAGCTTCAAGGTCGTATTTCAACCCTGTCGGAGATGTTCCGTCCTGTCGCGCCTTTCGGCTATCCGGTTTCTCACCCTCCTCCGAGAGGGGACCCGCCTCAGGGTTCTGTTATGGCTTAAGAATACCGACATAAAAGGTTGGATGCGTACGCATCGCCTTCGGGATGTCTAAGGTGTACGACAAGCCCTTTCGGGCTAACCCCTTATGGGGCCCACAAACCTGGGGCGCAGTTTATTGCGCAACACATTTTAAACTGCATGTGTAGGAAGATTTTTAGCGTTTAATAAAACACTTTCTCCTACTCTGTATACCTTTTGTTACGCCGTCGCTTTCGGTCAGCTTGCTCCTTCTGCTTGTCTTGGCTTTCCGCCATGGCATCGCAGACGTGTCGTAAGACACGAAGGCGCGTCGATAAAAACTTATCGATGTGCTTTCGCACAGATAAAGGGCTGACATCGGGGAATTCTCCCCCATCAAGCCCTGGGCCACACACACGTGGCGTCAACGGAACCCTCGGATTCACTAATCCGTTCACGTAAAACGAGGTAAACCCCGTAAATTCATGTACCGAATTGTTGATAGCAAATTCAACCATCGGAAGCATCTCACTCCAACTCTTTGGAGAATCCGGACATAAACTCTGGAGAATATCCTCCACAACGCGATTAACGCGCTCCGTCTGACCGTCCGTCTGCGGATGATCCGCAGTGGACATGAGGAGCCTGGGTCCCAGCACCTTAAACAACGCTCCCCAGAATTGTCCCGTAAAACGGGGATCCCGATCCGACACAACGGAATCGGGTAGACCATGCTGTCGAAAGACACGGTCTAGGAACACTTACGCTGTTCCTTGTCCATCTATGGACTCTGGCTCCGCCGCCAGGCCATCTTGCTCAAACGGTCTACAAAGACCAATATGCCGGTGTTCCCGGCCTTATCCTTCGGAAAACCGAAGATAAAGTCCATGCTAATGGATTTCCAACACTCCGTTGGAACCGATAAGCTCGCCAAAGGCGCAGCTGAACTTGCAGAGGGTTTAACCCTCTGCAAAGAGGACTCTATACTTCGGTTCTTCATCATGAGGAACAACCACCCGCGGAGTGTCCTCCGCGCTCTTGCTCTAATATAGCAAACCGTCACAGTACCTGTAACGGTGTAAACGAGCTTTAGCTCGACTTGACAGGGTTGGCTTAGACGAGCAAAGTCCCTTTCCACCCAACGCGCTGATAAGCGCCGTACACGGTGGGTCTTTCTCATACGCCTGGCGTATGAGATCCACCACAGGCGTGGTGACGAATGTCGCGTTAGCGAGCTCGTAATTACGACGCGACAACGCGTCCGCAAGCACGTTCTGCTTTCCAGGTTTATACTTAACCTCAAAGTTGTACTCCGCAAAGAAGGAGAGCCAACGGGCCATCCGTTGCGAGAGATGAGGCGACTTTGTCGCTGTCCGTAAGGACGCGTGGTCAGTATAAACCACGAATGGCTTTGAGCCGAGTAGGTGAACCATAAATTTGACAAGAGCATACTTCATTGCAAGTAGCTCCTTGTCATGAACGGGATTATTCCGTTCCGCAGCTTTAAGCTGCCTCGACTCAAACGCAATCACGCGTTCCCTTCCTGCATCGTCTGCTTGTAACAAAGCACATCCGATTGCGAAATCGGAGGCGTCGCAGACAACACTAAATGGATTCCCAGAATCTGGGAGAGCAAGAACGGGAGCTTTTAAAAAGCTCCCCTTTACCGCTTCAAAAGCGTTCTGGTGTTTGGTTTCCCAACACCAATCCACGTCCTTCTTAAGAAGGTCGGTTAATGGCTTCGCCATTTCAGCGTAGTTCTCGCTGTACTTGTGGAGATAGTTGGCTAATCCTAGCCACTTCCGTAAATCTCTAAGATTTACAGGCGAAGGCCACTCCACAATGGCTTTCACCTTCGCGGGGTCCGCCCGCACTCCATCCTTACCGATGAAGCATCCGAGGAAAGGAATTTCCTCAGCACCAAATATACATTTGGATGCGTTCGCATATAACTTATGCTCTCGCACACGTTCGAGCACAGCTCGAAGGTGTATAAGGTGCGTCTGAACATCAGAAGAGTCGCCTTCCGCACGACTATGAACGAATATATCGTCGAAGTACGTCTGAGCGTACTTCCTATGAGGGCGGAAGAGTTGAGTCACCAAGCGATTGAAAGTCGCTGGTGCATTTGAAAGCCCTTGTGGCATAACAAGCCACTCCCACAGCATGCCACTAGGCGTGCTAACCGCTGTCAGTGGAATATCGGACGCTCGCATGAGCACCTGATAATACCCGTCCACCAGATCTAAGGCACTGTACACAGTACAGCCCGCCATATTGTTCTGGAGGACATCCTTCCGAGGAATCGGAGTCTGCATGGGCACAGTAGCTTCATTCAGCTTGTTATACGCATACACAATGCGCCACTTTCCGTTCGGTTTACGAACACAAAAAGTGGGAGATGAGTGGGGAGACTTGATCTCCCGTACCATCCCTGCCTCTTCTTTCCCCTTTAATAATGCGTCGATAACGTCGCATTGCTCCTTGGGGAGAGGCCACTGCCTCGTGACGCAGTATTTGGTTCCAGGAACCAAATTAATTTCATGTCGGAATCCCCGATCCGGTGGTAACCCCATCGGTGGGTTGTCACTAATGACATCTCCAAATTCCTTTAATAAGGAATGGTAAGGGTCCTCAGGATCCGCGAGGATCTTAAGGCCGCTTCGGGCATTCAATGCCTGTTTGGTTTGCACCAAAACTGACTCGTCCATCGTGGATGAGGAGTTCAACTCCTCTTCCGGACGCAACACGACGACCTCGTCGATTTCATCTGCTTTCAAAGCAGTCTCAAACTCGTTGAAGGACATCTCCTCCAACGACAACAGTTCGCCTACCCCAGGCAACCGTTCCAGGCTTACGCCTTCTGTGACAATACCTGTCACACTATTCAGCATCCGATAGGACTTCTGACTACTGGCCTCGGGACTCATCACGAGACCCAGATGGGGGGAGTCAATTGACCCATCTATTGGAAGCGCCACGCGCCTATCCACAGAGGTCTCTACCTCTACCACCGGTGACCTGCCGGTCTCACCTATAACGGCGTAGTCGGAATCATTTCCGACGTGCGAAAGAGACAAACTTCCGGTCTCTTCGCTTGGAAGCGCATCGCGCTTAACCACAGGGTTCTCTACCTCTACCACTGGAGTCGCAACTTGTTCGCCGGACACGGCGTGGTCGGAATCAATTCCGACCTGCAGAAGAGACGAACTTCGGGTCTGTTCTATGAGAGCCTCGCGCTTAACCTCAGAGGAATCCACCTCTACCACTGGCGACTCACCAGACTCGCCTATATCGGCGCGGGGATTAACCGCCGAATCCCCCTCGTTAGTAAATCTTCCTTAACGCCATTGGGAATGATCATTTCAGACATCCCAATCTCTGGAATCTCACGCCAGAATCGCTTTTGAGATCGAGCAAAGGTGGGTTCATACTCGTCAATGCTTCACCCGACCTCGGGTGCGTTGAGCCAATGGACTTAGACTTCCAGTCTATCCATGGCTTGTGGCGTTCCAGCCACTTCATGCCCAGAATGAGGTCATACCTCGAGTCCAAAACTAGGACTAGGCAGCGTTCTAAGCTGTCAAAGTCTGCAAAATTCATCTTAAGGTCAATCGAAACCTTGGTTACAGAAACCTGTACGCCCGTCGCAAGACGGACCGTTACAACGTCACGAGATCGTGCCTCTAGGGCCTCGGCATAGATCCGACTCTCTCCACATAATCTCGTCTGACATAATTGTCAGACGCTCCAGAGTCTATCAAGACTCTCCAAGGCTTATCAAAGCCTTTTACGTCCGCAAGGACTACCCGCAAACCTGGCTGATACAACAACTTGTGCTAGAAAGCGCCGCTTCCCTCGGGGCTTTGTGCTGTCGTCCCCTACCCTGGGGCTTAACAGAACTGAGGGGTCCCCCAGTAGGGCGCCCCGCACCTACTGGGAGCCGTCGTTTCCCGACGGCTTGTACAAGGGCTTATCCCCACTCTTGGTCCCTTGTAGCGAGTGTCTCGCTGGGAATTTTTCGGACATCTGTTCCTCAGTTGATCCATGCTCCCACAAAGGAAGCATCTCAGCGGCCCATGCCGCTGCAACATAGCTAAGAGCTCTGCCTCGAAGCTCTGTGAAAAAGAATCAGAGTGACTCTTAGCGGGAGGTTTCTCCTCCGCTTCGACCTGACTCAGGTCCATGGGTTCGGGACCCACCTTAGAGGAACGGAAGTTCCTCTCGGCGTTAAACGCCATCTTAAACGCCTCCTCCAGGGATTGGGGTCGGCATCGGAACAATTCCGAACGTGCTGGCCCCTTCTCTCAGGTGAGGTGAAGTGACTGGAATTTACGGTTGAATGTATACGACAAGTATGCATCGTTCGCATACGATTGGATGGTTTTGGCCAATCACGTGATATTTAATGGTCCACGACATCATGGTTCACGACATCATGGTCCACGACAAGCCTGGATAAGTACGCAGGATATGGTCGCATATGATTGGATGGTTTTGACCAATCACGTGATATTTAATGGTCCACG
>CM047580.1:17235880-17262110 GCA_026184515.1 Peronosclerospora sorghi
AAAACTAAGTACAACCCGAGGACACCTTTAAGTGAACGCGTGTTACAGCGTAATAAAGATCCTCTGTGGTTATCTAAGTTGAGGGGCAGCCTGAGTGTTACCAGGAAAGTGTCCATTTTCAGTGACTTTGTATTAAGGTTCGGACGTAAGTACTAAGAACCTGGGAAGTTTAAGCAAGAGAAGTGTATCGTATCGCTTCCTTGTGTTGTTTTTGAGGGGAAACCTCGAAAATTTAAGTTCCTTCACGACACAGGCCTAACATGAAGACGGGGATGGACACATCGTCCGAATACAATTTCCCGTACATCCCTGCCAACAGGGTCTTAAGCTCCTGGATATAAATCTCCAGGTCCTTAGTGCCTTGACGGCACCTCAGGAACGCCAGTTGATTCTGGAAAACCAGATCAGGCGTTGCGTACATGTCCATGAGCTTCTGCTTGAGGACCTTCCAGGTTGGGAACACGTCCGTGACTGACTCCGAACATGTAAACGCCCATGCACGGGCTTTGCCCGTAAGATGGGTCAATGCAAGTCCCACGTGAAAGTGATCAGCGGTCATATTCGCTGTGGCGAAGGCCGTTTCGACCTCTCGCAACCACACGTAAAGTTTGTCACCCTTCTCCCCGGTGAACTCCTTTATCTTAAACGATAATGGGGGTCGCACCCCCGTGGAATGACCTCCACTACAACTCGCCTCATGAGCGATGAGGGCATTTACCCTTTCCTTTACGGCCTCAAGGCCCTGCCCCACTAGGAGCTTCATGCCTTCTTCCCCCGTTAAGGGTAACAGCCTTTTAAAGGCTTCCTGCTGGACGAGGGTCAAACTATCCCAATCGTCCTGATTCATCCTTTTCAGAGGATGCCTAGTCTACCAACACAGGTGTTGGATTGACTACAAGTGCTACCAGATGTAGCCGGTGCTTATACGCACGGTGCGGCTAGCTCACAGAGGAAGAATCTTCCTTAAAGCAGTAGCTACCGCTACTTAGCCGATACGCCCTTGTAAAGGGCTTAGTAGGAGAGTTCTCCTACTCGGGGCCAAGATTCCCGGGTTGGCTTACTACTTAGCCTTAACGGCTGTATTCCCTTTACGGGATGTAAGTAAAGGGAGGGATCCCTCTTACCTACGACACTCACTGCGCGCGCGACCGGTCGAGGTCGCACGTCCGCAAAATAGAGTGAAATTTAAACTGAATATATTTAATATGTAATTAGCCTGAATTAATTTAAACTAATATAAACTATATGTAATACTATGTAGAATATTCCTAATTCGTACCTAGCTAAAATGTAGTGTACACACCTGTGTACTGACACGTGGATGGCTGACACTCCACCACACCAAGGGCCCCTGCCCTGATTGGTTAAAATAACCAAAGGTTCAAAACCTTTCAAACCGGTCACTACTGACCTCAACCGTGTTGTACTCATGTACACCAACACTAAATGTAACTCGAATGTAACCCCGTTACAGTCTCCTTTCCCGATCGGGTTCACCCTCTGTAAATACATCATGTTTTTCGGTGGGGTACCGATCGGTACTGATCTTGCAATGTCCATACAGTGCGTTGTCGATCAGCATCTGGTAGATCTGGGGCGCGTTCTTCAAACCGAACGGCATACGGTTCCACTCGAACAGACCGAACGGCGTAACAAATGCGGAGATCTTGCGAGCCCGATCGGTCATCGAAACCACCCAAAATCCACTTGCCATATCCAGTGAGCAATACCATAGGGTCTTGTCGAGACCTTCTAGCAGATCGCTGATCAGCGGCATCGGGTACACCATAAGCTTGGTCAACCGATTTACCAACCGATAATCGATACACAACCTGATGTTGACGCCGTTCTTGTTGATCTCAATCACGATCGGTGAGGCCCACGGCGAGGTCGACGGCTTAATGATATTGGTATCCAACAGTACTTTAATAAGATTGGACAATTTTTCGCGGTACCGTGGCGCCACACGTCGGCACCTCTGGGCGATCGGCTTGGCATCACCCACGTCGATGTCAAAGATCGCTTCGCTAGCAGCAGGGGGTAAGGCGTTGCCTTTCCCGATCAGCAGATGTTTCTTTTTCCATATAATCTTCTTTAGCTGATAGATCTGATCTGGACTGTTGACATCCCGATCACCCACTTGCAGATCGTCCAAGGTGACTTCCGGCGGATCAGCAGACACTTCAGGGAGGGCTGCCATCTGGATCTCCAGCTCCTGAATATATTGATCCCCTCCCTCATGGATACAAACTTGATCGTCTTCCGGGGCAATATCACCCAAACCGTCCTGATCGGTTGAACACTGCTGTTTCCGATCGTCGGGCTGCCTTTTAACGAAATCTATCTGCTTAGGCGCGCCATCGTGGTCCGCCCCAGCAATGCCATGTTTCCCTTTTTCTATTCCCGGCTCCACTGTCTCCTGTTCTTGTGTCGCCACCACGTTAACGAACCTTGGCTCATCTGCTTGGTGGTCCACCGTGTCCAGCGACTGCGGTGCCTTTCTTCGAACTAACATCTTCTTTGGGGTTACATAGCTGGGTCGTTCCACCATAGGTGAGGTATCTTCTTCCACCGATCCATCATCGCTGATTAGATCGGTGGTCGCTTGGTATGCCAAGTTCTGCCACTCGACATACCGTCTCGATCCGATAGAGACGAACCCCGCCTTTCTTGGCACCTTCCCTTCCTCCGGCCTCATGCCAACAATAGTATTGTTGTCGGGTGTAAGCGGCTTGTCACCGATATTAGTGACTCGAACAAAATCATATCGGCCGGCGCTCTTCACAAAGGTCGACACCAACCGATCGCCCCTGGTCACCCATAACTTCCTTGATCGAAAACCTTTATCGACCGGGGTGTCAGCGGATTGGCCGACTGGAATGGTGACATCTTGATCCCACCTGACCAGATCGGTGTACGACCCGTATAGGGGCCGCCGACCAGATAACTGGATCTGGACCTCATCTGGTAGTGTAAGCACTCCATGAGACAGATCAAGGCGAATACCCGCCGGCACCATGAAATCCATGCCTAACAGGGCATCCTGACCGGCCAGCTTACCAACCCAAGTACTGAAGAAGTGGACCAACGAACCCGATAGGGTAATCTTCACGCGCGTCCTTCCTTCGGACATATAAGAATTTTCACCGATCCCGACGCATTCTTGTCTCTGGGTATCGTCTATACGACATCCGACCTTACGAGCAAAGGCGGAGTCTATAATCGAGACTTCGGCCCCAGAGTCGAACAACATCGTCGCCTTCTGGTTGTTAATCTTACCACAGGCTTTCGCCTGCTTAAGCCATTTGTCGGGCGCATGATACTTCCAGTATCCGCGAGACTCTCCAGGCAGCAGATCCAACTGCATGACCACCTTCGATCGGGAATATTCATCGGTCGTAAGATTGTAGACCGGATGATCCCGATCGACGCAATTGAGAACAGAACAGGTATTGTCGGTTTTATTCTCCTTGCCGACATATGCATAGAATGCAAACATATACCGCTCGGCTCGATCCATATTCCAACCTGGCGAGCGTTCTAGTTAAAATCCTCTCAACGTCAGGTGGAAGCATCCCCGCGTGCTTACCCTGCACATACCACTTGCGCATCCGATTGAAGAACTCTTCGATCTTGCACTGGAAGGCCTCGTGGATCTCTCACATGACTTGCACACGAAGAGGCAGTGATCGGTGGGGTGGCCGCGTCTTTCACACTTCTTGCATATCAGCTTCTTCCATCAGCCCCGATCATCGTGCTTGCTTGACCCGCAGTGAGAATACTTCTTGCGAGGTCGGTCCGGATCGGACTTGTTTCCACTCCTGCCCTTCCGATCTGCCTGGTCAGGCGTCGATCTGGTTCTTGGGGCAGGTTCCGTGACGAAGATGTGACGATATTGGTCCTCGTCTGACTCCCGACTGGACTGGCCGCTACTTTCTTCTTCCGATCCAGTGCTGTCTTCAGTCGCGATTGCCTTAACAGCACGGGCCGATCTGGTCAGGGGCCTCTTCACCGGATCGGTCTGGGTTTTCGATCTGTAGCGGACCGATCCAACGGCACCCTTCGCCCTCATGCTGCGTGAGTGTTGCAACGTTCGCAACGTCTGCTCCACTTCTCCCACATCCTTTAGGCGCAACAGGGTGGAGCTGGTCTGCCATCTCCTGGTCATCAAGGGTACTAATATAGTGACCCACGTGTTCCAAAGCGGCACCGGTCGGCGGGTCGCCTTCCTTGATCACTATACCGGCGCGAATTGCAGCCACATTCAGACGGTGTAAGTACTTGATCGGCGTCTCGTCGCCCCGCTTCTGCATGTGATGATATTTGCGGGCGCTGGAGAATCCGGAGTTGCAGTACTGCCCCTCAAACTCTGAATATAGCAGGTCCCAGTCAGATCGGATATCCCGACTCAACTGTTGGACCCAGTTCGCAGCCGGTCCTTTGAGCAGATCTCTAAAGATCAAACACCGTTCCTTTTTTGGTGTCTGATCCCGCAAGAAAGCAGACTTGACCCGACCAAACCACGATCTGGCTTGCTACTCGTCGGCGTCCTTGCCATTGAAATCCTTGAGATCTGTGGTCGCAGCCATGCGAATGCGTAGGATCGCAGTAGATCCAAAATCAAAGGCGGTCGTAGAGTCTAGGTTAGCCATGCGCGTTCTGCCCGCACCTGCACCGTCTGACCCATAGTGGTCATCCGGATCACCGATCGACTCCATGTCGAAATCGCTGTTTTTGCTTGATTGGCGCGGTCGGGCTGGCTGAGGCTTGCGTCTTCCTCTGCCAACTGGTCTGCCACCTCGGGTAGACTTATCCGTTGATGCCACTGACTCCATATCAACATCCCGGCAAGTATTGACATTTTGCCGGGCAGATCGGTATCGGTCTCCCATGAAACGATCCATCATTGCCTCAAACATGGCTTGGACGTTAGCTTGGGTCATGGGCAGCTTGTTGGCATCCTCCTTTGGAGGTACTGACACCTGTGGGGGGCTCCTGGGGCCCCGACCGGCATGCAGCCCCTTGCTGTCGCACGTCCTTTTTATGCTCCCATGGGGGTATGATCCACCCCCATGGTCATCCGCTCAACACCGACCTCCAACTCCGATGAGCTATTAGAGGAAGGTGGAGACTGATACAGCGATTTATCATCGGAACACACATCATCGTGTGCTTCCGTGTGACCTTCAATGCCACGGTGGGAGTTGGGCGTCGAAGAGCCCCCAACAACGGCACCAAATGATCATGGAGGGTCTACATCAAGAACTCCAACTCCAGCTTCCGAGTGTCCAGATCAAACAGTTTATGTATGTTGGCGAGGTTTTGCATTTTTATGCCGACCTCAGCCAACATCACCAGCAGGTTCTTCACCAATAGCAACGGCCGATCGCTTTGGATCGGCTCGGTGGTGAGTCCGAGAAGGCGATCGGGGATCTGGGGGTTTAAGATATACATGACCTGGTCTTCACGAATAAATCTCTTTAACTCGTGGATGTAATACATCCTGGTCAGGTCTTCTTCCTTGATAACCTCATCCCCGACCTGCGACTTTTCTTCCAAGTCATCTTCATCGGGTGGAATTCCCAGCCTTTGCTTGGGGACCTTGGGAAAGTGGATCTGATCGTTCCGATCAGCCTCCAAATCGTTTTCATCTTTAGTTGTTTTCCATCAAATCGTTCATTCAAATGCATAGGATCAGGACAGAAGTACTGATCCTTTCCGGAACTATAGCAAGACTTGCTGTAGTCCCGATCGGCTCCGGTGGGAGCCTTATGGGGAGGTAAAAACTTATTAATCCCGATCTGGTCCTCCACACGGCCAGATCGGACATCCCCATCCTTATCGACAACGATAACATAAGGCGATAGCCGTTCCTTATGTCCTCTCCAGAACGATTACAAATTTAATTCGTTATAATCAATTCTTGACGAGATATCATCTGGGTGATATCCGCGATCACCAAGTGATCCGGACACGCGCACCATTGTGGTGGAGTCAAGTTCAAAATCGAACACCGTAGTGTCGAGAACCTGACCACCATCGTGACCAGCCTTCCAACTGACGGGGGGTACCCCGCGAACCTTCGCCTACGATCCGATCTGATCGTCCGCTGCTAGCAGACGACCGATCATCAGCATAGGACGCCTGGTCCGTTTTTTTGCGTCTCCATCTCACCTTGTGTACCCGATGGAATGGGCTGGTAGCACACTTGGTGGATCGTCGCTGTGAATTGATTTGGGTCTAAAATGCGAGCCCGTGCTGGGTAGTGTACCCTGGGCGGAACTCTTCACCCTGGGTACGGGCAGACCAATTATACTTAGAGTAAGTGTACTCCAGAGGGCAGATCTCTTAAACGATCGTAGAGCCCAACCAATGTATGAAGAAAAGTCCAATATTCCAATATGGAGACCCATCGAGAACGTGATAAACTCCACGAACGATATCTCCACGTAACATCCAAAAACTTGTTTACACGTTCCAAACGTGTATAACTTGGGCTTGCGAAGCCGACCAATGCGTACTCCCGTCGAGGGACTTCCGGCGGGCCAAGTGCGTCTGTAACGTGTCCCGGCCGGGTATAATAAGCTAGAGGGGATTACTCGACCCTCTGCTCCGAAAACACTCCGCGGCGTGCGGAGGCGACTGATGTACTGTGAAAAGATGCGAACGACTTCCTTGTTGAGGTGTTAACGAACAAGAAATACGGAAAAACCAAAACAATCTTAGAAGGAAAAACCAAAACTTACCAATCCTATTTCCCTATGGTCCCCAATATGTACAAACATGAAATATGTAAAGTACACGCAATATCATGTGACCTACCAAAATATGCGTTCTTGACACTTCTTGCACATGACAGGCTTAAAAGCCTCCTTGTTTTACACCAATCCGATCGATGATAAGCTGATCGGCGTGCCGCTGACACAAAGTGACTAAAATTATTGAATCCACTTCACCACACTACCACACTGGATACACTAACCAGGGTGGTAGGGGGGGGGGTATGCAGCAAGGCGGAGGACAACCTCTCGATGAGGTTGTACCGTACAGTCAACTTTCTGATTCGGAATCAGAAGGTAGTGGAAGCGTACGCTGTCGAAGGGCAACCCCAGCGACTCAAGCCAATCCGGACGGAACGAGTCTGGCAGCAATCTCGATAGGATCATCGCTGAGATGTACCGCCACCGCTGTCCAGACCGTTCTCGACGGGGAGGGGAGGACTGAAGGGGTGGTCCAGTCGACGAGTACTCTCGAGATGTCGGTACAAGAGATGGATGCGGACCAAGTATCGGCCACGCTAGAACACGGGATGCGGGAGGCGCACGCACGACGGACTTGGCTTCAAAGATGGAAACACCTTATCCAGCAACTTTTCGTATGCATTTTCAACAAACAACTAAGCAAGAAGAAACATTTTACATCTGCGAGACTGGATCGGAAATGATTACCAAAGGTGACTGCCAAGGAGACGGATAAATTACTGGAATTATATGAAATGATCGTTATTCAATTGGATCAGCCGTGGACGAGATGGAGTTCACGAGTGGTAAAGGCGGTGGATCAGACGTGGGGGCATCGAAGCAATCATTGAAAACCTTACTACAGCGTGAAATTGGCCAAGCCCACGTCCACATTGCGGAAAAATCTGATGAGCCGCCACCACCCTTACTACGATGGGCGGACAATGCTCGGGGTCAACAGCAGCAAGCGGAGCAGTACAAATAGAATCAATTTCAACGCCCCTTTATGTTTTCAACGCATGCGTACTCCCCGGAAACAATCAAGCGGATGTGATCTCTTTGTGAACAACCGTTTCTTTGGTGCATGAATGAAGACCTACGTGACGGCACAGAAGATGAATGGTTAATCGTCAAAGGACTTGAAGAAGGAACGATCGTAGCACGCTCTTTGCCGCAGTTCCTACGGGAGATAATGACCACGGATGATCGTCTGCGTCTAATGCAGAAAATACGGACCCAGGTAGAAGGCTGCCTTGTGATGGAGCTGAATGGAGAAAAAGAGATTAAGGAGGCATTTATAAGCACCCGGAAATTGCAGGAGAGTATTGCCACAGCAGCAACAGCAAGAGGAAACGGGAAAGCTCGCCTGTGGGAAATGGTGGCACAGGTAACAACAATCAGTTACGACAAGCCGAACCACATAGTATATTTCTTCTTCCCGACCAGAAAGATAGCGAGACGATATGTCGGGGTCGTGGTACCTTTCTAGAGGAAAGATCATCGCCTATACAACATGCACAACGATGAGATAGATAACCCGGGTGATACGGAGGCCACATGGAGACGACAGAGCGAGGCTCAAGGATCGGACCTACCGTTACAAGGCGTTTATACAATGATTATCCGGAATATTTCCAGGATGGTGGATATGACTAAGGTACATATGTTGCTCAAGCATCATATCCACTTACCTTTCCATTTGGAAGACATGGACACTGGAGGACCTTTCTCCGAGACATCTACGGAATGTAGGGTGGTTTGTGAATCAGTGGGATGTCCGGAAGGCATGCGCGGAAAGCTGAGAATCGCCTGGGGCGAAACGATATTCACTATCGAGCATCCCACAATGCGGGGAAGAAAACAGTGAGCACGATGCGGTCAACCGGACCACCAAATCAGAGCCTGTACTACAGATTTGCAACAATTGCTACAGGAAAGATGCATAGTCATCACTACGAAGGAGATTGGGGAGGTCAAGGCCCCCGCACCGACCTTCACCAGTATGGAACAACTTCGTACTGAAGTAGCGTCGAACCGGAGGCAGTGTAGTCAGGCAGACCATATCAGCGCGGGTCAATTAGAACAGCAGGAAGTACCGCCTAAGGAAGATCCAACTCCTGCGGTATCGGACGTCCAGGAGATAAAGGACCCCGCCACACTCACATTGGATGAGAAGTGCGTGAGCGTCCAACACACGGGACCAATAAAGGCAACTTGGATCACAAAGGAACCCTTACGGAGACGAAAACAAGGCCACGCTTTACAGGCTAACAAAGGAGGAACCACCCAGGTCGGCCAAAAAAAGGGGTGGACACACCAACAGATGAGACAGCTGGTCCAAGACCACCTATTAAAAGAAACTTCAGGACAAGTGAAGCGAAAACCGACGAGTTCGGAAGAAGTGGAGCTTGGAATGCGAGAACATACGGCCAAACAAGCGATCATAGCGACACTAGCGTCTTTGGATGAGGTTGAATGATCAGTGAGATGGAATAGAGTCACATGGCAACGGCCACGACCCAAGAGGAAGATCACCCAAATACACCTGGCCTTCTCAGAGATGGGGGTTACATCAGTGCGGACACCGGCGACCGGGAACTGTCAAGCATACGCAATAGCACAGGCACTGGCGGGCTCACAGCTGGATAAATCCCCACAGGTACTAGCGACCCTGGCCGAAAACGTGAAAGCCGGAGGCCGAGCCAGAGCACTGATCAATTTTGAGAGGAAATTCCCGGCCGGGATTCGCAAACACACATTGACAGCGTTGGGGCATGGTCACGACAAAATGTCTTCCAAGGTCTCAGCACAGGAGTTCCGGCAGTATCTGAGCGAGTATGCATCTAGTGGTTCCACCTTAAAGGACCTCGTTCCGGCTACATTATGGGGAAGCAATGACACGCTAGCAAGTATTTGCGCGATGTTACAACGGGACATCTTGGTGGTAAACACACTACCAGGTGGAGTGGCGTACGGGGCGGTACATTTCCGCCCTGAGGTGCGTACCATCAACTCTCTAGCATACCAACATAGTGGTGAGTACACTCTTGGACTGGATGAGTGTGTTAAAAAAGTCAAGGATATGAAGAAGCAGGCAGAGGACGGTACACAGCAGCTGCCGTTGATTCTCCACTTTGAAGAGGCGCATTACGCTGCCTGTCTGCACGGACTAAGGGGAGGAGACAGTGCCGCCGGAACAACTAAACAGGACGTAGACATGTGCAGCGTGCCGGTAGAAACATGCGATCTAGGGTCGCATCCTACTGAACGCCCAGACGTGCTGATGGAGTCTGCGTGCAAACTCACCCCGACAAAGCCGTCGGTACCCCATACTAGTGGTCAGGACCCATCACCAGGAGGGAAGGGACCAGGCTTCACCGTTCTGAACTAGCGACTGAAGGGGAAGAACAGATCTGGCAGAATGCCTGGAATAGTCTCAAGGCGTATTGGACTGTCCACACACGGGTCGAATTTCCGATGGTAACCGCGACAAGAATGACATGGATGAAAGCGGCCAAGCGGTAGGCAAATCAACTATTACACTTGGTAAAACCGACTCGTGGAGTACCCAAGATCTTAGATCTAGTGGAAAAAGCAGTGCTGAACCAAATCGCGGTATCATTTCGAGAACAGTGCTGGTACGCGGTGATAGACCTCGGGAAACGAGGAGCATGTGAAGGAATCGGGGCGGCGTGGTTTCGGGATTGGGAACGTCGGGTTTCCAGTGTTCCAACATCGCAATTAAAGGCGGCCATTATGAACAGTACAACATCGTGGGAGAAGATACGTCAAGTGCAGTTCGGCCAGAATAAACTAATTCAATTATGTGCGCCGAAACACACTACGACGTTGGCACGGAACATACTTTGTGCGCATCCGTTTGGGGAACAACAGGCTCAGTTACTAGGCGCAGAAATTCGGCCGATCGATTCGATCATCGCATTACTCAAACGACACCATACTCTGGCGGTGACAAACATGGATATCGGAAACTAATCAGAAGTATCGAGAGTGGAGGAGCGAGAGCATGATTAAATCTGGCTACCTTCTTCTGTGAACCGTCGAGACACATTAACGTGGAGGAAGTATCCACAGTGACTCAGATGTGCTCGGATTATGGGAGCGCTGATCGATGCTAAGGGAAGCCAGACGAAGGCACGATTCCAGCATCCCACTCAGCGTGACCCTCTGAAAGCGAATGTAAATACATCTTTTAGATCGTTACATGAGAAGGAATATACGCTGGTCCCACCACAAGATCAACTAGTCAGGCGACCTCAGGACATATGGATAACTAGCCAGAATGTGAGGGGGTTTCCGGCACGTCATCGACTGGAATGGATGCAGGCGTGGCGAGAGAGACAACTGTCGCCTGATATCATTTTCCTCCAAGAAACGCGTATTGATTCGACTAAAAAGGTGGAGGAAATGACAAAAGCTTGGGAACGATTGTGGAACAATAATAGAAATTCGCAACGACTTTCTTACTGGAGCATTTCAAAAACCAAGGCGGCAGGAGTGGCGATTTTATTTCATCCTCGAATAGCATCAGAGGCACAACATTGGAAGGCAGAAGAATGGAGTTCACGATTCATCGGAGTGACTTTTCGAACATGGACGTTGGTTAACATTTATGGTCCAACAGGAGACAATCTGGAAAAGGAAATTTCTTTCCACACGCTCCGAAAGATATGCCCATCGGCCGATCAACACCTCATAGTTGGCGGTGATTTTAATTGCGTGGAAAGCCCGGTGTTAGATAGACTAGGCATACACAGGTCAGCACAGACGAAGAGTAAGGAGTTATCATCAATGGTAGAGATATTATGATTACAAGACGCACGATTAAGTATGACTTCAGCAATCGAATAGATAATCCCGATCACTTCAGTGAATTTCTTTACGTACTGGAGAGGAGCACAAGCTAGCCGCATAGATCGGTTCTATCTTTACAGAAGCCTCGTGGGATGGATCCAATGGTTCTAAACGACGGATCCAGTTCAACACTCGGACCATGAGGAGCTTCAATTACATCTACGGTCTCCCCGGACAGATACGATCACTAAACGGATCCCGACAACGGCATACCTTTTTCGAAGTTCCAGTGTTTTTGAAGTCCAACAAGAAGTAAGGAACGCCATCCAAAAGGTGACAGAGGCGTGGGGGCATCACCCGATTCCTTGGGATTGTCTCATGGCGAAGTACCGTCAAGCGTTGTAACAGACCAGGCGACGTCTCAAGTACCACCGCCGCAGAAGAGCCAGCCGCTTGAGACGACGACTGCGGGACTGTTGCACTACAAGAGATTCACTGATAGCGAGTGGCATGGTAGATCGAAGATGATCAAGTCAGGCAAAAAGGGTCGTTTTCTGCATACGTGATTCATCATACATTCGATGGTTATATAAACGTGTCGCAATGTGGGAGAAAAACCAAACCATGACGAATATAAACTTCGAGAGCGAGAAGACTAGTCATTCACCAGCCACAATTACAGACAAATTTGCAGCTACATGGGTCCAATTACTAGGGGTCCGACATAGTCTCGTTACGAAGGACGAGATGGACCCAAAACTCCAATGTTTCCTGCGCGGAGCAGTTATGAGGAAGGTATTGCCTTTCTAGAATGAGCTACTTATGCGCCGGATGGATGAGGAGGAAATCTTCACAGCAATCAAATCGCTGTCGCGGAACAAGTCACCGGGACCGGACGAAATCGGAAATGAATTCTACAAGGATTTATCTACCGTCCTAATTGAGCCGTTCAGTTCTCTATTTAACAGGATATTGAAGGAGAGGAACCACCGGAATCATTCCTATAAGCGTTAGTAATTCGTCTGCGAAAAAATGGAGACTCAGTTAACGCGATGGATTACCGGCCCATATCCCTTCCGCAATAGAGTTACAAGATATTCGCAAAGATATTAGCAACCCGACTTCAGCAATTTCTAGGGGAGCTGATAGGGGCTTCCCAGCAAGGATTCGTCGCCCGGAGACGACTGCACCGCGCAGTTACTCTTATGCAGGCAATATTGCAAACGGGGCAAGACGACATAAATTTGGCACCAGAAAACAGTCCAGCAGTACTGTTTCTCGATTTCGCGAAAGCATATGACACTGTGGATAGAATATATCTGTATGGGACACTGAGAGCGTTTGGTTTCTCTTCAAATTTCATTCGATTGGTGGAAAGGCTACATCTTGGCACAACAGCGCAGTTAAAAGTTAATGAGAATTATCGGAGGTTATCATGATAACCTCCTGAATTCGTCAAGGTTGACCATTGGTTCCTTTACATTTCATCCTAGCGGTGGAACCATTATCGGTAGCGATCCAGGAGGGGGAGTCAATCCGGGGACTCAGACCGTGTCGACTGGGTACGCACCATAAATTTTCAGCCTTTGTTGACGATTCTACGGTCTTCTTACAAGAGGCAAGATAGATCCCAAATGTGGTACAACTAGTGGAAAGTTTTGGGGAATTGTCAGGTCTGAAAGTTCAAGTTCGCAAAAGCAAGTTGTTGCTCCTGAACAAGGCAATCGTCCTTCAACATTGGCATGACATCCCGATTTTACAACCGACAGAGACGACGAAGTACCTAGGCTACGATATTGGATGGACGGACCTTACGGAAGAGAATTGGGCGAGGAGACGTCAAAGTATTCGTAGACGACTTCAAGTGGCAACAATATGTGGTACGACAGTCATGGAAAGGTTTCTGCTATTCAACACCATTGCGTTGCCCGCAATCCTATTCAAGGCGAAGATCTACCCTCCTCCCCAACATATCCTGCAACAACTGGTTCATATACAGAAGCAGTTTATATGGGCGAAGGATACTTCAGGGGATACTGTATGGCATAAAATTTTACCGGCGCTTCTGTATACGCCAAAAGGGGCAGGGGGGATGTGCTTGATTGCGATCCTACAAGCGATTCGAGTCCAACGGGTAAGAGATGCTACCTCTTGGCTAATCAAACCGCCTTTTGTATACGAACAGGCGTGGCTAAGCTGGAGCCGGGTACAGATGGATGGTAACCAACTCAGGATCCTCACTCCTTATACACAGAGGGGGAGACAAGGGTACAATGTGGCCTACAGAGGAAAATGGGCAGATCTACGCCAGTAACTAGGACAGTGGATGAGCCCAGATGACGAGCAATCTACCCATCTACAGCGGTATATTCAGCGTTTACCATTCCAACTTGATTCGTTTAGGAACGGAGGTTGCATGGACTATAGGAGAGGGATACGAAATGGGAGTCGAATTATGCTAAATATTGATTTAGCGGACCAGCCAATGCACACCAGTTTTACGCCCGTGATGGAAACTTTATGGGGGAGCTTTGCATGGCATTCAAATCCCTGGATCAGAGATGGAAAAGTTGATATGTTACGGGTGGACAGATATAAGAAGATACGACAAGGATCGATCATCGAAATGCGGATCCGACGTATATCTGGAGATCTCTATGAGTGGAAGTACAAGCCAATGAAGATATCAGTCATGTACGACGCATCATCATTGAGTGGATGTACTGGATTATTATTTGCTCGCCAAGGGTGGACGTGGGTAAAAATATATCGGGGATTTCTCCCCTATACAGATGTATGAGCCTGAGAGCCTTTATGCGGACATGACATGGGAGAAGCTAGCGGACGGCTTGATAGCAGGATACCACAGGGTTGGAACAGTATCAGTGACTTTCAAGCAATCTAACAATGGGATATTATGGAACAAAACCAGCGACATAAACCATGTGGCTGTTTTCCTACCACACCCGGCAATACATGGTATACCCTGGCGCCTATATGATGGAACACCGATAAGGAAGATGCACTTTCAAATGCGAAGGCCATTCAAGCGGTTATATCATGAAGATATATCACGACAAATGGGACAGATTATGGAGAAATGGAAAGACAAGTGCCGAGCAGACAAATGGATTTCGGCGGTGCAGGAACAAAGTCCAAGGCAGCTATGGGGAACATCCATGTGCTGACAGATTATCAACTCTTGGTGAACTATAGAGTGGCAACAATTGAATTCACACATGTGCTGACAGATTATCAACTCTGGGTGAACTATAGAGTGGCAACACTTGAATTAAATACATTCACTATGGACAGTGGCATCAGTGGCCCATGTCAAGATGTATGGAACCCGGGAAAGGGTGACACATATCTTGTTGGGGTGTTCAAGAGCCATCAGTGTTTGGCAGTTCATTATTTCTAAATGGAACGGTGAGACTGTCACCAAAGACCACTTGCAAAGATACGCATATGCAGTCGCGACACGGAAACCTCCGGAGGTTACGATTGAAATGAAGAGCCGCATTTCTCAAGTATGCCGAATACCGGCAGATGATATAGAAATCCACTTTGAACGTATATGGTGGACACTATGCAGTGTAGCCATTACGTGTCTTTGGTTTCATCGCAATATGGCGGTTTTCAGACAGGAAAAGCGTTCCGAATTGGAACAAGTACGCCAAACATGAATAATATGCTTAAATCAGCTGAAGGCATGGGCGGCGCAGGAAATCCGAAATGGGGAGTCCCGTCTGGACGGGCTTCGACTAACACTTTGCCTCCAGTGCATTAAGGAAGAGCCAAAAGCACAACACATCGATGTAGCAGGAGAAGTTGAAGATGAGCGAAGTCCAAACCCAGACGACGATACAAACCTTTACAAGTATATACATAAATATCGAGTAGCTTATAGTGGTTAACACTAAATAGACACCTGAATAATAATATTAATATAGGGATAGCCTAACGTCACCTCCCCCCCCCTTTGCTCCGGTCACACACCCGTCCCTTTTATGTGAGGGGGTGGTGTAGTGACCGCAGGCTCTCCCTATATATAGAGTAATTCGACAACATACCCCTCTTTTTTCGCGTATTGCTAATATGCCCCACCACTTCATTATTTGACAAGATGACCCTCTATTATTAGTTTGTATTTTTTAGCGTGTGCCGTAGTAACAGCATCCTCCCTCGAATCTCGACGCCGTCCACTCGTCTGCTTTTTCTCCACTTCCGCGCACAGTGTCTCTGACCAACAGCCAAACCTTCGCCTCTTTCGACGCTAATCTTCACAGCGCAAGGGACTACGCTGCTGCGCTTTTAAACTAGCAGTAAGTTTTGGACATATGATAATACTCTTTTATATGCATAATTATAGTGATTGCTGCAACATGACTTGCGTTTCAAAGGGGTCTTGGTAATTAGCGCGTTCGTGAACGGGAGCTAGAAGACGAGGAAGAGTAGCGACAACGATGTCTAGAATATCTCCGAGACGACCGCGATCGCGAGCGCGACGAAGAATATCAGATTGTGGGTACGTGATTCTAATATATCACGTACCTAATAGGTTAGGACGTACATATATATATATATATATTTACATGTCTAAGTCATGACGTCGTAGTCGGACGTCATAGAGTACGCCATGTTCATGACGTCGTAGTCTTACGTCATATGATTACGCCGTGTTCATGACGTTGCAGTCGGATATCGTAGTTGAAGAACGCCACTATAGCACCTTCTAGAGGGATACGCTTAGAAGTAGATCAGATAGCCAACTAAGGACATAACTCTAACTTTTGAATATACCTTACAATGAAAGTGAGCGTCGCGGGATGCTTTTTCGACCACGACACTCATTCTCACGATTCCGATAATCCTGGCTGTAGCTGCGACTGCGTCTACGACGACGGCGAGAACGAGATCGGTGACGATTGCTACCTGAGTCATGTCGCTCATGTTTTGGGCTCAAGTTTCTAGCCATGTCAAGCGGCACGGCAGACGATTGCGACGTATGAGTTTTATGTGGTGCTGTGACTGATGTTCATTCATTTGGTGATTCAATGCTTGATGACGAGTCGGTTGTTCTACGACTTCGTCAAACACCTGTCGTTGCTTTAGCTCCGATAGTAGCGCACCACTCGTTACAACTGAGCGATAAAACTCAACCAAAAGACTTCGAGCATAGCTACTCTCCCACTTCAATGTCGACTTGTCCTCAGCAGAAGGTTTGTTTTCTAGAAACTTCGTTAGCCGCAGCTTCTCTCGGTCATATTTCAGCGCTTCTGACTTGTAATCGGCAACCGCCTTGGCATAAATTTTCTCTTGAGTAGATAAAGTTAGCAAGGCGAATGCATCATTTTGAATCCATTCGTATCGCTCCCGCTGTAAATCATCTTCTAGCGTCGAAAGGAAAATACTTAACGTGGTGCTGGGCTCCCAGTTTAAATTGTTCTTGTAAAAATTCAGTGAAAATTTGTTTGGCATGCTTCAATTTGCTCTTATTTTCCGCCTTTAAATCTTCACGACGGTGCTTGACAAAATCGTTGAAAATCGCACGCCTCTCGTCCATCGTCGGCACGCCCACAAAGCGCGGATCTCCAGCAATTTGTGTTAAAGCAACTGACCACTTGCACAATGGCATAATATTTTTGTCCCGTACCATGGCACGGAACTGCTTAGTCCACTTTTGCTTACTTGAATTATGCTCCTCATCCGCTTTTAAATCTGCGACGATTTACGGCTCTTTGTCTTCGTTGTCTTCTTAGGCTTTAGCTTCGTCCTTCAGCGCGTTCTCCTGCTCAGCAACTTTTTCCTTCTTTTTCTTGTGTTTTCTAGGTTTCATTTTCTCCTGTGTTTTTAATAAGAGAAATTAGAAAAAAGCTACTAACTACTAATATGAGGGGATCTTGTCAAATAACGAAGGTGGTGGGGCATATTAGCAAATACTCGAAAAAAGAGGGGCATATTGTCTACTCCAGTACGAAATGTAGATGAGGCAACATCTGCCACCACGTTCTGATGCTCTAGCGAAAGTACTCAGCGTCTATGCCCTCTATGTACTCCCCCAATTGGTTCACTTTAAGGTGTTCTGTCCATGTGAAACCGGAGACCATCTCAGCAATTTCGGTGGCCTTCATGAACAGATACGCTCACTGCTTTAACCCGGCACCTAAGCCTTGGTGAACTTCCGTTCCGGAAAACTTCTCCACGGTCAACTCCGGTATCTTATGCATTTAAATATTCCCTGGTTAAAATAACCAATGAGGGCATGAGCCCTTGGGTGGTGGTGTGTCAGCCATCCACGTGTTGGTACACAGGTGTGTGCATTACATTTTAGCTAGGTTCGAATTGGGTATATTCTACTTAGTATTACATATAGTTTACATTAGTTTAAATTAATTTAGGCTAATTACATATTAAATATATTCAGGTTACATTTCACTCTAAAGTGCAGACGCGCGACCTCGACCGGTCGCGCGTACAGTGAGTGTCGTAGGTAAGAGGGAGCCCTCCCTTTACTTACACCCCGGGCTGCATTTCCGACGCTCACATCCGGTACAACACCAGTGCTATGGGGTGTTCTATCCACATTCGCGCGTGACATAGTGCCAATTTCCACGCCTTCGTCCTCGACCAAAGCATGCAGAGGCATCTTCTGGCCAATGAGACAGTAACTCATCAAACTTTCACGGAATTCGTTGTTCTCGGGAGCTCATCCTCGACCCAGACGACACGCTTGCAACAGAGTGCCTACTTGTGCTACTTCGACGGACACGAGGCAATATTGGACATCATTCAGCCCATTCAAAATCGCCTGTAGGACATCATTCTGTCCTGCCACGTTTCGTGCATCTTGTTTTTCTTCCATGTCATCCATTCTAACGAGAAAAATTTCTTCCACACAAAAACAACTCCACTTGCCCTTAAACACAGGGACATTCAACTATCTCCACGAAACGTAACGAGAAAACTTGAAAAACAACTTCATAGGCGAAAAACTTCCATACTTCATCCGGGCTTATTACCTGTAGGAAAATATAACACACATGTGTATGATGCGCAGATCATAAACTACCTATTTTAACAGTGTCGACCAGGTAGGATCTAGCGTTAAGAAAGACTTGCGAGCGACGTTTGCCACGCGGGGGGTGTTCGGATCGATGTGTTGCTTAAAAAGCAAAACGAAAATGTATATTATGTAAAGTTACTTATCTCAAATATAACAACACTAAAAATTAAACTTGAGTTCTAACCTGAAAATGCTTATACAAATTTCAGCCAATGGGGTTTCAACTCCATCAAAAGACGCTAAAGCCAAAATGGCTACACGTAATTTCAACAATACTGAAGTATTCCTAAATTTCAGTAATATTTGTTAAGGTAAAATATTTTAAGATATTTTTGAAATTTTTTAAATCCACTTCTTTTTTCGTTAAATTCGCACCTTCTCCAATCATTTTACTAAAATGGTCCCAGGACCAAAAATAGACAATGAGACAAATTCATTTTATTCCTATTCAAATCTACTTATGCAATAGAACTCGATTCGAAGTGTGTTTGGTGAGGCAAAAATATTTACAAATATGCTCTACTTCTAAAGTGTGTTTGGTGATGCAAAAATATTTACAAATACCTACTTAAATAATAGAATTCGATTCGAAGTGTGTTTGGTGAGGCAAAAATATTACAAATATGCTCTACTTCTAAAGTGTGTTTGGTGAGGCAACAATATTTACAAATATGCTCTACTTCTATAATATAAAACCGTCTGTCTGTCCGTCTGCTAAGGCCGTACCTAATCGAATTCCAACTGTACTTTAAATCGGACCTAATTTAATTCGACTATATAAATAGCACTTTACAGGAGGAAAAACTATCTGACAAAAAACATAAAATACAATTTTGCTTCAAGAATCATCGCTCTGTTGAAGACTGATCCGTGGAATCATCGCTCTGTTGAAGACTAATCCGTGGTAGTACTATTGACATGCAGATCAGTGTTAACGACTATATAATTGGTTAGAAATAGCGCTTTTACATCTACCTACTTAAAAGTTTTCCATCCCTGTTACGTTCCCGGTCACGTAGTTGCTTCTACAGTTTAACCTTATATATATATACCCTCCGCCCCGTCTGTACGATGGGGTATTCACTAGTTTAATATAATATGCCCATGGGACATGGACATTTTTTAAATCACACCTTGTAACAATATGTTCTTAAGACAACATCGTTCCAGCCATCGTCCATTGACTACATCTCAGCGCGTAATAACGTCGGTATACTATGAAGGCATTCTTACTCACTAATTTTAAGCAAATAGGATCTCTGTAAGTGATGGAAGCACCAACAAAGGGTAAAATATCTAAGTGACGTCAAAGCAACAACGAAAGTGAAGGGAATGGCACAGTAATTGTGATGATGTGTCACCACAGTTATCGGCTGGCTATTGACTACTCTCATTAGTTTCATGTATTTCAGCTTAAATTACCGGTATTGTGCGTTTTAAATTTCAATTGACGGGATACTAACAAAATTTTCCCTCGTTTGATAGGCCTGGTGAGACTACGCGGCTAAAGAAAAGATGATACCGTAAAAATGGGGAGAGTAATGGGGTAAATAAAGGAAAGCGAATAAATCCGCTGATGGAGCCTGTTACCCTGCGCAACACGCGCAATCGTCTGGTATTTGGCAGCTTAGTGGGTTTTCTACCAGGCGCGGCATTTGGTGGAAGTACATGTAGCAATTGCTGTTGAGAGCTGCGCATCATATGTTTACTTCAATTTGTCTTGTAGTCGACGCAACTTACCACAATATCGACGAAATGTGAACTTTAACAATTTTGACGATCGCAAGCTCGTGTTGATGGCGAGATATTCAGATGATTGGAGAATTTCAATACCTCCGAAGTGACTCCACGAGAACTGGACAAGGCCTTGCGCAATATTTCGCAAGCCAAGGGATTCAAATTGCAGGAACTGAGAGTCTCAAGATATGGTCTCAAAACAAGAAGGGTTTATGCGAAGTTGCTCTGGTTAGTAACAAGTGGAAAGTTTATGTCAAACAGAGAGGACCTTGCTGAGATGAAGTTTGGGAAAGCGCTCTTGGACCATCATAAAATCGGGTTGGTAAAGAGCTCTGAATGGATAGAACAACTGATCAATCAATACGATGACAACAACGACGTTAAGTAGAAGCTGCGACACCTTGCAAAAAAACGACCTAACAACCTGAGTGGTCAAAAAGAAGCTAAGGTACCAAGCAGCAAGACTCACGAAGTAATCGCACATGATATGCACGGAGAGCCGAGAAAAAGACGGAAAGTGTCGTGCACTTCTGTCATTTATCGCTGGATTGAAACAAAAATATCTGCAATGTTAAGATGTCAGTTTTCCCTCTTTGTTTAGTAATACAATATACTTTGGAAGATTTTTAAATTCACATCTTTAAGCGAAATGAATAGACCATTATCTAGTTTTGGTCCTGGGCTATTTCAGTAAAAAAATGTTCGGACAAGATATTTTCTTGTATGCACGACATTTATTATTTATTTATTGAGTGTGTGCATCTTGCCTCGTACCAGTTCTTGTGTTATGCGCACACTCACCGCAGGATCAAGAATCCTGCCTTGGACGACCTCAAATAGCGCTTCTCTCATGTAAATGTTTTTCCAGTAGCTCCAATGGCTCCAACCGGCCCTCCCCCCATCTTGATAACTTTCTTCGGGGAAAGGATTGGATTCAATCGCATCGTTCAATAGCGTGACCGTGTTTATCACTCATATGACCTGCCTGTATATGATTCCTTCATATCCATCAACAACTTTTTCCTCGGAGTCAATTCGCGCGCTGCATGCTCAGTGATCGAATGCAGAGATCTTTCCAAGTTGTAATGCTATTGCGAGAAACACTGCGTCAGATGTAAGGAAGAATTCACTACCTTACCCGACTGTTTTAGTCAGGTAGTAGGCGCTGCGTAGGACGTGGAGGGACCGCCGCTCGGGCCGCTGCTCAAAGTGCCTTCTGACGGCTAGTTAGTCCAATCGAAAGTGAAATTATATCATGAAATCAATAGATTGTTAGCTTATCGTATCCATTTAAGTTCACTAAGAGATATAAGCTTGAAATCTTCCAACATGCACCCGTGCAATTATAGCCAATCCGTTTCCACCTTTGAGAATTTGTGTAACAGGGTTACATTCTGGTTACATTTAGTTGTGTTGTGTACGTAAGTACCTTACGGTTGGGGTCAGTATTGACCGGTCCGAAAGGTTTGGACCTATTGGTTATTATAACCAATCAGGGAAGGAGCACTTGGTGGAGGTGTGGCAGCCTGCCACGTGTTGGTAAACAGGTGTGTACATTACATTTCGGCTAGGTACGAATGGTGTAAGTTCTACTTAGTATTACATATAGTTTACATAAGTTTAATTAATTTAGGCTAATTACATATTAAATATATATTCAGTTTACAAATAACACAAATCCAGCTAGACGCACGACCTCGACCGGTTGCGCGTGTTGTGAGTGTTTGTAGCCAAAAGGAATACCTCCTTTAGCTACTCCCTTTCTAAGTGAAGCCTTGTTTCGAGGCGTTAGTTAATTCTAACAAGTATACCAAGGGAAATCTTGGCCCCGAGTAAGAGAGAACTCTCTTACTAAGCCCTTTTACAAGGGCGTATCGGCTAAGTAGCGGCAAATCACCGCTTAAGGAAAGTCTTCCTCTGTGCGCTAGCCGCACCGTGCGTATACGCACCGGCTACATCTGGTAGCACTTGTCGTCAATCCAACACCTGTGTTGGTAGACGACAACATCCTCTGCAAAGGATGAATCAGGACGATTGGGATAGCCTAACTATCATCAATCAGGAAGCCTTTAACAGGCTCTTATCCATACTGGGTGACGAAGGCATGCAGCTCCTAACGGAGCAGGGCCTTGATGCCGTAAAGGCGAGGGTCAACGCTCTCATCGCCCATGAGGCGAATTTTTGAGGAAGTCATTCGACGTCCACGGGTGTGCGCCCTCCGTTGTCCTTTAAGATAAAGGAATTCACCGGTGAAAAAGGTGATAACCTTTATGTGTGGCTTTGAGAGGTCGAAACGGACTTTGCCACAGCGAATGTAATCGCTGATCACTTGCAAGTGGGACTTGAACTGACCCATCTCACGGGTAAAGCCCGTGCATGGGCGTTCACGTTTTCGGAGTCGGGCACGGACGTGTTCCCAACCTGGGAAGTCCTTAAGCAGATTTGGACATGTATGCCACGCCTGATCTGGTTTTCCAGAATCATCTGGCGTTTCATAGGTGACGTCAGGGCACTAGGGACTTGTAAACATATATCCAAGAACTGAAGATCCTGATGGCACGGATGTACGCGAAAGCGTACTCGGACGATGTGTCCATTCCGTTGTCATGAGAGGCCTGAGAGGAGGGCCAGCACGTTCGGATCTCTTCCGAAGCCGACTCTAATCCCTGGGGGAGGCGTTTAATATGGCGTTCAACGCCTAAAGGAACTTTCGTTCCTCTAGGGTGGGTCCCGAACCCATGGACATGAGTCAGGTCGAAGCGGAGGAGAAACCTCCCGCTAAGAGTCACACTGAATCTTTTTCGCAGAGATTGGAGGCGGATCTCCTGGCCATGCTGCAGCGAAATGGACCGCTGAGATGCTTCCTGTGTGGAAGCACGGATCATCTGCGGAAAAGATGTCCGAGAAAACCCCAGCGAGACTCTCGCTTTAAGGGGCCGAGGGTGGGTAAAAAGCCCTCGCCCAAGCCGTCGGGAAACAACGGCTCCCAGTAGGTGCGGGGAGCCCTACTGCGGGATCCCTCAGTGCTGTTAAACCCCAGGGTAGGGGCCGACAGCACAAAGCTCCGAGGGAAACTGTACCCGTTGCGTATACGCACGGTGCGGCTAGCGCACAGAGATAGACTTTTCCTTAAAGCGGCTTTCGCCGCTACTTAGCCGATACGCCCTTATAAAGGGCTTAGTAGGAGAGAGCTCTTCTACTCGGGACCAAGATTCCCGGGTTGGTTTACTGTAGCCTTTGCTAGTGCCTTAGCGGCAAGGCTCCCTTACTAAGGGTGTAGCTAAGGGGAGGGCTCCCCCTACGCTACGGCAATCACTACACGCACGACCGGTCGAGGTCGTGCGTCTGTAAGATAGAGTGAAATGTAAACTGAATATATTAAATATATAATTAGCCTAAATTATTTAAACTAATGTAAACTATATGTAATACTAAGTAGAACATACCAAATTCGTACCTAGCTAAAATGTAGTGTACTCCACCTGTGTACCGACACGTGGATGGCTGACACGCCACCCCCAAGGGCTTATGCCCTGATTGGTTAAAATAATCAATGTTTAAAACCTTTCGAACCGGTCAATACTGACACCAACCGTAGTGTACTCACGTACACCACCAACTAAATGTGACTCGAATGTAACCCTGTTACATCCTCCCCCATCAAGACTATTGCTTACGCAATAAACAAATTTTCGTTGGTGAAGTTCAACTGCCAGTACCTTTGGCTGACCATGAGCACCTTCAGTGGTGCTATGGAAGAAAACTATTCCGATAACTCGGAAGTGGATGCCATTGGGGAGATCTCCCCAACGGCTGGACACTTCGACAGCGCCGAACGGGGCTGTCGGTCATCCAACCCACTCCCCACGCGTGGGGAAAACGCACTAACTAGTGCGCCCCCTTTACCCACTAGGGGTGATACTTCCGGTTCGCCGCAGGTGACCACCACCAATGAACCGTCCTCGGTTCCTGAGGCTCGACGTGCCGTACGGGCACGGAAGGGGCCTCGCGACCCTCAAAAGAGGGCTAAGAACGCGGTCAAGAGGGGTTTAGCCACCTGTACCCTTGGTCCAGCGGCTATACTGCCGCGTGAAATTGCGCGCCGGAAACAACACCGGGCCAGACTGCTAACGCCTAAGCAGTTTACTGTTAAGTCCTACCGGACTCGCCTCGGGAAACAGGCACGCGGTGCCCTCGTGGATATCCTCCACGAGATTACCTTTGTTCTCTTACGGGACGAAAGCGTCGAGGACGCAGAACAGGTATTCCGCGCTTGGACGGAAGGGAGAAGCTCCTCCAAAACTTTGATGCGCTGTATAACAGCTTTTCCGAACACGACGTTCGCGTGGAGAGGGCGCTACGCTTGGCCTATTCCCAGGCCAAAGCGCAAGGGCAATTACCTGCCTCTTATTACACGCGCCCTGCTCTCGATGTTGCTGGAGAGCAGTGCAAGCACCGCATATGCCTCCGGCAAACTCCCAGCTACTGGGAGTGAAGGGGCTTCTTCGGCCCCTTTGCTTCAGGGTCGTATTTCAACCCTGTCGGAGATGTACCGACCTTTCGTGCCTTTCGGCTATCCAACTTCTCACCCTCCTCCAAGAGGGGACCCGCCTCCGGGTTCTGGTATGGCTTAAGGATACCCACATAGAAGGTTGGATGCGTACGCATCGCCTTCGGGATGTCTAAGGTATACGACAAGCCCTTTCGGGCTAGTACCTTAAAGGGGCCCACAAACCTGGGGCGCAGTTTATTCTTCAACACGTTGGAAACTGCATGTGTAGGAAGGTTTTTAGCGTTTAATAAAACACTTTCTTCTACTTTTTACGCCCTTTTGTATCGACGACCCTTGCGGTCGGCCTGTTCCTTTTGCGTGCCTTGGCGTTCCGCCATGGCGTCGCAGACGTGTCGTAAGACACTAAGGCGCGTCGATAAAAGCTTATCGATGTGCTTTCACACAGATACAGGGATGACATCAGGGAATCCTCCCCCCCTCAAGCCCTGGGCCACACACACGTGGCGTCAACGGAACCCTCGGATTTACTAATCCGTTCACGTAAAACGGGGTAAACCCCGTAGATGCATTGACCGAATTGTTTATAGCAAATTCGGCCATAGGAAGCATCTCACTCCAACCCTTTGGAGAATCCGGACATGAACTCCGGAGAATATCCTCAACAACGCGATTAACGCGTTCCGTTTGACCGTCCGTTTGCGGATGATCCGCAGAGGAAATAAGAAGCTTAGTGCCCAGCACCCTAAACAACGCTCCCCAAAACTGTCCCGTAAAACGGGGGTCCCGATCCGACACAACGGAATCGGGTAGACCATGTTGTCGAAAGACACGGTCTAGGAACACTTTCGCTGTTCCTTGTCCATCAATGGACTCTGGCACCTCCTCCAGGTGAGCCATCTTGCTCAAACGGTCTACAAAGACCAAAATGACGGTGTTACCGGCCTTATCCTTCGAAAAACCGAAGATAAAATCCATGCTAATGGATTTCCAACACTCCGTTGGAACGGACAAGCTCGCCAAAGGCGCAGCTGAACTTGCAGAGGGCTTAACCCTCTGACACGTCTCACAAGTGCGTATATACGCACCGACCCACTTATACATGTTGGACCACCAATACAAAGCGCTTAAAGCGCTGTAGGTCTTATCTAGACCTAAATGACCCCCGGTAGGGGCGTCATGTGCCTCAAATAGGACTCTATACTTCAGTTCCTCATCATGAGGAACTACCACCCGCGGAGTGTCCTCCGCGCTCGTGCTATAAAAAACCATACCGTCACAGTACCTGTAACGGTGTAAACGAGCTTTACTCGAATTGACAGAGTTGGCTCAGACGATCCAAGACCCTTTTCACCCAACGCG
>CM047580.1:17267110-17413814 GCA_026184515.1 Peronosclerospora sorghi
CGCGTTGGGTGAAAAGGGTCTTGGATCGTCTGAGCCAACTCTGTCAAGTCGAGTAAAGCTCGTTTACACCGTTACAGGTACTGTGACGGTATGGTTTTTTATAGCACGAGCGCGGAGGACACTCCGCGGGTGGTAGTTCCTCATGATGAGGAACTGAAGTATAGAGTCCTCTTTGAGGCACATGACGTCCCTACCGGGGGTCATTTAGGTCTAGATAAGACCTACAGCGCTTTAAACGCTTTGTATTGGTGGTCCAATATGTATAAGTGGGTCGGTGCGTATATACGCACCTGTGAGACGTGTCAGAGGGTTAAACCCTCTGCAAGTTCAGCTGCTCTTTTGGCGAGCTTATCGGTTCCAACGGAGTGTTGGAAATCCATCAGCATGGATTTTATCTTCGGTTTTCCGAAGGATAAGGCCGGGAACACCGGCATATTGGTCTTTGTAGACCGATTGAGCAAGATGGCTCACCTGGCGGCGGTGACAGAGTCCATAGATGGACAAGGAACAGCGAAAGTGTTCCTAGACCGTGTCTTTCGACAGCATGGTCTACCCGATTCCGTTGTGTCGGATCGGGATCCCCGTTTTACGGGACAATTCTGGGGAGCGTTGTTTAAGGTGCTAGGCACCAAGCTCCTCATGTCCACTGCGGATCATCCGCAAACGGACGGTCAGACGGAACGCGTTAATCGTGTTGTGGAGGATATTCTCCGGAGTTCATGCCCGGATTCTCCAAAGAGTTGGAGTGAGATTCTTCCGATGGTTGAATTTGCTATCAACAATTCGGTACATGCATCTACGGGGTTTACCCCTTTTTACGTAAACGGATTAGTGAATCCGAGGGTTCCGTTGACGCCACGTGTGTGTGGCCCAGGGCTTGAGGGGGGAGGATTACCCGATGTTAGCCCTGTATCTGTGCGAAAGCACATCGATAAGTTTTTATCGACGCGCCTTAGTGTCTTACGACACGTCTTCGATGCCATGGCGGAAAGCCAAGACAAGCAGAAGGAGCAAGCTGACCGCAAGGGGCGGCGTAACGAAAAAGTGTACAAATTAGGAGAAAGTGTTTTATTAAACGCTAAAAATCTTCCTACATATGCAGTTTCCAACGTGTTGAGGAATAAACTACGCCCCAGGTTTGTGGGACCCTTTAAGGTACTAGCCCGAAAGGTCTTGTCGTATACTAGACATCCCGAAGGCGATGCGTACTCATCCAACCTTCTATGTGGGTATTCTTAAGCCATAACAGAACCCTGAGGCGGGTCCCCTCTCGGAGGAGGGTGAGAAGCCGGATAGCCGAAAGGCGCGACAGGTCGGAACATCTCCGACAGGGTTGAAATACGACCCTGAAGCTCCGCAACGAGAGACTCGAGAGAGACAAGCCGCCCCTCGATGCGTTCATTCGCACTCCCTTCGTTGCTGAGTCCCTCCTGAGCATCTTGGATGCGACGGCTGTGCCGATCACAGCGCTCGTGGAAGTCACGCCTCCATAGCGCGACCCCTTCCTCCAGTGCTCGATACGGAGGGTACTCCACATTACCATGTGGAACGCCTGATGACACGATGCCATCACCGGGGTGAGACCCAGTACCTGGTGAAGTGGAAAGGTTATCCACATTCACAGAGTTCTCGGGAGTCCGAGAATCCCCTGAGGCAGGATTGCCCTGACGTCGTTGACGCTTTCGAGCGGTAGAACCCCGCTGCGAGTCAACGACCAAAGGGGCGGAAGAAGCCTCTTCACTCCCAGTAGCTGGGAGTTTGCCGGAGGCAGATGCAGAGTTTTCATTGCTCTCCGGCACCACACCGGGGGCAGGTAATTGCCCCAGCACTTTGGCCTGAGCATACGCCAAGCGCAACGCCCTCTCTATCCGAACGTCGCGTTCGGAATAGAGGTTGTACAGCTCGTCAAAGATAGGGAGACGCTTCTCCCCTTCCGCCCAAGCGCAGAATGCCCGCTCTGCATCCTCGACATCCTCGTCTTGCAGGAGGACGTAGGAAACCTCGTGGAGAGGCTCAACGACGTCACCCCGTGCCTGTTTCCCGAGGCGCTCGTTATGATTTGACAGTGAACTGCTTCGGTGTTAGCAGTCTGGCCCGGAGTTGTTTCCGGCGCGCGAGCTCACGCGGCAGCTAAGCCGCAGGGCCGGTAATATGGGAGGCTAAACCCCTCTTTACCTCGTTTTTGGTCTTCTTTTGAGGGTCACGAGGACCCTTCCGTGCCTGTACGGCATGTCGGGCCTCCTGAGCCGTGTCTGGATCATTGGTGATGGTCGCCTTAGGCGACCCGGATGCATCATCCGCAGTTGGTAGAGGTGGCGCACGCGTTAGTTCATTTTCCCATGGTGTGGGGAACGGATTGGACTGCCGACATCGCCTTTAGGCGTTATCGGAGCGGTCAGCCTTTGGGGAGATATCCCCAAGGGCATCCACCTCCGAGTGATCGGAATAGGCTCCACCCTCTTCTCGAGGAGAATCCTCAGCACTACTAAAGATGCTCATGGTAAGCCAGAAGTTCTGGCAGTTGGAGTTCTCCAACTATAATTGATTTATTGCGTATGCAATAGTCTTGATGGGGGAGGATGTAACAGGGTTGCATTTTGGTTACATTTAGTTATGTTGTGTACGTAAGTACACTACGATTGGGGTCAGTATTGACCGGTCCGAAAGGTTTGGACCTATTGGTTATTTTAACCAATCAGGGCAGGAGCCCTTGGTGGAGTCGTGGCAGCCTGCCACGTGTTGGTACAGAGGTGGTGTACATTACATTTCAGCTAGGTACGAATGGTGTAAGTTCTACTTAGTATTACATATAGTTTACATAAGTTTAATTAATTTAGGCTAATTACATATTAAATATATATTCAGTTTACAAATAACACAAATCCAGCTAGACGCACGACCTCGACCGGTCGCGCGTGCTGTGAGTGTTTGTAGCCAAAAGTAATACCTCCTTTAGCTACTCCCTTTCTAAGGGAAGCCTTGTTTCAAGGCGTTTGTTAACTCTAACTGGTAAACCAAGTGAAATCTTGGCCCCGAGTAAGACAGAACTCTCTTACTAAGCCCTTTTACAAGGGCGTATCGTCTAAGTAGCGGCAAATCGCCGCTTAAGGAAAGTCTTCCTCTGTGCGCTAGCCGCACCGTGCGTATACGCACCGGCTACAGTTTGCTTGAAAGCCAAAACTGTCTACATCCAAATTCGACACTCCTCCTGAAACGGCGCGCGCTATAGAATCCTTATTGCAAACCAATATGCTTCCGCAAATCTTGCATCCGCTGCGCACTTAGGTCCTTGGTCAACAGATCAGCCACCATTTCCAATCTCGGCACGGATGTTGCCTTGATCACGCCTTTTTTTAGCTAAATCTTGATAAACTTTAACTTGACATTAACATGCAGAAGATTCACGCTTCACGTGCTTGATAGCCACTTGGGGATCCATTTTCATCACTAGCGGTGCTTTTGCGTGCATTCTAATCTCCATAAAAAATTCTCGTATTACCAATGCTTCCTTACCGCCCACAGCGGCTGCAACAAATTGTGCTTCAGCTGTGGACAGAGCAACCATGTTTTTGTTTCTTGCACTGCCACGAATCGACAATACATTAACGAAAACAACTGCTGCAGTCACACTCTTTCTATCCATCTTGTCGGCAGCGAAGTCAGCGTCGGTGTAGCACATGATGAGAATTGGCATAGGCAATTCGTCATCGAATCTTCAGAGAATTTGTCCCTATCATATATTTAAATATAAGCTTCGCTTCCTTATAGTCGCCGAGTGTGGGTGCATGCGTACGACTCGTTGCACTGTGCACGGCAAAAAAAGCAATATCGGGCCGCGTGCGACGGGATATCCACAGTAAGATGCCAACCAAAGACTTAAAACTTCTTATACTTGGAAAAAAATTCTCTTGATTTCACCGGTAGTTGCTCCTTCAACTCCGTAATATTTTCCACATCGAGAACCGGCGTCCTTGCGGGATTAATTTTTCTAAGTTCATGCGTGATCAGGAACTCATCAATAGCAGCCTCCTTATCCATCGTGAAACCGTCCTTTGGGTTGCCTTCAATTCGTATTCCCAAGAATTTTTTCACTGTACCCAGGTCCTTCATTCCAGCACAGTCATTTCTGAGAAAAATTTATCGACCAATTCCACCGTGGTTTCGATGATCAACAGGTCGTCCACGTATGCCCCGACCAAAATAATACTAGTTTAATCGTGCTTCACAAACACAGAGTTGTCTGTAACACTTTGTGTAAACTTTAAGCAGCTGGTGCCAGGGCCGCCCAGCTTGCTTTAACCTGTATAATTTTTTCTAGTTTTGAAACCAGTTTATACATTGAATTTGCATCGAAAACTTCCAACATCTCCTCCAAAATCTACATGCATTGTGGTATTTTAGAAAAATTTCATAACCGTCTTCCGTCTTCTCTTTGGGTTAGGCACTTGGCACATCGCCATGGCGTCCCGGTACCCCCATATTTGCGACATGACAAGGATTCCTTTTACGTTGTTGATCTCCATGACCGTTGAAAACGTAAAAAAAGTAATCCTGTCCATACACCTGCTTGTCGCCCCTTGCGACAAGCCGTGCCTTGTAGCGCTCTATTGTGCTATCTGACCGTAATTCGTATTGTACCCACATAGTGGGTAATGGAATCTTTCCTGGTCGTCTTTTAATCATTATCCAAGTTCCAAGGTCTTCAAGCGACTTGAGCTCTTATTGCTTTTCCTGCTTCCACATGTCGGCATTTCTGCCTTCATGCGCCTCCCTGTACGAATTTGGATCGGGCACACCAATTCGTGGCACATTTCCACTTTTAACGTGCCCACACACTGCGTACGCATATAACGTACTTACATCAGAAATATCGCTTGCACTTCGGTATTCAACATTAGACTTCTGACTGTCTTCAATACCCGCCATATTATGTTCGTCGCGTGCAATATCCTTCCCTTCGGGGGCCATTCTTCTTCCATGTTTTCTCAAAAGCACTTACTTTAGAGGGGTCTTCTTCCTTGTTTGTCCCGATTTTCTGGGGCATTTGCAATCGTCTTAAGTGTTTTGATTCACCGGCGCTTGATTCGCTGCCGGGATTTCGCGTGGATGGCTCGTACTGTTTTGCCTTTTGGCAAGCTGCTCGAGCTCCTCCTCAGCCACGACTTTCATACTTTTCGTAATTTTGTCACTCGCCACATTGTCAAACGTTTCAATGTCGCTGACGTGGTGACTGACCATCACCACTTTGTCGTTGATTTGGATAACCTAGTACATTTTAGTTTCATCACTTCGAACCCAAAATCATAGCTCGCTCTGCATGTTTCGCGGGGGTCTTCTTTTTTTGGGTCCCTCCGAACCATGAAGGGCGATCCAAAATCACAATTTCCTTCAAAGAAGGCCTCATGCCTGTCAAAATCTCATACGGCGATAAATTGCCTGGGTTAGATCGGGTCGGTGTGTGGTTGAGTATGTATGACGCATACTCAGCCGCCTCCGTCCAATATATTAAGGGTACCCCCGACCCAAAAATCATACACCGGATCATGTTAAGAATGGTCCGGTTCATCCTTTCGGACTTCCCATTTGAGGCTGAATTACCAGCCTCCGTGAGTTGCCTGCGCAGCCCAGTTTTCTTGCAAGACAAGTCTAAGTTCTTGTATCCACCACCTCTATGGTCCGTAAAACGTGAATTTTGTACTCGAGTTCATTTTCAAATGAAGCTAAAAAATTCTCGAACATTTTCGCTTCTCTGTCATTCTTGCGAGCAGCAAAACCCGCACATAACGTGAAAAGTGATCGACAAACACCACAAGGTAACGATTCCCTCGCCTGTCGCAGTGTGATCGGACCTTTCAGGTCACTACAGATCACACAGCCGACGCGATCAATTGGCTAATTTTTCCCGGAATCCTTACTGGGTGCGCCTTCCTCGAATTATTTCCTTCCGCACAGGCCAGGCAGTTCGGTCGACCATTGTCCGTCAACTTAATGCCTGACTTGGGGTCTTTGTCCAGTTGTTCAACTGTGTCGTATGCCAAGTGATCCTACCGGACGTGTAAATGATGTAAGCTTCCTTCTTCTACATCATTTCCAGCATTGTCCGCAACCGCATTCAGGAACATATTCGAGAAACGTTGCGTACGTCCGGTTTCATTTCGGGTATCAAAAATGCCACGAAATGGAACCAAAAACTTGGATCAGAAACAAAATTTTGTTATTCCACTTTATCGAAAGAATTCCTTCACTGTCCGCTAATTTGTACCCTTTTCCCGTAACTTGTCAAGCAAAACAAAATAAGGTTCTTGGAAAGTTTGGGTGCAAAAGAAACTTCGGACAATTGTATCGTAATGGGTTCATCCCTTGGTGTACTCAGGGTTATCTTTCTGACCTTGGATACATATAACCTGCCTCCATCTGGTAGGGAGAACCCGTCGGTCGGCCAGCACTCGACTGAGTCTTCCAATAAATCCTCGTCTGCAACTAGGTGACGGCTGGCACCGCTATCAATAATCCACGTGTCCTTCTATGACACACCACTTGGCAAGAATCCAGTAGGGTCCATCGGAAATCTTCGTTGTCGACAGCACGACGGTCCGGTTCCACGATCCATCGGAATCATTTGCGTCCTTTTTGGAACAGCCTTTCTTCATTTCCTCCGCTTTTGAGGGAAATTCCACTTGATGTACCCGGGTTTTCCATACCCATAGTACTTATGTACGAATTCGATTTCGGTTACCGAATTCGCATGCAACTTGCAGGTTGCCTTCCCTTGGGTATATAGTCTTCAAGTTCCTGCGCCCAAGCTTTTAGTCCCTGTGCATGGACCAAGTGATCCATACGCACCAGATCATACTTGGCCATGATATCGATTTTCATGATGTGGGGCGCAGCAAACTTAGCAATATTCTCAACCACAAATTTCTCACTCAGACCGCATTTCCGGGCCAAAGCTACCAGATACAGGTTATTCTCGGTCCAAGTCGTTTTCGGACTCTTCTCCGAAGCAAACCACATCAAAGTCTGGTTGTGGGAGATACATACTTGAAACGCTACATTCATGTGGTCCAGGAAGGAATGTAAGAAGAGGGACATCGACCACGACGTCCCGATGTTCGCACGAAAATATTCGGCGGACGTGCCTTTTAGATGTTCCTCTAACTTGTTGACCTTTAAACGCTTCGTCCATGCAAAACCAGACGTAATCTCACGATTGACACGGCTTCCATAAACAGGTAAGAACATTGCTATAAACCCGAGCCGAGCCCCAGGTTAATCTCCACCCCGATAACTTTTCAATTCCGAGCTTCAGAATCTTGGTGCAGCCATCTTGCCCGAAACAAGGGCCATCGACGTGCTCAGCTGGTGGTGCACCCAAAGCACCCATATGTGGCGCTGCAACATGTGGATTAAGAGAGCTCTGGCCACATTTCCACGCTGCGCCCCACCAATTTTGATCCCACAATCACCATTCAGGTCGTTCAAGGTCATTTGCTGATCGAACGGACCATAATTTTTAGAGTCTCCCGGAACACACTGTCCCGGGCAGCAACAGGGGAGTCTTACGTCGACACGGAAGCTGTGCTCACACCTACATTCAGCCTTTCGCTTCCTCCACAGGCACAAGCCGTGTCTGTACTTCTTTTAGGATGTCCAGGATGGCCTGGAGGACCACACCATGGTCCACGCCCACATCATCACTCCGTGTCGCTATCATCAATCATCTTTATTCCACAAAAGAAGATAGAAACAATTTTCCAAACAAAAAACGAGAAATAACTCCAGTAACCCTCTAAGAAATAAGGAGACTTCCACTTTAGAGAGAAAAAACGTGATTCCACACGAGAAACTCCACTCGAAAATTACTACCTTTAAAACCACTTCAGACAATTCAGCGCACTTGGGCTCATAACCTATTGCGAGAAACGCTGCGTCTAATGTAAGGAATGTAAGCAGCCAGGTCAGGTTCACTACCTTACCCGGCTGTTTTAGTCAGGTAGTAGGCGCTGCGTAGGACGTGGAGGGACCGCTGCTTGTGCCGCTGCTCGAAGTGCCTTGTGACTGCTAGTTATTCAGATCGAAAGTGGATTTATATTATGGAATTTAAAATATTTTTAGCTTATCATATCAATTTAAGTCCACTAAGCGATATAATCTTGAAATCTTCCAACATGCACCCATGCGATTATAGCCAATCCGTTTTCACCTTTGAGAGTTTGCTTGAAAGCCGAAATGGCTACATGCATATTCGAAAGGTGCCAATGTTGATGGATAGCCAAAAGAGGGATTGCTTCACCGACCATCGCATATTCCTGTATCTTGTGCTTGCATGGCCCGAACAACGCGGTAATGTTGCCACTGCAGATCCCCATGTCGTTATTAATAATCAAACCGGTGTTGCTGATAGAGTTTGTTCAATGCATGCAACGAGACTTTTCGCACAAGATTGCGTAGGCAAGGAATTCGATGCTCTAGATTTTGGCCTACAAAGCTAACTAAAAACTGCAGTCCCAGGTAAAAAGCGTTCATTATGCAACACTCAGTATTTCTTGAACTTAACAGGTATGGGGGACGGACAAGAATGTAATCAACCATTTACGAGTTCCTCGTTCTAAACACTATAGTTACAACAGTTTATCGACCTCTTCTTTGCTAATTATTGCCGCTAATGCACAAACCATCATAGAAAGCACGTAGCCAAGATACATTTGAGGTGAAAGAATCCGAATGACACTTCCACTTGCGTTTTTGACCAAAAAAGAGAGAACATCTCAAAAGCACTATCACGAACTGATGTCTAATTGGAGACAGTGTACGATTACCTTCACCAATTCTTCTAAAAACGATATATCTCCCATCGAAAGATAAACAGGATGGAGCTCATCAAAATTTCCATAGCAATTGGTACAGCTCTAGCCGGGAGCCAATATCCAAGAGAAGAAACCCGGGCAGAGTTTGTACAATGTTGATATAAAGATAGTCATCATCACATCCGCTTGTCCGCCAAAATGCGCATGGCCATAGGGTTAGAACTATCTTGATTGCTTGAGTCCCTGCACTATCGACAAGCTCGAAAGGTGTGCAGTTTATACAGATACACGACCGGTTTAGGTCCCAACATACACGATCGATGGCCGTAGAGGATCTGCAGCAAGACTGCAAAAAGATTGCCGCCCTGGCAACTCGTACAGTACTGGAACTTATCTAGGTGTGGGGCCGTCCACGATAATGTGGCGAAGCGGACTCAAGAATTTTGGTCGCTTTGTGCCAGCAGCACACCAATCGGCTTATCGGCGATCGGATTGGTGGAAATCAAGGAGGCTTTTAAGCCTATCGTGTGCGAGGGGTGTAAAGAACACGGATTTTGGTAAGTCACATGATATTGCGTGTACTTACATATTTTCATGTTTGTACATATTGGGGACCATAGGGAGGATAGGATTGGTTTGTTTAGGTTTTGCCGAGTTTTGGGTTTTTCTTGGTTTTGGTTTTTGCCGTCTTTGGCCTTTAACTCAACAAGAAGTCGTTTCTTTAAGTACGCTAGTCGCCTCTGAACGCCGCAGAGTGTCTGAGAGCAGAGGGTCGAGCAATCCCCTCCAGCTCGTTATACCCGGCCGGGACGCGTTACAGGCGCACTTGGCCCGCCGGAAGTCCCTCGACGGGAGTACACATTGGTCGGCTTCACAAGTTCAAGTTACACACGTTTGGAACGTGTAATCAAGTATTGGATAGTTACGTGGAGATATCGTTCGTGGAGTTTATCACGTTCTCATTGGATCTCTATGTTGGAGTATTAGACTTTTATTCTCGTATTGGTTGGGCTCTCCGATCGGTTAAGCGATATGCCCTTTGAAGTATATTTACTTGGCGTATAACTAGTCTGCCCGTACCCAGGGTGAAGAGTTCCGCCCAGGGTACACCACTCAGCACGGTCTCACATTTTTAGACCCCACATCTATTCCCAGCGACAATCCACCGAGTGTGTAACCAGCCCATTCCATCGGGTACACAAGGTGAGATGACGAAAGAATTGGACCAGGCGTCCTATGCTGATGATCGGTCGTCTGCTAGCAGCGGACGATAAGATCGGATCGTAGGCGAAGGTTCGCGGGGTACCCCCCCCATGTAAGCTGGAAGGCCGGGAACGATGGTGGTCAGGTTCTCGACACTACGGTGTTCGATTTTGAACTTGACTCCACCACAATGGTCCGCGTGCCCGGATTCGAACCAGGGATATCACCGCAGCGATATTCAGCAAAGAATTGACTACAATGAATTGAATGTGGAATCGTTCTGGAGAGGACATAAGGAACGGCTATTGCCTTATGTTCTCGTTGTCGATAAGGATGGCGATGTCCAATCTGGCCGGGTGGAGGACCAGATCGGGATTAATAAGTTTTTTCCTCCCCATAAGGCTCCCACTGGAGCCGATCGGGACTATAGCAGGTCTTTCTATAGTTACGGAAAGGATCAAGACTTTTGTCCTGATCCTATGCATTTGAATGAGTATTTTGACGAAAAGAAAATAAAAAGTGAAAACGACTTGGAGGCTGATCGGGACGATCCAGTCCACCCTCCCAAGGTTCCCAAGCAGAGGCTCAGAATGCCGTCCGAGGAAGACGACTTGGAAGAAAAGTCGCAGGTCGGGGATGGGGTCATCAAAGAAGAAGACCTGACCAGGATGTATTACATCCACGAGTTGAAGCGATTTATTCGTGAAGACCAGGTCATGCGAATTATAGACCCCCAGATCCCCGATCGCCTTCTCGGACCCACCACCGAGCCGATCCAAAGCGATCGGCCGTTGATATTGGTGAAGAACCTGCTGGAGATGTTGGCCGAGGTCGGCATGAAAGTGCGAAACCTCGACAACGTGCAAAAACTGTTCTATCTGGACACTTGGAAGCTGTAGATGTCGATGTCGACCCTCCATGATCATTTGGTGCCGTTGGTGTGGGCGGTTTGCCGCCCAACTCCCACCGTGGAATTGAAGGCCGCTGAGGCCATGGCAGCATACGATGATGTGTGCTCCGATGATAAGTCGCTGTATCAGTCTCCACCTTCCCCTAATAGCTAATCGGAGTTGGAGGTCGGTGTTGAGCGGATGACCATGGGGGCGGATCGTACCCCATGGGAGCATAAAAAGGACGTGCGGCAGCAAGGGGCTGCATGCCGGTCGGGGCCTCAGGAGCCCCCACAGGTTTCAGTACCTCCAAAGGAGGATACCAACACGCTTCCCATGACCCAAGCTAACGTCCAAGTCATGTTTGAGGCAATGATGGAGCGTTTCATGGGAGACCGATGCCGATCGCCTCCGCGCCCGCATTCCCAGTACCTATCTGCCCGGAAAAATGTCAATATTTGCCGGGATGTTGATATGGATCAGTGGAATCAACGGATAAGGCTACCCGAGGTGGAAAACCAGTTGGCAGAGGAAGACGCAAGCCGCAGACAGCCCAACCGCGCCGATCAAGCAAGAATAGCGATTACGACATGGAGTCTATCGGCGATCCGGATGACCAATATGGGTCAGACGGTGCAGGGGCGGGCAGAACGCGCATGGCTAACCTAGACTCTACGACCGCTTTTGATCTCGGATCTACTGCGATCCCACGCATTCGCATGGCTGCGACCACGGATCTCAAGGATTTCACTGGCAAGGACGCCGAAGAGGAGCAAGCCAGATCGTGGTTTGGTCGGGTCAAGTCTGCTTTCTTACGGGATCATACATCAAAAAATGAACGGTGTCTGATCTTCAGGGATCTGCTGAAAGAACCGCTGCGAATTGGATCCAACAGTTGGGTCGGGATGTCCGATCTGACTGGGATCTGCTATGTTCAGAATTTGAGGGGCAGTACTGCAACTCCGGATTTTCTACCGACCGAAAGTATCACCATATGCAGAAGAGGGGCGACGAGACGCCGATCGAGTATTTGCACCGTCTGAACGTGTCTGCAATTTGCGCCGGGATAGTGATCAAGGAAGGCAACCCGCCGACCGGTGCCGCTATGGAGCACGTGGGTCACTATATTAGTACCCTTGATGACCAAGAGCTGGCAGATCAGCTCACTCTGCTGCGCCTAAAGGATGTGAAGGAAGTAGAGCAGACGTTGCGGACGCTGCGACATTCGCGCAGTATGAGGGCGAAGGTCGCCGTTGGATCGGGTCGCTACAGATCGAAGACCAAGACCTACCCTGTGAAGAGGCCCTTAACCAGATCGGCCCGTGCTGTCAAGGCGATTGTGACTGAAGACAGCACCGGGTCGGAAGAGGAAAGTAGCGGCCTGTCCAGTCGGGAGTAGGATGAGGACCAGTGTCGCCACGTTTTCATCACGGAACTTGCCCCAAGAACCAGATCGGCGCCTAACCAGGCAGATCGGAAGGGCAGGAGCGGGAACAAGTCCGACCCGGACCGACCTCGCAAGAAGTGTCCTCACGGCAGGTCGATCAAGCATGACGGTGGGGACTGCTGGAAAAAGTTAACATGCAAGAAGTGTGAAAGACGCGGCCACCCCACCGATCACTGCCTTTTTGTGTGCAAGTCATGTGGAGAGATCCACGAGGCCGGCCAGTGCAAGATTGAAGAGTTTTTCAATCTGATGCGCAAATGGTATGTGCCGAATAAGCACGCGGGGATGCTTCCACCAGACGTGGAAAACATGTTAAACTAGAACGCTCGCCAGGTTGGAATCTGGATCGAGCCGAGAGGTATATGTTTGCATTCTATGCATATGTCGGCAAGGAGAATAAAACCGACAATACCTGTTCTGTTCTCATTGCATCGATCGGGATCATCCGGTCTACAATCTCACGACCGATGAATATTACCGATCGAAGGTGGTCATGCAGTTGGATCTGCAAAAAAACTAGACCAATGATCTATTACGCTTTCTTTAAAGGATGACTGCTTCCAAGTCTACCTATTGGTTGTAATTATTTTTTTACTTCCTTTTTCACTTAGAATATTATTTAGAGACCTTAGCAATCAATCTGGGCTGTACGTGAACATTTTATATATCAAAATTATTTTTAAAAAATCGATATAATATTTAAAAATATTTTTCATTTATTAATTTTCTTAATTTTAATAAAAAATATTTATCGGAGAATTCATTAATGAATATGCAATTTTGCCGGGGGAGTCTCGCGGATACTGGAAGTGTCATGCGCCCGACAAATGGTTTAAGCAGGAGAAAGCCTGTGGTAAGATTAACAACCAGAAGGCGACGATGTTGTTCGACTCTGGGGACGAAGTCTCGATTATAGACTCCGCCTTTGCTCGTAATGTCGGATGTCGTATAGACGATACCCAGATACAAGAATGCGTTGGAATTGGGGAAAATTCTTACATGACCGAAGGAAGGACGCGCGTGAAGATCACTCTATCGGGTTCGTTGGTCTACCTCTTCAGCGCTCGGGTCGGCAGCTGGCCGGTCAGGATGCCCTGTTAGGCATGGATTGCATGGTGCCGGCGGGTATTCGCCTGGATTTGTCTCATGGAGTGCTTACACTCCCGGATGAGGTCCAGATCCAGTTAGATGGTCGGCGGCCCCTATACGGATCCCACACCGATCTGTTCAGGTGGGACAAAGATGTAACCATTCCAGTCGTCCAATCCGCTGATACCCCGGTCGACAAAGGTTTTCGATCAAGGAAGTTATGGGTGACCAGGGGCGATCGGTGGGTGTCGACCTTTGTGAAGAGAGACGGCCGATATGATTTTGTTCGAGTCACTAATATCGGTGACAAGCCTCTTACACTCGACAACAATACTATTGTTGGCATGAGGCCGGCGGAAGGGAAGGTGCCAAGAAAGGCCGGGTTCGTCTCGATCGGATCTAGACGGTATGTCGAGTGGCAGAACTTGGCATACCAAGCGACCACCGATCTGATCAGCGATGATGGGCCGGTGGAAGAAGATACCTCACCTACGGTGGAACGACCCAGCTATGTAACCCCAAAGAAGATGTTAATTCGAAGAAAGGCAGCGCAGTCGCCGGACACGGTGGACCATCAAGCAGATGAGCCAAGGTTCGTCAACATGGTGGCGTCACAAGAACAGGCGACAGCGGAGCCGGAAATAGAAAAAAGGGAACATGGGATTGCTGGGGAGGACCACGATGGCGCGCCTAAGCAGATCGATGTCGTTGAAAGGCAGCCCGCCGATCGGGAACAGCAGTGTTCAACCGATCAGGACGGTTTGGGTGATATTTCCCCGGAAGACGATCAAGTTTGTATACATGAGAGCGGGGAGAAATATATTCAGGAGCTGGAGAGCCAGATGGCAGTCCTCCCTGAAGCGTCTGCCGATCCGCCCGAAGTCACCTTGGACGATCAGCAACTGGGTGATCGGGATGTCAACAGTCTTGACCAGATCGATCAGCTAAAGAAGATCATATGGAAGAAGAAACATCTGGTGATCGTAAAAGGCAATGCTTTACCCCCTGCTGCTCGCGGAGCGATCTTTGACATCGATGTTGGTGATGACAAGCCGATCGCCCAGCGATGCCGACGTGTGGCGCCACAGTACCGTGAGAAATTGTCTGATCTGATTAAAGGAATTTTGGCTACCAAGATCATCAGACAGTCGACCTCGCCATGGGCCTCACCGATCGTGATCGTGATCAAGAAGAACGGTGTCGACATCAGGTTGTGTATAGACTATCGGTTGGTAAATCGGTTGACCAAGCTTATGGTGTACCCGATGCCGCTGGTCAGCGATCTACTAGAAGACCTTGACAAGACTCTGTGGTATTGCTCACTAGACATGGCAAGTGGATTTTGGGTGGTTTCGATGACCGATCAGGCTCGCGAGATCTCCGCATTTGTTACGCCGTTCGGTCTGTTTGAGTGGAACCGTATGCCGTTCGGGTTGAAGAACGCGCCCCAGATCTACCAGAGGCTGATCGACAACGCACTGTATGGACATTTCAAGATCAGCACCGATCAGGACCTCACCAAAAATTATGATGTATTTACAGATGGTGAACCTGACCGGGAAAGGAGACCGTCCGTTCTGGGAAGGCGATCGTATATCGACGACATTCTGATCCCTGCCTCGTCATGGAGCGATTTGTGCGAGAAGGTCGAACGTTTGTTGGAGACATGCGATCGCTGGAACCTTCGATCAGTGCTGTGAAAAGTTATTGGGGCATGTCCAAGGTCGCCTATTTGGGTCATATGGTGTCGATCAGTGGGCTGGAGGCCAATCCCAAAGATTTGGAGTCACTAAGCAACCTCCCGTTTCCCAGATCGCTGAAGGCAATGCAGTCCTTCCTAGGGAGTCTGAATTACTACATCCGCTTCATTGAAGACTTCGCGGTCTACGCGGCCGTGCTGTACGATCTCCCGGCAGTCGACTAACATATGTTGCGCGAAGGAGATCGGGCAACTTTACGAGAGGGCTGCGACTCCGATCTGCCTGCAGATTTTTCGCCGGTGGAGGCAGATGACCACATGAAGCGTGCACAGGTTGCTTTCGGTATGCTGAAGGCCAAGATGGCGACGGCACCGATTCTCAGGCACTTCGATCCGAAAAAAAAACGATCGTCATTGTGTATGCTAGTAAGTGGGCCATTTAGGCCACTCTAGTACAAGAACATGATGGGGTGTACCACCCAGTCACTTTTACGAGCCGGACATTTAAGCCGAACGAGGTCAACTATGGGATCGTCGAAAAAGAAGTTCTGGCTTTACTAAGGATCTTGGATGTGTGCTACAACCTACTGGTCGGCCGATCTGTAAAGGTCCTTTCAAGAAAGTTGACATTGGCCTGGTTATTATCAGCCAATGGGATGGACGGTCGGCTCGGCAGATGGTCAGCTATCTTCTCGCAGTGGTCTCTCGAGGTCGTCAAGTGCACCAAGGGAGAGGATGAGATATTGGGCACATTAGCTGCCAGTATCACCCCTCGGTCTGAAGTGGATGAGGCTTTAGTGGAGATTGCCCCAAGGAAGCAACCTCGACAGTCAATCTCGCGGCCGCCGCCGACCGTCGATCAGGATGAGGAACTCCTGGTCTTGAGTTTTGACGGGTCGGCCAGCGTGAAGCAGAAGGTCGGCTCCTATAGTGCTATACTGTGGAAGTTACCACAATGGTCTATAGTCGCAGCCGCCACCGATTTCACGCCTGACATAACGGTCAACGAGGCAGAATATCGGTAGCTCCTTCTATGGCTCGATCTGCTGGCATCACAGAAGAAAGGTCGGATCATCATATGTGATGACTCCAACCTAGTGATAAGGCAGATCACCGGGGAGATCGACTGTAAGTCACCACGGCTGAAGTTGTTAAACGATCGGGTGATGAAGGCGCTCGAAGACTATCCCGACCACGAGCTATTGCACGTGAAACGGGATTTGAGCAGAAGCGCCGACCACCTCGCGACCCAAGCTATGCGGGACCAGATCGGCGTGACGATCACCGAGGAGGCCGTTCTACTTGAACTTATGGACATAAACAGGATACCGGAGTTGATCAAGCTTAAGGACAGCCCCGATCAGGTACATGTGATGGCGGCGACTAGATCGCGAACTCAGTAGTCTCGCCGATCTTTCCCGAAAGAAAGGCTGAGTGAGTGCGTTGTGCAACAGCTAAGGGCGGGACGGATCCTCAAAGCGCAGGACGAAGAAGAGTGGATTGTCAACCTGAAAGCCTATCTGCGCGGTGAACTGTCCAAGTTAACGAATGATCAAGCGAAAGATTGTGCTAAGATCGCGGACAGTTACGATGTGGATGATAATGGATTGCTATATTACTGCCGTGACGTTGACCAAGACAGTGCCGATCGATATCGACTGGCTAAACTGGTGATCCCTGAATTGCTACAGCCGGATGTCCTTCATAACTACCATGTGAGTCTAGAAGGGGGACATCAGGGCATAGGCGGGACATACCACAAGATCAGGGCCCACTTTCACTGGAGAGAACTTTTTCGGAGCGTGCAGAAATATGTGATCTGTTGCACAGATTGCGAGACCGGAAAGGGTAGACCGATAATAAAAAAAATCAAGGGGCGATCGCCCGGGAATATCGAGGCTGCCTCCCCTTTGCAGGTGATAGCAATGGAACACATACCGTCTCTGCCCAGATCGACACGCGGCAACACTGAGCTGCTGATATGGGTCGACCTGTTCACTGGTCTGGTGATCGCAAAGGCTAGTGCATCCCGATCTGCGGAGCAGATAGCCCAGAGTTACGAGGAATGCGTGTTCAGAAGGTTCGGCGCCAGCGAAGTTATTAGACACGATCGGGAACCCGGTTTTATGGCTGAGGTGTTCCGATCGTTAAATAACATGCTAGGCCAGAAGCAGAGCGCGACGATGGCATATCGTCCGCAAGCGAACGGATCGGCTGAACGCATGGTGCAGACAATAACAAGGGCGATTAAGATGTATGTTGCCGATCCATACCAACGTGACTGGGATGAGTATGCAGAGAGACTGGTATTTGCACTCAACTCTTCAACCGATCGGGTCCGACGAGAAACGCCTTTTTATCTGGCGTATGGATGGGACCCTCGATCGACACTTGAAGCGGCGATACCGATCAGCTGCACTCGGACTCGCAACCGTGATGCCCGTCTTTGGCGCATGCAGGTCCAGAAGCATTACCAGCATGAGAAAGAAGTCGTCAACAAAAAGTTGCGTCAGGCCACGCAAGATCGAGCTGATCGGAATAACGATCAGGTCTGCCCTCATGGTATTGAACCAGGGGAGAGGGTATGGTTATACCTCGATTGGGTCAAGGAAGTATATGCAAAGAAGTTGGCTCATATGTGGCACGGTCCTTTCCGTTTAGCAGAGCTGATCGGTGAGCACGCTTCCCGTCTGATCACGATCGGCACATATTACACAGTTTTTACGATCGTGCATGTGTCCAAGCTGAAGCTGGTCAGAGAATTCCCCGATCGGCCTAAATCGCCCTGTCTGGTGGACGAATCGGAGAGGTCGATTTTGATGAGGCTCTGCTTCCGGAGGACATTTGGGAAAGGCCATTGGAAAAGGACGAATTCGAAGTGGAAAAGGTGCTGGATGTCCGATCGGTCAAGAAGACCCGTTTCGGCCGCACCCACCGAGAATATCTGGTCCGCTGGAAGGATCATGATGAAGAAACTTGGATCGACGAACTCGACCTAAATTGTGGAGCACTGCTACGAGAGTTCGAGCGAGAACGAGTCAGTCGGAATCGCTTCGCAGTGATGCAGACCCACGAAGATCAAGACACACAGTAGCGCCGATCAGTATATGGATCGGTGTGAAGATGTGTGAGGTCAGAATTTTGTGAATTTGTGATGAACTGTGATGAACCGTGACAAACTGGAGTAGTGGAATGAAGAAAGTGGTGATAATTTTCGCGATGTGGATGGAAACTGTATATGATAACGTGTTGGTACAAGTTCGGAGAAAGTGATGAAATTGGTCAAGTGATTGGATGGTCAGGAATGTGAAAAGAATGATGACATGTATTACAAATTATCTGGTCATCTAACTGCTGCATCAAGGATCACTATCGCCCCACAGACGGGCGATAGTCAACGCCGGATGTTCTTCGATCTGGTACTGGTACTGATTGCGCCAGGGCTCCTTCCGATCGATCTGCGCCAAAGCGTCCTTGAGGTCGGTGACCGTCTCGTCACAATGAAGACCGGGATACCAGGCGCCGTCTTCAGCTAGCACCCCGGCTTTCTAAACCCGAAGCTTGGCCATATGGATAACCACAGGATACAAGAAGATATCGAGGTCGCATTCGCGGTCCAGCATCCCTCCCAGAACAAATTGGCATAGGGTCTTCCAGGCCTCGCCTGCCCGATTCTGGCGCCTCTTTCGGTTTCTCTGGAACAATATCAGGCCTTGATCATGTTGCACTCGACCAGGAAGCACTAGATAGTGCGTAGACTCCCAGATGGATTGGCTGTAAGTCTCGTTGAAATCCTTCACTCGACCTAGGAACGAGTCGATCCACGCAGTCGACGCAAACATGGACCCCAGCTTGGGGCGGACGTATACCTTCCATGGCTCATCTTCGTACAGACAAGCGATTTGTGATACTGTGACCAGGTCCGCCCGCCATGCAGAAGCTTCAGGAGTCTTGGGAGCTGGAGGAAAAATCCAGGAGTCCGGGCGTGACAGAGAACGAGATAATATATGCTTGGTCAGGGCAGACTGGTACAAGCTACCGATCTGCCACGATGACCATGGCGAAGTGGCATCCGAAGTCAGAGATGGGAGAGGCCGACCTCCAGCCAACAACCCTTTCAATCGGGCGTGCTTGTGCAGCCCAGATGTGCCGGGCTGGAACGAAGGTACAGATCCGGTCTACCCGCACGTCGGTGCAGCAACATCACCCTGGGAGCTGATCGGCTTATTATCCCCCGATGCGGGCTTAGCAGGAACGGAACCTCGGCGTTTATCGGATAGGGACTTGGATAACGCAGTCATCAAGAATTCGGAATCGCTCGATCCGCCCCCGAGTCCTCTCCGGTGAAACACCTCTATGCACTTGGTGTGCGCGGCACGGAGGCGCGAGGGCGCACGAAATTTGGTGGCGATAGACGCGTCATCTGCGACCGATTTGGGGCTTGGGAGATGCGCCGGAGTCTTGGCTTTCTTCTGGGACACAGCGCGCTTCTCCTCGGGTTCGGAGTCGCGCGCTATTCCCCGCACCCTTGAGCTCTTCGGCGCGTCTTTACGTTTTTTGGACTTGGAAGTTTTCAAAATTTTGGGTGGGTCACTTTTGGCCAATGAGTGGCGTCGGGTCCGCTCTTGATGCAGACCGACCAGAACGGCAGATGCAGACCGGTCAGAATTAGAGCGGGCAGACGGAAGCCGGTGCAACAAGTCAGTCAACTGCTGGTAGCATCGATTTACGGCCGACCAGCGACGCTTTGATTCCTGGGTCCAGGCGTTCGATCGGCTCTGGAAGGACTCGACCTTCCCGATCTGCTCTCGGACCAGAACCTGTAACTCGCTGATCTGCCTCTCCAGGTCACCATGTTGGGTGCGGAGTAAGGTCCGATCGGACTGGTCCTCCAACATATGTGGGTCGACCACCGCGAGCTGTTACAGGTGCGATCGGTAGGTCTCCAAGCGGGATAGATCATGTCGTGCTCCGATCATCCCGTCCAAGATCGGTCGGAGTTGATCGCGATGATCATGATACTGCCGATCAGCCGTGAATAAGGCGTCGAATGTTTTGTCGATATCGGCGGGCAATTGATCTACATGCAAAAAAGGGTCAGACCAGACCCTAGATGGAAACAGACAGATCGACCTACCTCGCGTTGCTTGTTGGGCGATCTGGGCCCGGAGATGTGCGTTTTCAGCAGTCACCTCCTGCAACTTCGCGGACATGGGGATCAACGTATCCACCTCCTTCCGCAGTTGAAGGAGTGAAGAATTCTTGGTGTCTAACTGGGACTGGAGCTCACGGACCGTTTTCCTGAGCCGATCGGCCTCTAACTGATGCCGGTCCGGTGTATCGGACCCGGGAGTGCTGAGTAGAGTGCTGAGAGGGCTGTCAGATCGGGCCGATCTGGTCGGCGAACCAATATGGGGCGATGAAAAACACAGGTCACCTGCAGCAAAGAAGTTCAAGGGAAGTTACAAGACGATCAGGTGTGCAAGGCAAGTATCCGGCGAAGTTGGATTCGGAGATCCGTCCATTGGTGAAGTCCGCTTCTGTGAAGATCTGGAATATGATGAGATCGGGCCGCTATCGTTGCGCAGCTGCGACCAGACTCAGGGGCGGCTGTGGCGAAGCGGACCCAAGAATTTTGGTCGTTTTGCGTCAGCAGCACACCGATCGGCTTATCGGCGATCGGATTGATGGAAATCCAGGAGGCTTTAAGCCTATCATGTACAAGAGGTATCAAGAACACGTATTTTGGTAAGTCACATGAGATTGCGTGTACCTACATATTTTCATGTTTGTATATACTGGGGACCATAGGGGGTAGGGAGTTTAGTGTTGGTTTTGGTTTCGCCTGCTAAGAGCGTTTTTTTGTTTTACGTCTTAATTGTTGGGCCTTTAACTCAGCCGGAGGTCGTTTCGCCTTGTAAATCAGTCGCCTCTGCACGCCGCAGAGTGTTTGGGAGCGGAGGGTCGAGTAATCCCCTCCATCTCATTATACCCGGTCGGGACGCGTCACAGACGCACTTGGCCCGCCGGAAGTTCCTCGAAGGGAGTACACTTTGGTCGGCTTCCCAAGTTCAAGTTACGCACTTTTGGAACGTGTTATTAAGTCTTTTGGGTTGTTACGTGGAGATATCGTTCGTGGAGTGTATCACGTTCTCATTTGGATCTCCCTATTCGATTATTGGAGTGTTATTCTCATATTGGTTGGGCTCTACGATCGATTAAGCGATATGCCCTTTGGAGTATACTCACTCCAAGTATAACTGGTATACCCGTACCCAGGGTGAAGAGTTCCGCCCAGGGTGCATTACCCAGCACGGTCTCCCGCCTTTAGACCACATGTCAATTCCCAGCACCGATCCACCGAGTGTGTTACCAGACCATTCCATCGGGTACACAAGGTGAGATGAAGAACAAATCGGACCAGGCGTCCTGTGTTGATGATCGGTCGTCTGTCAGCAGCGGACGATCGGATCGGATCGTGGGCGAAGGTTCGCGGGGTACCCCCCCGTAAGTTGGACGGCCGGGCACGATGGTGGTCAGGTTATCGACACTACGGTGTTCGATTTTGAACTTGACTCCACCACACATGCTAGGCCAGAAGCAGAGCGCGACGATGTCATATCGTCCGCAAGCGAACGGATCGGCTGAACGCATGGTGCAGACAATAACAAGGGCGATTAAGATGTATGTTGCCGATCCAGACCAACGTGACTGGGATGAGTATGCATAGAGACTGGTATTTGCACTCAACTCTTCAACCGATCGGGTCCGAGCAGAAACGCCTTTTTATCTGGCGTATGGATGGGACCCTCGATCGACACTTGAAGCGGCGATACCGATCAGCTGCACTCGGACTCGTAACCGTGATGCCCGTCTTTGGCGCATGCAGGTCCAGAAGCATTACCAGCATGAGAAAGAAGTCGTCAACGAAAAGTTGCGTCAGGCCACGCAAGATCGAGCTGATCGGAATAACGATCAGGTCCGCCCTCATGGTATTGAACCAGGGGCGAGGGTATGGTTATACCTCGATTGGGTCAAGGAAGGATATGCAAAGAAGTTGGCTCATATGTGGCACGGTCCTTTCCGTTTAGCAGAGCTGATCGGTGAGCACGCTGCCCGTCTGATCACGATCGGCACATATTACACAGTTTTTACGATCGTGCATGTGTCCAAGCTGAAGCTGGTCAGAGAATTCCCCGATTGGCCTAAATCGCCCTGTCTGGTGGACGAATCGGAGAGGTCGATTTTGATGAGGCTCTGCTTCCGGAGGACATTTGGGAAAGGCCATTGGAAAAGGACTAATTCGAAGTGGAAAAGGTGCTGGATGTCCGATCGGTCAAGAAGAACCGTTTCGGCCGCACCCACCGAGAATATCTGGTCCGCTGGAAGGATAATGATGAAGAAACTTGGATCGACGAACTCGACCTAAATTGTGGAGCACTGCTACGAGAGTTCGAGCGAGAACGAGTCAGTCGGAATCGCTTCGCAGTGATACAGACTCATGAAGATGAAGATCAAGACACACAGTAGCACCGATCAGTGTATCGATTGGTGTGAATATGTGTAAGGTCTGAATTATTGTGAATTAGTGTGATGAACAGTGATGGACTGGAGTAGAGGAGTGACGAACGTGGTGATAATTTTCGCGATGTGGATGGAAACTGTTTGTGATAACGTGTTGGTGCAAGTTTGGAGAAAATGATGAAATTTGGTCAAGTGATTGGATGATCAGAAATTTTAAAAGAATGATGACATGTATTATGAATTATTCTGGTCAGCTAACTGCCGCATCAAGAAGCGCAATCACCCCACAGACGGGATATAGTGAACGCCGGATGGTCTTCGATCTGGTACTGGTTCTGATTGCGCCAGGGCTCCTTCTGATCGATCTGGACCAAAGCGTCGTTGAGGTCGGTGACCGGCTCGTCACAATGAAGACCGGGATACCAGGCGCCGTCTTCAGCTAGCACCCCGGCTTTCTAAACCCGAAGCTTGGCCATATGGATAACCACAGGAAACAAGAAGATATCGAGGTCGCATTCGCGGTCCAGCATCCCTCCCAGAACAAATTGGCATAGGGTCTTCCAGGCCTCGCCCGCCCGACTCTAGCGTTTCTTCCGGTTTTTCTGGAATGAGATCAGGCCTTGCTCATGTTGCGCTCGATCAGGAGGAAGCACTAGATAGTGTGTAGACTCCCAGATGGATTGGCTGTAGGCTTCATTGAAGGCCTTCACCAGACCTAAGAACGAGTCGATCCACGCAGTCGACGCAAACATGGACCCCAGCTTGGGGCGGACGAACACTTTCCATGGCTCATATGCATACAGACGGGCGATTTGTGGTGCTGTGACCAGGTCCGCCCGCCATGCAGAAGCGTCAGGAGCCTTTGAAGCTGGAGAAAAAAGCCAGGAGTCTGGACGCGATAGAGACCGGGCTAGTATCTGCTTTGTCAGGGCTGATCGGTACAAGCTACCGATCTGCCACGATGACCATGGCGAAAAGGCATCTGAAGTCAGCGATGGGAGAGGTCGATCTCCGGTCAACAACCCTTTCAATAGGGCGTGGCGGCGCAGCCCAGATATGCCGGGCTGGAACGAAGGCACCGATCAGGTTGACTCGCGCGTCCGTGCAGCACCATCACCCCGGGAGCTGATCACCTTATCAGCCCCCGACACAGGCTTCGCAGGAACGGGACCTCGGCGTTGATCGGATCGGTACTTGGATAAAGCAGTGATCAAGAAATCAGAATCTCCCGATCCATTCCCCGAGTCCTCTCCGGAGGAGATATCTATACGCTTGGTGTGAGCAGCGCGGGGCGTAAGGGTGCATGCGATCTGATGATGATAGACGTGTCACCTGCGTCCGGTCTTGGGCTTGGGAGATGCACCAGCGTCTTGGCTTTCTTCTGAGGCACCACTCGATTCTCCTCGAGTTCGGAGTCGCGCTCTATGCCCCGCGCCCTTGAGTCCTTCGTCGCGTCCTCACGTTTCTTGGAAGCTTTCGGAATTTTGGAGTGCTTACTTTTAGCCAATGAGTGGCATCGTGTCCGATCCTGGTGCAGATCGGTCAGAGCGGCCGATGCAGATCGGTCAACGCTAGAGCCTGCAGCCGGACGCCGGTGCAAAAAGTCGGTCAACTGTTGGTAGAACCGATTTACGGCCGCCCAGCGACGGTCTGACTCCTGGGTCCAGGCGTCCGATCGGCTCTGGAAGGACTCGACCTTCCCGATCTGCTCCATGACCACGACCTGCAACTCGCCGATCTGCCTTTCCAGGTCATCATGTTGGGTGCGGAGTAAAGTCCGATCGTACTGATCCTCCAACCTCTGCCGGTTGACCACCGCGAGCTGTTCCAGGAGGTGTGACCTGTAGGCCTCCAAACGAGACAGATCATGCCGTGCGCCGATCAGCCCGTCCAAGGCGGATCGCAGTGGCCATGCGACTGCCGATCAGCCGCGAATAAAGCGTCAAAAGTTTTGGCGATGTCGGTGGACAACCTATCTGCACGCAAAGGAAGGTTAGAGCAGATCCAAGACGAAAACAGGCCGATCGGCTTACCTAGCGTTGTTTGTTGGACGATCTGGGCCCGGAGATGCGCGTTTTCAGCGATCACCTCCTGCAACTTCGTGGACATGGGGATCAAAGTGTCCACCTCCTTCCGCAGTTGCAGGAGTGAAGAATTCTTGACGTCCAACTCCGACTGAAGCTCCCGGACCTTTTTCCGGAGCTGATCGACCCCGATCTGATGCCCATCCGGCGTGTCAGAATCTGGATTGTAGCGAGGGCTGTCAGATCGGACCGATCTAGTGGGCGAATCGATATGGGGCGATTGGGAATACAGGGCACCTGCAGCAACAAACGTCAAGAGAGGTTACAAGATGATCAGGTGTACAAGGCAAGTACCTGGAGAAGGTGGACTCGAAGATCTAGGATGTGGTGAGATCGGGTCGTTACCGTTGCGCGGCTACGACCAGACTCAGGGGCGGCTGTGGCGAAGCGGACTCAAGAATTTTGGTCGCTTTGTGCCAGCAGCACACCGATCGGCTTATCGGCGATCGGATTGGTGGAAATCAAGGAGGCTTTTAAGCCTATCATGTGCTAGGGGTGTCAAGAACACGGATTTTTGTAAGTCACATGATATTGCGTGTACTTACATATTTTCATGTTTGTACATATTAGGGACCATAGGGAGATAGGATTGGTTAGTTTAGGTCTTGCCGAGTTTTGGGTTTTTCTTGGTTTTGCTTTTTGCCGTCTTTGGCCTTTAACTCAACAAGAAGTTGTTTCTTTAAGTACGCTAGTCGCCTCTGCACGCCGCAGAGTGTTCGGGAGCAGAGGGTCGATTAATCCCCTCCAGCTCGTTATACCCGACCGGGACGCGTTACAGGCGCACTTGGCCCGCCGGAAGTCCCTCGACGGGAGTACACATTGGTCGGCTTCACAAGTTCAAGTTACACACGTTTGGAACGTGTAATCAAGTATTGGATTGTTACGTGGAGATATCGTTCGTGGAGTTTATCACGTTCTCATTGGATCTCTATATTGGAGTATTGGACTTTTATTCTCGTATTGGTTGGTCTCTACGATCGGTTAAGCGATATGCCCTTTGAAGTATATTTACTTGGAGTATAACTGGTCTGCCCGTACCCAGGGTGAAGAGTTCCGCCCAGGGTACACCACCCAGCACGATCTCACGTTTTTAGACCCCATATCTATTCCCAGCGACGATCCACCGAGTGTGTAACCAGCCCATTCCATCGGGTACACAAGGTGAGATGACGAAAGAATCGGACCAGGCGTCCTATGCTGATGATCGGTCGTCTGCTAGCAGCGGACGATCAGATCGGATCGTAGGCGAAGGTTCGCGGGGTACCCCCCCCCCGTCAGTTGGAAGGCTGGGCACGATGTTGGTCAGGTTCTCGACACTACGGTGTTCGATTTTGAACTTGACTCCACCACAAAAAGCACTTGGCTTTGTGTTGCAAGATCGATACTTAGCATTCTCACCGTGGGAAAACTATAAGATGACTACCAGAGAATCAGTAACGACCGCCATTACACGTCGATGTTGCGTATGACAATGCCAAGCGGGATTAAGCATAGCTTCGAAAATATACGTTCTACATCGACATGGAAATACGTTCCAGGGGGTGTTGTTGTTAACAATTACGGCGCTTGGTACCACCACGACGGCTGAAGACGGCTCAACTTATTGAGGCTCTTTTGCCGCACTGGATATTTCTCTCGAAGTTATTTGTTCGCTCTCGAAGTCGAAAATCACCGGCAATATAATGCGACGATTGTAACAAGTCGCAAGTTTAAAAGTGCCACATTCAGATGTCGAATGTAAATCCAAATGTGCACTCTGATCCGACACAAGGAAAACAGATCAGCGACTTGGAAAGTATCTGTTGTTCGCCGATGTGCTTTACCATGCCAATAAATCGATAATCAACCACTTAATACGTAAATTTCCACTCATTCTAACGTGCCTTCACTCCAAACGATAATTTCACTTAGCTATTCGTTCTTCCACGTGATAAAGTCAATATAATCAGTAATATCCACAAGAAATCAAGCAGTCGTTACAACCACAGTCTTGTATGTTAATGTGATATTAGTTAGACAGGTAATTAGCACACCGTATGTGCGAGGATGCGTGGTGCCAAGAATCAACGGTAAGAGAAAACGCCTTGTCGCAAAGAGAAAGAAGATGCAAAAGTAATTTATTTGACTATAACTAAATTATAGTCTGACACAAATACAAAAAAATTGAGTATACCTATTTTTTTGGTCTTGTGCGAAGATGTCCAAATTTAAATGCCTGGATGTCTTCATACAGCGCTGCATTTTAACAGTATCGTTTCCTAACGTCGAAGGAAGGTTCACCTCGTGTTCCACTCAATTTCAAATGAAATGGGCATATAGCAGTCGAATTTCGGTCCAGAATCAGGAAAATCTGACGAAGGTCCTTGAGCAGTAATGTGATTATTTCGATTAATTTTCCCTTCTGGTGTTTTTTACCGGCAACATATTAAAATAAAGTGAGTCGACAAGTATAAGTGGTGCCTTTCTTCACGGATTCGTTCAACCAATCATCTACTTCATTATAATAAACATCGTTGATTGGTTAAAATAAGGAATTTACCAATACCATATTGTAGCAAACTTTAGAGCACGAGTTTGCGTGCTCTCTCTCTCCAGCGCTACATCATTTTGCTGTCCCCACTGTAAGAAAAGAAATACGTGGCAATTAAACGCTACCTACAAGACCGTGGCATTCATTCCCACTTGCAGTTTTTACGGTAGTTCTATTTTCTTTTAATTACCAGAAAGTGCACGGAGCTCAGCGTTTGCATTTGAGCTCCGTGCATTGATAAAGCAGAGCACGTTACGAATATTTAACGGAAAGATGGCCCATATTGAGACCAAGGATCCATTCGGTTTTGTTGGTTCGCATGTTATCCGGAGACAGCCACGGAAAAAGAGTGGCGATGAGCATGGTTGGCTCACTCGTTATGACGAAGCTTTAGATTGTTATACATTATTTGTACCTGGAAAAGGAGAGCCTCGAAAACTAGCAAGGGGGGAAGTGATGAAATTTCTCTCTGCTCCGAATATTGAGCTTCATAACGATGATCACGATGAATTTCCTCCACCTATTAAAGATACGATCACAAGTCGTTATTTAGGTGCAATATTACGTCGACCTCGCGAAGGATCCGGTAGCGATACAATGACAGATGTGGACGATGACGTACGAGGTTTTGTCAAATGTTATCTCCCTTTTGGGGATCGCTATCTTGTCGAGTATGAAGATGGTACAGAGGACGAGATCTCGGAATCCGCTGTTATTGAAGGAGTGCTAGCATTACTGAAGTCGCTATTTTTTTCACCTAAAAGAAAAAAACTACGACATGAATCGATTCGAACGAAAAAACACACACGTGGGTTCATTGATGAGTTAAATGATGAACCGACTCGTCAAAAACGACGACGTTTAGGTGACATGATTACCCAGGAGATTCCGGTCGGATCAGTAGAAGTAGTAGAAGACGCGGCGGGGGACAACCTAGAATTAATTACGGAAGTAAAAATGGAGATGGAAGCAGCACCGAGTATCTTAGACATGATGAGCAGCTCAACGAGTGAGGCAACGCGACAAAATGCATTAGAGAGGGCAAGTCATCCAGTGGATGAACTCAAAGAAGGTAAAGAGGTGGACTCAAGCGCTCGGCGTCAAGAAGTTACAAAGTCTATGAGGGAGACAGTTAAAGATACAAAGCAATTGGAGAAGACCGTGGCATATTATGTCGTGAATACAAAGCCCCATGTGGCCGTTGAGCCATTACCACGACGTGCAATGGCATTTGAACTCCTGCGGGCTTCGTTATTGAATCTATTAGACCATCGTGAAGCTATTAGTGTGAGAACTGCCATGCAATACGATTTGCTTCAAAATCCGGATGTTCGAGATCGCGACGCGGTGATTCGGTTCGTTAATGCTGATGGATTAACTGTGCTCAATCGCTTGTTGAATTCCCTTGCGAATGACAACTGGGACGATGAAAACGAGGAAAAAGATGGTGAGCATTCGTCTAGAGACCGGATGAAGCTGGATAACGAACTGCTGCATGTGTTAAAAATTGTTGCCATGTTGCCGACGCCTTCCCGAGACCAAGTGATTGCGTCGACTGTAGGAAAGACGATCAACTATCTATGCAAGACAGGAGGACCGCCAGGACGTCAAAATGCGTTACCTAAGTGCATTACAGCACTGGCCAAATGGATCAAGACGTCCTGGATCAAAAATATTCCTTCCGCTCCAAAGCCAAAAGCCATCTCCCACAACTCATCAACCCAACCTCCTCATCGACTGCAGCAACAAGCTCGACGTGGTGGACGTGGCGGCTCGTCTGGACGTCCCAGTCTCCAGTTGAATCGACGGCAGCTGCCACCACCACAGCGACCCTTTCCGATTTCCAAGACACAAGAAGAACATCAAGGGTTGCGTAATAATCTGGCACTCTCGGGGCTCGCGCGACCAAACCAAGTCGCCGAGGTACAATCGAAAGGCCCGTCAGCATTGCCTCATCTTCCAGTCTCTCGTCGTGTACATGGGGGCTTGAAACCCGACTGGATGCGACAAAAGGAGAATCTCTCGCGCTCGCGATTTTGCTTAGATGACACAGCAACTATGGACAAAAAAATCGGTCTAGTGTCGTCTGCGCCAGTGGTCACCTCGCCGCCTTCAGCCGTTCCACCCCAAGATCACAATCCTGATCAGCATGAAGGTGCTGGGGGTCCCGATGGCGTCTTTGGTCGACCACAAAAGCTCCGATTTGGGAAACGATGGAGCACTCGCGAGTTTGGGATTCAGGACCCGCCAGACACTTTACGGCAATCATCGATACGATCGTCGTATGCAACGCCATCGTACGGTCACTCACGGTATCCGAATCAGCATTCCGTGCATATGCCGCCCGTGCCACCACCGACTCGTCGACCACGCTCGATCCTCCGACGTGTGAGTCGATATAACGATGAGCCTGCTCTTGACGGCCCAGACATGTAATCAGAATAGGTTGGTCGCTTGCAATAGGGTAGAAGCTAATGACCATAAGTAGCAATGATTTATAGCACTTTACCACTCGAAGGTTTCTCTTCTATAGTAAACATTACTGTGACATTTCAGTTGTCGTCCATGACTTGCGCAGATAGAGAATAAGGTCCTAGAATGCACATATATAACCAGGTAGCGACATAGTACAAGCTGAAAACGACATGTAGCGTCTTACCTCGATAAAGTCACGCCGAAGCGCCACTGAAATGTTAAGGTATTGAACATATTCCAACAACGAGATTTGAATTTTCTCGAGTTTCGTCACTCGCGCTTTCCAAATCTCGTTCAAGTCCGTGCGACGCTCAAAGTCACGGTAGTAATCAATCAAGGAGATCACTTGTTCCACGCAGCCGCTCACACCTGCGCCGTACTTTGTTCGCAACGATAGCAGAAGATCGTGCTCTTGCTTGTCGTCCTCTTGCAACAGTTTTGTCTTTCGTCGTGTGAGCTTGAGCTTCGTTTTCGGTGTCGATTCTTCCGGAGATTTAGAATCGGCGACGACAGACTGCCATAACTTCGTATAACTAGCTAGTTTCTGTAAAGATGTCTGAATGTCTTCGCACTCTCCATTGCTTCCAAAAAGCGGTATGATGGCACTCTCGTTGGCATGCACATAACTTCCATCCTTCATATGCGCGATCCCTACATTTCTATCATTTGCAGACGTCTTGATTCGTGATGGACTACTCTCTTTTGTATCATCGTTGATGCCATCAGAGATCGAAGCCACGACGTGGTCCACCATTTTCATCATCACATCACTGACACAATTGACATTTTCCTCGTCAATCCGATCTTTGTCTTGTGTCCCCGTCACGTCCATGGATTTGTCGCCATTTTGTTTAACTATTAGCTTGTCAGTTCTAGGACCGTCAGAATTAGTGGACAATAATGTGACTTCCTCCTTAACCGCACTTCCGTTGGCAGGATGAGGTCCTGACGGCTGAACTGCATTTTGAGTAGTGGACATGTCGGAGGATGGGCGCTCGCTGCTGGAAGAAGCTGACCAACAATTCATTTTCGTGGTAGTCGTGGGTTTCCGGGTCCTTTTTCGACTTCTGCTCATTGACATTACCCCAGATGACAAAGAAATCAACGACGACGGAGATATAAACGTAGTAATAGATGTATCCACGTCCATAGGAGCATCTACAGGTGTAGGTGATACCAGCATCACTTGCTGCGAGTTTGTAGGTGCAGGAGACGGGAAAACGACAGCATTTTCATTCGCCAAATGGTTCGTCTCAGCTCCACTTAACCTGATTCCGCATTCGTTTATTTGTTTGGGATTCGCCGACTCCCTTGATTTTTTATATACAGATGTACTGCCCTTTGTAGCTTCCATCCTCTCGACAACGTCCGCGAGAATCTTTGCGTCTTGTATCTCTGTGCTTTCTTGACTTTCAGTCTTTAACTGCACGATAGAGCAACCTGACGATGCTGCAAGCGCTACCGTCTTTGTGTCTTCTGCAGCACTGTCAACTGTCTGCTCCTTGCTTTCATGTTGGCCGATTGAGACTGGACGGTTCCGTGTAGAAGAACTGCGGCCATGGGGTCTCCCTCTTTGTCTTGTCTTCTTCACGGCATTCGCTCCCGTGTCATCCGCGTTAAGTTTGCGCTTTGAAGGAGGAACAGAAGCTCTCACTCTGGTAGGCGACGATCGGTACATGGCCTTCTGACCAAGAGTTTTAACATCCACAGGAAGTTGAGGCGGGGTATCTGCGAGCTGTAATTTAAAGTACTGCAAAACGGAGTGATACATGGAACACGATTGCATCCGAATCCGTTCTTCATCTTCCAAGACACTTCGAAAGTGACGTCGTCGTGGTATAAGCTCGTATGGCATTGAAATCTTTCGACGAGTCCCTCCATTCCCAGCTTCATTGCTTGTGTGAAAGAAACGAAAGAGACTCACGGGCGTATTTCGTCGAGTATCGTACGTCCCCACAATGAGCCCGACAAACGGCTCGGATGGCTTATTGTCTTCTTTCTTTCCAGAAGGATCTTGAGCACTGGGACGCTGAAACAACTGCTGATAGCTCGTTTGGTTCTCAATGTCTCGAACCGACGGATCCGGCGCAAAGGCCGGATGCGAGTGATACCATCCAACAACTTCCAGCTGCGCATTCTCAATGATGCTCCGAAGCTCAATCTCACTCCCTGGATCCATCTCCACATCTGTTGAGCCATCGTCTCCATCAATAACAAGCGAACGACATGGAAATGCAGCCTGAATGTACAAAATCTTCGAGGCTTCGTCCCATTTGCCACCTAAGAAGCCAATGATTTCACAAGTCGCTAGATGCGCATGAAGGTCGGCTACAAACGCAGCGTCTGGATGTACCACAACTTCGAAGGGTGGATCAACGGTTGGATTTCCACGACTGCGGTTAGTAGGATCTTCCACGTACTCTTTCGAGCGGTAAGCAGCACACTGTACCATCGTATGCGGATCGAGATTGCCAGCCATGAGATTTTGGCGAATCTGCGCTTGTTGAACTGACCGCGGCTGGCGTTTCCGTTCCCGTCCAATGCCATAATCGACAAGCTGCTGCTGTGCACTCGCAAGCTGCTTTTCCTCTGCTACACTGTGTTCATCAGTGAAGATGGCGTCATTCCATACAAAATCTTGTGTATAAGCAAGTTGGGACTGCTTTGTGGAGTCGGAACTTGACATTCCTGTCGTCCAAATACTCGATAATGGGGTTGGTAGGACGTTTTGAACTTCCAGTTTTTCACTGATTGCAGCGACTTGTTCGAGACTTTGATCTTCATTCTGTCGAGGCAATTGCTTCAAAGTGTCTACAGTGTCTTTCATCCCAGGGCTTGTACCACCTTCACTCTCGGAATTCTTCAACTCATTCATATCAGTTTCAATTATTTCTTTTTTCTCATTTATACTATGCGAGTATCCAGCTTTTTCCATCTCCCATGCATGTGGCTTTTTTTCTGGGCTTTTTGTCACATTTACAGGCGACGGAGACCGTGAGATGATAGTAACATCAAACGCATTGCTCGCTTCGCTTCGAGTCACCTTCACAGGCGCCTTTCGACGTGATTTTTCCGAGGTTAAAACTGAAGATTTATCGTCATCTTCCTCATCTTTCACTTCCACCACTTGTTTTTCCTGCACCAGTGGCTTTTTAGGCACCTTGGATGTTACTTTCTTCTCTCCATTTTCTCCTTCCTGAATTGTACTCATTGGATCCTCAATAAGCTGAAAATCTCCATGACATTTGTCATTAAACAAAGTCCTTTGTTCTTCTTTTTTACAATCCGCTGCTTTTTCTATCCGCTGCTTTATTCCTACTGCGGTAGGTTCTTCCACCATGACGAGATCCTGCTCTTCGTAATTATTTCCCTATATAAAGATACAAACACAAGGTGAAAAATTTCATTCATATACTTTCTTACCAATAGTTAACTTTTACCATATGCAATAAGTCCGTTGCTTTCGCGAGCGCACGTCTAAATTCCGCCTTTTTCTTGCTCCATCGACCACTTTTGCTCCCCAAGACTGCATACTCATATAAATGATAATGAGTTGTGAAACTTGCGACATTGCTCGGGTCGATTTCGACAAGGGAAAAGTTAAATTTGTCGAGAAACATGATGAGGCAATGCCGTTTGAGCCGAAAATTGGCCGTCTCTTGACCAGTCACCGCATCCAATTCCACCACTTTTTCCGGTGGTGGGACAACCAATTCCGCGACGATTTTTGGATCTGTCTGGATACCGGCGCGTCGGACTACATCCCACGAGTGGAACATGACGCCAGGCCACCATGGAAAGCCGTGAATCTTTGCCCATACAATGTCAAAATCACGAAACGTTTCTTCGACTTGACCTAGTGCTTCGTAGCGAGCTCGTAACGCTGCTTGATCTGATGCATCAAGTCGAGAAATGGACGGCTTCTTTGCCCCAGGAGCCACCATTCTGTTAAATTTTGTATCACGTAAAAAAAGGTTGCTATTAACGGGCTCTAATTGAGCAGAATAATTTACAGCACTTTAAAAGAACAGAGAACATTAAAAAATAACGTCAATGTAGAGGAATTGGGAATGAAATCGGGGGAGCAAAGTAGCCGAAGAAATGATAAACAGATTGCTTCATCACGAGGCTATGCAGTGAAGATAAGAACACTCACACTTATATTCTGTGAAGTGTGGCTATCGCTCGCGTGGGGTGTCAGCCGAGGAAAAGCACAAACGCACAAGCAAAATATGACTACAAGACGAAGGTGGATTCGTACGCAGACCAAATTTCATGGACGTTCTGTCAAACGTTGTGTGATATGATTGAACAGACATACCAACTCACCTATGCCACATCTCGCATTTTGGCAAAAATCGTTTTCAGTAACTTTAAACACTTAGCAGTCAGCCAGTTCCAAGTTTGTTCAACAGCAATCCGTCTGATCTCGAATGAAAACCACTAAAATAAGGGACGGTGAAGCTCTAACGGGATGACTGTTACTGTCACACACTGCGCGCAAGTATTAGAAACAAAATGTGAATTTGTTGCAATTGTTACGGGTCAGCGTATACTGCCCCCCCCCCATTTCCGTAAACTGATCCCCCCGGTTACATAGCCATGAGATTTTAACAAATTCAACACAGTTACAGTAACCGTCACGTCACGGCCATATTTTTGACATTTCCCCCGAACATTCTACTACAAAATGACGCCGGAATGAGGGTTCTGTGGCCTGGGAATCCATTACAATATGCAAAGGGTCGCATGTCGTAGCAGTAGCCATGCCCCTGCTCACCTGGGGATTATGGCATTGGCCACCTCTTGTGATTACTACTGCTACGACATGCGACCCTTTGCATATAAGAGGTCCGGAAATAGGAAAAAGAAGAAGGCTGCACGAGATACAATTCACCCACCTATGGATTCCCAGGCCACAGAACCCTCGTTCAGGCGTCCTTTTGTAGTAGAATGATCGGGGGAAATGTCAAAAATAGGGTCGTTGACGTGACGGTTACTGTAACTGTGTTGAATTTGTTATAAAATCTCATGGCTATGCAACCGGGGGGGGTCAGTATACGCTGACCCAATTGCTACACTTACATGAATAAATTTAAGAGAAATTTTATATAATAGGACACTTTTTGGCAGTATTTCACAGAATAGGATTTTTTTTAATTTCACAGAATAGGACACTTTTTTCACAATGACTGTCCACCTCCCTGATAAAATTATTAAAAGGGAAATGATATTCGCCGCCACACTTTCTGGGTTTCAACTCTAACTTAATTATTTCTACCACAAGCTAGAGCATCACTCGTAAAAAAACGAAATATTATATAAGGAGCACTCCTCTCCGTCATTACTTTTTCCAGTCATCGAGATCCTGAAGTGCTCCGTATCACCTTGGCACTAAACAAGCCTTTTATCGTTCAGATATCCAAATTTGCTTTTGATAGAGTCAATAGCGAAGTCCCAAGCCAAGAAAAGATACCAACTTCCGCTCGTTCCTTGATTTTTAGGATCATACTCCTCGTTCCCCTGGAGCCTGGCGTTGAATACCCGACAAGACCTCGACGTAAAACTTAATGCGTTCGTCCTTCACTTGCATCAGACGCTTCTGTAATTTACGCGTTGTCTTGGAGATGATGGTCATGAGTAAAACTACCACCACACCAGCAAATGATGCGACGCCAATCTGCCTCCACAACATGACAATAATCTATATTGCCGCGTTCCATACAGCATGTAAGTACGACACCATATCTTGGAGCCGTTGCGCATCAATATGTGGTGAAGCGAAGAAGAAATTGTATGGTCATTTTATACCGGTATATCGCCGATCGGTTTGGAGCGATCGGGTTGGTTAAAAGGGAAGGGGATTTTGATCCAATAGTGTGTTAAAAGTATCAAGTATGCAGTTCTAGGTAAGTCGCACGATGTTTCATGTAGCTTACATATTAGGTTTTTTAATGGCTATAAATACAATGCGTGTTTTTCTTTTTTTTGGTTCCAAGTTACTGCTTACGCATAAGTCCCCTCCGCCTGCCGCGGAGTGTTTGGGAGCGGAGGTTTAACATGGTACCCTTCAGCTAAACTTGCCCGGCCGGGACGAGTTACAGCCGCACTTGGACCGCCGGAGGTCCCTCTACGGGAACGCGTACTTGGCTCATCACTCACTTCAGCTCGCATACGTTTGGAACGTGTTATTTACATCAATTGGAAAGGTTTATGTGGAGATCTAGTTTGTGTTAGCCTCAAGCTTTTGGATAAATTTGTTTGGTTGTTCTCGATTGGTTATTGATCTCTCGTTTTGGTTGGGCTCTGCGATCGTCTACACGTGATCTGCCCTTGAAGTATACTGAAACTAAGTATATTTCATATATTCACGTATTTAGGGTGGCGATTTCCGCCCTAGGTACACCATACTCCAGAAGTGGATCGTTACATATCGATCCCTAGTAAATTAATATCTCGCGACGGTCCACCGAGTGTGTAACCACCCAAATCAATGGGTACACAAGGTGAGAAACGTGAAAGCGAATCGGACCAGAAAGGTTTGCAGGGTACCCACCCCGTAAGTTGGTCGTCTGGGCACGATGGTGGTCGGGTTCAGGACACTTCGGTGTTCGGATTTGAGCTTGACTCCACCACAATGGTGAGCTTGTCGTGAAGGAGCTGAAAATTTTAGTGTTTCCACTCAATTAACAACACAAGAAGGTAATAATCTAGTCCTTCTTTTTTAACTTCCCGGGTCCTTATTAATACTACCGCCCGAACCACAAGTTAACCAAACACACAATGAACACACTTCCAAAATAGTTCCAGGCTGTCCCCAATTTTATCTAGCTTCAAAAGGCCGCTGTTTCTCTTACTTAGGTGCTCACTTAACGACTTTCTTGACTTAGACTTGGTTTTTGTATAAGAACAGTGAAGAAGGATTTCTAGAAGACCACCAGAGACTGTTGCTGTTCAGGGTAATTCGAATCTATTAAGTATTACTAAATCCTATATCTAAGTCAAACACTTCTTTCACCCATTACTTCTTGGATACTTCAGCGCTGACTCCAATAGTACAAATCCACACCAATCATAACTCAATCAGTCCCGAGACGGCCGGCGAGTGATGGCCGTCCAGGTCGTTTCTGATTGGTCGAAAATGTTCACTCAAAATTCCAATACTTAACAATTTGAAACCAAAATGCCACTTCACCACACGCTTGCCCGTATCATTTGGTGACCGTGGATATCACCGTGATTTCTCGCAAAATATGGATTTTTGTAGTTTCAATATGGATTCACTCTGGAGAGAACACAAGGAGTTCTTATCGCCTTGTCTTTGGCATTGAAAAGGAAAGCGATGTTTGATCTGGTCAGGTTGAGGACCAGTTCTAAATAAATAAAGTTTTTCCTCCCGATAAGGCTCCTACCGGAGCCGATCGGGACAATAGCAAGTCTTGCTATAGTTCCGGAAAGTATCGGGACTCTGTTCCTTATCCTATACATTTCGATACAAAAAATCATAAAAGTGGGGAAGACCGTCGGAGCTGATCAGGATGATTAGCCCAAATTATCTGTGGAAAAGCCTAAGCAAAGGCTCACGATCTCTCGGATGAACACGACTTGGAAGAAAAGTCGATGATAGGTGATGGGGTTGTCGACGACGAAGATCTGAACAGAATGTATTACATTTACGAAAGTAAGGAGATTTATTCGTGATAATGAGATCACGCAGATCGTCAACCCCTTAATTCCCGATTGTTTTGATGGACCTACTACCGAACCGATCGCCTCGGATCGACCGCTGTAATTGGTAAAGAAACTTCTGGCTATGTTGGCTAAGGTCGGGATGAAAGTACAGAGCCTCGACGGTGTCAGCAAGTTGTTCGAATTGACACATGGAAACTAAAATTGGCGATGTCAACCTTACGCGAGCATTTGGTACCGTTAGTGGGGGCGGTCCGCCGCCCAACTCCCAAAATTTCCTTAAAAGCCCATCAACTCGCTGCATCACACGGAGAATATTTCCCTTCTGATAGCAGCTCACTGTATGAGTCGCCACCTTCCTCTAAGTACTCGTCGGAGTTGGAGGTCGGTGTGGAGCGGATGACTATGGGCTTCAACAACAGCCGCACGAAACATAAAAAGGACGTGCGGCAGCGTGGGGCGGCATGACGATCGGGATCTCAGAGGCCCCCACATGTGACCCCCAAAAAGGACCCAGTCACCTTGCCCACAGCTCAAAACAGCATGCAGGCCATGTTTGATGCTATGATGGAGCGTTTCGTTGAAGATCAGCGCCGATCACGTCAGCGCCCTCTTCCTAAAAACGACCGGTCGGGAAAAAGACAGAAGTTGCACGGATGTCGATATGGAGTCGGTCGCATCAGTGGAAAAGGTGGTAAAAGATAAAGTATCGGTTTATAAAGCAAAGCGCAAGTCACATCCGACCCGCCCTTGCCGATCGACAAGTAGCAGCGATTTCTACATGCAGTCGATCGGCAACCTTGACGATCACTATGGATCAGATGGTACGGGCATAGGCAGGGCGCGCAGGGCGAACTTAGCCTCAACTACGATTTTTGACTTTAGTTCGGCGGCGATCCCACGGATTCGTATGGCTGCAACCACGGAATTAAAGGATTTTAAGGGGAAGGATACTGATGAAGAGCAAGACCGATCGTGGTTTAGCCGAACAAAGTCCGCTTTCCTCCGGGACCAGATACCGAAAAAAGAACGGTGCCTGATCTTCCGAGATTTGATGAAGGGACCGGCTGCGAACTGGACTCAACAACTAAGTCGGGATGTCCGGTCTGATTGGGACCTATTATGTTTGGAATTTGAAGGACAATATTGCAACTCCGGCTTTTCTACCACCAGAAAGTACCATCACATGAAGAAAAGGGGCGATTAAATGCCGATCGAATACCTACATAGTATGGACGTGGCCGCGATACGTGCAGGAATCCCGACCAAGGAGACCACTCCGCTGACCGGCGCCGCAAAGGAACATGTTGGCTACTTCATTAGCTCTCTAGATGATCAAGAGCTGACCGATCAGCTTACCTTGATGCGCCTTAAGGATGTAGGAGATATGGAGCAGCCACTGCGTATGTTGCAGCACTCCCGCAGCATGAGGGAGAAGGTCGCCGTTGGATCAAGCCGATATCGATCGAAGACTCAAGCAGATCCAGTGAATAGGCTCACGGCCAGATCGGGCCGAGCAATTAAAGCAATTGTGGCCGATGATAGCACCGGGTCAGAAGAGGAGAGTAGTGGTCGGTCAGCCTGGTGTCAGACGAGGAGTAATACCGAAATGTTTTAGTAACGGAGTCTGCGCCGAGAAACCGATCGGTGTCAAGCCACGCCGAATGGAAGGGAAGAGGCGGCAACATGTCTGACCCAGATCACCTGCAAAAGAAGTGTAAAAATTGCGGATCGACTAAACATGATGATCGAGGCTGCTGGAAGAAGATAACCTGTAAGAGTGTGAGAGACGCGGCCACCCTACCTGTAATGGGGTGCCATTACATAATTGATATTCAAGTTAGAATATCACAGTTGAATTTCAGACGCGTTGTATGAAATCCAAATAATAGATTATAATTTATTATAATCTACGAAGGAAAAGTTGATTCGGTATAAATACCGAATCATGCAGGTTAACTAATAGTACAGTTAGTTTAATACTTGATATTATTATATTAGTTAGGTAATTACTATACTGTTAGCCGCTAACCACCCATTTAATAAACACTCTTAATTTTGCGTTCTAAAGAATAAGTAAATATTTATATTTGCTTTTAGTATAGGATTAGTTGTTAACAACTAATCCTGCCCTGATTGTATTGCGCGCTTCCTCGCAAAATACAGTGTAAGCCCGTAACAGGATCAGTCCTGTTACACCTGGTAGCACTTTGTGGTCCGTCTTAACGACCACAGTTCCGTTCCGCTCGTCAACTAGCGGAGCGAAGATTAAGAGCCGCTCGGCATCAAGTCGTGAGACATGACGCCTGCCGAGCGAGAGAGAATGCTGGAAGTGGTGACGAAACACTTCCCCCACTTCTAGTCGCGTAGTAAAGACGCGACGGTAGAGATGGTTCGGTCCATGGGGACCGACATCCTTACCTTCCTCCAGGGTAAGACCCCGGAGGAAGCGATAGAGGTGGTGAATCGCTTTAGGCGAAACCACCTAGAAAAGCCAGCACGGCCCGCGCAAGAGGCAGCGCGGACCGCACCTGCACCTGCAACGCATAGCGTTGAAGTGGTAAAGGCGCGAGTACCGCCCTTTACCGGTGAAGGGGGCGAGCCCCTTTGTAGATGGTTCGCAGAGGTGGAAGATGCCATCACTGCGCAAAATATTGTTGACGAACGTCAACAGGCGTACTTCGCCACAACATGTCTGGGCGGAAGAGCCAGGGCATGGGCGATGAGTCGCAGAGCCACTGATGACTCTGCGTTCCTGACTTATCAGGAATTAAAAGCTGAGCTAAAGTTCAACTTTGAAGCTCCATAAATGGAGCTAAGTAGTCGGCAGGAGTTTATGGAACTCCGGCAAGGTAAGCTTGAACTTCAAGCTTACGCTCAGAAGACGCAATATTTGCTGTCAAATATTGTGTATGAGCCGGTGCCCCCTGCTATGCAGGTCACTGGCTTCATGAAGGGACCCAATGATGGTCCCGTCAAACAGAGTCTTTACCGGCACCCGCCAGATACGCTAAGGGATGCCATTGATATGAGCATCCGTGAGGAGTTCAGCATGCGATCATCGTCATCGCATGCTGGGTACAGCCGAAGGGCTCAACAGCCCTTCGCTTTTGACATGCCTCAACAGCATGTCAACAAGCAGCAGTCGGACAGACGAAGCTCACACTTCGTCTCAAGAAACAGCCACCCGCGCCAGAGCATGGGCGGTGGAGGTCCAGAGCCGATGGACCTATCGGTTGCGGTTGCTTCGAACTCGAAGCAACCGAAATTTAAGAAGAACATTCGCTGCAATCGATGCGCGAAAGTGGGGCATTTTGCCCATGAGTGTATGGCACCGCGTCCGGTGCCACGCAGTCAGCGGACGGAACCGTCCGCTGCACGGAGACACCAACAGGGACATCACCCTGTTGGTGCAAAAAACGTAGAACACCAGTAGGGGCGGGGCGCCCTACTGGGAATGTTATCCCACATGCCGACATAGGGCATGTGAGAGTAATAGCCCCAGACGGGACTATGTCCTGTCAAAAGGTGCAGGGTGATGATAAGCCTCTTATCACCCTGGAGGTTAAGCCGCACCGGAGCGATGTCCCCATGCGAGCTTTGTTTGACACAGGAGCGTCAAACAATTTCGTTAGAACTCAGAGTCTAACGCTGTTGAGCTTCGTGGAGGTAGAAACCCCACGAAGTATGTTGTCAGTCCGGTTAGCAACAGGTGCAACCGTGACTATTCCAAAGCGTGTGATTAAAACACTCTTCGAGTTGAATGAACTGTCATTCGAGGATAAATTCATCGTTCTCGATTTAGATGACAAGTTCGATGTGATACTTGGAATACCATGGATGTCCAAGTTTAAACCTTCGATCGACTGGGTTAACCTATCGATCGACTGCGGCGGACCCACAGGATCTAATCACCCTGTGTGTAATCCGGCTGTATCAGAAGATACAACCGCAGTGTCGGACAGTCTGGTGGATAGCGATGGCACCACCAGGTCTGTTCCGTCACGATCAGCGGAAGGTACCTCCGCTGGTGAGAGTCCAGAGGGACTACCACACGCAACGGAAGAGTCGTTGCGTGTTGGAGAGAAACATTCCGGGTGATAAAGACCACCGTGAGAATGAAGTGATATCCACGGTGGGAAACACCCACCGTGAGAATGAAATAGTATCCACAGTGGGAAACACCCACTGTGCGACTGAAGGTTCCAACACGATGAAAGAATTCCGTGTTGATGAGAGTGAACTCACGATCGAGTGCAATCGTGAGCACAACTCCGTGGTGGCCATTGCCCACCACGTTGCGTTAGCCATGCACACGGGTGATAAAGACCACCGTGTCGCAGAACAGGCGGCCGATCAGACGAGCACATCTGATCGCCAAGAAAATTCCATGGTAGGCAGTGGCCACCATGATGATGAGTATTCGCACACGGTGAATCGTAATCACCGTGTAGCAGTCAATCAGAAGAGTGCGTCTGATTGCATGGACAGTTCCGTCGAGACGATCAACGTCTTGACGCAAACGGAAACCGGATTAGTCTCCCAGTCTCTGTTGATGGCACACCCTCCGAAAGAAGGTTCGGAGGTGATGGCTCTTCCAGCGCTAAGCTGGACGAAGTTTATGAGAAACTTGCACGATGATCAGATCGAACAGATCTGTATTATCGTAGCAACAGATGATGTAGTGGATATTCGTGAACGAATATCCACATTACAAGTGGAAAACATTGGGAACGAGGTTCCCAATGATCAAACGAGAGTTCGGCGCTTTGAAGCGCAGAGCTGGGAGTCGCTTAAAGCGAACTCCCCATTTTATGAGGTACTTCGGGAATACGCTGAAGTATTCCCAGATGAAGTACCTAGCGAGCTCCCTAAGGATAAGGTAACTCGTCATGAGATTGACCTCGTGCCAGGCACGAAGTATTGTGTCACGCAGCAATGGCCGTTGCCGCGTGATCAAGTAAAAGCGATCGACGAGTTCTTCGAAGCTCGTCGTAAAGCAGGCCAAGTGCGGGAGTCTATCTCACCGCACTCTACCCCCACCTTTTGTGTGAAGAAGTCCACAGGTTGGTGGAGAATCGTTCATGATTACAACAAGCTGAACGCAGCGAGGGTACCGGCGCAGACGCCGATACCGCGAAAATATGTCATCATAGATGTCATGTGCGGGAGCACCATCTTTAGTGCTCTCGATCTAAGAGATGGATTTTATCAAATCCTAATGCGTGAGAAGGATATCCTTCTCACGGCGGTAAGCACCTCAAGCGGCATGCTTTGGGAGTGGCTTGTTATGCCGCAGGGGCTTCGAAATGCCCCTGCTACCTTTAACAGATGCGTAACGCATCTATTACGCCCGGTGCGAGAATTCGCACCGAGTTATTTCGATGACGTGTTCATCCATAGTAAGGGTGAACACGATAAAAATGATGTAGATGTTCATAGGAAACATCTACGTCGAGTGTTAGAGCTTATGCGTAAGCATAAGCTCTATGCAAATCTAAAGAAGTGCACCTTTGGTGCACCTGAGATACCCGTTCTTGGATGTTTTGTGGGCAAGAACGGGGTGCGCTCTGATCCAGAAAAGATCAGGGTGATCGTTGAATGGCCTACGCCAAACAACGTTAAGGAACTACGAAAGTTCCTTGGGTTGGCAACATATTTGCACAAGTATTCGTGCAACTATGCTGGGCTAATACGACCTATTTCTCAATTACTTAAGAAGTTGTCGAATGGCATTGGGATACCCAATGCCAAGATGCTTTTGATGCAGTCAAGCAAAGCTTGACTGAAGCGCCTGTCTTGGCTATAGCCGATAACGAGCGTCCGTTCCACGTCGTTTGCGACGCGAGCGATTTCGCTATCGGCTGTGCTTTGATGCAGCGTGATCGTGATCGCGTAATCTGCTATCAATCGCGTCAGTTGCGCCCAGCCGAGCGCAACTATCCAGTGCATGCCAAGGAACTCCTTGCCATGAAATATGCACTGACCAAGTTTCGGATCTATATCTTGGGAGATAGACCGTTTGTGGTTTACACGGACCATGCGTCGCTACGCAAGGCCGTGAATTCACCACACATTTCTCAAAGAATGGCTCGATGGCTGTCATTCTTTGCTGAATACAACTTCACGGTTGAATACAAACCCGGAAAGTTGAACGTGATAGCGGATGCGCTATCACGAAGGCCCGATTACGAGACGAAACCGTCCGTAACCGAAGGTGCCCGTTTAAACGCGATCCGTTGCACTGCTTTGTCGTCGTCAATTATACGACAAGTACGCGAGGCGTACAAAACAGACGAGGAGACACGTCTGTTGATTGATTACGTAAGTAATCAATCAAGTGAGAAACGCGACGAACTCCCAGAGTTCCTCCGCGCTTGCGTGCATCGATATAGACTGCACAATGGTCTGCTGCTTTACAGCACAGACCAAAAAGATGAAAGTCACATCGTCGTTCCAAACGACGATGATCTCAAACATCAAATTATGTTTGAGTATCATGATGCACCGATTTCGGGGCATCAAGGTCGAGAGAAGACATAGGCTTCTCTCGCACGTGACTTTTACTGGCGAAACCAGTACAAGTGGGTACGGAAATACGTACGCGCTTGCGAGATTTACCAGCGCGTTAAGCCTGCGCAGTCTGCACAGGCTCCGCTGCAATCTCTGCCGGTTCCGACAGAGTGTTGGAAGTCCATTTCAATGGACTTCGTATTCGGTCTTCCACCCGACAATAGTCGGAAGACTGGAATAGTGGTCTTTGTAGACCGTTTCCGTAAGATGGTACATCTTACTTCAGTATCAGCGAACGTAACCGCCGCTCAAATAGCGCGGATATTCGTTGATACGGTATTCCGTTTGCACGGAATGCCGAAAGGCATTGTCTCGGATCGAGATCGGAGATTTACAGGACGTTTCTGGCAAGAAACGTTGTCATTGTTGGGAACCCAGTTGAATATGTCAACTGCGGACCATCCGGAAACGGATGGGCAGACGGAAAGGGTTAACCGCGTTCTCGGAGACATGTTGCGATCATACGCACATGCCTTTGAACAGTGGAGTGACTACCTGTCACTCACTGAATTCGCGATTAACAATTCGGTGCATGCTTCAACTAAGCATACACCGTTCTACGTGAATGCCTTAAGGCATCCACGAACCCCAGCTTTACTTGGCGGTACGCCAAATCTAAGAGGGGGAGGGACCCGCTCAAATTTTGAGCGAGTCAATGCGCAAGTTACAACTGCAACTTGTGAACAAAACGATGGCCCCTCTACTCAAAGTACAGTAGAAGCGGAAGCAGCTTCAAATGAAACTGAAGCTGCATATGATGAATATGTGTCTGCTGCAATGGCTGCAGACAATGAGGACAACGCACCTACTGCTGATAAAGCAGTAGATGAATTCGTATTACAGCGCCAAGCTGTAATACGCTATATAAAAGATGCACTTGCTTCTGCTTTTGATAATCAGAAGCAAAATGCAGACAATCAAGGAAGGAAGAACAAAAACTCCTTTCTGAAAGGCAAATTGGTACTATTAAGTACTACTAATTTGCCTATACATGCAATAAGCAACTTCCCTACACGGAAGTTGCTTCCTAAGTAGATTGGACTTTTCAAGGTCCAAGAGATTCGGGGGAATGCCTATACTTTAGACATTCCCACAGCAATGCGGCTCCACCCAACATTCTATGTTGGGCGGCTCAAGCCGTATCATGCGTCTTCGTCTTACGACGAGACACAGAACCACGGAAGATACCGCGCTTCTCCAAGTCTCCCAAAAGAGACTTTTCATCGGCTTCCAGCCGTTGATAAGCAGAGCGGAGAGTCATTACCTCCGCCTTCGACTGCTCAAGATCAGCCTTGTGCCGATCGAGCTCTTCCTTACAGCGGGAAAGATCGATGTACAGAAGATCATTCTTCTGCTGAAGGGCAGTGTGCGCCCCGAAGATGTCGCGGACATCTTCGCGAAGAGACCGATATGTCTTCACAGAGTGAGACATATCGCTGCTCAAGGAGGAATAACCCTACTCGAGCTTGCGGAGCGAAGAACCATGCTCCGCAACAACAACATCGAGGGAATTCTCAACCTCCGCCGCCCCTGATCGATAATCAGCGGAATAAGCGATACATTCTCGAGCGCTTGATCTCGAAGCGCTCGGTTCCTTCGAAGAAGGGGCAGCGTACCGAGTACTTAGTACGCTGGCTGGGTTACCCCCAAGAGTTCGACCCTTGGGAGCCGATTGAGGTTCTGAGGGCCGACGCCCCAGACTTTTTAACTGAGTTTGAGAAGGAGTCTCAAACTCATAATGCGAAGTAGCATCAACACTAGGTGTTGATGCATTTAGGGAATCGATTAAGCCCTGAATTTCGGCGGGTACGGAAAAACCACCGTACCCCCGCAACTCCTCCTCTGCCAGACGAGGAGCTCCCTGCGGACACAGCGGGCAAACGAGGTGAGAAGGGACACCACAGTTCAACCCTTCTTTGATGCAAGCAAAATGGATGTATTCCATTTTGCCTGTTCAAGAGTGATTTAAAAAGCGCTAGCGCATTACGTGAACTTTATTCACGTAATCATCTGGGCTTTTGTTGTAGTTGTCAACAAAAGCGTTCCAACTCTGAGTCAGGGCGTCTTTATCGTCCCTGTTCCTCCTTTACCCTTTCCGGCTCGAATAATATCGAACCTGGAAAAAGAGGTCAATAAAGTACAGACGTCTATCGTTTGTACTTCGATCGAATCAACGTGACTGGATGTCTTCGTATTCATCCAGCACGTTGATATCGAACAACGCATATTGGCAGTCCCGCTTACGGTGACCGCCACTGTTGGGGGCAATAGCCCATGCAGGGGTCCAAAACCCCACTTTGTACGGAACATGTAGTTCCGTACGATGATACGCTTCAGAAGCGGCAGTCGCCGCTTCTGTTCGAGCTCTTTTAGCAGTCGGAACACCGCCTGCTTCAACACCACACGCCGGGGTTAAACCACCCCGACGTGGAGACGTACTTGGTCCAGGTGGGGATCTGCGTTCCCGCAACCATCTGTGATGTTCATTGTCGCTGTCAGCTATGACAGCGACACAAGAGTTATCATCGCTGTTAGGAGATGAGCACCTAGCGAGTTTCGACTCGCTAGATCCTTTCGCGGGGACAGCTTTGCCCCAATCACTTTGTTCGGAGTTAGAAATGTCTCCGAACACGGAAGAACCCTTCCTGCCAATACACCATTCGGGGGTTGTCATCGTGCGAGATGTTGCATTAGCAACATCTCCCTGTTTCTTGACAGATGCCGCCTTAGCATCATCTGTGGTCGAAAACGGTACGTCTTCCGACCTTTGCGTAGTTGACGCTGCTAATGCAGCGTTACTGTTGTCACTCAACACCTCAGCACCTAGTGCTGAGGCGGAGGAAGAAGCTCCTTCGATGTTATCAGCACCGCTCTTTAGAGCGCCTCCGCGTGCTTTGACCATCGAGTCGATGGTCAATCAGTTGGTGAATGAGAAATTCCGACCAACAAGTTTCACCTATGATTGGCCAAAATAAGAATTATTATTGGCCAACCACCTTAAGTGGGGGTGATGTAATGGGGTGCCATTACATAATTGATATTCAAGTTAGAATATCACAGTTGAATTTCAGACGCGTTGTATGAAATCCAAATAATAGATTATAAGTTATTATAGTCTACGAAGGAAAAGTCGATTCGGTATAAATACCGAATCATGCAGGTTAACTAATAGTTCAGTTAGTTTAATAATTGATATTATTATATTAGTTAGGTAATTACTATACTGTTAGCCGCTAACCACCCATTTAATAAACACTCTTAATTTTGCGTTCTAAAGAATAAGTAAATATTTATATTTGCTTTTAGTATAGGATTAGTTGTTAACAACTAATCCTGCCCTGATTGTATTGCGCGCTTCCTCGCAAAATACAGTGTAATCCCGTAACAGGATCAGTCCTGTTACACTACCGATCACTGTTGTTTTTTGTATGCAAGGCGTGTGGAGAAACCCACGAAGCTGGACAGTGGAAGATGCAGGAGTTTTTCAACCAGATGCGGAAGTGGTACGTGCCAGACAAGCATGCAGGGATGTGGCCGCTAGTTGTAGAAAAGATGTTAAACTAGATCTCTCGACAGGTTGTAATATGGATCGAGCAAAGCTATCCACGTTTAGCATATATCCATATGTCGGAAAGGACGATAAGATAACAGCAAAAGGGACAGTCTATCGGAGTCATCCGATTTACAGTCTTAAGACTAATGAATACTCCCGATCGAAGGTCATTATGCATTTGAAACTGCTGCCTGGTGAATCACGTGGATACCGGAAATATCAAGCTCCCGACAAATGTTTTAATCAAGCAAATGCTTGCGGAAAGATTAACAATGAAAAAACGACGATATTATTTGACTCTTGAGCACAAGTCTCAATTATTGACCTCACCTTTGCTCGTAAGGTCGGATGTCAAATGGACGACACACAGCGACAAGAATGCGTCGGAATTGGAGAGAATTCCTATATGACCGAAGGGAGGACGCGTGTCAAAATTACCTTATCGGGTTCATTGGTATATTTCTTTAGCTCCTGGGTCGGTAAGTTGGCCAGAAAGGATGCGCTCCAGGGTATGGATATTATGGTACCGGAAGGTATACGTCTCCATCTGTACTATGTAGTGCTCACGCTTCCGGATGAAGTCCAGATCCAACTGGCTGGTCGGCGTCCTTTATACGGATCACATACCGATCTGGTAAGATGGAGCCAGAATATTACTATTCCTGTGGGCTGATGGGCAGATACCCCAGTGGAAAAAGGTTAACGATCGAGGAAGTTATGGATAACTATGGGCGATCGGTGGGTATCGACTTTTGTGAAAAGCGGAGGCCGCTCAGATTACGTACGGACTACTAATGTTGGTGACAAACCACTGACGTCAGACAGCAATACGATCGTTGGTATGTGGCTAGCCGAAGTAAAAGTTCCAAGGAAAATGGGGTTTGTTTCGATCGGATCGAGAAGATATGTTGAGTGGCAAAACTTGGCGTACCAAGCTACCACCGGCCTGACCAGCGATCATGGATCGGTGGAAGAAGATCCCTCACCTTTAGTGGAAAGGACAGATTACATAACACCCAAGAAGATGTTAGTTAAGGGAAAGGCCCCACAGTTACCTGATACAGTGGACTCACAGGCAGATGGACCGAAGGTCGGCAACGCAGTTGTGTGGTGAAGTACAATTGAAAATTATCGACAAGTTTGTACCAGTGTACCAGTTGCCAAGGCATATCGATCGGGTTGGCTAAGAGGACGGAGTGTTTTGGTCCAATCGGTTGCTTGGAGTGTTTTGTACGCAGATTCGAGGTAAGGCACACGGTTTACGTATAGTTTACGCATTGGATTTTAATTGGTTTATTAAATATAGTGTTCGTATAACATTGGGTTGCTAGAGTCGCCGCTACGATCGGAGTCATTGGGAGCAGAGGGATAACAGGGTCCCCTCTTGCTCATTAAGCCCGGACAGGACAGATCTCCACCGGAAATCCCACGACGGGAGGAGCCCACTACGTCGACGCACCCCCCAAGTTCAGCCACGTTAAGGAGACGTGTTTATTTGGATGGGTTACTCATCGCGATCTGCGATCAAGTCCCAGGAATTGGCTGGATTACTCATCGCGATCTGCGATCAAGTGCCAGAAACTATTACTGGCTGTAGCCGGTGCGTATACGCACGGTGCGACTAGCGCACAGAGTAAGACTCTTCCTTAAAGCGGTAGCTACCGCTACTTAGCCGATACGCCCTTGTAAAGGGCTTAGTAGGAGAGCTCTCCTACTCGGGGCCAAGATTCCCGGGTTGGTTTACTACTTAGCCTTAACGGCTGTATTCCCTTTACGGGATGTAAGTAAAGGGAGGGCTCCCTCTTACCTACGACACTCACTGCGCGCGCGACCGGTCGAGGTCGCACGTCCGCAAGATAGAGTGAAATGTAAACTGAATATATTTAATATGTAATTAGCCTAAATTAATTTAAACTAATATGAACTATATGTAATACTAAGTAGAATATTCCTAATTCGTACCTAGCTAAAATGTAGTGTACACACCTGTGTACTGACACGTGGATGGCTGACACACCACCACACCAAGGGCCCCTGCCCTGATTGGTTACAATAACCTAAAGGTTCAGAACCTTTCAAACCGGTCAATACTGACCTCAACCGTGGTGTACTTATATACACCAACACTAAATGTAACTCGAATGTGACCCCGTTACATCCTCCTCCATCAAGACTATTGCTTACGCAATAATCGAAATATTGTTGGAGAAGTCCAACGCCAGTACCTATGACTGTCCATTGTACACCTTCAGCGGTGCTATGGACGCAAACTTTTCCGACAACTCGGAAGTGGATGCCCTTGGGGAGCTCTCCCCAACGGCTGGCCATGCTGATAGCGCCGAACGGCGCTATCAGTCATCCAACCCATTCCCCACACGTGGGGAAAACGCACTAACTCGTGCGCCACCGTTACCCGCTAGGGGTGATACCTCCAGGTTGCCACAGGCAACCACCACCAATGAACCGTCCTTGGTTCAAGAGACCCGATGTGCCGGACGGGCACGGAAGGGACCTCGCAACCCTCAAAAGAGGGCTAAGAACGCGGTTAAGAGGGGTTTAGCCTCCTGTACCCTTGGTCCAGCGGCTATACTACCGCGTGAAATTGCGCTCCGGAAACAACACCGGGCCAGACTGCTAACGCCTAAGCATTTTACTGTTAAGTCCTACCGAACTCGCCTCGGGAAACAGGCACGCGGTGTCCTCGTGGATATCCTCCACGAGATTCCCTTTGTTCTCTTGCCGGACCAAAGCGTCGAGGACGCAGAGCAGGTATTCCGCGCTTGGGCGGAAGGGGAGAAGCTCCTCCACAACTTTGATGCGCTGTATAACAGCTTTTCCGAACACGACGATCGGGTCGAGAGGGCGCTACGCTTGGCCTATGCTCAGGCCAAAGCGCAAGTGCAATTACCTGCCTCCTATTATACGCGCTCTGCTCTCGATGTGGTGCTGGAGAGCAATGCAAGCACAGCATCTGCCTCCGGCGAACTCCCAGCTACTGGGAGTGAAGGGGCTTCTTCAGCCCCTTTGGTCGTTGACTCTCAGTAGGATTCTCCCGCTCAAAAGCGTCAACGACGTCACGGCAATCCTGCCGCAGGGGAGTCTCGTACTCCCACGAGCTCTGGGAATGTGGATACCCTTTCCACTTCACCAGGTACTGGGTCTCACCCCGGTGATGGCATCGTGTCATCAGGCGTTCCACATGGTAATGTGGAGTACCCTCCGTATCGAGCACTGGAGGAAGGGGTCGCGCTATGGAGGCGTGACTTCCACGAGCGCTGTGATCGGCACAGCCGTCGCATCCAAGATGCTCAGGAGGGACTCCGCAACGAAGGGAGTGCGAATGAACGCATCGAGGGGCGGCTTGTCTCTCTCGAGTCTCTCGTTGCGGAGCTTCAGGGTCGTATTTCAACCCTGTCGGAGATGTTCCGACCTGTCGCGCCTTTCGGCTATCCGGCTTCTCACCCTCCTCCGAGAGGGGACCCGCCTCAGGGTTCTGTTATGGCTTAAGAATACCCACATAGAAGGTTGGATGAGTACGCATCGCCTTCGGGATGTCTAGTATACGACAAGACCTTTCGGGCTAGTACCTTAAAGGGTCCCACAAACCTGGGGCGTAGTTTATTCCTCAACACGTTGGAAACTGCATATGTAGGAAGATTTTTAGCGTTTAATAAAACACTTTCTCCTAATTTGTACACTTTTTCGTTACGCCGCCCCTTGCGGTCAGCTTGCTCCTTCTGCTTGTCTTGGCTTTCCGCCATGGCATCGAAGACGTGTCGTAAGACACTAAGGCGCGTCGATAAAAACTTATCGATGTGCTTTCGCACAGATACAGGGCTAACATCGGGGAATCCTCCCCCCTCAAGCCCTGGGCCACACACACGTGGCGTCAACGGAACCCTCGGATTCACTAATCCGTTTACGTAAAAAGGGGTAAACCCCGTAGATGCATGTACCGAATTGTTGATAGCAAATTCAACCATCGGAAGAATCTCACTCCAACTCTTTGGAGAATCCGGGCATGAACTCCGGAGAATATCCTCCACAACACGATTAACGCGTTCCGTCTGACCGTCCGTTTGCGGATGATCCGCAGTGGACATGAGGAGCTTGGTGCCTAGCACCTTAAACAACGCTCCCCAGAATTGTCCCGTAAAACGGGGATCCCGATCCGACACAACGGAATCGGGTAGACCATGCTGTCGAAAGACACGGTCTAGGAACACTTTCGCTGTTCCTTGTCCATCTATGGACTCTGTCACCGCCGCCAGGTGAGCCATCTTGCTCAATCGGTCTACAAAGACCAATATGCCGGTGTTCCCGGCCTTATCCTTCGGAAAACCGAAGATAAAATCCATGCTGATGGATTTCCAACACTCCGTTGGAACCGATAAGCTCGCCAAAAGAGCAGCTGAACTTGCAGAGGGTTTAACCCTCTGACACGTCTCACAGGTGCGTATATACGCACCGACTCACTTATACATATTGGACCACCAATACAAAGCGTTTAAAGCGCTGTAGGTCTTATCCCGACCTAAATGACCCCCGGTAGGGACGTCATGTGCCTCAAAGAGGACTCTATACTTCAGTTCCTCATCATGAGGAACAACCACCCGCGGAGTGTCCTCCGCGCTTGTGCTATAAAAAACCATACCGTCACAGTACCTGTAACGGTGTAAACGAGCTTTACTCGACTTGACAGAGTTGGCTCAGACGATCCAAGACCCTTTTCACCCAACGCGCTGATAAGCGCCGTACACTGTGGGTCTTTCTCATACGCCTTGCGTATGAGATCCACCACAGACGTGGGGACGAATGTTGCGTGAGCGAGCTCGTAATCGGAACGACGCGACAACGCGTCCGCAAGCATGTTCTGCTTGCCAGGTTTATACTTAACCTCAAAGTTGTACTCCGCAAAGAAGGAGAGCCAACGGGCCATCCGTTGCGAGAGATGAGGCGACTTTGTCGCTGTCAGTAAGGACGCGTGGTCAGTATAAACCACGAACGGCTTTGAGCCGAGTAGGTGAACCCTAAATTTGACAAGAGCATACTTCATTGCAAGTAGCTCCTTGTCATGAACGGGATAATTCCGTTCCGCAGCTTTAAGCTGCCTCGACTCAAACGCAATTACGCGTTCCCTTCCTGCATCGTCTTCTTGTAACAAAGCACATCCGATTGCGAAATCGGAGGCATCGCAGACGACACTAAATGGCTTCCCAGAAGCTGGGAGAGCAAGAACGGGAGCTTTTAACAAACTACCCTTTACCGCTTCAAAAGCGTTTTCGTGTTCAGTTTTCCAACACCAATTAACATCCTTCTTAAGAACGTCCGTCAATGGCTTCGCCATTTCAGCGTAGTTCTCGCTGTATTTGTGGAGATAATTGGCTAATCCAATCCACTTCCGTATATCGCTAAGATTTACAGGCGAAGGCCACTCCACAATGGCTTTCACCTTCGCGGGATCCGCCCGCACTCCATCCTTACCGATGAAGCATCCGAGGAAAGGAATTTCCTCAGCACCAAATATACATTTGGATGCGTTCGGATATAACTTATGTTCTCGCATACATTCGAGCACAGCTCGAAGGCTTATAAGGTGCGTCTGAACATCAGACGAGTCGCCTTCCACACGACTATGAACGAATATATCGTCGAAGTACGTCTGATGTACTTTCCATGAGGGCGGAAGAGTTGAGTCACCAAGCGATTGAAAGTCGCTGGTGCATTCGAAAGCCCCTGTGGCATAACTAGCCACTCCCACAGCATACCATTAGGCGTGCTGACCGCTGTAAGCGGAATATCGGATGCTCGAATGAGCACCTGATAATACCCTTCCACCAGATCTAAGGCACTGTACACAGTACTGCCCGCCATATTGTTCTGGAGGACATCCTTTCGAGGAATCGGAGTCTGCATGGGTACAGTAGCTGAATTCAGATTGTTATACGCATGCACAATACGCCACTTTCCGTTCGGTTTACGAACACAAAAGGTGGGAGATGAGTGGGGAGACTTGCTCTCCCGTACCATCCCTGCCTCTTCTTTCCCCTTAAAGAATGCGTCGATGACGTCGCATTGTTCCTTGGGGAGAGGCCACTGCCTCGTGACGCAGTATTGGTTCCAAGAACCAAATCAATTTCATGTCGGACTCCCCGATACGGTGGTAACCCCATCGACGGGTTGTCACTAATGACATCTCCAAATTCCTTTAATAAGGAATGGTAAGGGTCCTCAGGATCCGCAAGGATCTTGAGACCGCTTCGGGCATTCAATGCCTGTTTGGTTTGCACCAAAACTGACTCGTCCATCGTGGATGAGGAGTTCAACTCCTCTTCCGGACGCAACACGACGACCTCGTCGATTTCATCTGCTTCCAAAGCAGTTTCAAACTCGTTGAAGGACATCTCCTCCAACGACAACAGTTCGACTACCCCAGGCAACCGTTCCAGGCTTACGCCTTCTGTGACAATACCTGCCACACTATTCAGCATCCGATAGGACTGCTGACTACTGGCCTCGGGACGCATCCAGAGACCCAGATGGGGGGAGTCAATTGCCCCATCTATTGGAAGCGCCACGCGCCTATCCACAGAGGTCTCTACCTCTACCACCGGTGACCTGCCGGTCTCACCTATAACGGCGTAATCGGAATCATTTCCGACGTGCGAAAGAGAAGAACTTCGGGTCTCTTCGCTTGGAAGCGCCTCGCGCTTAACCACAGGGGTATCTACCCCTACCACTGGAGTTACCTCAGAGGAATCCACCTCTACCACTGGCAACTCACCAGTATCACCGTTAACGGCGTGGGAATTAACCGCCGAATCCCCCTCGTTAAGGAACTCTTCCTTAACGCCATTGGGAATGATCATTTCAGACATCCCTATCTCTGGCGTCTCACGCCAGAATCGATTTTGCGATCGAGCAAAGGTGGGTTCATGACTCGCCAATGCTTCACCCGACCGCGGGTGCGTTGAGCCAATGGACTTATACTTCCAGTCTATCCATGGCTCGTGGCGTTTCAGCCACTTCATGCCCAGAATGAGGTCATACATCGAGTCCAAATCCAGGACTAGGCAGCGTTCTAAGCTGTCGAAGTCTGCAAACTGCAGCTTAAGGTCAATAGAGACCTTGGGTACAGAAACCTGTACGCCCGTCGCAAGACGGACTGTGACAACGTCACGAGAACGTGCCTCTAGGGCCTCGGCATACAGCCGACTCTTCTCCACAGAAGCCCGTCTGACATAATGTCAGACGCTCCAGAGTCTATCAAGACTCTCCAAGGCTTATCAAAGCCTTTCAAGTCCGCAAGGACTACCAGCAAACCTGGCTGGTACACCAACTCGGTGCTAGAAAGCACCGCTTCCCTCGGGGCTTTGTGCTTTCATCCCCTACTTTGGGGCTTAACAGCACAGAGGGGTCCCCGAGTAGGGTGCCCCGCACCTACTGGGAGCCGTCGTTTCCCGACGGCTTGGACAAGGGCTTTTTCCCCACCCTCGATCCCTTGTAGCGAGTGTCTCGCTGGGGATTTTCGGACATCTGTTCTTCAGATGATCCATGCTCCCACACAGGAAGCATCTCAGCGGCCCATGTCGCTGCAGAATAGCTAAGAGCTTCGCCTCGAAGCTCTGCGAAAAGAGTCAGTGTGACTCTTAGCGGGAGGTTTCTCCTCCGCTTCGACCTGACTAAGGTCCATGGGTTGGGGACCCACCTTAGAGGAAAGGAAGTTCCTCTCGGCGTTGAACGCCATCTTTAACGCCTCCTCCAGGGATTGAGGTCGGCATCGGAGCAATTCCGAACGTGCTGGCCCTTCTATCAGGCCTCCCATGAAGACGGGGATGGACACATCGTCCGAATACGCTTTCGCGTACATCCCTGTTAACAGGGTCTTAAGCTCCTGAATATAAATCTCCAGGTCCTTAGTGCCTTGACGGCACCTCAGGAACGCCAGTTGATTCTGGAAAACCAGATCAGGCGTTGCGTACATGTCCATGAGCTTCTGCTTAAGGACGTTCCATGTTGGGAACACGTCCGTGACTGACTACGGACACGTAAACGCCCATGTACGGGCTTTTCCCGCAAGATGGGTCAATGCAAGTCCCACTTGCAAGTGATCAGCGGACATATTCGCTGTGGCGAAGGCCGTTTAGACCTCTCGCAACCACACGTAAAGGTTGTCACCCTTCTCACCGGTGAACTCCTTTATTTTGAACGATAATGGAGGGCGCACCCCCGTGGAATGACCTCCACTACAACTCACCTCATGAGCGATGAGGGCGTTTACCCTTGCCTTTACGACCTCTAGGCCCTGCTCCACTAGGAGATTCATGCCTTCTTCCCCCGTTAAGGGTAACAGCCTTTTAAAGGCTTCCTGCTGGACGAGGGTCAAACTATCCCAATCGTCCTGATTCATCCTTTGCAGGGGATGCCTACTATACAACACAGGTGTTGGATTGACTACAAGTGCTACCAGATGTAGCCGGTGCGTATACGCACGGTGCGACTAGCGCACAGAGGAAGACTCTTTCTTAAAGCGGTAGCTACCGCTACTTAGCCGATACGCCCTTGTAAAAGGCTTAGTAGGAGAGATCTCCTACTCGGGGCCAAGATTCCCGGGTTGGTTTACTACTTAGCCTTAACGGCTGTATTCCCTTTACGGGATGTAAGTAAAGGGAGGGCTCCCTCTTACCTACGACACTCACTGCGCGCGCGACCGGTCGAGGTCGCACGTCCGCAAGATAGAGTGAAATGTAAACTGAATATATTTAATATGTAATTAGCCTAAATTAATTTAAACTAATATGAACTATATGTAATACTAAGTAGAATATTCCTAACTCGTACCTAGCTAAAATGTAGTGTACACACCTGTGTACTGACACGTGGATGGCTGACACACCACCACACCAAAGGCCCCTTCCCTGATTGGTTACAATAACCGAAATGTTCAGAACCTTTCAAACTGGTCAATACTGACCTCAACCGTGGTGTAATTATGTACACCAACACTAAATGTAACTCGAATGTGACCCCGTTACACTGGCTGTATTACTGACTGCTTAGCAGTAAAGTGCCAGAAACCCTATTGGCTGGATTGACCTGCTACGTGCAGTCAAGTGCCAGATTTAACCGCATTCAGAGTGAAGATTTCGCTTGGTTTGCCGATCGGCTATATTGGATTATCTTTTCGTTGGAATTTTGGATCATTACCCCAGAAGTGGTACACGCGTATCAACACCTACTAAAGTCTCCACTGAGCAACGGTACACCGAGTGTGTAGCCACCCATACCAATGGGTACACAAGGTGAGACACGAGACGAATTGGACTTGGCGTCCTGTAATGCCGATCGGTCACCCGATCGGCACCCAGGCGAAGGTCCGCGGAGTACCCCCTCCGTTAGTTGGTCGGCTGGGCGCGATGGTGGTTCAGTTCCGGACACTTCGGTGTTCGAATTTGAAATGGACTCCACCACAAGCCACAATGGTGCGCGTGCACGGATCATTTGATGACCGTGATATCACCACGTTATTCAGCAAAGTATGGATTTTACAAGTTTTGATATGGATACTCTCTGGAGAGCACGCAAGGAACGCATCTCGCCTTGTGTACTACTAGTTGTAAAGGATGGCGATGTTCGGTCTGGTCAAGGGGAGGATCAGATCGAAATTAAAGAGTTTACGACTTCCCATACCGCTCCTGGCGGAGCCGATCGAAACGAGGAACGCTTATCGCCTTGTGTCGTTGTCGTGGAAAAGGATGGCGATGATCGATCTGTCCAGGTGGAGGACCAGATCGAGATTAACAAGTTTATTCCTCCCCATAAGGCTCCGATCGGAGCCGATCGGGACTATAGTAAATCTTGCAAGTCTTGCTATAGTCCCAGAAGGGATCAGTACCCTGCTCCTGATCCCATGTATTTCGACAAAAAATTGCTTATGAAGAACACTATGGGGGTGGATCACCCGATCCGCCCAAATTACCAATGAAGAAACCCAAGCAGAGGCTCGCAATGCTCTCGGACGATGACGACTTGGAGGAAAAGTCGTCGATCGGTGATGGTACTGTGGATAATAAAGAGGTGACCAGGATTTACAACATCTACGAGCTGAAGAAATTCGTTCGCGAAAACGAGGTCATCCGAATTGTCAATCCCCTAATTCCGGATCGTCTACATGGGCCTACAACCGAACCGATCGATTTTGATCGGCCGCTGCAGCTGGTTAAAAATCTTTTGGCGATGCTAGCCGAGGTTGGGATGAAGGTCTAGAATGTTAATGGTGTTGACAAGCTGTTCGAAATTGATACTTAGAAGTTAAAACAAGCCATGCCAATGCTACACGACCATCTGACGCCATTGGTGGGGGAGGTACGCCGCCCAACTCCCACAATCGCGTTGGAAGCCCCAAACCTCGAGCGATCACTTGCGAGAAGTCATTCTCCGATAATATCTCGCTATATGGGTCGCCACCTTCCTCCAAGTGCTTGTCCAAGTTGGAGTTCGGTGTGGAGCGGATATCCATAGATCACGGTACCATTAACGGTACCAGTCACACGGAACAAAAAAGGGAAGTGCGGCAACGAGGGGCGGCATGCCAGTCGAGGTCCGAGGGTCTCCCACAGGTATCGGCACCCCCCAATACCAATCCAGTCACCTCTCCCGCGATGGAAGCAAGCATACAAGCCATATTCGAAGCTATGATGAAGCATTACGCCGGAGATCGAGGCCGAGCGCCTCTGCGCCCGCGTGCACTAAGCAGATCGGTCCAGGAAAACGACGCTATTTGTGTGGACGTCGAAATACAGTCATTAACATCAGCAGACAAGGTGTCCGAAGGTGTTAGACCGGTTTTTAGGACAAAACTCAGGTCACACCCAGCCCGCCCCCGCCGATCTGCAAGTAGCAGCGACTTTGACATGGAGTCGACCAGCGAAATTGACGGTGACTACGGTGGTACGGGCAGAGGCGGGACACGTAAGGCGAACTTACCTCGACGACGGCGTTTGACATTAATTCGACGGCCAACCAACGGATCCGCATGGCCGTAAGCACCGAGTTGAAGGACTTTATGGGTAAAGATGACGATGAAGAACAAGCCCGATCATGGTTCAGCCGAACGAAGTCCGCCTTCCTCCGTGATCAGACGCCGAGCAAAGAACTGTGTCTGATCTTCCGAGATCTGATGAAGGGACCGGCTGCGAATTGGATCCATCGGTTAAGTCGGGATGTCCGGTCTGATTAGAGTCTGCTGTGCATGGTGTAACGGGGTTACATTTAGTTACGTTGGTGTACGTAAATACGAAACGGTTAAGGTCAAGTATTGACCGGTCCGAAAAGTTCGGACCTATTGGTTGTTTTAGCCAATCAGGTAGGGAGCCCTTGGTGAAGGCATGACAGCCTGCCACGTGTGTACACAGGTGGTGTACATTACATTTTCGGCTAGGTACGGATTAAATAAGTTCTACCTAGTATTGCATATAGTTTACAATCTACACTATATCTTGCTAGACGCTCGACTAGGAACGGTCGAGCGTGCAGTGAGTGTCGTAGCAGGGGAGCACCCCCCCTAGCTACTCCCTACTAAGGGAATCCTTAGACTAAGGCGTTAGCGTGCGCTAACAGTAAACTCAGGGAATCTTGGCCCCGAGTGAGTAAGCAATCTCACACTAAGCCCTTAGATCAGGGCTTATCGGCTAAGTAGCGGCGTATCGATGCTTAAGGAAAGTCTTCCTCTGTGCTCTAGCCGCACCGTGCCTTTACGCACCGGCTACACATGGAGTTTGAAAGGAAGTACTGCCACTCCGGCTTTTCTACTGATAGGAGGTATCACCACATGAGGAAAGGGGTGATGAAACGCCGATCGAGTACCTCCACTGGATTAATGTGGCTGCGATGCGTGCGGGGATCCCGATCAAGGATACCGATCCGCCGATCGGCGCTGCCCAAGAACATGTGGGCCACTTTATCAGTACGCTGGACGATCAGGAGTTGGACGATCAGCTGAACCTACTGCGCGTCAGGGACGTGGAAGAAGTGTAGCAGACATTACGCATGTTGCGCCAATCCCGCAGACTGAGGACGAGGGTTGCTGTCGGATCTAACCGATCACGATAGAAGGTGCAGAATGATCATGAGAAGAGACCTGCGACCAGACCGGCCAGAGCGATCAGAGCGATCGTGGATGATGTAAGTACCGGGTCAGAAGGGGAGAGCAGTGGCTGGTCCAGTCTAGGGTCAGACGAGGAACAGTACCGTCACATTTTCGTCGCCCAGTCTGCACCAAGAGATCGACCAGTGTCACGACGTGCCGAATAGAAGGCAGGAAACGGTAAAAGGTCGGACCCGGACTCGCCGTATAAGAAGTGTACTCACTGCGGTTCAACCAGACACGATGGTCGGGACTGCTTGCGAAGAATTACGTGCAAGAAATGTGAACGACGTGGCCACCCCCACCGATCACTGCTTGTTTGGATGCAAAGCATGTGGAGAGCTTCATGAAGATGGACAGTGCAAGATGGAGCACTTTTTCAATCAGATGCGCAAGTGGTATGTTCCCGACAAGCACGCGGGAATGTTGCCGCCCGATGTCGAGAAGATGTACTAGATCGCTCGACAGGTTGGAATCTGGATCGAGCCGAGCGATCAACGTTTAGCATCTATGCATTAGTCGGAAAAAAGCGATACAATAGCAAAAAGGACAGGCGATGGGAATCATCCGGTCTACAATCTTGCGACTGATGAATATTCCCGATCGAAGGTCGTTATGCAGTTGGACCTGCTGCCTGGCGAGTTTCGCGGCTACTGGAAATACCAAGAACCCGACAAATGGTTCAAGCAGGCAAAAGCCTATGGGAATATTAACAACGAGAAGGCGCGATGCTGTTTGATTCTGGTGCAGAAGTCTCAATTATCGACTTCGCCTTTGTTCGTAAGGTTGGATGTCAGATCGACTATGCACAGAGGCAAGAATGCGTCGTAATCGGCGAAAATTCCTACATTACCGAAGGGAAAACGCGTGTGAAGATCACTTTATCTGGTTAATTGGTCTACTTATTTAGCGCTTGGGTCGGTAAGCTGGACGGCAAAGACGCGCTCCTTGGCATGGATTTTATGGTGCCGGCAGGCATACGCCTCGATCTGTCGCATGGAGTACTTACGTTTCCAGACAAAGTCCTGATCCAACTGGCTGGTCGACGCCCCTTATACGGATCACGCACTGATCTGGTGAGATGGAACCAATATATCACCATTCCCGTGGGTCGATCGGCAGATATCTCGGTGGGTAACGACTATCGGACAAGGAAGTTGTGGTTGACCAGGGGAGATCACTGGATACCGACGTTTGTGGAAGGTGGAGATCGAAGCGATCGAGTACGAGTTACTAACATCGGTATTAAACCGCTGATGTTAGGCAACGGTACGATCATCGGTATGTGGCTGGCCGAAGAAAAAGTTCCGTGGAGTATGGGCTTTATTTGGATCGGGTATACAATACATTGAGTGGCAAAGCTTTGCGTGTAAGGCCACCATCGATTGGATCAGCGACGGCAAGTCAGCCGAAGAATACCCCCACCTCGGACGGAAAGGCCAGATCACGTAGCGACCGGGATGTGTCGAAGGTTATCAGCGCAGTCACCCGATACAGTGGACTCGAAGGCAGATGTGCCGAGAGCTGTTAATGCAGCTGTCCGCAAGGTCTGGTGACAGTGGAACCGACGGCAGATGGGGCGATCGCAGTATCGCTGTAGACGAGTATAGTGGCGCATCCACTCAAGTCGGTGCCACACAAGGGCAGCCCGTCGACGAGGATTAGCATTGCCCGTTTGAAAGGGGTGGACCGAGCGTGGTCGCCTCACCAGATGACCTGGTGTGTATGCACGGGGGCGGGGAGAAGTGTGCTGACGGATCGGCGAACCCGATCTGGAATGTGGCTACCCCACCTGAAGTACTAAACGATCCGCTCGAGGCGACTATGGATGATCCTGAAGTCGCCAACACCCCCGATCGGACCGATCAGCCCAAGGAATTTAAATGGGAGAAAAACACTGGCTGATCAGGAAGGGTGCTGCTGATGTCGACAGTGATGATGCGATCAGACTGTCCATTTGGATGTCAGATCGACCGAGAAGACTTGTTGTGATCAAACGCACCGGGAACATCCGATACACTTGAAGGATCGCGAATAAACAATTTGGATCGGTAAATCCTATCTTGATTATTTCGATCTGGCTAAGCAGTACAAACGCAACCGACTGAATCAGAATTGTTAGAGGGCGACGCAGACTTAAGAAGTGGGAAAGCGAGATTTGCAATAGTGCCGATCGGCAATATCGATCGGTGTAAATTTGTGATGTTTATTGTGATTACGACTACAGGTGTAGCCGGTGCGTACACGCACGGTGCAGATAGCGTACAGAGGAAGACTTTCCTTATGCGGCGATGTGCCGCTACTTAGCCGATACGCCCTTGTAAAAGGGCTTAGTAGGAGAGTTCTCTCCTACTCGGGGCCAAGATTTCCCTTGGTTTACTTATTAGACTTAACTAAAGCCTTGAGACAAAGCTTCCCTTAGAAAGGGAGTAGCTAAAGGAGGTGTTCCGTTTGTCTACAAACACTCACAGCACGTGCGACCGGTCGAGGTCGTGCGTCTAGCTGGATTGACGTGTTTTGTAAACTGAATGTATATTTAATATGTAATTAGTCTAAATTAATTTAAACTAGAGATAACGTCTAATATGCCCCTGTTTTGGCCCAAAAATTCTAAAATGCCCCTCTTCTTAAAAAAATCCTAAAATGCCCCTGTTTTCCTAAAGTAATAGGCTACGATTTAACAACATTAATATATCTAGTTTGTGATTCTTCCGGATTGTGATAAATCGTGGTACATACCCGGTATGTACATACATGCACTGTTTCAAAATAAAATCACGATATATATGCCGATGCTGTTGTTGTGCCTGGTCTTCCTCTTCCATGGTGTACGCGCTGCCTATGAAGAGAAGTTAATGCTCCGCCCGCTCGAATATATCAACCAATTTCTTGCACGCTTTGAGTTCGTAGTGGATGAGGCTTTCGATCTTGACGATGGCGCACCCCTTTTTCCCAACGTCCTGCGTCAGCTCCTCGAGAGATACGATGTCAAGTCGCTGCATCTTACTTTCTCTGTCGGCAGATATGCGGATTGGTGCTAGATTTAAATTCTTCTTGCCTCACTCACGAACCCTTCGGTGCGCGGCTGCGGGTGGCACTTATTGGCGATGCTGACGTCCAACAGCGCTGGCGAGGGATCACGTCAGAAATGAGTGGCATCTTCTCGGCATCACTAAATGAAATGGATGAAACTGTTGTAACAAGGCTGTTGTCATCTTCAATACCACAGGAGTTAGGTGCCTTCCCGGCAACTAACGCTGACCCGAGGGAGGTATTATTACATGGCTCGCTAGCTGGTGAAGAGCTATGCACAGAGAATTTAACACCCTGGCTCATGATGCTTCCATGTCGAACTATCACGGGGATCGGCTCTTTAATTGATCCTTAGATGCACTGTCCGGGGAGTACATATCGCGGTCGCTGTTTGCTTCGCGATTATTGGATGGCGGATTGATGCTTCAACAAGACCTGACCACGGTGCAACGTCCTGACATGCATAATAGAGTGCGTTGGAGGCTTGGCTCCCTATTTTATGGAAAGATTCCAAGCATGATATTAGTGCTTGTCCCCTTGCAGAAAAGAGTGCTATTCATATGGCGGATTCGCGGAGTGTTGTCACTAACGATCTTCGCAAAGAAGCCGTGTTGTTTCCGAGCCTGTTGTTTGAAAACTTAAGCTATGGGGCAGATGGAGGTAAAACATCGTAATAAATCGTTGAGAGACAGCAATAATTCGCAACAAGATGTCGTGTCGGTACATCGTTTTGTTACCGGTTACGGCCAAGTGCGAGGTGGTATCGTAGTGCAACTGAAGAACAACCACCCGTCATGTAAGATGCGAGTGACGTATCATGATGTTATCCCATGGTACTTGCGCGTCTATTTTCACACGTTTCGAGTGACAGCGAGTGGAGGCAAAATAGCGGAGGAAATGATTCGAGCTTTTGACTTTGTGCCAGCCGAGTTGCGAGGTCGACCGAATCAATTGCGTCTTGAACCATTCCTCCCGGCCAACACAACTCTGGTCTTTTCGCTTCAGATGGAAAAAGTATTCTTACGTTATTCAGAACATCCACCCGATGCCAGCCGTGGTTTCGATATTGCCTCCGGCGTGGCAACCTTTAACATACAGAGAGATAGTATGGAACAATCCACTTGTTGTCAGCTCGTTCGATCGCCGGGCTTCACCACGACATTGTTCACGGAGCCCTTGCTTGTGCTACTAACCACGCCTGACTTTAGCATGCCATATAATGTCATTACAATGACATCAACAGTCGTCGCTTTTCTCGTGGGCACAAAACTCAACACACTTCTGCGTAAGGCACCGCGGATTAAGCAAATAATGACAACTCAACGCAATAATGACAGAACGTTCGTCCAGTCATTGCCGAACCTTGAGGTACCGGTACATCACTGTAATACCAACATTCAAACATAGAGATGATTGGCAAGCTAATGTTTCATTAAATAGTCGCCTTAATTTAGCGATTGGAGGGCACCGCGAAAACAGGGGAATTTTAGGATTTTTTTAAGAAGAGGGGCATTTTAGAAATTTTGGGCGAAAACAGGGGCATATTAGACGTTATCTCTTTAAACTAATGTAAAATATATGTAATACTAAGTAGAACTTACTAAATTCTAAACTTGGCCAAAATGTAATGTACACCACCTGTGTACTAACACGTGGCTGGCTGCCACGCCTCCACCAAGGACTCCTGCCCTGATTGGTTAAAATAACCAATAGGTCCAAACCTTTCGGACCGGTCAATACTGACCCCAACCGTAGTGTACTTACGTACACAACATAACTAAATTTAACCAGAATGTAACCCTGTTACATCCTCCCCCATCAAGACTATTGCTTACGCAATAAATCAATTTTAGTTGGAGAACTCCAACTGCCAGAACTTCTGGCTAAACATGAGCACCTTTAGTGGTGCTGAGGATTCACCTCGGGAAGAGGATGGAAACTATTCCGATAACTCGGAAGCGGGTGCCCTTGGGGATATCTCCCGAAAGGCTGACCGCTCCGACAACGCCGAACGGCGATGTAGGCAGTCCAACTCGTTCCCCACACGTGGGGAAAACGCACTAACTCGTGCCTCACCTCTACCAACTGCGGATGATGCATCCGGGTCGCCGAAGGCGACCATCACCGATGAGCCAAACATGGCTCCGGAAGCCCGACGTGCCGTACCGGCACGGAAGGGTCCTCGTGACCCTCAAAAGAAGGCCAAAAACGAGGTGAAGAGAGGTTTAGCCTCCCATATCACCGGCCCTGCGGCTGAACTGCCGCGTGAGCTCGCGCGCCGGAAACAACTCCGGGCAAGACTTCTAACACCAAAGCAGTTCACTGTGAAATCATACCGAGCACGACTCGGGAAACAGGCACGGGGTGCCGTCGTTGAGCCCCTCCACGAGGTTCCCTTCGTCCTTATGCAAGACGAGGATGTCGAGGAGGCCGAGCGGGCATTCCGCACTTGGACGGAAGGGGAGAAGCAACTCCATAGCTTCGACGAGCTGTACAACAGCTATTCCGAACAGACGTTCGGATAGAGAGGGCGATGCGCTTGGCGTATGCTCAGGACAAAGCGCTGGGGCAATTACCTGCCTCTGACTACACGCGCCCTGCTCTTGGTTTGGTGCCGGAGAGCAATGCAAACTCTTCATCTGCCTCCGGCAAACTCCCAGCTACTGGGAGTGAAGGGGCTTCTTCCGCCCCTTTGGTCGTTGACTCGCAGCGGGGTTCTCCCGCTCGAAAGCGTCAACGACGTCACGGAAATCCTGCCGCAGGGGAGTCTCTGACTCCCAAGAACTCTGTGAATGTGGATAGCCTTTCCACTTCACCAGGTACTGGGTCTCACCCCGATGATGGCGTCGTGCCATCAGGCGCTCCACATGGTAATGTGGAATACCCTCCGTATCGAGAACTGGAGATGTCGCACTATTGCGGCAGGAGTTCCACGAACGCTGTGATCGACACAGCCGTCGCATCCAAGATGTCCAGGAGGGACTCCGCGACGAGGGGAGTGCGAATGAAAACATCGAGAAGCGACTTACCTCTCTCGAATCCGCCGTTGCGGAGTTTCATGGTCGTATTTCGACCCTGTCGGCGCTATTCCGAACTGTCGCGCCTTTCGGCTACACGACTTCCCAACCTTCTCCAAGAGGGGACCCGCCTCCGGGTTCTGGTATGGTTTGAGCATACCCACATAGAAGGTTGGATGCGTACGCATCGCCTTCGGGATATCCAAGTTATATGCCAAGCCCTTTCGGGCTAGCACTTGAAGGCCCCCACAAACATGGGGCGCAGTTTGTTCCGTAACACGTTAGAAACTGCATATGTAGGAAGGTTTTTAGCGTTTAATAAAACACTTTGTACGCCTATTCGTTCGGCCGACACATGCGGTCGGCCTGTTCCTTTTGCTTGTCTTGGCTTTCCGCCATGTCATCGCAGACGTGTCGTAAGACACTAAGGCGCGTCGATAAGAACTTATCGATGTGCTTTCGCACAGATACAGGGATGACATCAGGAAATCCTCCCCCCTCAAGCCCTGGGCCACACACACGTGGCGTCAACGGAACCCGCGAATTCACTAATCCGTTCACGTAAAACGGGGTAAGCCCCGTAGATGCATGGACCGAGTTGTTAATAGCAAATTCTGCCATAGGAAGAATCTCACTCCAACCCTTTGGAGAATCCGGGCATGAACTCCGGAGAATATCCTCAACGACACGATTAACGCGTTCCGTTTGACCGTCCGTATGCGGATGATCCGCAGTGGACATGAAAAGCTTGGTGCCCAGCACCCTAAACAACGCTCCCCAAAACTGTCCCGTAAAACGGGGGTCCCGATCCGACACAACGGAATCGGGTAGACCATGCTGTCGAAAGACACGGTCTAGGAACACTTTCGCTGTTCCTTGTCCATCAATGGACTCTGGCACCGCCGCCAGGTGAGCCATCTTGCTCAAACGGTCTACAAAGACCAATATGCCGGTGTTCCCGGCCTTATCCTTTGGAAAACCGAAGATAAAATCCATGCTAATGTATTTACAACACTCCGTTGGAACCGATAAGCTCACCAAAGGCGCAGCTAAACTTGCAGAGGTTTTAACCCTCTGACACGTCTCACAGGAGCGTATATACGCACCGACCCACTTATACATGTTGGGCCACCAATAAAAAGCGCTTAAAGCGCTGTAGGTCTTATCTCGACCTATATGACCCCCGGTAGGGGCGTCATGTGCTTAAAAGAGGACTCTATACTTCAGTTCCTCATCATGAGGAACAACCACCCGCGGAGTGTCCTCCGCGCTTGTGCTATAAAAATATAGCAAACCGTCACAGTTCATGTAACGGTGTAAACGAGCTTTAGCTCGACTTTAAAGTGTTGGGTCAGACGAACCAAGTCCGTTTCCACCCAACGCGCTGATAAGCGCCTTACACTGTGGGTCTTTCTCATACGACTGGCGTATGAGATCCACCACAGACGTGGGGACGAATGTCGCGTGAGCGAGCTCGTAATCGGGACGACGCGACAACGCGTCTGCAAGCACGTTCTGCTTGCCAGGTTTATACTTAACCTCAAAGTTGTACTCCGCAAAGAAGGAGAGCCAACGGGCCATCCGTTGCGAGAGATGAGGCGACTTTGTTGCTGTCCGTAAGGACGCATGGTCAGTATAAACCACGAACGGCTTTGAGCCGAGTAGGTGAACCCTAAATATGACAAGAGCATACTTCATTGCAAGTACAGTGCTCCCTCTCTTAAGTTATCCCTTGTTAAGTTATACCCTCTCATAAGTTATCGGATTTTACGTCCACCGACCTCTTTCTATGGCCGATAAGTTATAAGTTATACGTTATACTTTACCGGGCAATATAACTTTACAGCGGGAACATTTTTCTTATATTTGAGAGGATGATATCTACTGGAACCACCCATCCAGGGTGGAATGCGTGGTGTTCGCACTACGAACATTAAGTTGAATATTGCGAAGAACTTTATAGGCAGCCTGGTGGCTTTCCTGAGCCAGATCGAGCAGAGAACAGGCATTACCAAGAATAGCAAGTTTTTTAGCCTTGCTGAACTTGTTGCCAATGGTATCCGCTTCGCCAGCCTCCTCACGTTCGTCGTTTTCCTCCTCCACCTCCTGAACCTTCGCCATAATCTCCTCATCCGTCAGCTCCCGCTGCGCGCTCTCATCCTCTTCAATAGGATTTGTAACGGGGTTACATTTGAGTTACATTTATTGTTGGTGTACATGAGTACACTACGGTTGAGGTCAGTATTGACCGGTTTGAAAGGTTTCGAACCTTTGGTTATTTTAACCAATCAGGGCAGGGGACCTTGGTGTGGTGGTATGTCAGCCATCCATGTGTCGGTACACAGGTGTGTACACTACATTTTAGCTAGGTACGAATTTGGAATGTTCTATTTAGTATTACATATAGTTTATATTAGTTTAAATTAATTTAGGCTAATTACATATTAAATATATTCAGTTTATATTTCACTCTAAAGTGCAGTCGCGCGACCTCGACCGGTCGCGCGTGCAGTGAGTGTCGTAGGTAAGAGGGAGCCCTCCCTTTACTTACACCCCGTAAAGGGAACACAGCCGTTAAGGCTAATTAGTAAACCAACCCGGGAATCTTGGCCCCGAGTAGGAGATCTCTCCTACTAAGCCCTTTATAAGGGCGTATCGGCTAAGTAGCGGTAGCTACCGCTTTAAGGAAGAGTCTTCCTCTGTGCGCTAGCCGCACCGTGCGTATACGCACCGGCTACATCTGGTAGCACTTGTAGTCAAACCAACACCTGTGTTGGTAGACTAAGGCATCCTCTGTAAAGGATGAATCAGGACGATTGGGATAGTTTGACCCTCGTCCACCAGGAAGCCTTTAAAATGCTGTTACCCTTCTTGGGTGACGAAGTCATGAAGCTCCTAGTGGGGCAGGGCCTAGAGGCCGTAAAGGCAAGGGTAAATGCCCTCATCGCTCATGAGGCGAGTTGTAGTGGAGGTAGTTCCACGGGGGTGCGACCCCCATTATCGTCTAAGATAAAGGAGTTCACCGGAGAGAAGGGTGACAACCTGTACGTGTGCTTGCGAGAGGTCGAAATGGCCTTCGCCACAGCGAATATAACCGCTGCTCACTTGCAAGTGGGACTTGCATTGACCCATTTTACGGGTAAAGCCCGTGCATGGGCGTTTACATGCTCGGAGTCAGTCACGGACGTGTTCCCAACCTGGAAGGTCCTTAAGCAGAAGCTTATGGACATGTACGCAACGCCAGATCTGGCTTTCCAGAATCAGCTGGCGTTTCTGAGGTGCCGTCAGGGCACTAGGGACTTGGAAACATATATCGAAGAACTTAAGACCCTGTTGGCAGGGATGTACGCGAAAGCGTACTCGGACGATGTGTCCATCCCCGTCTTCATGGGTGGCCTGAGAGAAGGGCCAGCACGTTCGGAACTGTTCCGATGCCGACCCGAATCCCTGGGGGAGGCGTTCAAGATGGCGTTCAACGCCGAGAGGAACTTTCGTTCCTCTAATGTGGGTCCCCAACCCATGGACCTTAGTCAGGTCGAAGCGGAGGAGAAACCTCTCGCTAAGAGTCACACTGACTTTTTTTTCGCAGAGCATCGAGGAGGAGCTCTTAGCTATGCTGCAGCGACATGGGCCGCTGAGATGCTTCCTGTGTGGGAGCATGGAGCATCTGAAGAGCAGATGCCCGAAAAATCCCCAGCGAGACACTCTCTACAAGGGATCGAGGGTGGGAAAAAAGCCCCTGCCCAAGCCGTCGGGAAACGACGGCTTCCAGTAGGTGCGAGGCGCCCTAATCGGGGACCGCTCCGTGCTTTTAATCCCCAGGGTAGGGGACGACAGCACAAAGCCCCGAGGGAAGCGGTGCTTTCTAGCACCGAGTTGGTGTACCAGCCAGGTTTGCTGGTAGTCCTTGCGGACTTGAAAGGCTTTGATAAGCCTTGGAGAGTCTTGATAGACTCTGGAGCGTCTGACATTATGTCAGACGGGCTTCTGTGGAGAAGAGTCGGCTGTATGCCGAGGCCCTAGAGGCACGTTCTCGTGACGTTGTCACAGTCCGTCTTGCGACGGGCGTACAGGTTTCTGTACCCAAGGTCTCGATTGACCTTAAGCTAAAGCTTGTGGACTTCTACAGCTTAGAACGTTGCCTAGTCCTGGATTTGGACTCGATGTATGACCTCATTCTGGGCATGAAGTGGCTGAAACGCCACGAGCCATGGATAGACTGGAAGTCTAAGTCCATTGGCTCAACGCACCCGCGGTCGGGTGAAGCATTGGCGAGTCATGAACCCACCTTTTCTCGATCGCAAAAGCGATTATGGCGTGAGATGCCAGAGATTGGGATGTCTGAAATGATCAGTCCCAATGAGGTTAAGGAAGAGTTCCTTAACGAGGGGGATTCGGCGGTTAATCCCCATGCCGTTAACGGTGAGGCTGGTGAGTTGCCAGTGGCAGAGGTGTATTCCTCTGAGGCGACTACAGTGGTAGGGGTAGAGACCCCTGTGGTTAAGCGCGAGGCGCTTCCAAGCGAAGAGACCCGAAATTCTTCTCTTTCGCACGTCGGAAATGATTCCGATTACGCCGTTATAGGCGAGACCGGCAGGTCACCGGTGGTAGAGGTAGAGACCTCTGTGGATAGGCGCGTGGCGCTTCCAATAGATGGGGCAATTGACTCCCCCCATCTGGGTTTCGGGATGCGTCCCGAGGCCAGTAGTCAGCAGTCCTATCGGATGCTGAATAGTGTGACAGGTATTGTCACAGAAGGCGTAAGCCTGGAACGGTTGCCTGGGGTAGGAGAACTGTTGTCGTTGGAGAAGATGTCCTTCAACGAGTTTGAAACTGCTTTGGAAGCAGATGAAATCGACGAGGTCGTCGTGTTGCGTCCGGAAAAGGAGTTGAACTCCTCATCCACGATGGACGAGTCAGTTTTGGTGCAAACCAAACAGGCATTGAATGCCCGAAGCGGTCTCAAGATCCTTGCGGATCCTGAGGACCCTTACCATTCCTTATTAAAGGAATTTGGAGATGTCATTAGTGACAACCCACCGATGGGGTTACCACCGTATCGGGGAGTCCGACATGAAATTGATTTGGTTCCTGGAACCAAATACTGCGACACTAGGCAGTGGCCTCTCCTCAAGGAGCAATGCGACGTTATCGACGCATTATTCAAGGGGAAAGAAGAGGTAGGGATGGTACGGGAGAGAAAATCTCCCCATTCTTCTTCCACTTTTTGTGTTCGTAAACCGAACGGAAAGTGGCGCATTGTGCATGCGTACAACAAGCTGAATACAGCTACTGTACCCATGCAGACTCCGATTCCTCGGAAGGATGTCCTCCAGAACAATATGGCGGGCTGTACTGTATAGAGTGCCTTTGATCTGGTGAACGGGTATTATCAGGTGCTCATGCGAGCGTCCGATATTCAGCTTACAGCGGTCATCACGCCTAGCGGCATGATGTGGGAGTGGCTTGTCATGCCACAAGGGCTTTCAAATGCACCAGCGACTTTCAATCGCTTGGTGACTCAACTCTTCCTCCCTCATGGGAAGTACGCTCAGACGTACTTCGACGATATATTCGTTCATAGTCGTGCGGAAGACGACTCGTCTGACGTTCAGACGCATCTGATACACCTTCGATCAGTGCTCGAATGTATGCGAGAGCATAAGTTATATGCAAACGCATCCAAATGTATCTTTGGTGCTGAGGAAATTCCTTTCCTCGGATGCTTCATCGGTAAGGATGGAGTGCGGGCGGATCCCGCGAAGGTGAAAGCCATTGTGGAGTGGCCTTTGCCTGTAAATCTAATCAATTTACGGAAGTGGCTTGGATTAGCCAATTATCTCCACAAATACAGCGAGAACTACGCTGAAATGGCGAAGCCATTGACGGACCTTCTTAAGAAGGATGTTGACTGTTTTGGGAAACCAAACACCAAAACGCTTTTGAAGCGGTTAAGGGGAGCTTGTTAAAAGCTCCCGTTCTTGCTCTCCCAGACTCTGGGAAACCATTTAGCGTCGCCTGCGACGCCTCCAATTTCGCAATCGGATGTGCTTTGCTACAAGCAGATGATGCAGGAAGGGAACGCGTAATAGCGTTTGAGTCGAGGCAGCTTAAAGCTGCGGAACGGAATTATCCCGTTCATGATAAGGAGCTACTTGCAATGAAGTATGCTCTTGTCAAATTTAGAGTTCACCTACTCGGCTCAAAGCCGTTCGTGGTTTATACTGACCACGCGTCCTTACGGACAGCGACAAAGTCGCCTCATCTCTCGCAACGGATGGCCCGTTGACTCTCCTTCTTTGCGGAGTACAACTTTGAAGTTCAGTATAAACCTGGCAAGAAGAACGTGCTTGCAGATGCGCTGTCGCTTCGTCCCGATTACGAGCTCGCTCACGCGACATTCGTCACCTCGCCTGTGGTGGATCTCATACGCCAGGCGTATGAGAAAGACCCACCGTGTACGGCGCTTATCAGCGCGTTGGGTGGAAAGGGACTTGGCTCGTCTGACCCAACACTGTCAAGTCGAGATAAAGCTCATTTACACCGTTACAGGAACTGTGACGGTTTGCTATATTATAGCACGAGCGCGGAGGATACTCCGCGGGTGGTAGTTCCTCATGATGAGGAACTGAAGTATAGAGTCCTCTTTGAGGCACATGACGCCCCTACCGGGGTTCATTTAGGTCGGGATAAGACCTACAGCGTTTTAAGCGCTTTTTATTGGTGTCCCAACATGTATAAGTGGGTCGGTGCGTATATACGCACCTGTGAGACGTGTGAGAGGGTTAAACCCTCTGCAAGTTCAGCTGCGCCTTTGGCGAGCTTGTCGGTTCCAACGGAGTGTTGGAAATCCATTAGTATGGATTTTATCTTCGGTATTCCGAAGGATAAGGCCGGGAATACCGGAATTTCGGTCTTTGTAGACCGTTTGAGCAAGATGGCTCACCTGGCGGAGGTGCCAGAGTCCATAGATGGACAAGGAACAGCGAAAGTTTTCCTAGACCGTGTCTTTCGACAGCATGGTCTACCCGATTCCGTTGTGTCGGATCGGGACCCCCGTTTTACGGGACAGTTTTGGGGAGCGTTGTTTAGGGTGCTGGGCACCAAGCTTCTCATGTCCACTGCGGATCATCCGCAGACGGACGGTCAAACGGAACGCGTTAATCGCGTCGTTGAGGATATTTTCCGGAGTTCATGCCCGGATTCTCCAAAGGGTTGGAGTGAGATGCTTCCTACGGCAGAATTTGCTATAAACAATTCGGTCCATGCATCTACGGGGTTTACCCCGTTTTACGTGAACGGATTAGTGAATTCGCGGGTTCCGTTGACGCCACGTGTGTGTGGCCCAGGGCTTGAGGGGGGAGGATTCCCTGATGTCATCCCTGTATCTGTTCGAAAGCACATCGATAAGTTCTTATCGACGCGCCTTAGTGTCTTACGACACGTTTGCGATGCCATGGAGGAAAGCCAAGACAAGCAGAAGGAGCAGGCTGACCGCAAGAGGCGGCGTAACAAAAAAGTGTACAAATTAGGAGAAAGTGTTTTATAAACGCTAAAAATCTTCCTACACATGCAGTTTCCAACGTGTTACGAAGTAAACTGCGCCCCCGGTTTGTGGGGCCTTTTAAGGTACTAGCCCGGAAGTCTTGGCGTACATCTTGGATATTCCGAAGGCGATGCGTACGCATCCAACTTTCTATGTAGGTATGCTTAAGCCATACAAGAACCGGAGGCAGGTTGTAGCCGGTGCGTACACGCACGGTGCGGCTAGCGCACAGAGGAAGACTTTCCTTTAAGCGGCGTTCGCTGCTACTTAGCCGATACTCCCTTATAAAAGGGCTTAGTAGGAGAGAGCTCTCCTACTCGGGGCCAAGATTCCAACTTCGGTTTACGATTAGCTTTCGCTAATGCCTTAACACAAGGCTCCCTTACTAACGGTGTAGCTAAAGGGAGGACTCCCTTTACGCTACTCACTACACGCGCGACCGGTCGAGGTCGTGCGTCTGTAGTCGGTTGAGTGAAATGTAACCTGAATGTATATTAAGTATATAATTAGCCTAAATTAATTTAATCTAATGTAAACTATATGTAATACTAAGTAGAACTTACTAAATTCGTACCTAGCTAAAATGTAGTGTATACACCACCTGTGTACCAACACGTGGCTGGCTGCCACGCCAACCCAAGGGCTCCTGCCCTGATTGGTTAAAAAAACAATGGTCCAAAACCTTCCGGACCGGTCAATACTGACCCCAACCGTAGGGTACTCACGTACACCACCTCCTAAATGTGACTTGAATGTAAAACTGTTACATCCTCCCCCATCAAGACTATTGCTTACGCAATAAACAGTTCTGTTGGAGAACTCCAACTGCCAGTACCTCTGGCTATCCATGAGCACCATTAGTGGTGCTATGGAGTCTCCTCAAGAAGAGGAGGTAGACTATTCCGATAACTCGGAGGTGGATGCCCTTGGGGATATCTCCCCAACGGCTGACTGCTACGACATCGCCGAACGGCGGTGTCGGCAGCCTAATCCGTTCCCCACACGTGGTGAAAATGCGGTAACTAGTGCTCCACACCTGCCAATGTCGGATGATACATCCGGATCGCCGAAGGCGATCATCACCAATGAGCTGGACGCAGCTCATGAAAGCCAACTTGCCGCACAGGCACTAAGGGCTGCGTTACGCGCCCCCAAACGCCTGCCAAGTGCGGCATATAATTTTGACGGTCCTCGTGACCTCCCAAAGTGGTCTAGGCGTGTGGTAAGGAATGGTTTAGCATCGTATACCCCTTCCCCCGCAGCTGAGCAGCCGTATCAATGCGAACTCCGGGAGAAACTCCGGCAACAACTGCTTACGCAAAAGCAGTTCACTAGCGTCTCATACCGAGAGCGCCTAGACAGGCAGGCACAGGGTGACCCTGTTGAGAACCTCCGGGAGGTTCCTATCGTTCTTTGTCCGGGAGAATGTGCTGATAATGCAGAGAAGAAGTTCCGCGCTTGAGCGGAAGGGGAGAAGCTCCTCCCCAGCTTCAATGAGCTGCACAACAGCTATTCCCGTCGTGACGTTTGGGTGGAGAGGGCGTTGCGCCTGGCATTCGCCAGAGCCAAAGCGATAGAGCTATTACGTGCCCCTTATCGCACGCGCTACGCCAGCGCCCTGCCCCCACTACGGTGCCAGAGGACAGTGTGAGCGCCACATCTGCCTCCGGCGAACTCCCAACTACTGGGAGTGAAGGGGCTTCTCGCGCCCCTTTGGTCGTTGACCTGCAGCGGGATTCTCCCGCTCGAAAGCGTCAACGACGTCTCGGCAATCCTGCCGTAGGGGATTCTCGGACTCCCATGAACTCTGTGAGTGTGGATAACCCTTCCACTTCACCAGATACTGGTTTTGACCCCGATGATGGCGTCGAGCCATCAGACCCTCCACATGATAATGTGGAGTGCCCTCCGCATCGAGCATTGGAGGGGGAGGTCGCGCAATTGCGACATGAGATTCGTGCGCGCTATGATCGACACAGCCGTCACATCTATGATGTCCACGAGAGACTTCGCGATGAGTGGGATACCACGGAACGCTTCGAGAGGCGGCTTGCCTCTCTCGAGACGACCGTTGCGCAACTTCGTGGTCGCATTTTAGCCCTGTCGGGGTTCCTCTGCCCTGCCGTGTCTTACGGCTCTTATGGCTATCCGCCTTACCAACCCCCTCCAAGATGGGATCCGCCTCCGGGTACTGGTATGGCTTAAGCATACCCACATAGAAGGTTGGATGCGTTCGCATCACCTTCGAAATATCCAAGGTATACGACAAGTCTTTTCGGGATAGTACCTTAAAAGGCCCCACAAACCTGGGGCGCAGTTTACTTCGTAACACGTTGAAAACTGCATGTGTAGGAAGGTTTTTAGCGTTTAATAAAACACTTTGTACGCCTATTCGTTCGGCCGACACATGCGGTCGGCCTGTTCCTTTTGCTTGTCTTGGATTTCCGCCATGTCATCGCAGACGTGTCGTAAGACACTAAGGCGCGTCGATAAGAACTTATCGATGTGCTTTCGCACAGATACAGGGATGACATCAAGGAATCCTCCCCCCTCAAGCCCTGGGCCACACACACGTGGCGTCAGCGGAACCCGCGAATTCACTAATCCGTTCACGTAAAACGGGGTAAACCCCGTAGATGCATGGACCGAATTGTTTATAGCAAATTCTGCCGTAGGAAGCATCTCACTCCAACCCTTTGGAGAATCCGGGCATGAACTCCGGAAAATATCCTCAACGACGCGATTAACGCGTTCCGTTTGACCGTCCGTCTGCGGATGATCCGCAGTGGACATGAGAAGCTTGGTGCCCAGCACCCTAAACAACGCTCCCCAAAACTGTCCCGTAAAACGGGGGTCCCGATCCGACACAACGGAATCGGGTAGACCATGCTGTCGAAAGACACGGTCTAGGAAAACTTTCGCTGTTCCTTGTCCATCTATGGACTCTGGCACCTCCGCCAGGTGAGCCATCTTGCTCAAACGGTCTACAAAGACCGAAATTCCGGTATTCCCGGCCTTATCCTTCGGAATACCGAAGATAAAATCCATACTAATGGATTTCCAACACTCCGTTGGAACCGACAAGCTCGCCAAAGGCGCAGCTGAACTTGCAGAGGGTTTAACCCTCTCACACGTCTCACAGGTGCGTATATACGCACCGACCCACTTATACATGTTGGGACACCAATAAAAAGCGCTTAAAACGCTGTAGGTCTTATCCCGACCTAAATGAACCCCGGTAGGGGCGTCATGTGCCTCAAAGAGGACTCTATACTTCAGTTCCTCATCATGAGGAACTACCACCCGCGGAGTATCCTCCGCGCTCGTGCTATAATATAGCAAACCGTCACAGTTCCTGTAACGGTGTAAATGAGCTTTATCTCGACTTGACAGTGTTGGGTCAGACGAGCCAAGTCCCTTTCCACCCAACGCGCTGATAAGCGCCGTACACGGTGGGTCTTTCTCATACGCCTGGCGTATGAGATCCACCACAGGCGAGGTGACGAATGTCGCGTGAGCGAGCTCGTAATCGGGACGAAGCGACAGCGCATCTGCAAGCACGTTCTTCTTGCCAGGTTTATACTGAACTTCAAAGTTGTACTCCGCAAAGAAGGAGAGTCAACGGGCCATCCGTTGCGAGAGATGAGGCGACTTTGTCGCTGTCCGTAAGGACGCGTGGTCAGTATAAACCACGAACGGCTTTGAGCCGAGTAGGTGAACTCTAAATTTGACAAGAGAATACTTCATTGCAAGTAGCTCCTTATCATGAACGGGATAATTCCGTTCCGCAGCTTTAAGCTGCCTCGACTCAAACGCTATTACGCGTTCCCTTCCTGCATCATCTGCTTGTAGCAAAGCACATCCGATTGCGAAATTGGAGGCGTCGCAGGCGACGCTAAATGGTTTCCCAGAGTCTGGGAGAGCAAGAACGGGAGCTTTTAACAAGCTCCCCTTAACCGCTTCAAAAGCGTTTTGGTGTTTGGTTTCCCAAAACAGTCAACATCCTTCTTAAGAAGGTCCGTCAATGGCTTCGCCATTTCAGCGTAGTTCTCGCTGTATTTGTGGAGATAATTGGCTAATCCAAGCCACTTCCGTAAATTGATTAGATTTACAGGCGAAGGCCACTCCACAATGGCTTTCACCTTCGCGGGATCCGCCCGCACTCCATCCTTACCGATGAAGCATCCGAGGAAAGGAATTTCCTCAGCACCAAAGATACATTTGGATGCGTTTGCATATAACTTATGCTCTCGCATACATTTGAGCACTGATCGAAGGTGTATCAGATGCGTCTGAACGTCAGAGGAGTCGTCTTCCGCACGACTATGAACGAATATATCGTCGAAGTACGTCTGAGCGTACTTCCCATGAGGGAGGAAGAGTTGAGTCACCAAGCGATTGAAAGTCGCTGGTGCATTTGAAAGCCCTTGTGGCATGACAAGCCACTCCCACATCATGCCGCTAGGCGTGATGACCGCTGTAAGCTGAATATCGGACGCTCGCATGAGCACCTGATAATACCCGTTCACCAGATCAAAGGCACTCTATACAGTACAGCCCGCCATATTGTTCTGGAGGACATCCTTCCGAGGAATCGGAGTCTGCATGGGTACAGTAGCTGCATTCAGCTTGTTGTACGCATGCACAAGTGGCTGGATCGCCACGAGCCATGGATAGACTGGAAGTCTAAGTCCATTGGCTCAACGCACCCGCGGTCGGGTGAAGCATTGGCGAGTCATGAACCCACCTTTGCTCGATCGCAAAATCGATTATGGCGTGAGACGCCAGAGATTGGGATGTCTGAAATGATCATTCCCAATGGCGTTAAGGAAGAGTTCCTTAACGAGGGGGATTCGGCGGTTAATTCCCACGCCGTTAACGGTGAGACTGGTGAGTTGCCAGTGGTAGAGGTGGATTCCTCTGAGACGACTCCAGTGGTAGGGGTAGAGACCCCTGTGGTTAAGCGCGAGGCGCTTCCAAGCGAAGAGACCCGAAGTTCTTCTCTTTCGCACGTCGGAAATGATTCCGATTACGCCGTTATAGGCGAGACCGTAAGTCACCGGTGGTAGAGGTAGAGACCTCTGTGGATAGGCGCGATGCGCTTCCAATAGATGGGGCAATTGACTTTCCCCATCTGGGTCTCGGGATGAGTCCCGAGGCCAGTAGTCAGCATTCCTATCGGATGCTGAATAGTGTGACAGGTATTGTCACAGAAGGCGTAAGCCTTGAACGGTTTCCTGGGGTAGGCGAACTGTTGTCGTTGGAGGAGATGTCCTTCAACGAGTTTGAGACTGCTGTAAATGCAAGTGAGCTCGACGAGGTTGTCGTATTACGTCCGGAAGAGGAGTTGAACTCCTCATCCACAATGGACGAGTCAGTTTTGGTGAAAACCAAACAGGCATTGAATGCCCAAAGCGGTCTCAAGATCCTCTCGAATCCTAAGGACCCTTACTATTCCTTGTTAAAGGAATTTGTAGATGTCATTAGTAACAACCCGCCGATGGGGTTACCACCAGATCGGGGAGTCCGACATGAAATTGATTTGGTTTTTGGAAGCAAATACTGCGTCACTTGGCAGTGGCCTCTACCCAAGGAGCAATGCGACGTCATCGACGCATTATTCAAGGGGAAAGAAGAGTCAGGGATGGTACGGGAGAGCAAATCTCCCCACTCATCTCCCACCTTTTGTGTTCGTAGACCGAACGGAAAGTGGCGCATTTCATGCCCAGAATGAGGTCATACCTCGAGTCCAAATCCAGGACTAGGCAACGTTATGAGCTGTCGAAGTCTGCAAACTTCAGCTTAAGGTCAATCGAGACCTTGGGTACAGAAACCTGTACGCCCGTCGCAAGACGGACCGTGACGACGTCACGAGAACGTGCCTCTAGGGCCTCGGCATAGAGCCGACTCTTCTCCACAGAATCTCGTCTGACATAATTGTCAGACGCTTCAGAGTCTATCAAGACTCTCCAAGGCTTATCAAAGACTTTCATGTCCGCAAGGACTACCAGCAAACCTGGCTGGTACACCAACTCGGTGCTAGAAAGCACCGTTTCCCTCGGGGCTTTGTGCTGTCGTCCCCTACCCTGGGGCTTAACAGCACTGAGGGATCCCCCAGTAGGGCTCCCTGCAGCTACTGGGAGCCGTCGTTTCCCGACGGCTTGGGCAAGGGATTTTTTCCAACCCTTGGCCCCTTGTAGCGAGTGTCTCGCTGGGGATTTTTCGGACATCTGTTCTGCAGATCATCCGTGCTTCCACACATGAAGCATCTCATCGGCCCACGCCGCTGCAACATAGCTAAGAGCTCTGCCTCGAAGCTCTGCGGAAAATAGTCAGTGTGACTCTTAGAGGGAGGTTTCTACTTCGCTTCAACCTGACTAAGGTCCATGGGTTGGGGACCCACCTTAGAGGAAAGGAAGTTCCTCTCGGCGTTGAACGACATCTTTAACGCCTCCTCCAGGGATTGGGGTCGGCATCGTAACAATTCCGAACGTGCTGGCCCTTCTCTCAGGCCTCCCATGAAGACGGGGATGGACACATCGTCCGAATACGCTTTCGCGTACATCCCTGTTAACAGGGTCTTAAGCTCCTGGATATAAATCTCCAGGTACTTAGTGCCTTGACGGCACCTCAGGAACGCCAGTTGATTCTGGAAAGCCAGATCTGGCGTTGCGTACATGTCCATGAGCTTCTGCTTAAGGACCTTCCATGTTGGAAACACGTCCGTGACTGACTCCGAACTTGTAAACGCCCATGCACGGGCTTTACCCGTAAGATGGGTCAATGCAAGTCCCACTTGCAAGTGATCAGCGATCACATTCGCTGTGGCGAAGGCCGTTTCGACCTCTCGCAACCAAACGTAAAGGTTGTCACCCTTCTCTCCGGTGAACTCCTTTATCTTAAACGATAATGGAGGGCGCACCCCCGTGGAATGACCTCCACTACAACTCGCCTCATGAGAGATGAGGGCATTTACCCTTGCCTTTACGGCCTCAAGGCCCTGCCCCACTATGAGCTTCATGCCTTCGTCACCCAATAAGGGTAACAGCCTTCTAAAGGCTTCCTGCTGGACGAGGGTCAAACTATCCCAATCGTCCTGATTCATCCTTACAGAGGATGCCTTAGTCTAGCAACACAGGTGTTGGATTGACTAGAAGTTCTACCAGATGTAGCCGGTGCGGCTAGCGCACAGAGGAAGACTCTTCCTTAAAGCGGTGTCTACCGCTACTTAGCCGATACGCCCTTATAAAGGGCTTAGTAGGAGAGATCTCCTACTCGGGCCAAGATTCCCGGGTTGGTTTACTAATTAGCCTTAACGGCTGTGTTCCCTTTACGGGATGTAAGTAAAGGTAAATCTCCCTCTTACCTACGACACTCACTGCACGCGCGACCGGTCGAGGTCGCTCGACTGCAATTTAGAGTGAAATGTAAACTGAATATATTTAATATGTAATTAGCCTAAATTAATTTAAACTAATATAAACTATATGTAATACTAAATAGAATATTCCAATTTCGTACCTAGCTAAAATGTAGTGTACACACCTATGTACCGACACGCGGATGGATAACACACCTCCACACCAAGGGCCCCTGTCCTGATTGGTTAAAATAACCAAAGGGTCGAAACCTTTCAAACCGGTCAATACTGACCTCAACCGTAGTGTACTCATGTACACCAACACTAAATGTAACTCGAATGCAACCCCGTTACAACACCAGCTTGCCTGGATCTTACTATGGGGACTTGCTTGTCTAGGCATGCACCGGATTTTGATCGAGGCAGATCCAGCGTGTTCTGCAATACAAAAAACAGGCTTATTTCTCTTCTTTGTTTTTATTTAATTGTTCTATTTCACTTTGGTTGCAAGGCTTTTCACTTTGGTTGCAAAAGTTGTGAAATATATATTTTACTTCGCTACCTATTTCACTTTGGTTGCAAAAGTTGTTAAATATATTTTTTACTTCGCTACCTATTTCACTTTGGTTGAAAAACTTTTCATTTTGGAAGGGCAAAGGTGTAGATTCTAGTAAGGAATTTACTTGTTAGAGGTATTGATGATTCCAACCGCTCGCTCTTTTCGAAGAATTTAGGACTCTACACGGCCATATTTCCATATAGCGCCGTCAATTTCCCGCAGTCCTACAATTCCCGACATCGTGTCCGTGTACATTTCAAAAAGATAATTGCACTCGCCTCCCATGACTAGAAATCTTGCCCGTTCCTCGCTTGACAGATCTGCTAAAACCTCCAAAATACCGCGAAGACGCTCCTCGTATCGGCTAGGATTTCCAGGGTAACCTGCTGCTGTCAAGAGTGATACTACAATTCGTCGTCGGATTAACTCTACGACAATCTGCACGATTCTCGAGCTTTTTTTATGCTCCCGCCATCCTCGTAGATAGTGTCGTCCGCACCAAGTGTCAAAAGCTTCAGTTTCCCAGCGATTGCGTTAATAGTCGCGACGTTGAGAATGTGGTGAATTTCTTTAAACGTCAGTGGGACACGCTTACGGGCTAGAAAATGCGTGGTAGCGTCGTACTCGAGCGCGTCAAGTCCAGCGGCAGAAAAAGTCTTGTGAGCTTGGGCAGGAACCGGCGCAGTCAACTGCACGTTGGCCTGTTACGTGTTCAGTAATGAGGTAGCCCATGAAGCGAAACGCTTGGAGCACAGACTCGCGCAGTTCATATGAGTCACCTTCAGACGATCTGATCCATTCCTGCAATAGTTCAATCAGCGGGTCTTGCTCCTTCAACATGGTATAGAGAATTGACAAACTTCAAGTCGTGCCTACTTTTTTTCTATTGGTCAAAAGTCACGTGAGGCTGCGCCCGTAGACCGGCGCGGAGTCGTTCCGTCCAAAATGCTCTGAGTAAAATGAAATATGTATTATATAGGTTAACTAAACAAATGTAACCAGACAAAACGTTCCATATAAACGGTCGCCCTACCCGCAACCCCCTCCACCCTACCGGCACCCCCACGTGACTTTCGACCAATAGAAATACTAATATACAGGGGCCTAATGTAACTACAGTAGAACCTGTCAAATTTAATAGCCTCGAGACCACCCATAAGTTATTAATTCTAACAGGTGATTAAATATGTCAGGTATAGTTTTTTGCTGACATCATGCAATAGGTAGTAAGCTGCTGATGTCATCTATTTACTAAGGGCCAAAAAAGCGAAATTTTGCCCTGATTTTTGCATATAAAATGGGCACTTCTCTCCTAGTTTTTTCTTTTTTTCCACTCCATTCACTCCCCCTCATCCAGCCCTTCCAATGCCTCCTAGAGTCAACAAACCACCTCGTAAGACAATGACAGATGCCATCCGCATCGCTCTTTTTCAACACAAGCGCACAAACCCCAATCTCACACACAGTCAGCTGATAAAGTGGCTAGAAGAAACCTACAACATCTTAGTTAGCCAAGGCACGATCTCAAACACGCTGAAGCAGTCAGATGCTCTTCTTTGCATTGATGTTGAAAACACAAATGTCAGCATCAAGACGCACCGCACCTTCACTTATCCTCTTGTCGAAGAGACCCTGATCCAGTGGGTCAAACTCTACGAGGCACAAATCAACATCTCAGGAGACCTCATTAGTGAGAAAGCCCCCATTTTTTTACGGCGGCTTTATCCCAATGCGTCACCAACGTACGAGTTCTCAAATTGCTGGAGTATTTCAAAAACTTCAAGGAATTCATTCATACCGCCGCTTTGGAGAAAGCGGCTCCGTCAACATGACGCTTCTTGTTGAGAGCCTGCCCGAACTTCGACAATGTCTTGACCAATATGAATGTAAAGACATTTACCAACATGGGTGAAACTGGCCTTTTTTATCGAATGCAAGCCGACAACTCGCTTGCAACACAACAACTGGAAGGACGGAAGCAAAACAAGGAACGCATCACGATTGCTGTCTGCAACAACGGGGATGGTTCTGACAAGTTGCCTCTGTTGGTGATTGGCAAGTCAATGAACCCTCGATGCTTTAAAAATGTCAATCGAGACTCATTTGGCTGCAAATACCATACAAACGCAAAAGCATGGATGACGCAGAATGTTTTCAAAATTTGGCTGACGGATTTCGACAAAAGAATGCATGGTCGCAAAGTTCTGCTGCTGCTCGACAACTCCAGCGCTTACATCCCCATCAAGAACCTTCCGGCGGAGGTCACCTTGGTCAACACAAAAGTTGTCTACCTGCCGCCGAACACCACATCGAAGATTCAACCTTGTGATGCTGGCATCATTCGCAACTTCAAGGCCTATTATCGTCGGCGGTTCAACCGGATGCTTTTGGAGCGGATTGAGGACAGTGTTGCCAATCCCGAAAAAATAAACGTTCTGGATGGTATTCGCATGACCGTGGCAGCATGGAAGAACGATGTGAAGCCGCAGACGATTCAAAACTGCTTCAGACATTGCTCAATTCGTTCTGAGTCTTCCAGTGAAACTGTTGCTGCAGCTGAAGTTGAGCCTCCGCAGGAAGTCATCCAGGAATTAGAGGAGCAAATACGCCAGCTTCGGTACATCAATCCGATGGAAATCCGCAACCTGCTCAATTATCCCGCCGAGAAGGAAGTCAGTTATGTTCCGGATGAAGAAGAGATTGTTGCGGAGATTCTCAACACGTACGAAAACTTTGGAGTTCTAGAAGATCCAGAAGGCGAGGATGACAGTGAAGAACCTCCAACGATCTCCGACGCCGATGCAAATCAGATGTTGGTAAAGCTGCGGATTTACTGGATGCAACAAGCAGATTCTACTTCAGCATCATTTCCTGCCACGCTTCAGATGATGAAAGATCAATCGTTTAGTATTCGCCATAAAAAACTTACACAAACTAGCGTAACACAGTACTTTCAGTAGAAGCCACAGAAAAAAATATATGGAATTATTAATCTTATATTGGTGGAGACTGACCGAAACCTATTAATTATTAGTTATTAGTTTTTTGGCTTGGCCCAAGTCGGGACCGACTATTTTTTATTAATTATGACAGGTTATTAGTTTTGACAGTATTAAATCTGACAGGTACTACTGTACTAAATGACGTACTACGTCACGTCAATTCAACATAATGCAAGTAAATACGAATTCGTTACGATAACTTCAAATGACAATTGTCACGAATGGTTTACGTCTCAGTACGTCCATCGTTTACTTCTTGAATTAAATGCATTAATGACCTTGCAGCAAAGAGTTCTCGCGCACGTACTCCCTTCACGTTCAGATGAGAACGGTGTCGAGCAAGGAAGAAAGAGCGAAGGTCTCATGTAATTTTGAAAGTATCGAACGAGGGCAGTGGAACAATATCTGTCGATGAAGGGATCTCAATTTTCTTTTGAGACGTTAGAGCTGCATCGTTCCCCATTGAAGGAAGCTCCATAGTTTCAAATGAAGTAGGAATCTCAAAGTTGCGAGCGCGCTTCCGCTTTTTTATCTGTACCACCGGCTTGGATGCTTCCATTGATATGTTATGACCTGCTTGATTTGCTCGCGCGTCTTGCAGTAACTTCATTGAGTGTATGCGTTGAGCAAATGTATCCACAACCTTCTAGCCAAGTCTTCTTCAGCCACAGTAATAAACACACCGTGTGCAGACTCTTTTTCATCGTTTTCGATGACCTTTTCTGCAATTGAGGCGCTGGTCCACCATCCGCCAATTCAGGAAGGAAACCCATAGACTCGCTTTGCCGGATGGAACCGCTCGATATACGACGTTACGTTCTTCTTGTAGTGTTCCAAACTATCGAAACCATCTTCTGGTAGTTGATTAAAAATACCACCTAGCACTTTGACCCCATCCCATGGCTCTCGAAAAACGTCGCATTTAAATTAAATGAATCCACTGCATCACCTACGCCCTTCTTTCCCACTAAATCTACTGGTGCCGCCAGTTTCTTAGCCACATGAGCATTTGATAGCCCGCAAATTGATCCAACTGCTGGAAATCCCACCCCATCGACTATTACAACCTTCTTTTCTTGCCTACTTCTTCAACTTTTTTTCCGCCTGTTCCAACATTTCGGTCGATGTCTCTGTATCACCCTTCAAAAAAAATTATCTCGTAAAGCCTCTGTAGAATACAATAGGTCCCGCCTCGACACAGGTAATACCCTCTTGGCGACAAAATTTGGTCACGAGCTGCGGTTTCTCGCACTGTGTGGCTGGTTTAATGTATGCTACATCACTAGCCGTATAACCAGTGCGTAGCAGCGTACCAATGAGTCCCAAACATACAGTCGATTTGCCTACCTGAGCTCTATCCCCACGGACAAATAACCGCAATGGGGGCCCTTTTGGAGCGGTAAAAGTAGGAGCTGTGGAAGAATATCTGGACTCGGGAAACTGCTTCTTTATCTAATGCAACCGTTCCGTTTGCCAAACACAATAAATTTTTTCTGTTCCAATGAAATGCAAGCGAAAAGCTCGCCTGGCTTGTGTCGGTTCACTTGAATTGGACTTTCGTGGCGTCCACGTCACTAGCGTTGGAACGAATATCACTGTGCAATGCGAGACCGGATCCATAACGCCCTAAAAACACTCAGAAACTTAAATACTTCCGTCACTTCGGCATCGCCCTGCCGTCCGATGACGACGCAGCGCACAAGCAAGGCCGCCATATTCTCGTTGAGAGTAAAAAATCATTTTTTACTCAAGGCACCGGTATTTAATAACTTGCGCCACAAAAGTAAGTGGCGTTGAAAATTAAGTAGGTGGTTTGAGATATATAGGCCTCTGTATATTAGTATTTCTATTGGTCGAATGTCACGTGGGGGTGCCGGTAGGGTGGAGGGGGGTGCGGGTAGGGCGACCTTATATAAAAGGTAACCTGAAAATATACGTGCCCATTTCAGCCAATGGGGTTTCACCATCTTGGAGAGACGCAAAAAGCCAAATGGCTTCACATAATTCCAACACTCCTCCTGAACAACAGGAGGCTGTGACATCGTCAAATCTGTTTAAAAGACACGCACTTTGACCTCGACTCGAGTCAGACGCTTTTGGGACATTACTGTTGAAAGAATGCGCAATTGCTGTAACACTACGCGTCGGAGGAACTGAATTATTGCGACTTTTCGATGAAAACATTGTGGGGAGTACTTAACTTATGTTATGTACACAAACTTACATATATGTATATTATTAGTTTAAGTCTTAATCTTAGTACTAACAAAATCACTTCGAATTTTAACTCTAAGTACACAAGTACACAAGCGGCGACAAGTACGGTTGTTGATTAACTGGAAGTTCTCTGTTACGTGGAGAGTGGAAATAATTTCGGTCTCGTTTCGTTTACGTGTATTAATAAGTGGGATTAAAGTGGAATATAAAGCTCGTTAACGTTTTATTACTGCATTTGTACTACCCTGTTTTCATTTCTTTGTGGAATTTGACGCATAAGTACACTATCGCTAGTTGGAACGTGCACGCATTAGTACGCGGTTGCGAAGATGAGCGACAACGAACAGGTTATCAGTCCAAGTGTGGGCCAAGATGAGTCAGATGAACAAGTCAAGCCTGTATATGCGAATCAAGGTGCAGATATGATGAGATTGTTATCGAATATTGTGAATCGCCTTGACAAGATGAAATGTCAAGTAGCAAGGGGGCAGGCTAAGAATGTAATGCCAAAGACCAAGGCTGACACAAGAATGAGTATGGCTTCACTTGGAGATAGCAGTGAAGACAAGAAAGGTTTCCTCACGGGATTGCAGGGCAAGATGAGCTTTGAGAGTATAAGCCATGCCGGAAAAGATGCATTCGCTAGGAGCTAATCCGGGTGGTGGAAACCCGTACATGCAGCAGTATAACGTCAATCAGCACCAGCATGCATACGCAGCTCTCGGAAATATGCAAGGAAAAGCGTTCGTGATGAGAACGTCCTCATCAAAGGAAAAGAAACTCCAGATAAGGCCTTTCGAAGGCAAAGATACATATAAAGGGCTGGGATCGGGATTCCAAGCTTGGGGACGCACGTTTTTGCGCCAGATAAGTCCCTCAGAAGCAGCGCGTGGATTCCAATGGACGGAAGATGTTAAAGTGGTCCTGCTGGGTCATTATTTGACGGGCCCAGCAGAGTCGTATCTTAATCGACAGGTCGAAGGGTGGTGGTGCGAAACACCAGCCCTGTGGTACGTCATGTACAAGATGCTGTCCGTTTTCAACGTACAAGTCACATCCGCGCAAGGTATGAAGCTATTTTTTACGAGAAAAGCTGTTGGAAGATCATGGCCGGTCCATTTCCTGTATTTAACGGCAATTGCAGACGCCATAGGATCTAATTATCAGTCACTGTGCTGAATAACGTGATTTATCACGCGGCACCGGAGATGAGGCAGATCCTCATCTCCAAGTACGACCGCACAAGACCTGATTACCTTAGTCAAGCTGAAGAGCTTTTTCAGTTCTTGCAGGCTGTTGAATTTAATGATCGACCGCATAAAATCTATCACGGTGGAACAGTCAATTTGATGGCAGAAAGAAGTAAAAAGTCAGCCAAAAAGAGTGGATGTTTCCTATGTGACGAGGAAGGACATTTCAAGAACGATTGTCCGAAGAAGAAATCGAAGAAGGAAGATTTCGCTTTAATGATCGCGAAAGGAAGCGGCAAGATAAAAAAAGACACATGGGTACTCGACAGTGGTGCAAGTATGCATCTTAAACCAGATTTGAGCTGCTTACAAGATGTCGAAGAGGTATCTGGAGTCTGCTACCAGACAGACGGGAAGGAGTTACAAATAAAAAAGAAAGGGTCGCTGTTTATTTACGTGACGTGCGGTCAGAAGGAGACATTGTTAAAAGTGAGAGATGTTTTCTATGTGGAGAGCCTAACACGAAATATTTTCTTGTATGTCATCTTTGAAGAAGGTGGATGCATACTCTCGTATTTTAATGGAAATTGGGCGCTGATTTGGCGAGTTACCGGTCAAGGTATTGCCGATATTGTCATGAATAACAATGTATTAACGATTGATGGCACAGTTGATCGGCCAAAAATTTTTTTTAGAGACATGGTTATGAAAGTGGCAGACACGAATGATGCAGATTTTTTGGCTGACAGATAATGTCATAGTGGAACACTCATGCATTTCCACTCTCGGATGGGACATCTCAACTACGATACAATAATTGTCCTGTCGAAGGACCCACAATATGGGATCAAGATAACAGATTTCATGCGAAGAAACTGCGTGACATGTGCTCAAGGAAAGCAAGCCAAGAATAAGCAGTCGAAGATAGACACTGTCAAAAATGCACCGATCTACAGGATTGGTGGCGTTATCTGTTCGGATCTCAAGGGCCAATACGCCAAGAGATCGCATGGGCAACAGGTACTTGGTAAACCTTATCGACTACAAAAGTAATTACATGCGAATTTTCCTGGCGAAGACAAAGGACATTTCCAAAAAATTTGAACACTTTCTAGCGTTCTTGAAAGTAAGTTCAATTGCAAGATACATGTTTTGAGGATAGATGGTGGAGCCGAGTACAAGACTGTGGATTTTCTTGCAAAAGTACTGGTATTTCGCGTCAAATAAGTAAGGCAGGAAACCAGGCCAGCAATGGCAAAGCAGAGCGCATGCATCGGACAGTAATGAATATGGCCCGATGCATGTTATTCGAAAGCGTATTAAACCTGTCCTTTTGGGGCGATGCGGATGAATACGCCGCCTATGTGTAAATAGAACGATGACAAGCGCAAATGCCAAGCAGATGTCGCCTTTGGAAGTTTTGACGGGTGTTAAGCCAATTTATGGAGAGATTGTTACGTTTGGTTCCCCATGTACGGTGTATAGAAACCAGGGGACCAACACATTGGCACATCGCGCAAAAGTTGGAATAATCATAGGCAAGAGTGAAGAAACCAATGGTTTTAAAGTTTATCTCGAGCGCTAACAAAAGGTTACTGTGAAGCAACACGTGAAGAACGTGGAAACACTGAACGAAGCGCAAAACCGGCAACTTAAGGGCACTACACAGATGATATCGATGAAAGCGCAGATAATGAAGGAAACCGAAGGTTAGAAGGAGGTGCGCGAATGTCTGTGGAAGAGAAAGATGAAGACGACGGCGCTAACAAGGGTCAATACATTAGACACGATGATGCGAAGAAACAAAAAACAAAGAAGAAGCCGCTTTGTACGAGAGACATGCACGTTACGCGGCGGTGCGCAGAAAAAAAGAGCAGGTGAAAAGAAGATGGAAGATAACAGCGACGAAGAAAAGCGACAAGAGGTGAACATGGTTATTGAAGGCGTCCCAACAAGCTACAAGAATGCAATCAGCCGTAAAGAGAGCAAGAAATGGATAGAAGCGATGCAAGATTAAATTAACGCGCTAGAAAGCAATCAGGTATGGGATATTGTCGCGAAGCCGTTCGATGCGAAACCGTTTCATACCATGTGGGTATATAAAATCAAGACGGATGCAAACGGTGACCTCGAGAGATATAAGGCAAGATTGGTGGCCTGCGGAAACGAGCAGCGTTTCGGGGTCGACTATGTGCTGACGTTCGCTGCAGTTATGGAAATGATGACAGTTAAGTTCATCTTGGGACTCGCGCGAAAGTGGAACGTAAATGAAATGCACGGCGACATTCCCAACGCGTATGCCAAGGCGTTATAGAACGAGCACGACATATATCTTACGTGGCAAGTGGAATGGACATAAGCCAAGGAAAATTGAGTGAATTACAAGTTGAAAACGCGCGGAAAGTGGTGTTAAAGCTTAAGAAGACTCTCTATGACTTAAAATAAGCAGGCAGGCAATGGAATCGGCTACTGCATGGAAAGTTGACGGAATATGGATACAACCAGATTTTTACGGATGTGTGCTTGTATTTCAATAAGGTTAACGAAAAGACGGTGGTGGAAGGATGTTACGTCGACGATTTATTGGTCACGGGGACCAACGTGGAGTGCGTAAAATACTTTTTCGAGGAGAGAAAAGAATTGGAAATTAAAAGCTCGGGAAGGTTTCGAATTTTTTAGGGATGCGCATAACTTATGATGCAAGGGATGGATATTACTTGGATCAAGAGGTCATGATAAACGACCAACTGGTGATGCATCACAAGGAGAATGCAAATGGGATCAAGGCTCCAATTGGAGATGATTACGAGGATGAAGCAGTTAAGGAGCAGCAACTGATAATAAGTTCAGATTGCAGTGGACATGTAACGGGGTTACATTCGGGTTACAGTTAGTGTTGGTGTACATGAGTACACCAGGGTTGAGGTCAGTATTGGCCGGTTTGAAAGGTTTTGAACCTTTGGTTATTTTAACCAATCAGGGCAGGGGCCCTTGGTGTGGTGGAGTGTCAGCCATCCACGTGTCCGTACACAGGTGTGTACACTACATTTTAGCTAGGTACGAATTAGGAATATTCTACTTAGTATTACATATAGTTTATATTAGTTTAAATTAATTTAGGCTAATTACATATTAAATATATTCAGTTTACATTTCACTTAAAGTGTAGTCGCGCGACCTCGACCGGTCGCGCGTGCAGTGAGTGTCGTAGGTAAGAGGGAGCCCTCCCTTTACTTACATCTCGTAAAGAGAACACAGCCGTTAAGGCTAATTAGTAAACCAACCCGGAAATCTTGGCCCCGAGTAGGAGATCTCTCCTACTAAGCCCTTTATAAGGGCGTATCGGCTAAGTAGCGGTAGACACCGCTTTAAGAAACAGTCTTCCTCTGTGCGCTAGCCGTATCGTGCGTATACGCACCGGGTACATCTGGTAGCACTTCTAGTCAATCCAACACATGTGTTGGTAGACTAGGCATCCTCTGTAAGGATGAATCAGGACGATTGGGATAGTTTGACCCTCGTCCACCAGGAAGCCTTTAAAATGCTGTTACCCTTCTTGGGTGACGAAGTCATGAAGCTCCTAGTGGGGCAGGGCCTAGAGGCCGTAAAGGCAAGGGTAAATGCCCTCATCGCTCATGAGGCGAGTTGTAGTGGAGGTCATTCCACGGGGGTGCGCCCTCCATTATCGTTTAAGATAAAGGAGTTCACCGGAGAGAAGGGTGACAACCTTTACGTTTGGTTGCGAGAGGTCGAAACGGCCTTCGCCACAGCAAACATGACCGCTGATCACTTGCAAGTGGGACTTGCATTGACCCATCTTACGGGCAAAGCCCGTACATGGGCGTTTACATGCTCGGAGTCAGTAACGGACGTGTTTCCAACATGGAAGGTCCTTAAGCAGAAGCTCATGGACATGTACGCAACGCCTGCCTGATCTGGTTTTCCAGAATCAACTGGAGTTCCTGAGGTGCCGTCAAGGCACTAAGGACCTGGTGATTTATATCCAGGAGCTTAAGACCCTGTTGGCAGGGATGTACGCGAAAGCGTATTCGGACGATGTGTCCATCCCCGTCTTCATGGGTGGCCTGAGAGAAGGGCCAGCACGTTCGGAACTGTTCCGATGCCGACCCGAATCCCTGGGGGAGGCGTTCAAGATGGCGTTCAACGCCGAGAGGAACTTTCGTTCCTCTAATGTGGGTCCCCAACCCATGGACTTTAGTCAGGTCGAAGCGGAGGAGAAACCTCTCGCTAAGAGTCACACTGACTTTTTTTTCGCAGAGCATCGAGGAGGAGCTCTTAGCTATGCTGCAGCGACATGGGCCGCTGAGATGCTTCCTGTGTGGGAGCATGGAGCATCTGAAGAGCAGATGCCCGAAAAATCCCCAGCGAGACACTCTCTACAAGGGATCGAGGGTGGTAAAAAAGCCCCTGCCCAAGCCTTCGGGAAACGACGGCTTCCAGTAGGTGCGGGGCGCCCTAATCGGGGACCCCTCCGTGCTTTTAAGCCCCAGGGTAGGGGACGACAGCACAAAGCCCCGAGGGAAGCGGTGCTTTCTAGCACCGAGTTGGTGTACCAGCCAGGTTTGCTGGTAGTCCTTGCGGATGTGAAAGGCTTTGATAAGCCTTGGAGAGTCTTGATAGACTCTGGAGCGTCTGACATTATGTCAGACGGGCTTCTGTGGAGAAGAGTCGGCTGTATGCCGAGGCCCTAGAGGCACGTTCTCGTGACGTTGTCACAGTCCGTCTTGCGACGGGCGTACAGGTTTCTGTACCCAAGGTCTCGATTGACCTTAAACTAAAGCTTGTGGACTTCGACATCTTAGAACGTTGCCTAGTCCTGGATTTGGACTCGATGTATGACCTCATTCTGGGCATAAAGTGGCTGAAACGCCACGAGCCATGGATATACTGGAAGTCTAAGTCCATTGGCTCAACGCACCCGCGGTCGGGTGAAGCATTGGCGAGTCATGAACCCACCTTTTCTCGATCGCAAAAGCGATTATGGCGTGAGATGCCAGAGATTGGGATGTCTGAAATGATCAGTCCCAATGAGGTTAAGGAAGAGTTCCTTAACGAGGGGGATTCGGCGGTTAATCCCCATGCCGTTAACGGTGAGGCTGGTGAGTTGCCAATGGCAGATGTGTATTCCTCTGAGGCGACTACAGTGGTAGGGGTAGAGACCCCTGTGGTTAAGCGCGAGGCGCTTCCAAGCGAAGAGACCCGAAGTTCTTCTCTTTCGCACGTCGGAAATGATTCCGATTACGCCGTTATAGGCGAGACCGGCAGGTCACCGGTGGTAGAGGTAGAGACCTCTTTGGATAGGCGCGTGGCGCTTCCAATAGATGGGGCAATTGACTCCCCCCATCTGGGTTTCGGGATGCGTCCCGAGGCCAGTAGTCAGCAGTCCTATCGGATGCTGAATAGTGTGACAGGTATTGTCACAGAAGGCGTAAGCCTGGAACGGTTGCCTGGGGTAGGAGAACTGTTGTCGTTGGAGAAGATGTCCTTCAACGAGTTTGAAACTGCTTTGGAAGCAGCTGAAATCGACGAGGTCGTCGTGTTGCGTCCGGAAAAGGAGTTGAACTCCTCATCCACGATGGACGAGTCAGTTTTGGTGCAAACCAAACAGGCATTGAATGCCCGAAGCGGTCTCAAGATCCTTGCGGATCCTGAGGACCCTTACCATTCCTTATTAAAGGAATTTGGAGATGTCATTAGTGACAACCCACCGATGGGGTTACCACCGTATCGGGGAGTCCGACATGAAATTGATTTGGTTCCTGGAACCAAATACTGCGACACTAGGCAGTGGCCTCTCCTCAAGGAGCAATGCGACGTTATCGACGCATTATTCGAGGGGAAAGAAGAGGTAGGGATGGTACGGGAGAGCAAATCTCCCCATTCTTCTTCCACTTTTTGTGTTCGTAAACCGAACGGAAAGTGGCGCATTGTGCATGCGTACAACAAGCTGAATACAGCTACTGTACCCATGCAGACTCCGATTCCTCGGAAGGATGTCCTCCAGAACAATATGGCGGGCTGTACCGTGTACAGTGCCTTAGATCTGGTGGAAGGGTATTATCAGGTGCTCATGCGAGCATCCGATATTCCGCTTACAGCGGTCAGAACGCCTAGTGGCATGCTGTGGGAGTGGCTAGTTATGCCCCAGGGGCTTTCGAATGCACCAGCGACTTTCAATCGCTTGGTGACTCAACTCTTCCGCCCTCATAGAAAGTACATCAGAAGTACTTCGACGATATATTCGTTCATAGTCGCGCGGAAGGCGACTCGTCTGACGTTCAGACGCATCTAATACACCTTCAAGCTGTGCTCCAATGTATGCGAGAGCATAAGTTATATGCGAACGCATCCAAATGTATCTTTGGTTCTGAGGAAATTCCTTTCCTCGGATGCTTCATCGGTAAGGATGGAGTGCAGGCGGATCCCGCGAAGGTGAAAGCCATTGTGGAGTGGCCTTCGCCTGTAAATCTAATCAATTTACGGAAGTGGCTTGGATTAGCCAATTATCTACAGAAATACAGCGAGAACTACGCTGAAATGGCGAAGCCATTGACGGACGTTCTTAAGAAGGATGTTGACTGGTGTTGGGAAACCAAACACCAAAACGCTTTTGAAGCGGTTAAGGGGAGCTTGTTAAAATCTCCCGTTCTTGCTCTCCAGACTCTGGGAAACCTTTTAGCGTCGTCTGCGACGCCTCCGATTTCGCAATCGGATGTGCTTTGTTACAAGCAGATGACGCGGGACGAGAAAGCGTGATTGCGTTTGAGTCGAGGCAGATTAAAGCTGCGGAACGGAATTATCCCTTTCTTGACAATGAGCTACTTGCAATGAAGTATGCTCTTGTCAAATTTAGAGTTCACCTACTCGGCTCAAAGCCGTTCGTGGTTTATACTGACCACGCGTCCTGACGGACAGCGACAAAGTCGCCTCATCTCTCGCAACGGATGGCCCTTTGACTCTCCTTCTTTGCGGAGTACAAATTTGAGGTTAAGTATAAACCTGGCAAGCAGAACGTGCTTGCAGATGCGCTGTCGCTTCGTCCCGATTACGAGCTTGCTCACGCGACATTCGTCACCTCGCCTGTGGTGGATCTCATACGCCAGGCGTATGAGAAAGACCCACCGTGTACGGCGCTTATCAGCGCGTTGGGTGGAAAGGGACTTGGCTCGTCTGACCCAACACTGTCAAGTCGAGATAAAGCTCATTTACACCGTTACAGGAACTGTGACGGTTTGCTATATTATAGCACGAGCGCGGAGGATACTCCGCGGGTGGTAGTTCCTCATGAAGAGGAACTGAAGTATAGAGTCCTCTTTGAAGCACATGACGCCCCTACCGGGGGTCATTTAGGTCGGGATAAGACCTACAGCCCTTTAAGCGCTTTGTATTGGTGGCCCAATATGTATAAGTGGGTCGGTGCGTATATACGCACCTGTGAGACGTGTCAGAGGGTTAAACCCTCTGCAAGTTCAGCTGCGCCTTTGGCGAGCTTATCGGTTCCAACGGAGTGTTGGAAATCCATTAGTATGGATTTTATCTTCGGTTTTCCGAAGGACAAGGCCGGGATTACCGGTATATTGGTCTTTGTAGACCGATTGAGCAAGATGGTTCACCTGGCGGCGGTGCCAAAGTCCATAGATGGACAAGGAACAGCGAAAGTGTTCCTAGACCGTGTATTTTGACAGCATGGTCTACCCGATTCCGTTGTGTCGGATCGGGATCCCCGTTTTACGGGAAAATTCTGGGGAGCGTTGTTTAAGGTGCTAGGCACCAAGCTCCTCATGTCCACTGCGGATCATCCGCAGACGGACGGTAAGACGGAACGCGTTAATCGTGTCGTTGAGGATATTCTCCGGAGTTCATGCCCGGATTCTCCAAAGGGTTGGAGTGAGATTCTTCCTATGGCAGAATTTGCTATTAACAACTCGGTCCATGCATCTACGGGGCTTACCCCGTTTTACGTGAACGGATTAGTGAATTCGCGGGTTCCGTTGACGCCACGTGTGTGTGGCCCAGGGCTTGAGGGGGGAGGATTTCCTGATGTCATCCCTGTATCTGTGCGAAAGCACATCGATAAGTTTTTATCGACGCGCCTTAGTGTCTTACGACACGTCTGCGATCCCATGGCGGAAAGCCAAGACAAGCAGAAGGAGCAAGCTGACCGCAAGGGGCGGCGTAACAAAAAGGTATACAAAGTAGGAGAAAGTGTTTTATTAAACGCTAAAAATCTTCCTACACATGCAGTTTCAAATGTGTTGCGCAATAAACTGCCCCCCAGTTTTGTGGGGCCCTTTAAGGTATTAGCCCGAAAGGGCTTGTCCTACACCTTAGACATCCCGAAGGCGATGCGTACGCATCCAACCTTTTATGTGGGTATGCTTAAGCCATACCAGAACCCGGAGGCGGGTAACCTCTCGGAGGAGGGTTAGAAACCGGATAGCCGAAAGGCGCAACAGGTAGGAACTTCTCCGACAGGGTTGATATACGACCCGGAAGCTCCGCAACGAGAGTCTCGAGATAGGCAAGCCGCTACTCGATGCGTTCATTCGCACTCCCCTCGTTGCGGAGTTCCTCCTGAGCATCTTGGATGCGAAGGCTGTGCCGATCACAGCGCTCGTGGAAGTCACGTCGCAATAGCGCGACCCCCTCCTCCAGTGCTCGATACGGAGGGTACTCCACATTATCATGTGGAACGCCTGATGGCACGACGCCATCACCGGGGTGAGACCCAGTACATGGTGAAGTGGAAAGGGTATCCACATTCCCAGAACTCGTGGGAGTACGAGACTCCCCTGCGGCAGGATTGCCGTGACGTCGTTGACGCTTTCGAGCGGGAGAATCTCACTGAGAGTCAACGACCAAAGGGGCTGAAGAAGCCCCTTCACTCCCAATAGCTGGGAGTTTGCCGGAGGCAGATGCTGTGCTTGCATTGCTCTCCGGCACCACATCGAGAGCAGAGCGCGTATAATAGGAGGAAGGTAGTTGCCCTTGCGCTTTGTCCTGAGCATAGGCCAAGCGTAGCGCTCTCTCTACCCGAACGTCGTGTTCGGAAAAGCTGTTGTATAGCGCATCGAAACTGGGAAGGTGTTTCTCCCTTTCCGCCCAGGCGCGGAACGCCTGTTCTGCGTCTTCGACGCTTTCGTCCCTCAGGAGAACAAGGGGAATCTCGCGAATAATATCCACGAGGACACCGCGTGCCTGCTTCCCGAGGCGCGTCCGGTTGGACTTAACGGAATAATGTTTGGGCGTTAGTAGTCGGGCCCGGGGTTGGTTCCGATGCGCAATTTCACGCGGCAGTATAGCCGCTGGACCAGGGGTATAGGAGGCTAAACCCCTCTTGACCGCGTTCTTAGCCCTCTTTTGAGGGTCGCAAAGTCCCTTCCGTGCCCGTCCGGCACGTCGGGTCTCTTGAACCAAGGATGGTTCATTGGTGGTGGTTGCCTGTGGCAACCTGGAGGTATCACCCCTAGCGGGTAACGGTGGCGCACGAGTTAGTGCGTTTTCCCCACGTGTGGGGAATGGGTTGGATGACCGACAGCGCCGTTCGCGCTATCAACATGGCCAGACGTTGGGTAGAGCTCCCCAAGGGCGTCCACTTCCGAGTTGTCGGAATAGTTTGCGTCCATATCACCGCTGAAGGTGTACAGTGGACAGCCAGAGGTACTGGCGTTGGATTTTTCTAACAAGATTTTGATTATTGCGTAAGCAATAGTCTTGATGGGGGAGGATGTAACGGGGTTACATTCGGGTTACATTAAGTGCTGGTGTACATGAGTACACCACGGTTGAGGTCACTATTGGCCAGTTTGAAAGGTTTTGAACCTTTGGTTATTTTAACCAATCAGGGAAGGGGCCCTTGGTGTGGTGGTGTGTCAGCCATCCACGTGACAGTACACAGGTGTGTGCACTACATTTTAGCTAGGTTCGAATTAGGACTATTCTACTTAGTATTACATATAGTTTGTATTAGTTTAAATTAATTTAGGCTAATTGCATATTAAATATATTCAGTTTACATTTCACTCTAAAGTGCAGTCGCGCGACCTCAACCGGTCGCGCGCGCAGTGAGTGTAGTAGGTAAGAGGGAGTCCTCCCTTTACTTACATCCCGTAAAGGGAAAAAAAGCCGTTAAGGGTAAGTCGTAAACCAACCCGGGAATCTTGGCCCCGAGTAGGATAACTCTCCTACTAAGCCCTTTACAAGGGCGTATCGGCTAAGTAGCGGTAGCTACCGCTTTAAGAAAGAGTCTTCCTCTGTGCGCTAGCCGCACCGTGCTTATACGCACCGGCTACACGCTACGCGTCGGAGGAAATGAATTATTGCGACTTTTCAATGAAAACTTTGTGGGGAGTACTTAACTTATCTTAGGTACACCAGCTTACATATATGCATATTATTAATTTAAGTCTTAATCTTAATACTAATAAAATCACTTCGAATTTTAACTCTAAGTACACAAGTACACAAGCGGCGACAAGTACGGTTGTTGATAAACTGGAAGTTCTCTGTTACCTGGAGTGTGGAAATAGTTTCGGTCTCGTTTCAATTACGTGGACTAATAAGTGGAATTAAGTGGAATATAAAGCGCGTTTACGTTTTATTACTACTTTTGTACTACCCTGTTTTCGTTTCTTTGTGGAATTTGACGCATAAGTACACTATCGCTAGCTGGAACGTGCACGCATTAGTACGCGGTTGCGAAGATGAGTGACAACGAACATTACGACTTTTCGGTAAAAGCAAATTGGGTAATTCTCAATTGAGATCGGGTTCACACAAGTTCATAAATACATCATGTTAGATTAGGTTTAGGCTTAACTAATATACTCACTTCTGATTTTATTTCTAGTACACAAACACGCATTTTATCTCAAGTACGTCTTCCCGGACCGGAACCTGATTTATTGTGGAGTGCGGAAGTTTTGCGATCACGTTACTCTGTGGAGATTTTGTTAGTGGTTTAATTTTCGAGAAATAAAGTTTATTTTTGTTATATCTTCCCCCATCCTTGGACTACTTTGTCTTGCCTTTGAAATCGCGCCTGCAGTACACTTTGTGAAGTTGGAACTGGCAGATACTGGAAAACATGTCTGGCGCGAAGAAATCTGAACAAAATAAATCCCACATTTAATCGCAACTCACGCATTCTTGGAGCACTAAATTTATTTATCAGTAAATCAACCACCATATCCACGCTTGGAACGTGAGTTGTTGCACGATCCCCTTTTTTTGAAAAATACTTTAAGAACTTGGCTTGACATCAATGTTTTTTTACTCTCTGCACTCGCTTCGCTCTCTACTTGTTTCCGCCTGGTTGTCCACCTTCAGAACCAGGGGTGAATTTGAATGCATTACTATTTCATCCAGTAACTCTTTCAATCCCAGGGCCTCTGCACCAGCCATCGAAGCTGCGATAAACTCTGCTTCCGCCGTCGAGAGTGCCACAGTAGTCTCGATTTTTACAATCCCAATTTACCACGATACCATTATCGAAAATCACCCTGGAGCTAACACTCTTTTGATCTTCTTTGGTTGCGGCGAAATCAGCATCACTATAAAAGATGATGCGCAACGGCAGCGGTAGTTTTCCATCATGAATCAACCTTAAGCCTAAACCACTCGTACCTTTAAGATACTTCATAATCCGCTAAGCGAATTTATAGTTTCAAATCGTTGGCATGAGTCCGTCTGGTGGAGTGGAGCACGGCAAAAGAAATATCGGGACGTTTTCACCGCGAGATCCACAGCAGACTCCCAACGAGAGACTAGAAATTCTTAATGCCCGGCATATTAGGCTTAGCGTTCACCGGCAGTGGTTCATAGAAACTTTCTATGTTATCCAAAACGAGAACCGTGATATTAGTCGCGTTCATCTTTATAAGTTTGTGTGTATTTAAGAATTCGGAAATCGTCGCTTCTTGGTCTAGAAAACAGCACTTCGTATTTCCTGCGATCTTCATGGCCAAAACTTTCGTGACGTTGCCGAGATCTTTCAGATTTAGCACTTTCATTCCTTAAAAATCGTAACAACTTCATCATTGGTTCCTGTGTCCAAAAGGTCATCCACATAAGCACAAAATATTTCCACTTTCTCCAATTTTTACAAAAGTTTTTTTTAGGTAGTTAAAGTGTATTTAGGACACTGCACGAAAACCAAATCTTGTACAATCGTGCCACAATCTGCCGGCTGGTTTTAGCTTATAAAGATTTCGTTTTAACTTCAGAGCCAACTCGTTTTGTGAATCCACGCCAAAAACTTCCTGCTGTCCTTGTTCTATTTTCATTCCTTGAGGTACTTGTAAAAATCTCTCTATTTCTTCCACTTCGTTTGCCTTTTGGTACGCACTGGGCACGTCTCCGTGTCGTGCAGCGACCCCACCCCCAAATCTGGCTAGCACGAGAATAACTTGACGTTAAATCAGTTCCATTACCGTGGAAAACGTAAAGAAATAATCATCGCCGAAAATTTTCTTGTCGCCCCTGACGGCTAACCTCGCCTTGTACCTCTCTACTGACCCATCCGACTTAAGTGGGGTCTACCCGCCACGGGCGGCATATAATTTGGACGGTACTCGTGACCTCCCAAAGTGGGCTAGGACTATGTTAAGGAATGGTTTAGAATTCTATACTCCTGGCCCTGCGGCTGCAAACTCCGGGAACAACTGCTCGCGAAGAGAAGTTCACTGGCGTCTCATACCGAGAGCGCCTCGACAGGCAGGCACAGGGTGCCCCTGTTGAGAACCTCCGTGAGGTTCCTATCGTTCTCTTTCCCGGAGAGACTGCCGAAGATGCAAAAAAGAAATTCCGCGCTTGGGCGGAAGAGGAGAAACGCCTCCCTAGCTTCACTCAGCTGCACTACAGCTATTCCCCCCGTGACGTTCAGGTGGAGAGGGCGTTGCGCATGGCGTTTGCCAGAGCGAAGGCGATGGGGCTATTACGTGCCCCTTATCGAACGCGCTATGCCAGCGCTCCTTCCCCCAACGCGGTGGCAGAGAGCAGTGTGAGCACCACATCTTCCTCCGGCGAACTCCCAACTACTGGGAGTGAAGGGGCTTCTTGCGCCCCTTTGGTCGTCGACCCGCAGCGGGATTCTCCCGCTCGAAAGCGTCAACGACGTCACGGCAATCCTGTCGCAGGGGAGTCTAGGACTCCCACGAACTCTGTGAGTGTGGATAACGCTTCCACTTCACCAGATACTGGGTTTCACCCCGATGATGGTGTCGCGCCATCAGACGTTCCACATGGTAATGTGGAGTACCCTCCGTATCGAGAATTGGAGGAGGAGGTCGCGCAATTGCGACGTAAGATTCTCGAGCGCTGTGATAGAAACATCCATCGCATCCATGATGTCCACGAGGGACTCCGCGATGAGTGGGCTGCAAATGAACGCTTCGAAGCGGCTTGACTCTCTCTAGTCGACCGTTGCGGAGCTTCGTGGTCGCATTTTTGCCCTGTCGGACTTCCTCCGCCCTGCCGTGTCTTACGGCTCTTATGGCTACCTGCCTTTTCAACCCCCTCCAATAGGGGACCCGCCTCCGGTTTTTGGTATGGCTTAAGCATACCTACATAGAAAGTTGGATGCGTACGCATCGCCTTCGTAATATCCAAGGTGTACGACAAGACTTCCGGGCTAGCACCTTGAAAGGCCCACAAACCTGGGGCAAAGTTTGTTTCCTAACACATCCGAAACTGCATGTGTGGGAAGGTTTTTAGCGTTTAATAAAACACTATCTCCTACTTTTTACGCCCTTTCGTTATGCCGACCCTTGCGGTTGGCCTGTTCATTTTGCGTGTCTTGGCTTTCCTCCATGGCATCGTAAACGTGTCGTAAGACACTAAGGCGCGTCGATAAAAACTTATCGATGTACTTTCGCACAGATACAGGGCTGACATCGGGGAATCCTCCCCCCTCAAGCCCTGGGCCACACACACACGTGGCGTTAACGGAACCCTCGGACTCACTAATCCGTTCACGTAAAACGGGGTAAATCCCGTAGATGCATGGACCGAATTGTTAATAGCAAATTTGGCCATAGGAAGCATCTCACTCCAACCCTTTGGAGAATCCGGACATGAACTCCGGAGAATATCCTCCACAACGCGATTAACGCGTTCCGTTTTACCGTCCGTCTGCGGATGATCCGCAGTGGACATAAGGAGCTTGGTGCCTAGCACCTTTAACAGCGCGCCCCCAAGCTGTCCCGTAAAACGGGGATCCCGATCCGATAAAACGGAATCGGGTATACCATGCTGTCGAAAGACACGTTCTAGGAACACTTTTGCTATTCCTTGTCCATCAATGGACTCTGGCACCGCCGCCAGGTGAACCATCTTGCTCGATCGGTCTACAAAGACCAATATACCGGTAATCCCGGCCTTGTCCTTCGGAAAACCGAAGATAAAATCCATACTAATGGATTTCCAACACTCCGTTAGAACCGACAAGCTCGCCAAAGGCGCAGCTGAACTTGCAGAGGGTTTAACCCTCTGACACGTCTCACAGGTGCGTATATACGCACCGACCCACTTATACATGTTGGGCCACCAATACAAAGCGCTTAAAGCGCTGTAGGTCTTATCCCGACCTAAATGACCCCCGGTAGGGGCGTCATGTGCCTCAAAGAGGACTCTATACTTCAGTTCCTCATCATGAGGAACAACCACCCGCGTAGTGTCCTCCGCGCTCGTGCTATAATATAGCAAACCGTCAAAATACCTGTAACGGTGTAACCGAGCTCTAGCTCGACTTGACAGGGTAGGCTCAATGAGCCAAATCCCTTTCCACCCAACGCGCTGATAAGCGCCATACAGTGTGGGTCTTTCTCATACGCCTGGCGTATGCGACCCACCACAGACGAGGTGATGAATGTCGCGTGAGCGAGCTCATAATCGGGACGACGTGACAACGCGTCTGAAAGCAATTTCTGCTTGCCAGGTTTTATTAACCTCAAAGTTATACTCCTCAAAGAAGGATATCCAACGGGCCATCCGTTGGGAGAGATGAGGCGACTGTATCGCCGTCCGTAAGGACGCGTGGTCAGTATAAACCACGAACGGCTTTGAGCCGAGTAGGTAAACCCTAAATTTGACAAGGGAATACTTCATTGCAAGTAGCTCCTTGTCATGAACGGGATAATTCCGTTCCGCAGCTTTAATCTGCCTCGACTAAAACGCGATAACGCGTTCCCTTCCTGCATCGTCTGCTTGTAACAAAGTACATCCGATTGCGAAATCGGAGGCTTCGCAGACGACACTAAATGGTTTCCCAGGATCTGGGAGAGCAAGAACGGGAGCTTTTAACAAGCTTCCCTAAACGCTTCGAAGGCGGTTTGGTGTTCAGTTTCCCAACACCAATCCACGTCCTTCTTAAGGTCAGTTAATGTCTTCTCCATCTCAGCGTAGTTCTCGCTGTACTTGTGAAGATAATTGGCTAATCCAAGCCACTTCCGTAAATCTCTAAGATTTACAGGCGAAAGCCACTCCACAATGGCTTTCACCTTCGCGGGATCCGCCCGCACTCCATCCTTACCGATGAAGCATCCGAGGAAAGGAATTTCCTCAGCACCAAAAATACATTTGGATGCGTTCGGATATAACTTATGTTCTCGCATACATTGGAGCACAGCTTGAAGGTGTATTAGATGCGTCTGAACGTCAGACGAGTCGCCTTCCGCGCGACTATGAACGAATATATCGTCGAAGTACTTCTGATGTACTTTCTATGAGGGCGGAAGAGTTGAATCACCAAGCGATTGAAAGTCGCTGGTGCATTCGAAAGCCCCTGTGTCATAACTATCCACTCCCACAGCATGCCACTAGGCGTGCTGAACGCTGTAAGCGGAATATCGGATGCTCGCATGAGCACCTGATAATACCCTTCCACCAAATCTAAGGCACACAGTACAGCCCGCCATATTGTTCTGGAGGACATCCTTCCGAGGAATCGGAGTCTGCATGGGTACAGTAGCTGCATTCAGCTTGTTGTACGCATGCACAATACGCCAATTTCCGTTTGGTTTACGAACACAAAAGGTGGGAGATGAATGGGAGACTTTCTCTCCCGTACCATCCCTTCCACTTCTTTCCCTTTGAAGAATGCGTCGATGACGTCGCATTGCTCCTTGGGGAGATGCCACTGCCTAGTGACGCGTATTTGGTTCCAGGAACCAAATCAATTTCATGTCGGACTCCCCGATACGGTGGTAACCCCATCGGTGGGTTGTCACTAATGACATCTCCAAATTCCTTTAATAAGGAATGGTAAGGGTCCTCAGGATCCGCAAGGATCTTGAGACCGCTTCGGGCATTCAATGCCTGTTTGGTTTGCACCAAAACTGACTCGTCCATTGTGGATGAGGAGTTCAACTCCTCTTCCGGACGTAATACGACAACCTCGTCGAGCTCACTTGCATTTACAGCAGTCTCAAACTCGTTGAAGGACATCTCCTCCAACGACAACAGTTCGCCTACCCCAGTCAACCGTTCCAGGCTTACTCCTTCTGTGACAACACCTGTCACGCTATTCAGCATCCGATAGGACTGCTGAATACTGTACTCGGGACTCTTCCCGGGACCCAGATGGGCGGAGTCAGTTGCCCCATCTATTGGAAGCGCATCGCGCCTATCCACAGAGGTCGTTACCTCTACCACCGGTGACTCGCCGGTCTCACCTAATAAGGCGTGGTCGGAATCAATTCCTACGTGCGAAAGAGACAAACTTCGGGTCTCTTCGCTTGGAAGCGCCTCGCGCTTAACCACAGGGGTCTCTACCCCTACCACTGGAGTCGCAACTTGTTCGCCGGACACGGCGTCGTCGGAATCTGTTCCGACCTGCAGAAGAGACGAACTTCGGGTCTCTTCTCTAAGCGCCTCGCGCTTACTCTCAGAGGAATCCACCTCTATCACTGGCGACTCACCAGTCTCGCCTATATTGGCGCGGGGATTAACCGCCGAATCCCCCTCGTTAAGTAACTCTATCTTAACGCCATTGGGAATGATCATTTCAGACATCCCAATCTCTGTCATCTCACGCCAGAATCGATTTTGCGATCGAGCAAAGGTGGGTTCATGACTCGCCAATGCTTCACCCGACCGTGGGTGCGTTGAGCCAATGGACTTAGACTTCCAGTCTATCCATGGCTCGTGGCGTTCCAGCCACTTCATGCCCAGAATGAGGTCATACCTCGAGTCCAAATCCAGGACTAGGCAACGTTCTGAGCTGTCGAAGTCTGCAAACTTCAGCTTAAGGTCAATCGAGACCTTGGGTACAGAAAACTGTACACCCGTCGCAAGACGGACCGTGACGACGTCACGAGAACGTGCCTCTAGGGCGTCGGCATACAGACGACTCTTCTCCACAGAATCTCGTCTGACATAATGTCAGACGCTCCAGAGTCTATCAAGACTCTCCAAGGCTTATCAAAGCCTTTCATGTCCGCAAGGCCTACCAGCAAACCTGGCTGGTACACCAATTCGGTGCTAGAAAGCACCGCTTCCCTCGAGGCTTTGTGCTGTCGTCCCATACCCTGGGGCTTAACAGAACTGAGGGGTCCCCACTTAGGGCGCCCCGCACCTACTGGGAGCCGTTGTTTACCGACGGCTTGGGAGAGGGCTTTTTACCTGCCCTCGGCCCCTTAAAGCGAGTGTCTCGCTGCGGATTTATCGGACATCTGTTCCGCAGATGTTCCGTGCTCCCACACAGGAAGCATCTCAGCGGCTCATGCCGCTGCAACATAGCTAAGAGCTCTGCCTCGAAGCTCTGCGGAGAAGATTCAGGGTGACTCTTAGCGGAAGGTTTCTCCTCCGCTTCGACCTGACTCAGGTCCATGGGTTCGGGACCCACCTTAGAGGAACGAAAGTTCCTCTCTGCGTTGAACGCCATCTTGAACGCCTCCACCAGGGATTGGGGTCGGCATCGGAACAATTCTTAACATGCTGGACCTTCTTTCAGGCCTCCGATGAAGACGGGGATGGACACATAGTCCGAATACGCTTTCGAGTACATCCCTGTCAGCAGGGTCTTCAGTTCTTGGATGTATGTCTCCAAGTCCCTAGTGCCCTGACGGCACCTCAAAAACGCCAGCTGATTCTGGAAAACCAGATCAGGCGTGGCGTACATGTCCATAAGCTTTTTCTTAAGGACTTCCCAGGTTGGGAACACGTCCGTGACCGCATCCGAACATGTAAACGCCCATGCACGGGATTTGCCCGTAAGATTAGTCAATGCAAGTCCCACTTGGAAGTGATCCTCGATCACATTCGCTGTGGGAAAGGCCGTTTCGACCCCGCGAAGCCACACATAAAGGTTATCACCTTTTTCACCGGTTAATTCCTTTATTTTTAAAGGATAACGGAGGGCGCACACCCGTAGACGCAGAATGACTTGCGTACACACTGGCCTCATGGGCGAGGAGGGCATTAACCCTCTCACGCGCGGCGTCAAAGCCCTGCTCCACTAGGTGGCGCATGCCATCCTGACCCAATATGGGTACCAGCCTCTTAAAGTCTTCCTGTTGGACGGGGATTAACCTAGCCTAATCGTCCTACCAACGCAGGTGTTGGATTGACGACAAGTGCTACCAGATATAGCCGGTGCGTACACGCACGGTGCGGCTAGCGCACAGAGGAAGACTTTCCTAAAGCGGCGATGTGCCGCTACTTAGCAGATACGTCCTTATAAAAGGTCTTAGTAAGAGAGTTCTCTCTTACTCGGGGCCAAGATTTCCCTTGGTTTACCAGTTAGAGTTAACTAACGCCTTGAAACAAGGCTTCCCTTAGAAGGGAGTAGCTAAGGGAGGTATTCCCTTTGGCTACAAACACTCACAGCACGCGCGACTGGTCGAGGTCGTGCGTCTAGCTGGATTGGCGTGTTTTGTAAACTGAATGTATATTTTATATGTAATTAGTCTAAATTAATTAAACTAATGTAAACTATATGTAATACTAAGTAGAACTTACTCCATTCGTACCTAGCCGAGATGTAATGTACACACCTGTGTACCAACACGTGACAGGCTGCCACGCCTCCACCATAGGCTCCTGCCCTGATTGGTTAAAATAACCAATAGGTCCAAACCTTTCGGACCGGTCAATACTGACATCAACCGTAGTGTACTTAGGTACACAACATAACTAAATGTAACCAACATGTAACCCGGTTACAGTTTGCCCGTTGAGCCTTCTTTTTCTTTCGCCTTTACTTGCGTGTGCATGAATCTAAACCCTTTTGATTCTTGCGCGTTTCAGCCGCATCTCGCGGTGCATCAACTTTATTTTCCAGTTCCACGAAAATTGCAATATTTCTACGTGAGCGAGACTATTCTTGAGTCTCCAGCACGTATTCAAACCCATGGTAATCTTGTCACTCGTATATTAAGTCAGCGTTTCAATTTCGGTAACATGAGGAGCAAAACTTTGTAGCCTTTAGCTTCCTCATATTTCCAAGGATTATCGCGCTCTCAGCATGGCGCGCCAGATCCTTCTTCTTTGGGTCCCTCCATATCATACGTGGGGACCCAAAACCACAATATCTGTCAAAACGCGACGCTTTCTAGTTATCACTTCAATAGGCGATGGTCGACCTTGGTTACCCCTTGTCGGAGTCCGGTTGAGTATGTAAGCGGCATACTCAGCCAAAATATCTGTGGGACACCTAAGCCAAAAATCATGCACCGGTCCATATTGAAAACGTTTGGGTTCATCCTCTCGACTTGCCTTTTGAGACTGGGTTACCAGCCTCAGTGACTTGCCAGCGAATACCAGTCTGTTTATAGAACAGATCTACGTTCTGGTATTTGCCGCCTCCATCCGTCCTTCGAACGTGCACGCGGCAGGGAAATTCATTCTCGAACCAATCTAAAACATGCTCAAACACTTTTCTGCCCTGTCTTTCTTACGGTCGGCAAACACGCGCACGTAATTGGAGAAGTGGTCCACGAAAACGACCAAAAATATGTTTCCACATCGATCGCGAGGAGTGATTGAACCCTTAATGTCACTGCAAATCACTCCTCCGATCCGATCGATCTGGGCATTGTTTCCCGAGTCCTTTCTTCGGTTAAGCTTTGCGTGTCGCTTTGTCTTCGGAACAGGCCAGACAATTGGGTTGCTTCATGTCCGTGAGGACTACGCTTGGCTTGGGGTTCCTGGCCAGTTTTCAGCTATTTTGTAGGCCAAGTGACTCAAGCACGTGGAAGTTGTGTAAAAGTCCATCGTGAGCGTCATTCGGCACAGTTTACACGACATTGCTTATAACCATGTTCAAAAATCCACTCGTGAAATTACTTTCATGTGCAATCGAAAGATTCGCCACAAACACAGATCCAAACGTCTGAATTTGAAAAAGTTTTTTTTCTATTAAGCATCATGTGAACCAGGTGACGCTTGTCCACATTGGCACATCGTTTTTCACTCATCCTTTCGAGTGCGATTAAATTTTTCTTCAACTTTGGCGCGTAGAACAGCTCGGTCAATTCAATGACGGTCGAGGGTTCTACATCCGTTTTTAGCGTAATCTTACCGATTTTTGTAGCCGTTAGCATACCGACGTCCGGAAGAGCGACTGTTCCATTCGCACCACATTCTTTTGCATCATTCGACAGCTCTGCGTTCTACACTAAGTGTCTACTAGCTCCGCTATTAACGATCCACATGTTTCGATCGTGCATACTATCTATAATATTATTCGTTCCATCATCGAAACTTGTTTCCATCGTCGAAGGACCACTTTTTTAGACCGGTCATCGCTCGTCTTTTTGGTCTGCCTTTCATTCGATATGTTTTCACTCTTGTGGCGCCTTTCCGGGAAATATCTCCTGATATGCCCTTCGATGCCGTAGGTATAGCACCCCCGTTTACTTTTATTCGGTGTCACTGAATTTACATTCGTCCTTTCAGGAGGCCTTCTTTTTACTGCACCATCTTCAAGCTCTTGAGACCATGCAATGAGCTCTTGAGCATGGCACAAGTAGTCCCTTCTAGCAGGTTCGTAACTGGCCATCCGTATAACCTTCATACGCGGCGCCGCAAATTTCACGGTGTTTTCAATAATTTTTTTCGCTTGACCCACGCTCACGGGAAAAAGCTACTAAGTAGAGGTAATGATGCCTCCATTTGAGCCTTGGATCCGTTTCACTGTCAAACCACATAGCCGCTTGGTGGTAGGATATGTTAACTTTAAAACCCAACCACATTTGCTCCAGAACGAAAAAAAATGCAGCTGCGGCGAAAGATTCCACCACGACCCAATATTCGACCGAAAGTATTCGGATGTCGTTCCCTCCAAATGCTCCCCAACTTAATTACCTTGAGACGCTTCATCCCCGTGAAACCGAACTTCATCTCAGCGATTCAATGGCTTCCACAAACAGGTAAGCCCATTTCTTGAACCCGGCACCTAGGGCTGGGTAGATTTCCTTGCTGGAGAACTTCTCAACGACTAACTTGGATATTTTATGTATAGAGTGAAGAAAGTATAGTGCATGCATGTTCCCAGCGGCTGCATTACCGCCGTCCGCATCCGGCACGCCACTTGGTGTGTACTTTCAACATTTGCGCGTGGCACACCGCCAACTTCTACGCCTTCGTTCTCGTCCAAATCATGCAGATTCATCTGCTGGCCGAACGTACGGTAATTTATTAAACTTTCCCGACAATAATTGTCCTTGAGGCGTACTGGGGAGCTTTTCCTCGACTTATTGGATACGCTAGCAACAGAGTGTCTACTCTTTTCTTTCTCCACGGACACCAGGCAAGATTGGACATCTTTCAGCTCCTGTAAAATCGCCTGCAGGACATCACTCTGTCCTGCTACGTTCCCACCTGCTTGTTTTAGCACCATCTCATCTATTTAACGAGGGTGAAATTATCTATATAATAACAGAATTCATGTCGTCGTGCGCGCTCCCGCACCTATGCGAATAACTTGATCTAAGTATAAAATTTATTTAAGTACGCAATTCCGTACCTAAGAGAAGTCGAACTGTACTATATAAGTCAGGCCTAAATGAATTCGATTTTATAATTGGTTAAAAGACTGTATTGTTCTTTATGAAAGTGACGGAGAACGAATATGCTAAGCGGTCACTTTCCGATCGACAAGAATGTGACGATTCAAGGCGAGGTCACATACAATGACATTTCGCAGGATGACATTAAACGGCGTCTACCGCAATTTGTGGCCTACGTGCTACAGCGTGACAAACACTTTCCCACACTTACCGTAAAAAAAGACTCTAGAGTACGCGTACCGTTTCTGTGTCGGCAACAATTCCATGGTCGTCAAGGACAAGCTATCGAATGGCATCCCAGAGGAGAATAAGACCGCTTTAGAGACGCCAGAGGCGCTATTTGCGCAAAACCGTAGATTGTGATCCTCCAGCTTGGTCTGGATAATTATCAGGATACTATTGTAGGTGATGCCATGCTGCGTGGCGTGTCTGGCGGCGAACGCAAACGCGTGACGACTGGCGAAATGGAGCTCGGTAAAAATTATGTGAAGCTTATGGACGAGATTAACACGGGTCTCGATAGTGCTGCGACCTATGATATCATCAAGACACAACGCAGTATCGCCAAAAAGCTGCAGAAGACGGTAATGTATCGCGCTGCTTCAGCCGGCACCGAATGTGTTTGAATTGTTCGATGATTTGATTCTTTTAAACGATGGACACAACGCAATATCGCCAAAAAGCTACAGTAGACGGTAATGTATCGCGAGGCTTCAGCCGACACCGAAGGTGTTTGAATTATTCGATGATGTGATTCTTTTAAACAATGGTTATGTCATGTACCATGGACCGCGTGAGAGAATAGTGAATCATTTTGAAAGTCTTGGCTTTAAGTTTCCACCCGAGAGAGACGTAGCCGACAGTTTGTTGGATTTGGGGACGAACCAGCAGTATAATTACGAGACGACGTGTAAAATCGGTAGCATCGGCGGCTGAGTAGGCGGCGGTATTGCAGGTGGAGCTCATGGAGGAATTGGTGGTGGAGCTGCAGGTGGAGCTGCGGGTGGAGCTGCGGGTGGCCTCTCCGGTGGTGCAAGCGGTGGCATCGGTGCATCCGGCGAAACTCATGGAGGAATTGGTGGCGGTATCCGTGGTAAAGCCGCTGGTGGAGCTGCAGGTGGAGCCGCCAGTGGAGCTACGGGTGGCCTCTCTGGTTATTCTACTGCATTGGTGCGTCTGGCGGAGATCATGGTGGCATGGTGGCGGTATTCGTTCTACTTAATAAGTCACTCAAAATAGTACCATTTTTATTCATCACGGTGCCATAAAATCTGTATAATGTACGTATACTTCGGTGCCTACTTAAATGCAACAACAAAAAATAACGAACAAAACTGCATTACTAAGCTTAGATACATAAATGGTCATGTGTCGCCCACCACTACTTTACTACTACGGTAAAAACGCACCCGCAAAAAACTTTCTTTCTTTCTCTTTCAAAGTAAAGGTAGATATACTGTAGTTTCAATGACAGTTCGTCGGTACGACGGGTACCATCCCTAGTCCATAAGAAAAAACGAAACAAAATAGCCTTTAAACAAGGGACTTTCCACTAGCTCAAAAAAAAATTAAGAGAAATTTCACACGAGAACTTATAGACGTGAGACTCCAGACGAAACTTATGAACGTAAAGCTACAAAACGAAAACTTAAAACATTAAAGCTCCACACGCCAGCCCTTACAGCCTTGCGCTCATAACCTGTAGGAAAAAGTACCTTTAGACAGCACACAAACACACACTAGTGTTAGGCGGGAGGAGATAGGGCTTCTGCGTGAAGTGTGCCACGCGGAGTCGTTTCAGTCCAAAAGATCATAGTAGATTAAAATAAAAAGTGTGTAATATAAGTTTAGCTATACAAATATAACCATACAAAATGTTATATATAAAATATATCCTGAAAATATATCTACCCATTTCAGCCAATGTTCGAGAGATGCAAAAAGCCAAATGGGTTCGCATAATTCCAAAGGTCGGTCTTCTAATTTTTTCCGGGACCGTCGGGTCCCGGGCTTAATCCCGGGGCCAGCCCAACCTGGTTGTGTTAAAGGTATTCATAATACCGAGTTTTTTAAAGCTGGGTACTTTTATTAGTTATAGAAATATCATGTAGCACTTATTAGTAATCTGCTCTGTATATGTTTGTACTTATCCGAGTACATTTATTTTTCGGGCACTAATAAGTAGTGTGTACCACACGACAGATGGAAGTTTACCATAACTTCAACATCTGGTACATATTTCATGTTAGGATAGCTAAACACTTCTCAATACACATTCCATTGTTAAATTCCTTGGATTGATTATTTTCTTGTTCTCTTTACGAACTGTCTACTAATGTAATTTTCACTGAAAACGACGTTTGGTTGTGGAGATATTGACTTGAGTTACTTTCGTTATATTTGGAGATATTATCTAGCATCTATGACTCACGTTTTCGACTATCTGTGCAATCATAAATAACGACAACTTCCAACATGTCATGAGCCAAAGGGTCTTGATGTTTCAAGTGATGATGGCTCCCTAGAAGAAAACCCGGCAGATTTTGGTGCCGAAGGAATGAAGATTTTGGAAATGTTCCAAAAAGTGTGTAACCGATTGCACAAATTGGAAAATTCAAGGGTTGTCTAAGATGACAACAATTTAGGATTCAAAACTATATGCGGTTGGGTACTCGAATGCGATTGGCGTCGCTCGAAAGCACGCCCGAGCGAAAACCGCGTAAGAAAGGTGGTTTTAATAACCAAAATTACAACATAGGTACACCGATGGAAAAATCGGCTTTCTGTTTTCTAAACCCCATCGGCCAAAGATTGCAAGTTGTCAATTAGACTTTTTGATGGTACTGAAGTGTATCGTGGGCTTGGAGTCGGCTTCAAAGAATGGGGGACTCGATTTATTCGAAAAATTTCTATACCGAGTTGGCTTTTGTTTTTTTCTGGAATGAAGACATCAGGTCGACCTCCTAGCGCACCACATTATCGGTACAATTGAGCGCTATTACAACCGTCAAGTTGACTCATGGTGGAACTTGTCAGCGACATTCGTTCATGTGATGAAAAATATGTTAAATGCATTTCATATATCCATCACCTCTGCGCAGGCGATGAAATTATTCACCAGCCGAAAAAAATTAAAGCGTTCATGGAATATCATTACCTTTATTTGGTTGTCATTTCCGAAGCTTTTGGCGGCAGTGAACCACTTGATTTGGATAACGTGGTTCACTATGCCTCGCCAGATTTGAAGATCATACTTATGGCTAATTTGACCATACTCGGTTAAATTTTCGGGCCACGCCAAAGCGTTATGTCAATTTTCTCGGGCGGTGGAAGGTGAAACGCAAAGTACAAGACTTTTAGTGCTGATGCAGTGAATTTCGTGGAGGAGAAAAACAAAGTGGTCAAATTCCATGGTTGTGGAAAACTTGTTCATGTTCGACCAAAATTTCCCAACATGGCCGACAAAAAAGTCGCGTTCTCCTTAATCATCAGCAAGTTTGCGCAGAAAATTGGGTGCAGCACTTGGATTCTAGATTCCGGTGCCAATATTCATTTGGTTACCAACCCGAAATACCTACTTGACCATCATGTGGTTGACGGCACGTGTTTTCAGGCCGACGGCAAAAAATTGCAATTAAAGGCTGGATTTTGATCCATGTCTTTGCGAGAGGAAAGACAAACACAATACGGGTGGATAATGTCTATTATGCGGAAAATTCGGCCAATAACATCTTGGCTTATAATCTTTTTTTGGAGGAGAAAGAGTGTGAAATGGCGTGTGTCAATGGCAACCGTACTATGTTTCACACGTCCAGCCGTTCTCCAATTTTTGTCATTTAAAAGACCAACAAGGTTCTAACGGTCGCATTTCAAGTTATTATCGATGATGAAACAATTTTTCCGGCCGTTATGGTAATTATCGAATAGAACGATATTGATCCAGTTCGATAGTTGGATGTCCAGAAAGGGTAAAGGGTCTATAATGCATTTTCATCCTAGACCTCGGACATCTTAACTTTATTGCCATAGAACGCTTGGCGAAGGGTAGAATGGACGGATCATAAACGGTTAAATTGTCTGACCCATGCTCAGGTCGAGCAGACTAAAAATCCGCGATCCGTCGAAGATAGTGGCAAAAATTCGCCAATTGAACGAATTGTCGAGGTTATCCGTTACGATCTCAAAGGACCGATAACGCCGACAGACCGCCTTGGTAACCTATATATGATCACCTTTGTTGATCTTATGTCTAACTATGTGCGAGTGTTTCTAGCCAAAACAAATGATGTTGCGGCGAAAAAATTGAACCTTTTTGGCGTTCTTCGAGCGGCAGTTTAACTGCAAGTTTCATATACTGCGTACCGATGTAGGGTACCAGTATAAAAATCTCGAGTTTGTTTGCGTGCAGACTGGTTTTGATCGTCAAACGAAGTCTAGCAATGGAAAAGCGGAACGCATGCACCGCACTGTGATGAATATGGCAAGGTGCATGCTGTTCACTAGTGGATTAAATTTATCGTTTTGGGGCGATGTGGTTCAATACGCCGCATACATATTGAATCGCGGCCCAAGTAATTTGAATTCACGCAAGCAATCGCATTTGGAATTTCTCACGCACAAAAAAAAACAATATTGGAGAGATTGTTGGTTTTGGTTCCCCATTTACTGTGTACAGGAACACTGAAAAAGATTCTCTCGCGTATCGTGCACAAGTTGCTCTAAGTATTGGAAAGAGCGAAGAGATCAAGGGTTTAAGGTCTATTTGAAGACCGAACGCAAGGTGGTGGTCACACAACATGTTCCCAACATTGAAACTCTTAATCCAGTTCAAAACAAACAAGTGCGATAAGCTATGCAAGAAGATCGCGTATCGGGGTGGGGCGCAGCTCCTGATCACGATGTCAAGTCAAAATCTTCCAAGAAGAAGACCAAGTGGCAACGCGAGCGGTGCGTTACACGAAGTGTTGCCAAGAAAAAAAACGAGAAGTGAATCAAGCGAATATTGACGAGTATACAGATGAAACCCCAAGTCAAGTTGGACAAGTTGGGTCCGTTAACTTTATAGCGGAAACGAAACCCAAGAATTTTTTGCATGCGATGAAATATCCGAATAACGACAAGTGGATGATTGCCGTTCAGGAGGAACTTAATGCATTCTAGAAGAACTAAGTGCGGAGTATCGGGAAGAAGCCTCAAGATTGCCGACCTTTGCACACCAAGTGGTTTTTCAAGACGAAGCTTGATAAAGACGGAAAAAATGAACGTTACAAGGCAAGACTCGTTGCATGTGACAACGAGCAACGTTTTGATGTTGATTACACTTTAACGTTTGCTGCCGTCATTGATACGAGCACTGTGAAGCTGGTGCTAGCTTTGGCAGCCAAGTGAAATGTTCCTGCAAGGCATGGCCTGCAAGGCATGGCCTGCAAGGCATGGCCTGCAAGGCATGGTGACATACCCAACGCCTATGTAATGGATTTTGAAAACGAGCACGACATTTTTTATTTTTTCCGCAAGGAATGGATTTAAAAACACTGAGGAGACCCAAGATGTTCAAGGTTAGCAAGTACTCAAGCTCAAAAAGAATCTTTATGGGCTCAAACAGGCAGGACGGTGATGGAATCGCTTAATTCACGGATAACTATTAAGTTTGGAATATTCTCAAAATATGACTGACATGTGTTTGTATACAAAGCACGTAAATGTAGAAACAATTATCGTTGGCATCTACGTCAATGACTACTAGTGACTGTCACTCAGGAAGAGCTGGCCGATAAATTTTTCGATGATTTTAAGTGCCTCAAAATAATAAATTGGGCAAAGTTTCGAAGTTTCTCGAATGCGAGTTACTTTCGTGGATAACTTTTGATATAGGCTGGACCAAGAAGTCACCATTGATGGAATAAATCAAGATTTTAAGGGCAAGATGTCAATCCCATTTGGACCCCAATCGGGCAAGACTACAAAGGATTAGAGATGAAACCGAGTGAAGATCTCAAAATTACCGGTTTAGTGACTATTAAGAATTTTCAATCATTGGTCGGAAGTTTGCTTTGGATTGCGCGGTGTACGAGGCAGGGCATTGTATATTCATTACATTAGTCCACTCGACGCACGCATTCTCCTACCATTATAGAATGGCAGCTAGCGAAGAAGATATTGCGATAACTCAAGGGGACCAATTTACTTAAGTTTTGTAGGGGCAAGACTGAAGTTACAAGCGAAATTTTAAGCGTGAAGGCCTACAGCGACGAATATTACGGTGGATGCAAGATCTACCGAAAACAACTACTGGTGGTTTAATTTTCGTTGACGGCATGTTGGTTGATTGGCTTTGAAAGAAGAAGGTGGTGTGTCATTATCAACCATGGAAGCCGAATATTACGCTGCTTCCACAAATGTGGTGAATTTGATGGGATTTAAAGAGTTGATTGAAGACGTTGAAGTCAAGATGAAGCTTCCTCTGCAGCTTTATATGGATAACCAAGCGGCTATCAAGATATTCAAGGGCGTCGAAAAAAGCTCGAAGATGAAGCACGTAGACATTCGAGATAAGTTTATTGTTTCGAAATTACAAGATGTAATAATCGAAGCTACCTATGTCTCAATTAAGGATGTAATATATGATGGACTCGCCAAGACTTTAACGGCGCCAAGATTCGAAGAGATACGTAGCGCGTTCGGGCTTCAACTTGCATGACTCCGAAATTCATATTGAGGAGGAGTGTTTAAAGTATTCATAATACCGGTTTTTATTAAAGCCGGGTATGATTGATATTTTTATTAGTTATAGCAATACTAGTGGATAGTACCCGTCGTTCATGGATGGTTTCATTTAAACTACAGTATATCTATATTTTAGGGAATTGATCGGGCCATACCCCCAAATTGATCGGGCCACACCCCCTCCCTTGTATGTCCAAATGCGTCAGATATATGGGTATGTTTTGGGATCAAAAATGAACCTTTAGTAGGGAATTGCTATTTCCACCACACTTGTGGTGGAAATAGCAATCCCGTTTTTTAACCACGATTTCTTGCTTCATGTAAAGCCTATGCGCTTGATTTTGAGTGCACATGGTCTTGAAATCACAACATGATGATGATCACTTCGGTCCGCAGAAACACTTGCCAAGGTCGATATCGAGTAGACAGTTGCGGTTCACGGGGTGATCCGTGTCGAGCTTCGACCGCTCCGTGTGATTGCCTTTGTAGTAGTACTGCGGGCCTTTGCAGAGGCAGACTTAATCGCCAAGAGCGCAATCACTGTGGTACGAGCACCCATCCAAGTGGTAAGTCGACGGATCGACGTTGTCCATGCCCTTGCCCCGAGTCAATGGAAAGGTAAACTTCCCAAGCACTAGGTAGTGGTCAGAGAGGTCTCGCATCGCCATTTTCGTGGTACCGTTCGCGTCGCTCCAACCCACCGTGAATACAGAGACTTGATTCACGAGAGCTTCAAGAGTTGGACAAGTGCTTGGCTGCTTGTAAGGAGATGTAATACCAGAACCCGACGAATTAGTGCAAAGAACAGTAGAAAACACTGCCGATACTACTGTTCTACCTTGGGCATAGAGAACGTAGTCCAGCCACTCGAATGGACAACACGGGCAATATCACTTGTTATCTCTTCCATCTTGCTTTGAGAAAGTTGGTCGCGTCTTCTCTGACGGGGTATAGACGCCAGCCTATTTTCAAAAACGTTAGCATCATGCAATTGCCTGGGTACCGAGTTTGCTGTGCAACTCCAACATTATGTGTTCCCCAACTGTCTTCATATTTGTCTTCGCATTTATTTTCATCCGCAGCTCCGTCGCGACCAACGAGTACATTAGTATGTGGGATTCATCAAAATCATTACAAACGAAAATGAATTACTAACGATCTCTACATATGTATTAATAGGTATCAAGCGCATGACGTACTCGCTGGTATATCTCTGGTTGCCAATCCGATGAGGCTCGTGCGCTTTAATTGTAAGCTCGAGATTCGTCACTTCATCTCGAAAAGTTTGATTGTCCACGTTGAAGTCCCCCGCTAAGATCAATGACTCAATATGATACCGAAACATTAGCAGCAATAGAGGTGTCGAGTTGTAGCTAGATGCATGTCTCACCTCGTGAGCTGGAATACCAACAGCATTGATAAATTGGCGCATCTAATATGAAACCAGCAAAAAATAGGGAATTTTTGAAGCCCAAAACTTACCCATATTTGATGCATTTGGACATAAAAGGGAGGGGGGTGACCCGAGAATTAGGGGTGTGTGGCCCGATCAATTCCCACATTTTATCTTAAAACAAAAAGAAAGAGAGTTTTTTTGCTGCGTGTGCAATCTCGGAAACTTTCTGCTCCATCATTGCAAGATTTTTCAACCTCATTCAACGTAGTGCTTTGTTACAAACGACGTTGCACATCAGTCGACGTTCTGCAGACTCAGCTTCAAAAAAGGACGGAGAGTGCTGTAGACCGTGAAAAGGCGACGTACAACTAGCCATGTGAGAACACGTCCCCTGTGAAACATATGCCAACCTTGTGCAGCGTCTGTCACTGTGACTTGTTTATCGTCATTACATGGCCCAAACGCACATGAAACTGCTTCCGACGGACGTGCTACGACAGGGCTGATTGCTCAGTTGTTCCTGAAATGCGCAGGATAAAAAAAACGTTCTCTGCATGATCACCCGTCAATACTTCAGCCTCAATCACACTTGTGGAACAGCAGAGGCCGATGAGGCGCAAGCATTGCAAAGCCCGTTGGATGCATGGAGTCCGCAGGGGCATTATTGGTGAGCCAACCGTTAGTGCCAGACGGTCATCCATCGTGGAAAACCCGGGCAATAGGCGTTTGATCCCATATCAGACTCCGTAGCGTCTCTGGTGGCTGTCCAATGGTGAGAAGTTGACCACCTTGCCACGGTCAAAGCATATGGTAGTGTGGTGAAGTAGAGTCTTCATTTACGTGTGGTGAAGTAGAATCTTTATTTACAACATATAGAAGATGATCTGTGGTGGTTATCAATTCACGGTATAATTTTTACTATGCCAAAACTCGACATGCTAGCACAATGTTGCCTTGACTTGATGTGGTGTCTGCAAACATTGAACATCAACAACAAAGATTGTGTTGTACCTTAATCTTATGAACAATGCGAACGATGCGTCCGTCTCTAAGTAGTGTGTCTTGCATCCACACGGTGTCTCATTACAGTCGTGTTGGTTTTAGCATCACGGCAGTGAAGGCTAGGACGCTAGGGAGCAATAGGGATTATAAGTTCACCAGACTATGCAAACAAACCATTAGCATCATCAAAGAAGGTCAAGACATTGGCGCTACTTACAAGCATAACAACGTGTTCATTTGTGTTGGCAAAGCCAACGGCAAGTCATGCGTACTCAGCTATATTTAATACTCCGTGGCTAGGGACGCTAGGGCACATGGGATAACAGGTGAACCAGATCACGAAAACAAACTGTCAGCACCACTACAGAAAGCCATGACACAGACGCATCTTACATGCCCGACGGCAGGTTCGATCCTAGCAGTAAATCCAACAAGGAGTCACGTGCCCTCAGCTTCGCAGACTGTCCTGCAGCTATGGGCGCTAGGGCGCGGGCTGCAGCAGACAAACCAGATCACGAAAACAAACTGTCAGCACCACTACAGAAATCCAAGACACAGGCACACCTTATAAGCATAGCGGCAGGTCTGGTTGTGGTGGGAAGTTCCCGGAAAGTCATGCGCCCTCGGCCGCCCAAGTTGGTTAATTGGGCATTCTCGATTGTTCTCAAGTGGTTTTATTCCATTTTGGAAAAAATATTTTCAGCCAATCAGAGGCGACCCGCGACGGCCACCTCGCGACGGCCACCTCGCGGCTAATTGATTAATTGATTTATGATTGGTATGAATGTGGAGATATAAATGGATATTTTATCCAATCAGGAGTGACATGCGACGGCCACCTTGCGACGGCCACCTCGCTCAATTAGATTACAGAGGGTTTCTGAAGTAACTGTCAAGGATGATCAATCATGTTACAGAGGGAATCAGTGGTAGCTCTCAAGGATGATCAATCAGGTTACAGAGGGACTCGGTGGTAACTGCCACGTATTGAAGTCGGCGCTGAAGTAACCAAAAAGTAGTGGGTGAAAAAAGTGATTGACTTTGATGTAGGAGTTAGTAACACTTAATAGAACGAAATTTCCCTTAACGTGCGCAGATCTCTGGCGGCCGTGAAAACATTTTTTTATCCTATACAAAAACCAAATGCAATACAAGGAAGTCGTTGAGCAAACGCCCTAGCAAGTAGAGCAGAGCCGTTTGAAGCGCGCTAGTGTTGGGAGCAGCCCGGAACTGCCTTTGGAAGTGTGTCTGAAGTGTGTCTGAAGTGTGTTTGATTGATTTGTTGGTTCGGGCGGAAGTATTAAGTACCCGGGAAGTAAAGCAAGGAGGACTAGCTTATTACCTCTTTGTGTTGTTGATTAAGTGGACTTATCATAATTTTCAACTCCTTCACGACAGTAGAAAGGGACATGTAAGTGTTGATCCATGACCCTTCACGCGCTCCTCAATCCAATGGAGCGCCCCGAGCAGACGTAAGCATGGTTGAGCACAAAGCGCAGCGAAGCGGAATTTGCGGAAATCCCCTGACGTGCAACGGAGAAATATGGTTCAATGGCGCGCAAGCAGTTTTCAAGGAGCTTCCGTGCACGCTGAGCACGTCTTTCCGCTGCTTGAGCTTGGCATCGTCGTTCTTGTTCTTCTTGCGTATCAACAGCAACTTTTCGAGCACACAGCCCCCGATCTAGTAGGTTTCGCCGTGAACACAGACTCTCTGCTTTCAGTAGCTTTGGAGGGAACTAATGCGGGAAAAGCAGGATGGGATCTAGTGCTATAAGCGCTATGAGACCGTACTTACACAAGATCATTTCTATAAGCGCTATTTGTAATAACCAAGGATAAAGTCTAATTCAATTAGGTCCAACATATAGTATATTTTGAATTAGATTAGGTACGGGATTGCGACCATCATTCTGTTATATAGATAGATCGAAATATTCGATTAGGTAAAGGATCGCAACAGACAGCACGACATGAATTCTGATATTATAAGATATATTAAGCGCTATTTGTAATATTCAATGATTAAGTACAATTCAATTAGGTCCGACTTATAGTATAGCCTAATTCGATTAAGTACGTGATCGGGACCATCATTCTGTTGTATACATAGATCGAGATATTCGTTAAGGTACCGGATCGCGACATAATTTCTGTTACTATATAGACAAGGAATGGTACCCGTCGTTCCAACGAATGTGTCATTGAAATTTCATTGACACTACAGTCTATAAACCTTTACTTTGAAACGAAATAAAACGTTTAATATTTTGCTGTCGACGACTACGTATGAAATCTCGGACATTCACTGCATTCATCATTGCGAGATTTTTCAACCTCATTCAACGTAGTGATTCGTCATAAACGACGTTATGCATTACTCGTAGTTCTGCAGACTCAGCTTCCAAAAGGACGGAAATGTTATCCGGTGCTGTCGTGATCAGAGATACTGCCGTCGTAACCATAACACAAGGTGATGGCGCCAACTTCGTTGGCAGTCGGGGTGTTGAACCTCCTTCGGTCGTTCGTTGCAGGAAAAGAAGACAGAGTTCCGGATCCACCACTTTATCCCCCTTTATTCGCTGCCGCATCTGCTTATACAACTGCACGTACGGGTTGTGCTGTTCGAGCATGGCTTAACGTTCCCCCATGATACGCCTATCCAGATGCAGAAAGGCATTCATGCGGCCACCAATCGCCACGCTGTTGTCGGTGATATATAACTGCGAGTGATTCCTCGGCTGACCGGGCTCTGGCAACAGCGATCCAATCCGGTGGTACAGGGCATCTTGGAGTCGAAAGGCGTACACCCCTCCCTGCATGAATCGTTCATCCAACTTTTCACCCAGTAACGTGAACGACAGCGCGCTGTTGTACGCCCAGATGTTGTTGCGGAACGCCTGGACAATAAGTAAGATCCAGCAGCAGACTCCATAGCGGCTCTGGTGGCTGTACTAATTATATGATGTTGGACACCTTGGTACGGTCGCAGCACATGGTGAAAAGTGTACGTGTAAGGGTTAATCCCGGACCCTTCACGTGCTCTTCAATCTAATGGAGCCCCCCGTAGTTGCGGCAGCAAACATTAGTCCGGTTGAGCACAAGCGCAGTAAGGAGGAATTTGGTAGGATCTCCTGGCGTGCAAGTGGTAACTCCGGATCAGCGTTGTGCAAGCTGTCTTCAAGAAGCAGCCGTGAACGCTGAGCACGTCTTAACGCTGACTGAGCTTGGCGTCGTTGTTCTTCTTCTTCTTGCGTCTCAACAGCACGTTGTCGAGCATGCTGCTCTCGAGCCAGTCGGTTTCGCCGTAAATGTTCTTTTAGCGTCTCAACAGTACGTTGTTGCGCACGCCACCCCTGATCCACTCGGCTTCGTCATGAACGCGGACTCCTCTGCTTGCGGTGGCATTGGGGTAGTGGGGGGAATTTGATGCGGGAGCAGGAAGGGTGGACTATATTGCTATAAGCGCTATTTGTAGTATTTTTAATAACAAATGATAAAGTCGAATTCGATTGGGTCCGACTTATACTATAGTTCGAATTCAATTAGGTAGGCATCGCGACCATCATTCTGTTCTATGCATAGATCGATATATTCGATTAAGTACGGGAGCGTGCAGGCATCGACTACATGAATTCTGATATTATATAGACTAGGGGATGGTACACGTCGTTCCGACGAATTGTTTCATTAAAATTTCATTGAAACTACAAATATATCTACATTTACATTGAAACAAAAGAAAAGAGTTTATTTTTTGCTGTTATGAAGTGCATGTGCAATATCGAACATTTCCTGCTCCCATCATTGCGAGATTTGGCAACCTCATCAAATGTAGTTGCTTCGTCATAAACGACGTTACGCATTAGTTGTCGTTCTACAGACTCGCAATCGGAGATACTGCCGTCATAACCATCTCCCACCATTTTGGCGCCGACCTAGATGGCTGTTGGGTTGTTTTACCTCCTTTGGGCATTCGATTGCAGGCAAAGCAGACTGAGTTCCACATCCACCACCTTATCCCTCCATTCGCTGCCGCACCTTCTTTTACACCTGTACGTACGGGTTGTGCTGTTCGAGCATGGCTTGAAATTCCCCATGATTCGCTCAAGGGTTAGTACCCGTCGTTCCGAACGAATTGTTTCATTAAAACTACATTATATTAACTTTCACTTTGAAACAAAAAAGAAATAGATATTTACTGTCAACGACTGCGTATGCAACGTTTTGGTCCACCTCTACCACGCATAGCATCCTCGTTGTCATTGAACTCTCCCTCCCCATCGTCTTAATCAAATTTCCTCAGTGGTGCACCCCTGCCAACCGTCAGGAGAACAAGCACGTAGTACAGTGAGGTATATACTGACTGCAATGATTAAATCCGCTTGAGGCGTCCGTCGTGACACTTCAAATAATGTCGCGATCGGAGATACTGCCGTCGTAACTATTTTCCGCCATGATCGCGCCGACCTCGTTGGAAGTCGGGGTGTTGTACCTCTTTCGGTCGTTCATTGCAGGCAAAGCAGACGGAGTTCCAGATCCACCACCCGATACCCTCCATTAGCTGTCTCACCCGCTTGTATACGGAATGTATTGATCAAGCATGGCTTGAAGTTCCCCCAGGTGCGCCCATCCCGATACGGAAAGACACTCATTCGAGTTAACCTGTTGTAACAAAGGAAAAAATTGGGAGATTAATCCCGCCCTTATAGCACTCCAACGTCCAATGAAAGCCGCGCGCATGTTTTTCTCGCAATGATATCAAACGTAAGGATACAGGTGCTGCAGGCTAGGCATGTTGTCTTCACCGTGCCCTTCGTATATTTGAGCGTCTCTTGAAGCATCTGGTGCATTTCTTCCATGATGTCAGATTAAGCTGGTCTGCAAGCGCAGATATCCATCGACTTGTATTTGTGTTTTATGTGTATAGATCTGTGCAAATATGGGCGCATTATCGTTGCCAAGTAGGAGGATACCGTTGAGATGGCCAAGCTCCCCATGTAAGTGGTAATTGTGAATGACGTTTGTGCCATATTTCTGCACCAACTGATGTACAAGAAAATGCATTATTGTATGTTCACGAAAGTTTTTGCCCGGCCAAGTCTGTTCTTCAAGCAGACGAAGCAACATTGGTTGGGGTGGAGGTATCAGTGGCAGTTTAACCTTCCCACATCTGCAGCAAGTCGAGAAATGTGAGCGCGCATACAATGATCCTGTTACGCGTTTCTCAATCCAGTGCAGCGCATCGCACTTCATCCGGCTTCCATTTGACCGAATTTTAGCCGAAGCCGCTGCTCAATCCCGTCGAATACACGCCTCACTGGTGGTACATCTTGTTCAGCTTTCAATCGGCGGGTTCACTTGTGCCAGGACTGCACATTCAGCACTTCAGGTGTTGTTGTTCACATTGCTGTTTGAGTAAGCTACATCCCTTTTCTTCCGTGCGCATTGGCCGCTTCTTGATGTGCACCTGTTCGAGCTGAACGTCGCTACTGCCTGTGACAGTTCCTCCCATTCAAGGACACTTGAACTAAACAACCACCACAGCTGTTCAAGCACTTGGGCAGTAAGAAAGTGTGTTTTAAATGGTTAATATGCTGAAACAGTAGCTAGTCTTGCCCAGGAGCGTCACACTGATAGACAGACGGAAATCTTCAAGTGTAGGAACCCGTAGTACCGACAGGGTACGGGCAGGTCTCGTGATCGGGAGACGGACGGAAAAGTTTTATATAGGTAGAAGATGTAAAAGCGATATTTCTAACCAATGATAAAGTCGAATAGTTTTTCACTTAACTGTAAAAGCGCTATTTGTAACCAATTAAAAAATCGAAGTCAATTAGGTCCGACTCATAGTATAGTTCGACTTCTATTAGGTACGGAATCGCGACATTGCGTCTGAGTACATATGTTTTTCGGACACTAATAATAGTGTTAACACACGACAGATGGTAGTTTACCATAACTTCAACATCTGGTACATATTTCATGTTAGGCTACCTAAACACTTCTCAATACACGTTCTATTGTTAAAGTCACTGGTTTGGTTATTTTCTTGTTCTCTTTACGAACTGTCTACAGGTGCGATTTTCACTGCAAACGGACGTTTGGTTGTGGAGATATTGACTTCAGTTACTTTCGTTATATCGGGAGATATTATCGAGCATCTACGACTCACGTCTACGACTATTTGTGAAAGCATGAATAACGACAACCTACAACAGGTTGGTTTCAACAAAAGGTGTAATGTCACGAAACAAACCAAGAAGAAAAATTAGATGGGTTGCAGCTTCTTACTTGCACAAATTTATAACTAATAGCGACGATTTAACAACAACAAAATGATGACGGCCATTTCGCTATGTTCGATTTTTTTTACTATAAATCCTACCAAACGAGTTGATTGATAACCATGAATCCAGTGGTAAATTGACCGGCAACAGAAAAATCTTGGTCACCCAAAAATGGCCGGCGGAAATCGTTTTACCGTAAACCCGTTTCCGGACCTTGTGTTAACTCCAGAAGATCGCGCGCATCTCATTGAAATCGCCCATAGTATTGTAATCGACAAGCTGGAAGAGTATCAAGAATACATCGACAACAACAAGATTGTTGATCTGACTCGTTGGAGAAAATACCAGAGTAAAGGCAACACTGTAACGTACATTGAACGCAAGAACTCGACTCTAGATTGCAAGTTTCCCGCTTCGCTCATGGTCGGGCCCTTACAGGGATCACTGGACGAGAATATGTTCGGATTAATGAGTCCAACTTTAGAGTCGATGCGAATCAAGTCATCGTACTTAAATGACTTCCATGCGGGCGCTGTGGTGGCGACCATTGTGCAACCGACGGTAGAGGAACCGTTTCACTCAATTATAGTCAAGTGGATGCAAATCGATATCCCTGGCGCTTCGACCGGCTTCATTCATAATCGCGACTATGTCTACCTCGAAGCTACGGGTATTCTACGTATTCACAGCGGAGATCGGGTGGGTTACCATTTATGGCACTCGGTAAATTTCCCACAAACACATGAGCTCCCGCATTGTATTCGTGGTAATATGTCGATTTGTGGTATGTTCCTCGAAGAAGCACCTAATAGAACCTTCTGTCGTGGTACTGGTGTTATGGACCTTAAAGGTGGCATACCTCGCGCGCTGGGAATCCATGGCATGGTCAACGCCACCATGACCGGATCAAAGTACTCACATTGTGCTCAAATGAAGAAACTCGCGTGGCTTCTTGAAATGAAGAACGCGCAAAGAAGTGAGCGCTTCACACGAGCGTTTAAACCCGAGTGCGTCACTTGTAAGACAAAGATCAAAAGACTTAAGTCAAGCAATCTTGGTCGGAGGAAGAACACGTGCATGCTATGCTTGCATGCTCTGTGCTGCTCGTGCAAAATTGTGAGAAAATTGAGTTTCATCGCTGTCGATATGGAGATGGAGCAACGCAAGATGACGTTTTGTTCTCGGTGTATACTCAAAGCGGCTGAGATTGACACGCTCGAGGCAGCACGCGCGCAGTTCGTGCGTAATTCTTCACATACTTCTAACATGTACGAATTGCCGGGACAGAGCTCAGTTGATGAAACTTCTAAGTCGGAAAGTACAACGAGCTCTTAGGAATAGAGCAACAATCAACCAAACGAATTGAAAAAATCATTTCTGCATCTTTGGCCAACAGATCAAATAATATTTTAAAGGGAGAGCCTGCGGTGACACCCCCTTTTATGTGAGGGTGTATGTGCTATCCCTATATATATATATATATAGTTGTCCCTCGGATAACTCATAGCCTTGGTGGATGCCAAATCCGATGAGTTACCTGAGGTTATGAGTTATCCGAGTACAGTGTTGTAAATTTTTTCTTGGTAGAAAACCAACCAAACAGGTCACCCAACCCGAAACAAAACCCCAAACAACATAAAACAAAAACAAAACAATAGAAAATCACCAGAAGTAGGAAAAAGTATGAGAAAACAAAAAAACTGTATCCTTTAGTTTTAGATTCACGTGTCTCACTGCAGAGTTGTGTTCCAGGTGACTTCACTAACATTACTTTTGCCTTAAGGCTATGTCTCAGCTACGCCTTACCAACAGCCTGAGGCTTGAGATTTGCAAGCACAAAACCAAGAACCCGACCATAAGCCAGACTGCCCTTGAAGCTTGGGCTAGTAAGGAGTTTGGCATCAAGATCACCCAATCTGGTGTTTCCCTCATCCTCAAGAAGCGTCCCGAGTTGGAGACATTGGGTGAGGCTGAGCTTGCCGCCATGGGCCCACGTGTTGCCAAGAACCCGCAGCTTGAAGAAGCATTGGCAACCTGGGTATTTCAGTGCCAGACAAGGCGGGTTGCTCTTAGTGGAGAGATCATAAAAGTTAAAGCGAAAAAGTTTGCTGAGAACCTTGGCATTCCGGAAGACACAATCAAATTCTCCAATGGCTGGTTTCAGCGCTTCCAGGAGCGGAACAAGTTACACAGCATTAAGATCCATGGGGAGTGTAGTTCAGCAGACCAGGAGGCAATTGATGCTGCCTTACCAGGATTGAGAGCAATCATAGCTCAGTATCCACTGAAAGATGTTTTCAACATGATTGAAACTGGTAAGTGGCTTTTTAGGCAAGTGCAGTTGAATTTGAAAGTCTTGGAAGTGTAACGGGGTTACATTTAGTTACGTTGGTGTACGTAAATACACAACGGTAAAAGTCAACTATTGACCAGTCCGAAAGGCTCGGAATTATTGGGTGTTTTAGCCAATCAGGGCGGGAGCCCTTGGTGAAGGCGTGGCAGCCTGACACGTGTTGGTACACAGGTGGTGTACACTACATTTCGGCTAGGTACGGATTAAGTAAGTTATACCTAGTATTACATATAGTGTACATTAAGTTATACTAATTACATATTAAATATAAATTAGTCTCCATTTTACACTACATCCAGCTAGACGTCGACCGTGAAAGGTCGATCGTGCTGTGAGTGTCGTAGGAGGGGAGTACCTCCCCTAGCTACTCCCTACTAAGGTAAGCGTAAGGCTAAATCGTTAGCTTACGCTAAAGGAAACTGGGGAAATCTTGGCCCGAGCGAGAGAGTGATATCACGCTAATCACTTTCATTTAGGGCGTATCGGCTAAGTAGTGGCGCATCACCGCTTAAGGAAAGTCTTCCTATGTGCGCTAGCCGCACCGTGCGTGTACGCACCGGCTACATCTGGTAGTATTAGTAGTCAATCCAACACTTGTGTTGATGGACGGCATACTCTGCAAAGGATGGACCAGGACGATTGGGATCAGCTATCCCCTGTCCAACAAGAAGCCTTTAAGAGGCTGGTACCCATATTGGGTCAGGATGGCATGCTCCACCTAGTGGATCAGGGCCTGGATACCGTGCGTGAGATGGTGAACGCCCTCATCGCCCATGAGGCGAATTTTCGCGAAAGTTATCCTGCGTCTACGGGGGTGCGCCCTCCGTTATCCTTTAAGATAAAGGAATTCACCGGTAAAAAAGGTGATAACCTTTATCTGCGGCTTCAAGAGGTCGAAACGGCCTTCGCCACAGCAAACGTGATCGCTGACGTTTACGTGTCCGGATTCGGTCACGAGCGTGTTCCCAACCTGGTAAGTCCTTAAGCAAAAGCTTATGGACATGTTCGCCACGCTTGATCTGGTTTCCCAGAATCAGCTGGCGTTTTTGAGGTGCCGTTAGGGCACTAGGGACCTGGAAACATATGTCCAAGAACTGAAAACCCTGTTGACAGGGATGTGCGCGAAAGCATATTCGGACGATGTGTCCATCCCCCTCTTCATCGGAGGCCTGAAAGAAGGTCCAGCACGTTCGGAATTGTTCCGATGCCGACCCGAATCCCTGGAAGAGGCATTCAAGATGTCGTTCAACGCCGAGAGGAACTTCCGTTCCTCTAAGGTGGGTCCCGAACCCATGGACCTGAGTCAGGTCGAAGCGGAGTAGAAACCTCCCTCTAAGAGTCACACTGACTCTTTTTCGCAGAGCTTGGAGGCAGAGCGCTTAGCTATGTTGCAGCGGCGTGGGCCGATGAGATGCTTCCTGTGTGGAAGCACGGATCATCTGCGGAACAGATGTCCGCGGAACCACCAGCGAGATACTCGCTTAAAAGGGCCAAGGGTTGGGAAGAAGCCCTGGCCCAAGCCGTCGGGAAACGACGGCTCCCAGTAGGTGCAGGGCTCCCTACTGGGGGATCCCTCAGTGCTGTTAAGCCCCAGGGTAGGGGACGACAGCACAAAGCCCCGAGGGAAACGGTGCTTTCTAGCACCGAGTTGGTGTACCAGCCAGGTTTGCTGGTAGTCCTTGCGGACATGAAAGGCTTTGATAAGCCTTGGAGAGTCTTGATAGACTCTGAAGCGTCTGACAATTATGTCAGACGAGATTCTGTGGAGAAGAGTCGGCTCTATGCCGAGGCCCTAGAGGCACGTTCTCGTGACGCCGTCACGGTCCGTCTTGCGACGGGCGTACAGGTTTCTGTACCCAAGGTCTCGATTGACCTTAAGCTGAAGTTTGCAGACTTCGACAGCTCAGAACGTTGCCTAGTCCTGGATTTGGACTCGATGTATGACCTCATTCTGGGCATGAAGTGGCTGGAACGCCACGAGCCATGGATAGACTGGAAGTCTAAGTCCATTGGCTCAACGCACCCGCGGTCGGGTGAAGCATTGGCGAGTCATGAACCCACCTTTGCTCGATCGCAAAATCGATTCTGGCGTGAGATGCCAGAGATTGGGTTGTCTGAGATGATCAGTCCCAATGTCGTTAAGGAAGAGTTCCTTAACGAGCGGGATTCGGCGGTTAATCCCCGCGCCAATATAGGCGAGACTGGTGAGTCGCCAGTGATAGAGGTGGATTCCTCTGAGAGTAAGCGCGAGGCGCTTAGAGAAGAGACCCGAAGTTCGTCTCTTCTGCAGGTCGGAAAAGATTCCGACGACGCCGTGTCCGGAGAACAAGTTGCGACTCCAGTGGAGTGGTAGGGGTAGAGACCCCTGTTGTTAAGCTCGAGGCGCTTCTAAGCGAAGAGACCCGAAGTTTGTCTCTTTCGCACGTCGGAAATGATTCCGACTACGCCGTTATAGGTGAGACCGGCGAGTCACTGGTGGTAGAGGTAGAGACCTCTGTGGATAGGCGCGTGGCGCTTCCAATAGATGGGGCAATTGACTCCCCCCATCTGGGTCTCGGGATGAGTCCCGAGGCCAGTAGTCAGCAGTCCTATCGGATGCTGAATAGTGTGACAGGTATTGTCACAGAAGGCGTAAGCCTGGAACGGTTGCCTGGGGTAGTCGAACTGTTGTCGTTGGAGGAGATGTCCTTCAACGAGTTTGAGACTGCTTTGAAAGCAGATGAAATCGACGAGGTCGTCGTGTTGCGTCCGGAAGAGGAGTTGAACTCCTCATCCACGATGGACGAGTCAGTTTTGGTGCAAACCAAACAGGCATTGAATGCCCGAAGCGGTCTCAAGATCTTTGCCGATCCTGAGGACCTTTACCATTCCTTACTAAAGGAATTTGGAGATGTCTTTAGTGATAACCCGCCGATGGGGTTACCACCGGATCGGGGAGTCCGACATGAAATTGATTTGGTTCCTGGAACCAAATACTGCGTCACTAGGCAGTGGCCTCTACCCAAGGAGCAATGCGACGTTATCGACGCATTCTTCAAGGGGAAAGAAGAGGCAGGGATAGTACGGGAGAGCAAATCTCCCCATTCTTCTTCCAATTTTTGTGTTCGTAAACCGAACGGAAAGTGGTGCATTGTGCATGCGTACAACAAGCTGAATACAGCTACTTTACCCATGCAGACTCCAATTCCTCTTAAGGATGTCCTCCAGAACAATATGGTGGGCTGTACGGTGTACAGTGCCTTAGATCTGGTGGAAGGGTATTATCAAGCGCTCATGCGAGCGTCCGATATTCCGCTTACAGCGGTTAGCACGCCTAGTGGCATGCTGTGGGAGTGGCTTGTTATTCCTCAAGGGCTTTCGAATGCACCAGCGACTTTTAATCGCTTGGTGACTCAACTCTTCCGCCCTCATAGAAAGTACATCAGAAGTACTTCGACGATATATTCGTTCATAGTCGCGCGGAAGGCGACTTGTCTGAATTTCAGACGCACCTAATGCCCCTTCGATCGGTGCTCGAATGTATGCGAGAGCATAAACTATGCAAACGCATCCAAATGTATTTTTGGTGCTGAGGAAATTCCTTTCCTCGGATGCTTCATGGGTAAGGATGGAGTGCGGGCGGATCCGCGAAGGTGAAAGCCATTGTGGAGTGGCCTTCGCCTGTAAATCTTAGAGATTTACGGAAGTGGCTTGGATTAGCCAATTATCTCCACAAATACAGCGAGAACTACGCTGAAATGGCGAAGCCATTGACGGACCTTCTTAAGAAGGATGTTGAGTGGTGTTGGGAAACAAAACACCAAAACGCTTTTAAAGCGGTTAAGGGGAGCTTGTTAAAAGCTCCCGTTCTTTCTCTCCCAGACTATGGGAAACCTTTTAGCGTCGTCTGCGACGCCTCCGATTTCGCAATCGGATGTGCTTTGCTACAAGCAGATGATGCAGGAAGGGAACGCGTTATCGCGTTTGAGTCGAGACAGATTAAAGCTGCGGAACGGAATTATCCCGTTCATGACAAGGAGCTACTTGCAATGAAGTATGCCCTTGTCAAATTTTGGGTTCACCTACTCGGCTCAAAGCCGTTCGTGGTTTATACTGACCACGCGTCCTTACGGACAGCGACAAAATCGCCTCATCTCTCGCAACGGATGGCCAGTTGGCTCTCCTTCTTTGCGGAGTACAACTTTGAGGTTAAGTATAAACCTGGCAAGCAGAACGTGCTTGCAGACGCGTTGTCGCGTCGTCCCGATTACGAGCTCGTTCACGCGACATTCGTCACCTCGCCTGTGGTGGATCTCATACGCCAGGCGTATGAAAAAGACCCACTGCGTACGGCGCTTATCAGCGCGTTGGGTGGAAAGGGACTTGTCTCGTCTAAGCCAACCCTGTCAAGTCGAGCTAAAGCTCGTTTACACCGTTACAGGTACTGTGACGGTTTGTTATATTACAGCACGAGCGCGGAGGACACTCCGCGGGTGGTTGTTCCTCATGATGAGGAACTGAAGGAGAAGGGGGCCTCTTTGAGGCACATGACGCCCCTACCGGGGGTCATTTAGGTCGGGATAAGACCTACAGCGCTTAAGCGCTTTGTATTGGTGGCCCAACATGTATAAGTGGGTCGGTGCGTATATACGCACCTGTGAGACGTGTCAGAGGGTTAAACCCTCTGCAAGTTCAGCTGCGCCTTTGGCGAGCTTGTCGGTTCCAACGGAGTGTTGTAAATCCATTAGTATGTATTTTATCTTCGGTTTTCCGAAGGATAAGGCCGGGAACACCGTCATTTTGGTCTTTGTAGACCGTTTGAGCAAGATGGCTCACCTGGCGGCGTTGCCAGAGCCCATTGATGGACAAGGAACAGCGAAAGTGTTCCTAGACCGTGTCTTTCGACAGCATGGTCTACCCGATTCCGTTGTGTCGGATCGGGATCCCCGTTTTACGGGACAGTTCTGGGGAGCGTTGTTTAAGGTGCTGGGCACCAAGCTCCTCATGTCCACTGCGGATAAACCGCAGACGGACGGTCAGACGGAATGCGTTTATCGCGTTGTTGAGGATATTCTCCGGAGTTTATGTCCGGATTCTCCAAAGGATTGGAGTTATATGCTTTCGATGGTCGTATTTGCTATAAACAATTCGGTCCATGCATCTACGGGGTTTACCCCGTTTTACTTGAACGGATTAGTGAATCCGAGGGTTCCGTTGACGCCACGTGTGTGTGTCCCAGGGCTTGAGGGGGGAGGATTCCTCGATGTCAGCCCTGTATCTGAGCGAAAGCACATCGATAAGTTTTTATCGACGCGCCTTAGTGTCTTACGACACGTCTGCGATGCCATGGCGGAAAGCCAAGACAAGCAGAAGGAGCAAGCTGACCGCAAGGGGCGGCGTAACGAAAAAGTGTACAAATTAGGAGAAAGTGTTTTATTTTAATATGATATATTAAACGCTAAAAACCTTCCTAAACATGCAGTTTCCAACGTGTTGAGGAATAAACTGCTCCCCAGGTTTGTGGGCCAGTTTAAGGTACTAGCCGTTTCGGGCTAGTACCGTATACCTTAGACATCCCGAAGGCGATGCGTACGCATCCAACCTTCTATGTGGGTATGATTACGCCATACCAGAACCAGGAGGCGGGTCCCCTCTTGGAGGAGGGTGGGAAGTTGGATAGCCGAAAGGCACGACAGGTCGGAACATCTGCGACAGGGTTGAAATACGACCCTGAAGCTCCGCAACGAGAGACTCGAGGGAGGAAAGCCGCCCCACGATGCGTTCATTCGCACTCCCCTCGTTTCGGAGTCCCTCCTGGGCATCTTGGATGCGACGGCTGTGTCGATCACAGCGCTCGTGGAACTCACGTCGCAATAACGAGACCCCCTCCTCCAGTCCTTGATACGGAGGGTACTCCACATTACCATGTGGAACGCCTGATGGTACGACGCCATCACCGGGGTGAGACCCAGTACCTGGTGAAGTGGAAAGGATATCCACATTCACAGAGTTCTGGGAGTCCGAGACTCCCCTGCGGCAGGATTGCCGTGACGTCGTTGACGCTTTCGAGCGGGAGAATCCCACTGAGAGTCAACGACCAAAGGGGCGGAAAAAGCCCCTTCACTCCCAGTAGCTGGGAGTTTGCCGGAGGCAGTGCAGATCTTGCATTGCTCTCCGGCACCTCATCGAGAGCAGGGCGCGTGTAGCAAGAGGAAGGTAATTGCCCTTGCGCTTTGGCCTGGGCATAGGCCAAGCGTAACGCCCTCTCTACCCGAACGTCGGGTTCGGAAAAGATGTTGTACAGCGCATCAAAGTTGGGGATGCGCTTCACCCCTTCCGCCCAAGCGCGGAATGCCTGTTCTGCGTCCTCGACGCTTTCGTCCCATAAGAGAACAAAGAGAATCTCGTGGAGGATATCCACGAGGGAACCGCGTGCCTGTTTCCCGAGGCGCGTCCGGTAGGACTTAACAGTAAACTGCTTAGTCGTTAGCAGTCTGGCCCGGAGTTGTTTCCGGCGCGCAATTTCACGCGGCAATATAGACGCTGGACCAGGGGTATAGGAGTCTAAACCCCTCTTGACCGCGTTCTTAACCCTCTTTTGAGGGGCACGAGGTCCTTTCCGTGCCCGTACGGCACGTCGGGCCTCATGAACCGAGGCCGGTTCATTGGTGATGGTCGCCTGAGGCAACCCGGATGCATCACCCCTAGTGGGTAAAGGTGGCGCAAGAGTTAGTGCGTTATCCACACGTGTGGGGAATGGGTTGGATGACCGACAGCGCCGTTCGGCGCTGTCGGAGCGGTCAGCCGTTGGGGAAATCTCCCCAAGGGCATTAACTTCCGAGTTATCGGAATAGTTTTCTTCCATTGCACCACTAAAGGTGCACATGGTCAGCCAGAGGTTCTGGCAGTTGGAGTTCTCCAACAAAATTGTGTTTATTGCGTAAGCAATAGTCTTGATGGGGGGGGATGTAACAGGGTTACATTCGAGTCACATTTAGTAGGTGGTGTACGTGATTACACTACGGTTGGGGTCAGTATTGACCGGTTCGAAGGTTTGAACCATTGGTTATTTTAACCAATCAGGGCAGGAGCCCTTGGGGGTGGCGTGTCAGCCATCCACGTGTTGGTACACAGGTGGTGTACACTACATTTTAGCTAGGTACGAATTTGGTAAGTTCTACTTAGTATTACATTTAGTTTACATTAGTTTAAATTAATTTAGGCTAATTATATATTAAATATACATTCAGTTTACATTTTCACTCAGCGACTACAGACGCACGACCTCGACCGGTCGCGCGTGTAGTGAGTGCAGTAGCGTAAATGGAGCCCTCCCTTTAGCTACACCCTTAGTAAGGGAGCCTTGCGTTAAGGCATTAGCAAAGGCTAATTGTAAACCAAAGCGGGAATCTTGGCACCACGTAGGAGAGCTCTCTCCTACTAATCCCTTTATACGGGCGCATCGGCTAAGTAGCGGCGAACGCCGCTTAAAGGAAAGTCTTCCTCTGTGCGCTAGCCGCACCGTGCGTATACGCACCGACTACTAGCTGCGCTGTGGATCCTTCTCCATTGCGAACCTTGTATCAGCATGGTGCTGGGATATAGTCGTCCTGAATCCCAACCACATCTGGTCCATTACGTGAATCAGCGTCGGTCGCACCCGCCACCAGCATGCAACATTCGTCCGGTAGTATTCCGCGGCGGTGACCTCCAAATGCTCTCCAAACTTGTTTACCTTCAACCGTTTGCTCCATTGGAAGCCAGAAGTCATCTCTACAATCTCGATCGCCTCCATGAACAGGTAGGCCCATTGGAGATAGCCTGCACCCAGACCGGGATACAGCTCGCGCCCTGAAAACTTGTCAATACTTAACTTAGGTATTTTGTACCCGGTGTATTGCACCGGTACATTTCCCTGCGCGGCGGGCACTCCGTCATCTCCTGCACCTTGCGCCGCAGAGGGCGCCCTGCGAGGTGCTTCATGTACACGTGGGCGTGGACTTGCGCCAGCTTCCACCCCTTCGTCCTCGGCCAGGTCGTCCAACGACATCTGTTGGCCTAACGGACGGTAACTCCGGAGACTCTCACGAAACTCGGATTCCGGTATACGCACCGGTTCCTCCCTCTTACGCTCAGGGTGTAATGGGGTGCCATTACATAATAGATATTCAAGTTGAAATATCACAGTTTAATTTCAGACGCGTTGTCTGAAATTTAAATAAGAGATTATAAGTTATTATAATCTAAGAAGGAAAAGTCGATTCGGTATAAATACCGAATCTTGCAGGTTAACTAATAGTACAGTTAGTTAAAGACTTGATATTATTATATTAATTAGTTAGTTACTATACTATTAGCCTCTAAACTACCCATTAAATAAACACTCTTAATTTTGCGTTCTAACCCACAAGTGAATATTAATATATTTACTTTTATTATAGGATTAGTTGTTACCAACTAATCCTGTCCTAATTGTATTGCGCGCTTCCTCGCAAAATACAGTGTAATCCTGTAACAGGATCAGTCCTGTTACACCTGGTAGCACTTTGTGGTCCGTCTTAACGACCACAGTTCCGTTCTTCTAGTTAACTAGCGGAGCGAAGATTAAGAGCCGATCGGCATCATGTCTCGAGACATGTCGGCTGCCGAGCGAGAAAGAACGCTGGAAGAGGTGAATAAACACTTCCCTCACTTCTCGTCGCGTAGTAAAGACGCGACGGCGGAAATGATTCGGTCTATGGGGACCGACATCATTACCTTCCTCAAGAGTAAGTCCCCAGAGGAAGTGGTACAGGTGGTGAACCGCTTTAGGCTAAACCACCTAGAAAAGTCAGAACGGCCCGCGCCAGAGGCAGCGCGGACCGCAACTGCACCTACAACGCATAGCGTTGAAGTGGTAAAGGCGCGAGTACCGCCCTTTACCGGCGAAGGGGGCGAGCCCCTTCGTAGATGGTTTGCAGAGGTGGAAGATGCCATCTATGCGCAAAATATTGTTGACGAACGTCAGCAGGCGTACTTCGCCACAACATGTCTAGGCGGCAGAGCCAGGGCATGGGCGATGAGTCGCAGAGACACTGATGACTCTGCGTTCCTTACTTATAAGGAATTTAAAGCTGAGCTAAAGCTCAACTTTGAAGCTCCAGAAATGGAGCTAAGTAGTCGGCAGGAGTTTATGGAACTCCGGCAAGGTAAGCTTGACCTCCAAGCTTACGCTCAGAAGACGCAATATTTGCTGTCAAATATTGTGTATGAGCCGGTGCCCCCTGCTATGCAGGTCACTGGCTTCATGAAGGGACTCAATGATGGTCCCGTCAAACATAGTCTCTACCGGCACCCTCCAGAGACTCTAAGGGATGCCATTAACATGAGCATCCGTGAGGAGTTCAGCATGCGATCAGCGTCATCGCATGCTGGGTACAGCCGAAGGGATCAACAGCCCTTCGCTTTTGACATGCCGCAACGGCATGTCAACAATCAGCAGTCAGGCAGACGAAGCTCACACTTCGTCTTAAGAAACAGCCACCCACGCCAGAGCATGGGCGGTGAAGGTCCAGAGCCGATGGACCTATTGGTTGCGGTTGCTTCGAACACGAAGCAACCGAAATTTAAGAAGAATATTCGCTGCAATAGATGCGCGAAAATGGGGCATTTTGCCCATGAGTGTATGGCACCGCGTCCGGTGCCACGCAGTCAGCGGACGGAACCGTCCGCTGCACGGCGACACCAACAGGGACATCACCCTGTTGGTGCAAAAAACGAGAATCTCCAGTAGAGGCGGGGCGCCCTACTGGGAATGTTATCCCACATGCCGACATAGGGCATGTGAGAGTAATAGCCCCAGACGGGACTATGTCCTGTCAAAAGGTGCAGGGTAATGGTAAGCCTCTTATCACCCTGGAGGTTAAGCCGCACCGGAGCGATGTCCCCATGCGAGCTTTGTTTGACACAGGAGCGTCAAACAATTTCGTTAGAACTCAGAGTCTAACGCTGTTGAGCTTCGTGGAGGTAGAGACCCCACGAAGTATGTTGTCAGTCCGGTTAGCAACAGGTTCAACCGTGACTATTCCAAAGCGTGTGATTAAAACACGCTTCGAGTTGAATGAACTGTCATTCGAGGATGAATTCATCGTCCTCGATTTAGATGACAAGTTCGATGTGATACTTGGAATCCCATGGATGTCCAAGTTTAAGCCTTCGATCGACTGGATTAACCTATCGATCGACTGCGGCGGACGCACAGGATCTGATCACTCTGTGTGTAATCCGGCTGTATCAGAGGATACAACCGCAGCGTCAGACAGTCTGGTGGATAGCGATGGCGCCACCAGGTCTGTTCTGACACGATCAGAAGAAGGTACCTCCGCTGGTGAGAGTCCAGAGGGACTACCACACGCAACAGAAGAGTCGTTGCGTGTTGGAGAGAAACATTCCACGGGTGATAAAGACCACCGTGAGAATGAAGTTATATCCACGGTGGGAAACACCCACCGTGAGAATGAAATAGTATCCACAGTGGGAAACACCCACTGTGCGACCGAAGGTTCCAACACGACGAATGAATTCCGTGTTGATGAGAGTGAACTCACTATCGAGTGCAATCGTGAGCAAAACTCCGTGGTGGCCAGTGCCCACCACGTTGCGTTAGCCATGCGCACGGGTGATAAAGACCACCGTGTCGCAGAAAAGGCGGCCGGTCAGACGAGCACATCTGATCGCCAAAATTCCATGGTAGGCAGTGGCCACCATGATGATGAGTATTCGCACACGGTGAATCGTAATCACCGTGTAGCAGTCAATCAGAAGAGTGCGTCTGATTGCATGGACAGTTCCGTCGAGACGATCAACGTCTTGACGCAAACGGAGACCGGATTAGCTACCCAGTCTCTGTTGATGGAACACCCTCCGAAAGAAGGTTCGGAGGTGATGGCTCTTCCAGCGCTAAGCTGGAAGAAGTTTGTGAGAAACTTGCACGATGGTCAGATCGAACAGATCTGTATCATCGTTGCAACAGATGATGTAGTGGATATTCGTTCACGAATATCCACATTACAAGTGGAAAACATTGGGAAAGAGGTTCCCAATGATCAAACGAGAGTTCAGCGCTTTGAAGCGCAGAGCTGGGAGTCGCTTAAAGCGACCTCCCCATTTTATGAGGTACTTCGAGAATACGCTGACGTATTCCCAGAAGAAGTACCTAGAGAGCTCCCTAAGGATAAGGTAACTCGTCATGAGATTGACCTCGTGCCAGGCACGAAGTATTGTGTTACGCGGCAATGGCCATTGCCGCGTGATCAGGTAAAGGCGATCGACGAGTTTTTCGAAACTCGTCGTAAATCAAGCCAAGTGCGGGAGTCTACCTCACCGCGCTCTACCCCCACCTTTTGTGTGAAGAAGTCCACAGGTGGGTGGAGAATCGTTCATGCTTACAACAAGCTGAACGCAGCGACGGTACCGGCAAAGACACCGATAACCGCGGAAGGATGTCATCATAGATGGCATGTGCGGGAGCACCATCTTTAGTGCTCTCGATCTAAGAGATGGATTTTATCAAATCCTAATGCGTGAGAAGGATATCCCTCTCACGGCAGTAAACACCCCAAGCGGCATGCTTTGGGAGTGTCTTGTTATGCCACAGGGGCTTCGAAATGCCCCTGCTACGTTTAACAGATGCGTAACGCATCTATTACGCCCGGTGCGAGAATTCGCACCGAGTTATTTCGATGACGTGTTCATCCATATTAAGGGTGAACACGATAAAAGCGATGTAGATGTCCATAGGGAGCATCTACGTCGAGTGTTGGAGCTTATGCGTAAGCATAAGCTCTATGAAAATCTGAAGAAGTGCACCTTTGGTGCACCTGAGATACCCGTTCTTGGATGCTTTGTGGGCAAGAACGGGGTGCGTCCTGATCCAGAAAAGATCAGGGTGATCGTTGAATGGCCTACGCCAAACAACGTTAAGGAACTTCGAAAGTTCCTTGGGTTGGCAACATATTTGCACAAGTATTCGTGCAACTATGCTGGGTTAATACGACCTCTTTCTCAATTACTTAAGAAAGATGTCGAATGGCATTGGGATACCCAATGTCAAGATGCTTTTGATGCAGTCAAGCAAAGCTTGACTGAAGCGCCTGTCTTGGCTATAGCCGATAACGAGCGTCCGTTCCACGTCGTTTGCGACGCGAGCGATTTCGCTATCGGCTGTGCTTTGATGCAGCGTGATCACGATGATCGTGATCGCGTCATCTCCTATCAATCGCGTCAGTTGCGCCCAGCCGAGCGCAACTATCCAGTGCATGACAAGGAACTCCTTGCCATGAAGTACGCACTGGCTAAGTTTCGGATCTATCTATTGGGAGATAGACCGTTTGTGGTTTACACGGACCATGCGTCACTACGAACGGCCGTGAATTCACCACACATTTCTCAAAGAATGGCTCGATGGCTGTCATTCTTTGCTGAGTATAACTTTACGGTTGAATACAAACCCGGAAAGTTGAACGTGATAGCGGATGCGCTATCACGAAGGCCCGATTACGAGACGAAACCGTCCGTAACCGAAGGGGCCAGTGCAAACGCAATCCGTTGCACTGCATTGTCGTCGTCAATTATACGACAAGTACGCGAGGCGTACAAGACAGACGAGGAGACACGTCTGTTGATTGATTACTTACGTAATCAATCAAGTGAGAAACGCGACGAACTCCCAGAGTTCCTCCGCGCTTGCGTGCATCGATATCGACTGCACGATGGTCTGCTGCTTTACAGCACAGACCAAAAAGATGAAAGTCGCATCGTCGTTCCAAACGACGATGATCTCAAACATCAAATTATGTTTGAGTATCATGATGCACCGATTTCGGGGCATCAAGGTCGAGAGAAGACATACGCTTCTCTCGCACGTGACTTTTACTGGCGAAACCAGTACAAGTGGGTACGCAAATACGTACGCGCTTGCGAGATTTGCCAGCGCGTTAAGCCTGCGCAGTCTGCACAGGCTCCGCTGCAATCTCTGCCGGTTCCGACAGAGTGTTGGAAGTCCATTTCAATGGACTTCGTATTCGGTCTTCCACCCGAAAATAGTCGGAAGACTGGAATAGTGGTCTTTGTAGACCGTTTCAGTAAGATGGTACAACTTACTGCAGTATCAGCGAACGTAACCGCCGCTCAAACAGCGCGGATATTCGTTGATACGGTATTCCGTTTGCACGGGATGCCGGAAGACATTGTCTCGGATAGAGATCCGAGATTTACATGACGTTTCTGGCAATAAACGTTCTCATTGTTGGGAACACAGTTGAAGATGTCAACTGCGGACCATCCGGAAACGGATGGGCAGACGGAACGGGTTAACCGCGTTTTCGGAGACATGTTGCGATCATACGCACATGCCTTTGAACAGTGGAGTGACTACCTGTCACTCACTAAATTCGCTATTAACAATTCGGTGCATGCTTCAACTAAGCATACACCGTTCTACGTGAATGCCTTAAGGCATCCACGAACCCCAGCTTTACTTAGCGGTACGCCAAATCTAAGTGGGGGAGGGACCCGCTCAAATTTTGAGCGAGTCAATGCGCAAGTTTCGACTGCAACTTGTGAACAAAACGATGGCCCTTTTACTGAAAATACAGTAGAAGCGGAAGCAGCTTCAATTAAAACTGAAGCTGCATACGATGAATATGTGTCTGCATCAATGGCTGCAGACAACGAGGACAATGCAACTACTGCTGATAAAGCAGTAGATGAATTCGTATTACAGCGCCAAGCTGTAATACGCTATGTAAAGGATGCACTTGCCTCTGCTTTTGATAAGCAGAAGCAAAATGCAGATAAACAAGGAAGGAAGAACAAGAACTCCTTTCTTAAAGGTGAATTAGTATTACTAAGTGCTACTAATTTGCCTACACATTCAATAAGCAACTTCCCTACACGGAAGTTGCTTCCTCAGTACATTGGACCTTTCAAGGTCCAAGAGATTCGGGGGAATGCCTATACCTTAGACATTCCCACAGCAATGCGGCTCCACCCAACATTCTATGTTGGGCGGCTCAAGCCGTATCACTCGTCTTCGTCTTACGACGAGACGCAGAACCACGGAAGATGCCGTGCTTCTCCAAGTCTCCCAAGAGAGACTTGTATCGGCCTCCAGCCGTTGGTGAGCAGAGCGGAGAGTCGTTACCTCCGCCTTCGACCGCTCGAGATCAGCCGTGCGCCGATCGAGCTCTCTCTTATAGCGAGAAAGCTCAATGTACAGAAGATCATTCTTCTGCTGGAGAGCAGTGTGCGCTCCGAGGATGTCGCGGACATCCTCGCGAAGAGACCGATATGTCTTCACACAGTGAGACATATCGCTGCTCAAGGAGGAATAACCCTCCTCGAGCTTGCGGAGCAAAGAACCATGCTCCGCAACAACAACGGCGAGGGAATTCTCAACCTCCGCCGCCCTTGATTGATAATCAGGGGAATAAGCGATATATCCTCGAGCGCTTGATCTCGAAGCGCTCGGTTCCTTCGAAGAAGGGGCAGCGTACCGAGTACTTGGTACGCTGGCTGGGATATCCCCAAGAGTTCGACTCTTGGGAGCCGATTGAGGTTCTGAGGGCCGACTCCCCAGACCTTTTGACTGAGTTGGAGAAGAAGTCTCAAACTCATAATGCGAAGTAGCATCAACAGTAGGTGTTGATGCATTCAGGGTATCAATTAAACCCTGAATTTCGGCGGGTACGGAAAAGCCACCGTACCCCCGCAACTCCTCCTCTGACAGACGAGGAGCGCCCTGCGGACACCGCGGGCAAACAGGTGAGAAGGGACACCACACTTTAACCCTTCTTTGAGGCAATCAAAATGGATGTATTCCATTTTGCCTGTTCGTGAGTGCTTTAAAAAGCGCTCGCGCATTACGTGAACATTATTCACGTAATCATCTGGGCTTTTGTTGTAGTTGTCCTTTTTAGCAGGCGGAGCACCACCTGCTTCAACACCACGCGCCGGGGTTAAATCACCCCGACGTGGAGAAGTACTTGGTCCAGGTGGGGCTCTGAGTTCCTGTGGTGAAGTGTTTGAAATTTCTATCGAAGTGTATACGGAAGGTATATTCAAAGAGTATACGGTGCTTTGGTAGGCCATAAAGTGAATTTTCGGTATTGAAGCCAGTTCAGAAGTAACCAAGAAGTAACAAGGTGAACAGATATTGGAGGTAGATGGAGAACTTCCCAATTCTTATAATATAATCGAATTTTCCCCTTAGCGACTAGTCGTTTTTAAACCAACCAACCTTTTTGACCTATACAAAAACTAAGTCTAAGTGCATCCCGAGGAACCCTTTAAGTGAACGCGTGCTAAGGCGTAATAAAGGTCATTTGCGGTACTCTAAATTAAAGGGGCAGCCTGAAGTGTTACCAGGAAGTGCCCATTTGCAGTGACTTTGTATTAAGGTTCGGACGTGAGTACCAAGAACCTGGGTAGTATAAGCAAGAGGAGTGTATTCTATCGCCTCCTTGTGTTGTTTTTGAGTGGAAGTCTTGAAAATTTAAGTTCCTTCACGACAACTGGTGCCGCGACCCGGGAATTTACGTCGTCTTAATACAAATTTTATCACAAAATGGCGGTAGTGTCTAATGATGGAAAGAAAGAGCTGGTTTTTAAGATACAGCGCTCTCGGGAGGACACTGAGAAAACATACACTTGCTCTGAGGCCTGAGCACGAATGTCACGGTATCAACGGCATGTGCTGAAGTTACCTGGAGACTCACATAGTTGGTTTTCTCTATATGAGATTCGTAAGGTAGCGAGCGCTGCCCCTGATTTTAGAGTAAAGGAGGATCTCACTTCCTTTGGGGGACTAAAAGAGTCGATTGAAGCCATTGAAACGTTGTTTCGAAACTGTGGTTATGATTTCGTGCGACGAGAAGAGTTTGACAACGCATGTGACTTTAATCTGGAGCGTACCGCTAAAGATATCGGCTTGATGGTGTCGTTATTATTAGCGGAAACGAGTGGGAAACATCCCTGATGTTTTACCGGAAGGAAGCTACAGATGTCAGTCCACACTACTATATTGTGGCAGAAACCACTCATACGCCGATGAAGGAATCCAAACCACCGGGTATGCAAGAGCTGTGTAAGGATGACGAGATGGAGGACACTGTAGAGTGGAGAGATTCAGATGATCCTCCAGTAAGGAAGAAGTTGGAATTTTCATCGGAGGATGAGGAGATCATGACGCCGCCGAAAACAAAACCAACACAGAAAAAACAGGACCCAGTGGTGGCCAATTTAGTCCAACTGATGCAAGATGGATACTTAAGTTTGGAAGAGTTGACGAAGATTTCTGTATCCCTGTCTGCTAGTCGTACGCCGGACACTACAAGAGGGGCGACTAGTGCCACATATCAGCAATCTGCAATGCCACAAAGGGCGGGTCCCAATTCGCAACGATCCTCGCGATACAACGTGTCCAGTGGAAGACACAATGCGTGGTCATCATCGGGTCAGCCTGTCACGGCTATCATACAAAATACCGAGATAAAGGCATTTGATGGCAATAGACAGGACGCGGGAAGCGCAAGAGCATGGGTGTCACGATTTCTCCATGTGGCTAACATTTCACGTTGGGATGACGACCAACGGCTAGGAATGTTTGTGGATAGCTTGACGAACACGGCGTCTTGGTGGTATGAACAGTTGGCGGATGCCGTGAAGTATGATTGGAGTGCGGTGATCGATTTATTCCAACGGAAGTTTTGTGTAGATAAGGTATCGCCGCGGGTCATGTACTCAAAACTGACCCAGAAACAAGATGAGCCGGCTACCACATATCTATACCGGCTGAATGCCGCGGCGTTACGAGCGGGAATGGATTTTCGGAACGTCTACAATGCCTCATTGTTGGAAGAGCATATCCAACAATTCTTTGACACGATTCATGATCGTGTCATACAAATGCAATATCAGCATATGACTTTCAACAGTATTGAGGAGTTGGAAAGGGTGCTGACGAAACATGAGGCACTTCTGACCAGGCCCGGAAAGAAGATGACTGCTCGTAAGAGTGCTGAAGTGGTGTATGAAGATGCGCAACCTAGTGTGCACATGATGGGCGGAGAAGTGCATGCTACGCAGAGGTCACGCGCCAATTATGATGCCAAAAATGCGCGAGCGAGTACCCATAATAATAATGACGGGGTCGTAATCTGCGAGCACTGCAATCGACGAGGGCACGAGAAGGACAAGTGTTGGAAATTACAGACGTGTGAGCATTGCAAAGCAGTTGGCCATGATGTGAAGTATTGTCGCAAGTTCATTGAGGAGATGGCCGAGATGCGGAGCAAGTTGAAGGCTGGAGAAATAAATAAAGATGATGTGGCCGCCCAGTTAAACGCCTAACCCACAGTGCGTTGCGACCACTGTCGAGAGAAAAGGGGGGGGCATTGTTGAACAATATGAAGGCAACACCGCGCTCACCCTTCACGGTAAAAGAAAACAAGAAAAATGATACATGTTGCATGGAAGAATCACTCACTATGGACGAGGATCAAGAAACGACGAAAATACAAGAAAAAGAGGATACACAAGTTGCATTTGAAGAAAAAGAAGAAAAAAAGAATATGTCAGCGACTACTGAAGCAACAGATGTCTCGGCTTATGCCAATGCAGATGGTCATCCAGAAAAGGATAAGAGTGAGGACCCCCGGAGGCGACTGCTAAATCGTTCGACGACTTCAGAAGTAATCCAAGTAGTGAGGCACAAGTGGATACCACTAAAGTCACTGTTGGGGAAGATGGTGGATATCGGTCACCACAAGTATTTGTGATCACTCGAAACATGAGTAAACCGAAGAAAGGACATCGTCAACACCAAGGAAGTGAGCCGTGGAACAAGGGGCGGACATAAATGGTGGTTCATACTCTGTGGAAGATAATGCTGTTGAATCTAAAGGAAGTCGGAACTCAGCAGAAGAGGATGCAGCTGAGGCTGAGATGTAGAAGCCTCACAAGATAAAAAGTATAAGGAGAAAAATAACAAGGCATTCAAGAAAATAGCAAGAAAAATTAAAACAGTGTGACAAGACCCTGAAGATATAGTACATCCCTATCACGAACCCATGTTGGTTGTGATGAGTAGAATGCGGACCCGAGTTGGTTGCATTAGGTGGTATAACAAAAAGAAAAGCAGAATACAAAAAGAAAAATACATGTTTGAACAAGGACTGGAAGTTTGCTGGAACATGTGGATGAGTCACGACGCAATTTAATTTTTCTGACGCAATATGGTTAACTATGACGATGGTAATATGGAGAGTGAGCCTATGAGTGATCCATTAATCAGTATTAAGATGTGAAATTCGCGTATTAATGAGATCGTACGAAGAGAAACCTGTCAGGGTGCTAAAGGTGTGAAACCGGTACGGCAACAAAAAAGATCGTACGAAGAGAAACCTGTCAGGGTACTAAAGGTGTGAAACCTGTACATCCATTGAAAACAACAAGGAGAACCGCATAACAATACAAAGATCGTACGAAGAGAAACCTGTCAGGGTGCTAAAGGTGTGAAACCTGTACGGCAACAACAAATATCGTACGAAGAGAAACCTGTCAGGGTACTAAAGGTGTGAAACCTGTACATCCATTGAAAACAACACGGGGAACCGCATAACAAGACAAAGATCGTACGAAGAGATACTTCACGAAGTCCTAAGGGTGCAAAACCTGTACGGCGGCAACAAGATGATACGAAGAGATACCTATCACGGTCCAAAAGGTGCAAAACCTGTACATCTAACACAACAAGATATGATTATGCCCGCGCATTGACGAACACCGTACGAAGAGATACCCAATGAGGTTCAACAGGTGCAAAACCTGTACGGAGAGAGGCGCGAGGTAGGAAGAGAGAAGAGAAACAACGACTGAGCTTACGTAGTAACAGCTGAGCCGCAGTATGAAGGGGTAGGATCGAAAGTTTTAAACTCGCCCCAAAAGTGTAACGAAGCGAGAGAACCACCGGTTACACTAACAAAGGTGATACATGGCAAGGGAAGAAGAAAAGATTAAAGGATATCGTTGGAAGGGCACTTACTGAATGGAGCCATGTACAACAAGTCGCTGGAGTTGGAGTTCACATGTGGAAGGCGGACAAAGCGCAGAACGCCTGTGGAAGCAAACTCCGATGTATTGGAGTTGGGAAGAAATTATTATGGGATTTTTAAGTGGAGCTTATGACCAATCACGTTACACTGGGTTGTCGCGACGGGGTCGTCCACGACAGGTATACAAATGTATGGAGATACACTGGGTCG
>CM047580.1:17450625-17484684 GCA_026184515.1 Peronosclerospora sorghi
CATCAGATCCGGAATCTGGCACAGGGCTTACAGAATCAGAGACAGAGAAAGAGACAGAGGCTCCTACATCGCTGCCTGCCGGTTCGAGCCCTGCACAAAATACGTCGAGACTGAATGCGATGACGCAAGGACCTGCACCATCGTCTTCTAGACCAGAACCGAATCCTAGTATGGAATCTGCAGATCCGGAGACAGTGACAGAGGCCCCACCGTCGCCACCTCCTGTTGTGAACCCTGAAGCTAGTACACCAAGACCGAATCCACAGTCGGTAACTCCACCATCGTCGTCTTCTAACTCGAATGCCGATGGGGCATTGGGACCTCCGTCTTTAGCTGCGAACAGTTCCCTGACAAATTCGACTCGCAAATCTAATGTGACTCGAGGATCTGGCACATCCGATAAGAATGAAGCGTTGGTGCCGCCGGTAGCAACACCAGAGCCCCACACGGTAGCACCAACGCCTGCACCTCCGCCATCGAGCCCGCCTCCGGTGCCTCGTGACCCCACGACAGCGAATGTAAAACCTACTGAATCGGCTGAGTCTGGTAGCTCTTTATCCCCTTCAGGGTCATCTGACTCTTTAAGCCCAGCGCAAGTGCCTAACTCGAAAAAGACGCCCTCACCCTCCTCGCACGAGACGCCATTTAGTCCCCCGCCAGTAACGGTTGCTCCGCAAATGGAGTCAGCGACGAAAGCAGCGACGTCAGCTGACCTCAACGCTTCGTCGGCATTAAATAATGCATCCTCATCGTCGGAATTAGAAACAGTAACTTTAGCATCATCTGCATCAAGTGCGTCGGACATCTCGGAACCGAAGGGAAGCCCCCCTCCGGTGACGATCCCACCAACGACAACAGCTGCTCCGCCCCCCAAAGCTCCGACGAATTCAAGCTTGGCCACGTCGCCTTCAAACTCAGAAACTAATGCTTCGTTTAAATTGTTGGATTCGTCCAAATCTGACGCTGATCTCGCGGATTCAGCATCTTCAGGGTTACCAACGTCTGCGGATGATATTAAACCGAGTCCTGCACCGGTAACGAGACCCCCTACAATGACGACGGACCACGCTGAAGCTTTGGACGGTAGCGAGGATGTTTCACAGACAACGGAACAGATATCACCAATGGCGCCCAGCCCCCCGTCGTCAAAGACGGTATCCATGCCCCCATCTAAAGCCTTGCCAGAGTCGATGGGGACGGTAAAAGCTGCTAACATATCTGAAATCGATAACTCGGTAGCAGAGGCAGTCAGAAAGCAAGTAGATGGCAGCGACGTAATCGCTACCAACACGCTCAAAAACGACGACATGATTATGCTAAGCGAAACGCACTCTAAGATCACGTACATCGATGGAAGCAAGGTCACAACCTTCAAGAAGTACAACCGCGGTAACGTCGACTTGGAGATGCTTGATAATGGGAGCGAGTCATACAACAGAATTATTGTTGGGGGCGGGAACCGATCTAACTTGCCACCTGGTGCTTCAATTTCACTGTCTTCGATGTCACGAAAGATTCAGAACGCGTTGCTTTATGCTTCCTACGCTTTCGCCATCGTGTCCACCATGTTGCTCATGCTCTTTCATTTATTGGCTCTTCAGCACCCACCATGGCTGGGTGGATCTTCGGACAGCTTCGGCCAGGGTGAAAGTAATTGTCGAGGTACCATGGACTGGCTTACTCCCAATGCATGGGATCTTGTTGTCGTGGTGGGGTACATTCAGCATATTAACTCCATTTCGATGCTCGAGCTGACCAAAGCGCCGCAGATTGTATTGGATTTTTCAGATTCGTTCTCATTCGTGAACCTTCATCTCTCTTCAGCGACAACTACTACAGTTGCTGAAGCCTCTCGTAGATTGCAGCTCGTCATCTTGACGGGGATTGTTGCTTTCTCAGATCGCATTGGCATCGACGAAGACAGAATACTCATAAGTTCGGTTTGGTTCTTTCTGGCGGTCGTGGCTACTTTGGTTGTACTGTTTGCTTTGGCTGCTGCCTTTGCTTGTTATTACCACCAAGTATCGGCAGATTCGCGTGCAGCTTTTCTCACAACGTTGCGCAGCAGCTTTGCCATGTGCGTGCTGGGCCTTGGAGTGGCATTGTGGGTTCTCTGCGTTTTCCCACTTGTGACCATGTCTTCGTACGAATTGACGATGGAGTTGCGCTACCGAGTTGGACTTGGTTTGGCTGTAGCATTGTTTTGTCTATGGGTTGTGGTAGGCGGCGGACTCAGTTATGCCTTCATGTCCGTAAGAGCTATTCCGATGAAAGATGCATTCCACTTTAAGCATTTTGCGCTGTGGGGGTCACTCTACGCAGATTCCAAGATGGCGTTTCGCTACTTTTTCGTCGTGACGGTGTGTGTCCAGATCTTACTCGGCCTGCTCACCGGCGCTGTGTCTGCTGTACCAATGCAACTCGTGTCGTTGATGGTAACCCATCTTCTGTTTGTCGTTGCTACGGTTATTATCCGTCCTTTTGCGGCGCGATGGGTGCTGGGCATGGTTGTGAGTCTTCGTGTTGTGGCCATTACAAACATGCTGTGCAGTTTCGCCTTCCTAACGTCGAGTGAAATGAGTGTTCACTGGCGTGGGATCGTGGCGCAGGCGTTTGTCATATTAAATGCTATCGTGGTATTCGTGTTATTCGCGCGCTGCATTGCAATGTTTGTGCTAGCGCTCAAGCGCTGGTCGGGCTTTACTCGTCGCGAGAGCATTATTTACTCGCATCATAACCCTAAATCTGCGCAAGGGCTCGATCACTCGAGGAACCAAACGCCTATTTTCTTGACGTACGATTCTCGCGCACATCGTCGACTTCGCGACGGTGGCCGGTTCATCGCTTCAGGAACAGGGTTTGCGCCCGACTTTTCCTCCAGTCGCGCATCTCACTGTTCGGACCACTCTATGTCGACACCTGCGTATACATCACGCCCCTCGTCGGGGCAACAGTCGACGCCTGCCTATTACTCGGATCCGCGTGTCCGAGGGCGGACGTCCCATTCCTATCAGTGATGGGTTGAAAACTCGTCAACAAGATTTTGGGAGTATGTGTCTAGAATTGTTAAATGGTAGGATGTACGTAACATTTTACAAGTGACTTTGTTTTGTACTACACTAGTTCGCACGCGTTATAATAATGCCGCGCGACTTAACCGTGCCATCGATACGCCATGTTCACCTTGACGAATTGGAGCTGCGATTCTATCCCGATCCTCCTCGTTCTCATCAGGGTCGCGTCCGTCAAATGAACTGCACACGATCGTTGTGGAACGAGAGGGGGATACAACCGAGTGATTGCGCAAAAAGTGTCGGCATACAGCTTGCAATTGAACTGCATTGGCACGCTCTGCAGCTTCGGCTATGGTCTCGACACTTTCAACTCGCACAGCATGTTGCAGTGTTCGCTCACATCGTTGTTTCAAGTGGTCCAAGATAAACTGATCTGCAACTACTAGCAGTTCCAGCAGTAGCTCCACCTTTGTTGCCAGCCCAGAATCAAGAGACTGGCTTTGCTCTGCTGGACGACGAGCGATTTCAATATCATTTAAGCCGTCGGCCGACTGTGGACAGGCAGCGGTACTATTGCAGACGAAATCCAGCTCGTGTCTCACATCATGCGTTGTCGAGTACAAAGCAAAGTCGTTTTCGTGAGTTTCAATGTGCCCAGTGTAGAGATACTCGAGCATGAGCAAGAAGACTTCATAACGAACATCCGGAATAACAATTTGAGATTCCCGAGCTTCACGAAAGCCTGAAGAAAACATCCCTCGAAAACGAGCACTCAACGCTGACAAGATAAGCTTGTGTGCATACACCACGCGTCCTTCCACAATCTAGAGGCAAAAAAGCACAACACTTGAGTGACTTCTATTAAGCTCATACAATAAACATGATCGGATGAGAACTTACGAATGAAATATCAGCGAACTCGTCGCAGTCAACATATTGAGCGAGCGCATCTCGTAGACTTCGGGCAGGCGATGGCAGCGTCACAGCCGCGCGTGGAGGTGGATCCGTGTCTAATGTAAAGCAGTCATTCAAATATTCAGCGCCGCACGATCCTCCAAATATCACGAGCATGCGGTCCACCACTGTGCACGTATGTCCCGCTCTCCGTCCGGGACCTTTTCCAACGACTAACAAGGGTTCTTCTCGCTTTGGCATCTCCAGGTCCGAAAATTCGCACATTTCGTTCGGATTACCCGAGTCACATGAGTTATTATGTGCCAGCGTATGTGCTACCATCATCGCTTCTCCATCTCCACTACGTGCACCTTCGAATTCCTCGTCACTGTCTAAATCGTCATGAAACACTTCTACATCATTTTCCTCCGAATTTAAGTCTAGCTGGTCTTCATCTTCGTAGATATCCCATCGTGGTTGAGCGCGTACACGACTGCGACTCGTCCGAGAGCTCTGTTTCCACTTCGCTTTCTGTTCATCTGGATCTTCGGTCGTCACCACGGAGACAGTCTCCACCCACTCGTGTCGAGTTGGGTCGTACACATGCAGATCGTCGTAACATCGAGCAGACGGCCCCGAACCTCCAAAGATAAACAATCGGTCTCGGTGTCGGGCCATCGTCATACCTGCCCTCGGAAGAGGTGGAGCCACATAATGTCTCGTGTCCACTGTCATGTCGTTGTCTACCATGGACCATGTCATGCTCTGTGTATCCAGTACATGAATATCATTGAGCCTTTGTCGTCCATCCCAGCCACCAAATACAAGTAAATCGTCTCCAACTAAAGCCGAACTGTGGTTCGCACGTGGAGCTGGCGCACGACCGCGTGTCTTCACGGTACTCCATGTCAAGCTGTCAATCTGTAACGCGTGCAAATCATTCAGATATTCACATCCGTCACCTCCTCGAAACACTAGAATACTTCGAAGTCGACTCACATAATCAGCCGTGTGCATATTGCACGGCCCTAATGCCACCGTTAGAATTGGCTGCTCCCACGTCAATGTATCCAGGTGAAAAATGTGTAAATCAGCTGCAGCTAGGGGCCCACTACCTAACCATCCACCGAGAATAAAGAGCTTTCGATCAGCTAGCGTCGCTGTGTGGCCATTGCGTCCAGTGGGCGCACGACCGCGCGTCTCGTGTGACAGCTCGCGCCACGTGCGACGAGTCACATCCAGCAAATGCAGTGTGTTATGATTCCGACGCCCATCATAGCCACCGAATACCAATAGCTCATGAGTCGATATGGCCGTCGCTGTGTGGTTCTTGACTGCTGGAGCGGGCCACGCCGCGGGACGCAGTGCTTCCCAGCGCAACAACATGGGAAACCTGATCGTAGCAGTCGGTTGGGGTAGCCCAGTTTTCTGTTCCTACATGTAATATTATGTACCATAATCCTAGCAACGTCAAGGAAGAAAGGATACATACACAGTACGAACTGGACTCCCCGTATACGTCGGATCACGTAAGATGGTTGTATTCCACGTAAAGCGCGGGGACAGTAGCGCATTTCTCTACGAAACTTCCGTCTCGACCAGCAACGATGTGGTCATCCGCACCTTGTGTCGTCTACAAAACTTGCGTCTGCGTCTCGCAGCGCTATCTGATGCACTGGAAGGATTAGGACGCAATGGCTTCGCCAAACCTTTGCAGGAGCAAGGACGAGACGCGGACCAGGAAGGAGCTGCCGATAAGGAGCGTAGACAATTTAATGAGGCACATCCACAAGGTCACTGCTCGGGTGAAGGCGTGAGTCCGCAGCTTCGAGACGTCTTGGCGCGAGTCGCCGCTGATGCGAAGATGATGCTCGATAGCACGACACAAGTAGCTCATCGGATTTGCATTAAAGAGAGTGAGCTGCAGGAAAAGTTGCAAAATATTCGTCGGGCTGTGGCGATGGCCTTTCCCATGGGTCTGCCATCCTACGACCCGGTAAAGCTCATGCTGGACGCAGAGAGTGCGGAAGAAGCGCTAGCCAATTCGTCGGCTGTTCTCGACCTCCTACCGGAAGACACGGCGGAGCTCTGGTGGGCTGGTAAACAGTTTGTCCGTGACCAAAATGTGTCTGATCTGGTAGGCAAGAATGAGAAATCGACACTAGTTGTCAAGCTTCAGAAGCAAGGAGGTGGCGCACCAAGTCGAGAGCCTGGTGTGAGCGAGAAAGAGCGCAAAGCGATGATGGCCTTCGCTTTTAAAAAGGAGCAAGAGTTACAGCAGCTGACTGAAAGCGACCCTGAGGATTACATGACGCCGACCTGGGCGGACCCTAGAGCGCTCAAAAACTCGTTGCGCGGTACTGGTAACATTCGACCATTTTGACGGGAACCTAGATAACCACGTAGCTATTAAATCCACAATCACTTAGTGAAAAGAGAAACAGGTATTGAAGAGCTTCAAAGTGAGGACGTTGAAGGGTTGACGCATGGCAGGCATTCCGCTAATTTATGAAAAACATTGTAAGCCAGCAATAGAAACAAGGGAAATGCTACTACTATGTTGGGATCATATTTTTTAGAGTAAAATTACATAGGACCCCACGGGTTTCCAGAAAATATTCACAGAACCCACGATTCTGCTAGGGTTTTTACGCCCGTAAAAGGGCACTGCTATTTCTACACCCCAAATTTATATTTCCACACCCAAAAAATGCGGTTATGACACTTTTGGGTCCGAGTTGCACCTAGCACCGTTAGCAAGTTTGGTGTGGGAAAAGTCAAGTGACGTGATGCTGGTGTTCTCCACGAGAGTATCTGCAGCAGATTATCGTCGAAGAGGTTATTCGGCAGTCACAGGTTGTAAACAAGTTTAACGCCTTAATAATTTGAGACAAAGGGTGTTGAGGGGTGTGTGGAAATAGTAAATTTAAACTATGCCACAACCAAAAAATACACGCGGAAGGTGGCCGATTTTTAGCAGCGGGTTGAAACTGGATCTTCGCCTGAATCGCCTAATGGACGAGGGAGGATGAATAGGGGTTTTTAAAGTTGGGTGATTTCGGAGAACGATTTCATCCGAAATTGGGGACGACCATTTTTTGGCATGGTGCCCAAATTGAACTGTTCAGGGTCGAACCCCCCCCCCCGCCATTTCAAGGAAATTTGTTGTCCATTTCAGGAATTTAAATTTGCCTCTAAGTTGAGGTTTCATGTCCGAGCACTCCTCTGCCTTAAACTCTTCCCCGTGACTCTCCACCGCTGCACATATTTCCTCCACCCTCCTGGCAACCATTGTCCCAATGGCCTCACATTGCGAGCCCTTCCCCGAGTACGACGGCCGTCGCATCTCGACATCGACACTGTCATATCGTGGGGTACGTGATATATCACGTACCTAATAGATTAGAACATACATATATTATATTACATGTCTAAGTCATGACGTCGTACGATATAGAGTACGCCATGACGTCGTACGTTATAGAGTACGCCATGACGTCGTACGTTATAGAGTACGTCATGACGTCGTACGGAGAATGTTCTAAAACGATAGGCTTAGAAGTAGCACAGATAGCGAACTAAGGACCTAACTCTCACTTTTAAATTTACATAGAGCTTCACATCTGGAAGCACCCGTTGGTCTTCACCGCTTCCTCGCCGCCCCGCCGCCGCCGTCCCGCCTCCGCACTGCCGCCGTGCTAGCCGTCCTTGCAGCATCGCCGCCGAAAGCACCGCCGTTAACGCCGTGCTTGCCGTGCTCGCCGTCCCCGCAGCACCGCCGTTTCCGCCGCCGTTCTTGCCGTCCCCGCAGCACCGCCGTCCCTGTGTCGTAAAGCGTGTTATAATTGGGCCCAATAACCGGCCTTATTATAAGGCCTTACTATAGGGCCTTATTATAGGGCCTAATTTAGGGGGGGCGATTACGGTCAAAATCGGTACGTAATCGTATAGGATTGTGGGTACCACGGCGTATACAGTTGCGTGTACAACCGTGGTGCACATAGTCAGGACATAGACAGAGCATAGGAAGATGGGACGATTACGTACAGGTACTCAGCGAACACCGACGAACAGCGACGGACGACGGACAAATCAGGTCGACTGGTCGACGGAGGACGTTGGAACGGGTAGTTCTGATTGGTGGATATTAGGAAATTGGTAGTTCTTAGGATTTAAGCAATAATAAAGTTCTCCTTTTTCGTTCAACCCCTTTGTACCCTACAGGGACGGCACCTTTGCTCCTCCCTTATTAGTATACACCTCTACGTCCCGGGCGGGAGCACTTTGTGCATTTTTGGCCCACCGGCAGACGTAGAGTGTTGAGAACTCACTCCGCAACTCCGCCCGCTGTGTAAGCGGTTCTTCAGTAAAGGTTTTTGGTTTTGAGAGTGTGATTGAGCAGTGATCTCACCTCTCCACGTTTGGTTCGCGTTTGACCCCTAGAGTTCGGCTGCTGTAAGCGCCCCACGGGAACTCTAGGTAGATTAAGCGAAATTTACCCCCCCCCTCGTAGGTCTAGGCTAGGAATACAGATATGTGGGTGTTCCATTGGCTGTTTAAAGACTCAGAAGCTCCGTGATCGGGCAGTGAAGACTTCCGCTGTCTGATCAAGTACCCGCTTCGTCGATCAGCACCTGATCGACACTCTGCAACTCGTGAACCGCGATCAACAACTCGTGAACCGCGATCAACAACTCGCAGATCGCACCAACTTGTATCTGAGCGACCTTTGGCACCTGATCAAGTCTGATCACCGCTGATCAACTACCTTTGGTGTCTGATCAAGCCTGATCAAGTCTGATCACCGCTGATCAACTACTTTTTGTGCCTGATCAAGCCTGATCAAGTCTGATCTCAGCTGATCAACTACTTTTGGTGTCTGATCAAGCCTGATCACTGCCGATCAAGCCTGGTCACACCTGATTCGCGCTCGATTATACCGGATCACGTCTAATCAGCACCTCGATCGACACATTACAAGTTCCCCAATCTTGCATCAAGGAATTGCCGTGTTTACATCCCCGCCACCTGGAGAGCGACCCACGCCTAAGCCGTCGGGTACACAAGGTGAGCAGAAACATAAGCAGTCAAGGACAACCGGAGGACCCCGTTCGTTAGTCGGCAGTCTGGGCGCCGTGGTACCGCCTGATCAAGCGTCAAAAACTTTGATCAGCCGCTCCACCACAATGGTGCGCGTGCCACGGATCTTTGGGCGACGCGGGATATCACCGCGATTCTAGGCAAGACGGCAAGACGGCGCTGATGTGAAAGTGTAAACGGAAGCGGAAGCAGAAATGAAGATAAAGGTGGAAAAGGAGGAGGAGGTTGTGACGATGGAAGGCAGTTCGCCGTCGTCATTCCTGAAAAAGAAAGGAAATCCTGATCATCAGGACCTGTGGAGGAATCTCGATGGAATAAAGGAGGAGAAGCCTCAACCACCCCCCGAGGCTCCTTCGGGAGCCCATGCGGATCATAACGCAAGTTATGATCCGCCAAAAATATGTGTGTATAATGATCTTGATTGGGATCCGGTGGCGAAGTATTACAAGACCGACCAGCCGAAAGTATTGATGAAGGCGCGAGCGACGAAAGTCGATCAAGTACACCACCAACGGAAGCCGATATGGTGAGGACGTTTTACCGAAAGGCTTATAAAGGAAAACTGAAAGATTTCTTATTGACGAATTCGATCATGAGCCTACTTGGGGTCATGATCAGCGGGAAGCTGAACGGACCGGTCGATCAGCCAGTTACGGATGGGAGGGACAAGCTCACGATAGTACTGAGGCTAACACTCCTGATCAAGCAGGCAGGTCTGACGACAGGCGCCTACGATGCTGAAGAGGTGTTTGATCAGGATCAAGAAGATCTGTCAGAAGCTACCCAGCAGTTGTTTCATCTATTGATACCTATCGTGTGTCAAACCACTAAGTTGGAACCCTCGCACTCTCCGTTGAATATTGAAGCAGGTCCGTCAAACAACGCAGCAGAACACACGGGATCATCGTGCTACGAATCTAACCCTTCTGAAGGCGATTAATTTGAAGCGGAGTCTAGTAGAGCCGGGAGTATAGAGCCCAAGATCACCAGAATGACAGTTTGCCAGAAGGATAAATCCAAGTTTTCGGCTATCAAGATGTAACCTCAATCGATCAAAGCAGAAGATGATCAAGTATCGCAAAGCCCACAGCTGCAGACATTCTTTGATAAGGCTATGGAGAAGTTTCTGGCTGAAGAAAGACGCAAGCTGACACCTGGAGTCGTCGGCGGAAAAAACCGCCAGCTAAAGATTGGAAGAGATGCGTCGATCAAGGACGTTGACATAGAATCTGTGCATTCACTGCGTCAGCAGCACTCAAAGCCAGAAAGATCGGCAACAGTCAAGGACGTTGACATGGAATCAGTATATTCGTTCCATGATCAACGATCCCAGAGCGAGTACATTGACCCAGATGAGCCGATCACACTACCACGACGAGCCACCGTTGCGTCCGCACATACTGGGATGCCTGATCAACAGACGATTCCCAGGAATCGGATGTCTACGATCAGTGATCTAAAAGAATTTTCTGGAAAGGAATGGGATAAGATCAAGCGCGGAATTGGATTCGTCGCCTCAAGTCAGCATTTATGCGGTATCAAGCTTCTGATCCTGAAAAGTGTCTGATCCTAGGCGATCTACTAAAAGAACCAGCGCGCAATTGGCATCTCCAGCTGAGTAGAAGCACTCGATCAAGTTGGAAAAATATTGTGGATGAGTTTGAAGTGCAATATTGTGGATGTGGACAATCGGCATCCCGCCAGTACTATTATACGAAGCAGCGGTCGGATGAAAGACCAATCGAATATCTGCACCGGTTGAATGTGGAGGGATTGCGAGCCAAGTTGCCGATCAGGGATGGATCGCCCACGACTTTACGTGAACATGTACAACATTTCTTGGATACATTGGCCAATCGCGAGCTCGCTGATCAACTGCCGCTTTTGCGGTTAGACACCGCGGCAGACCTGGAAGAGACATTGCGGGCGTATTCACGTAATAGGTGGTACCAGCAAACGGCGGCTTAGGTACCAGCCGATTCCGCCAGAAATTCGGCAATGATCGGGCACCGACCCCAGCGCAAAAGCCCAAATCAGTACGCGCGATCAAGGTGTCGTCTGGAAGTGAAGAATCAAGTGCCGACGACAGTGGAAGCGATGGAGATCAGCGCCGTTACATGATTGCTGCTATACGCGACCAACCAGGGGCGCTCGATCAGCCTGGCGACTCCCGATCGGGTAATCGAAGTGATTCAAGTGCAGTCGATCAAGGGGAGGTGAAGAAATGCAGTCATTGTGGGTCGATCAGGCACGATAATCTTCGTTGCTGGAAGCGCCTGACCTGTATCAAGTGTGGGTGTGGCAAGAAGGGACATCCGACCGATCATTGTTTATACGTCTGTCGAGCCTGCGGCGAAGTTCACGATGCGGGCAAGTGCCCTATGGAAGAGTTTTACAACCGCATCCGCCAGTGGTACAATCCCACCAAGCATGCTGGAATGCTGTCCAAGGAAGCTGAAGATTTGCTAAACTAGGACGCTCGCCAGGTTGGAATCTGGTACGAGACGAGCGTTCTGGTTTGTGTTTTTTTGCATATGTGGATAAGAAGAGGGCCAATAAAGCAGCAGAAAGAGATAATGATAAATGTGATCAGCCTGATTTACCACGCTTGGCTAATTTCCATATCGATGAGTTTTCTCGGTCCCCGGTGATCATGGAGGTTGATCTACATCCAGGTGAATCGCGCGGATATTGGAAATACCACTCGCCAAAGAAATGGTTTAAACAAGCCAAAGCGAGTGGTAAAATCAATAACGAACGTTCCACGCTATTATTTGATTCTGGTGCTGAAGTGTCGATCATCGACTCAACCTTTGCTCGTAAGGTGAACTGTCAGATCGACACGAGTCAAACGCAAGAATGTGTCGGCATTGGAGAAAGTGCATAGATCACGGAAGGGCGCACTAAAATCAAGATTACGTTAGCAGGCTGGTTGGTCTATTATTTCCATGCATGGGTGGGCAGACTTGTTGGTCAAGATGCTATACTGGTTATGGATCTTATGATACCAGCTGGTGTTCGATTAGACATCGCCCACGGTGCGCTAAGTTTGCCTGATGAGGTGATCATCCCATTGGAGGGGCGCATGCAGCTGTATGGATCGAGTGGTAATTATATGAAACTCAATCAGTACGAACAGATCCCAGTAGGTCGATCTGCCGAGGTTCGAATTTATGACCAGCGATCTCGAAAGTTGTGGATTACTCGTGGAAAAGATTGGGTCCCCACTATCACTAGGGTCGTGGGCAATTTGCGATACCTGCGTGTTACGAACGTTGTTGATCATCCGATCATCGTGCAAGATGAGACGATTTTAGGCATCTGGATGAACAAAGATGATGTGCCGCGTCGCCCTGGATTTTTTTCGATAGGGTCTAATCGTTACAAGGAGTGGCAAAATCTCGCGTATCAAGCGTCTACCGATTCCGTGAATGACGATCAAGAAAGTGTCGATCTAGGTCCCATAGTAGAGAAGAGGGAGTATCCTACTCCGCGAAGTATTTTAGTACGCCCTACGGACCCGATCGCCACACCTGTGGCATTGGTAACCGGAGGGCCGCAAAAGGTGCAAGAGGTGCAAGCGCGGTGCAATCAGGAGCCGGAGATGAAAGGTCCGACCCCGGAGCACGGAGTTGAACAACCTACTGCAAGAAATACGTTTATTCAAGACACGCGCGATCACCCTGTCTCAGCCGATCCTAGCGAAGTTGGTGTAATACCTATCGATGATCAAGTTTATTATCATGAAGGTGGAGATTTGTATTTGTAAGAACTGGAGAAGCAGCTTGCTACGTTGCCCAAAGTATCTGCAAGCACCGAAGAAGTAACTAAGGACGATTTGCTAGTCGGAGACCCCTTGGTCAACTCACCAGAAGAAATTAATCAGCTTCGCGATATAATTTGGGCGAAGAAACATCTGTTGATCGGAAAGGGGAACGCACTACCTCCTGATGCACGTGGAGTTGTTTGCGATATCGATGTAGGCAATGATCTCCCGATCGACCAAAAGTGTCGGAAGGTGGCTCCACAATTTCGCGAGAAGTTATCGGCTTTGATCAAAGGGATATTGGCTACCAAGATCATTCAACCGTCTACGTCACACGGGGAATCACCTATATTGATCATTGTGAAAAAGAACGGGGTTGATATTCGTCTATGTATCGACTATCGCGCGGTGAATCAACTCACGCGCCTGATGGTATATCCAATGCCCCTGATCTATGATCTACTCGAAGATTTGGATAAAGAGCTGTGGTTTTTCTCTTTGGATATGGCGAGCGGTTTTTGGGTCGTATCTATGACCGATCTAGCGCGTCAGATTTCGGCGTTTGTCACTCCGTTTGGATTGTTCGAATGGAATAGGATGCCTTTTGGCCTAAAGAATGCTCCGCAAATCTACCAGCGGTTGATTGATAACGCATTATATGGGTATCTCAAGGTTAAGGACGGTGCTGACGAATCGGATGATGTATTCACGGTGGGAGAGCCCGACCAAACACTGGGCCCGTCTGTACTGCAGCGGCGATCATATATCGATGATATTTTGATCCCGGCACCTACGTGGACTACCCTGTGTGACAAGGTGCATCGTTTGTTGTAGAAGTGCGATCAATGGAATTTATCGATCAGCGTGACCAAATCGTACTGGGGGCGACGCGAAGTTCCCTATTTAGGGCATCATGTCTCTAGCCGAGGTTTGGAAACAAATCCGAAAAATTTGGATGATCTGATTGATTTGCCTTTCCCTGGCACCTTACGGGCCATGCAATCGTTTTTGGGGAGTTTGAACTACTACCGTCGGTTTATCGAAGATTTTGCGATCTATGCCGATGTGCTCTACGAATTAAGGGAAATGGATTATCAAGAGTTAAAACGCCGATCGTTGAGCAAGTAGAATATGGATCAGAAAGGTGATCAGTTAATCAGGGCAAAAGTAGCATTCAGCATGCTGAAGGCGAAGATTGCGTCAGCTCCAACCCTGCGCCACTTTGATCAGAACAAAACGCCAGTGATCGTGGTTTACGCCAGCAAGTGGGCGGTATCCGCCGCCTTGGTACAAGAACATGATCAAGTGTATTACCCCGTGGCATTCGCCAGCCGAACGTTAAAGAACGGTGAGATGAACTACAGACCCGTCGAAAAGGAAGTTCTGGCGCTTCTACGGGTTTTGGATGTTTACTTCACGATGCTGGTGGGAAAGACGATCACTGTCTTGTCGCGTTTATCCACGCTGAGGTGGTTACTAACATCCAACGGGTTAGACGGACGGCTGGGCAGATGGGCTGCGATCTTATCAAAATGGGACCTCGAGATCAAGAAATGTGTACAGGGAGAAGAGGAGGTACTGGGGGAGTTAGCTGCAAGTATCACTCCTCGCACCGAAATCGATGAGGCACTGATTGCGATCGCACCGAAAAAGCAACCGCGGAAGATGATTGAAGTACCACCTCCTATGGTCGGAAAAGGCGAAGAACTCTACGTGATTAGTTTCGATGGATCTGCAAGTGTCAAGCGACGTGTAGGTGCGTTCGGCGCTATCGTATGGAAATTTTTGGAATGGAAGATTATGACCGCGGTAGCCGATCATGCGCCTGATATCACGGTGAACGAAGCGGAATACCATGGATTGCTTTTAAGTTTGGACCTACTGTCGAGATACCCCAAAGGAAGGATAATCGTGTGTGGAGATTCGAATTTAGTAATCCGGCAAATGCGCGGCGAAATAGAGTGTAAAGCTTCGCGATTGCAAGTGTTGCAACAGCGTGCGTTCAATCTCCTTCGCGAATGGTCGGATCATGATCTAGTGCATGTCAAAAGAGAGTGGAATAAGAGTGCAGATCACATCACCACTCGGGCTATGCAAGGTGGAACAAGATTTGAAATCGATGACGTGAAACAGCTGGAGGAATTGACCGATCTCAACAGGTTACCGGAAGTGATCACGTGGAATGAAGATCCCACTGCCCCGCAAGTACTAGTGATGACACGATCACGTAACCTAAATCAGCCGCAAAAGGGAGCATTCATCCGATTACACAATGCACATCCGGCAAAGTTAGAAAAAGCCTATTTAGCGACCGTCAACGTGGCCCGATATATCTATAGACGGGATAAGGGCGGAACGGGTGAAAAAGGCACATGACGAAGAGAAATGGATTCATGATTTGCGAAGTTATCTGTATGGTGACGTCTCACGACTGAACGCAGACGAGGTTAAGGACTGCGCGGAAAGTGCTGACAGCTACGATGTCGATGAACAAGGATTGCTGATCTACTGTGGAAACATGGCTAGAAGAAAAGCCAACGATGACCAAGATGATCAAGACGATCGGCACCTTTCGATTAAGCTGGTCTTACCCGAGACCCTACATGCAGATGTCCTCCACCACTATCATGTGAGCTTGGAAGGAGGACACCAAGGCATAGGGCGTACATATCAGAGGATCAGACGATACTTCCATTGGCATGGTCTATTCCGAAGCGTACAAAGGTTTGTCGGACAAAGCGTAGTTTGCGAGACGGGTAAAGGCAAACCTACGATCAAAGGCATGTCGCCGGGGAATATCGAGGCTACGTACCCATTCCAAGTGATAGCCATGGATCATATCCCGTCACTACCCCTATCGACGGATGGAAATACTGAACTGCTGATTTGGACGGATCTGTTCACGGGTATGGTGATCGCGAAAGCTGGATCGTCTCACACAGCGTAGAAAGTTGCCGAAAATTATGAAGAGTGTGTGTTTCGACGATTCGGGGCTAGCGAAGTGATCCGGCACGATCGTGAACCAAGTTTTATGTCGGAAGTATTCCGCGCGTTCAACAAAATCGTGGGACAACGTCAGAGTGCCACTATGGCATACCGTCAAACAGGCGAATGGCAAGGCGGAGAGGACGGTGCAGAAGATTACGCGAGCAATCAAGATGTATGTAGCAGATGCCGGCCAGAAAGATTGGAGCTTGTATGCAGAGCGGCTGGTATTCGCGCTGAACTCGGCCCCCGATCGCATTCGTGGTGAAACACCATTTTATTTGGCGTATGGGTGGGACCCACGATCATCACTGGAATCGAAATTGCAACTGGGTGGAATTCGGCGTAAGGACCGGGATGATCGCCGGTGGAGATATAAGCTCCAAAAGGATTATCGTTACGCCCGTGATCAAGTGAGCTCTCGATTGCATCAAGCGATGTCTGAGCGAGCTGAAAAGCACAATGATCAAGTTACACCACACAAGATTGAAGCTGGATCAAGGGTCTGGTTATACCTTGATCGAGTGAAAGAAGGATTCGCGAAGAAACTGGCGCACATGTGGCATGGTCCCTTCAGAGTCGATGAGGTAATCGGTAATCATGCGGCGAGACTGGTTACAGCTGGCACCGACTATCGTATGTTCCCAGTAGTGCATCTGTCCAAGTTCAAATTGGTCAAGGAATTTCCAGATCGCCCTACTACGGCACTAACAGCTGGGATAGAGGATCGTTTTGACTTCGATAAAGCTTTGTTACCTGAAGACAGCTGGGAAAGGACGCTAGAACCAGATGAATTTGAAGTTGATCGTATCACCGATGTCCGATCAGGTAGAAAGACTAGATATGGAAGAACGTTAAGCGAATATCAAGTTTACTGGAAAGGTTATGCTGCGCCGTCGTGGGTAGACGAGGCAGACTTGAACTGTGATGCTCTGATCAAGGACTTCGAGAGGAAAAGGATCAACAGACATCGGTTTGACGTGATGCAGGTGGATCAAGAGTCCAACTAACGCGTGATCGGCAGACTGGTCATGAATTACGATCGAAGAATCACCGTTTGAAGAAGGATGATTGACGAAATTCACAGTTGATGAAGAAGTGATAAGGTCAGAGTGAAACGAGCGCAACTGTGTTACTTCGCCCTGAACCTCCTGCACTTGATGGCGCAACGTGTCACGTTCTACGGAAACTTGATCTAAGCGGCATTGCATGGCGAAATGTTCGTTCTCCAGCTGAGAATATGCGGCGTGCAGATCTTCCAGCTCAGTTTGGAGGTCAAACACTCCCTTGACCCGATCAGATAGTTCCTGCGCCTGGTACATGATGGCAGTATACTCGTACATCTTCAGGCAATTGGATTTGTTCTTCTTTCGAAGGTGATTATACTGGTGTTTGCGCCTATCAACCTCGGCGGTGAGCCTGAGCACCTGTTCAAACAAGCGCTGACTCCCAGAAGCAGCCCGATCGCGTTCTTCTTGTAACTTGTCTAGGCGCTGTTGAAGTTGATACGGCTCCCATGTTTGATCATCGATGGTGTCCTCATGCACCGATCGCAGATACCTATCACGGGCATGACGGCCTTCCATATCCCGGATCTGGGCGCGTTGATCGACCATGAGTTTTTCTAGATCGGCCATAGCGCTTTCAATGGTCTTCAACTTGGTCTGGAGATCATAGACTGTGGTGTCGACGAAATCACGCAATGGCTTGAGCTGTTCGAAGGCGTTCCACTTGATCGCAACATCTCGCTCCACCACGGCGCGTTTGGCACGGGCGAGCTGCTGCCGAAGCATCGTGACAGTGTCTTCACTCATCGTGAGCGAGTCAGATAACGTGGCGATCTGATCATCACGCGCGTGTAGAGCCTCTTGAAAACTGTAAGCCCGATTTATAGCAGCGATCGCCTGATCAGCTGCGGCCCGATCCAGGGCAGGAGTGTCGGTGGTGTTTGCCGGGGTGCTGTCCGTTAGCACTTGCATGATGGAAATGCAGGAATGCCTGATCGAGACAGCTTGATCGCAGATGACACGATTGATGAAGGGCGAACGTTGGGTCGCGAGGACGTACCACTAAGGGTAACAGCCTGACAGAACGGGACTTGATCGGCGCGAGAAGGGGCAGGCAGATTGATGGGTGCTTATCACCTGGCCGATGACGTCATGGTGGACAAGCCGACCAACGGTAACATGATCCACGATATCAAACGGCATGATCGACCCTCGCCCCAACCGCTGTACTTCTAGGACGAGAATCAGGGGCGGCTGTCGTAAAGCGTGTTATAATTGGGCCCAATAACCGGCCTTATTATAAGGCCTTACTATAGGGCCTTATTATAGGGCCTAATTTAGGGGGGGCGATTACGGTCAAAATCGGTACGTAATCGTATAGGATTGTGGGTACCACGGCGTATACAGTTGCGTGTACAACCGTGGTGCACATAGTCAGGACATAGACAGGGCATAGGAAGATGGGAAGATTACGTACAGGTACTCCGCGAACATCGAAGAGCGGCGACGGACGACGGACAAATCAGGTCGACTGGTCGACGGAGGACGCTGGAACGGGTAGTTCTGATTGGTGGATATTAGGAAATTGGTAGTTCTTAGGATTTAAGCAATAATAAAGTTCTCCTTTTTCGTTCAACCCCTTTGTACCCTACAGGGACGGCACCTTTGCTCCTCCCTTATTAGTATACACCTCTACGTCCCGGGCGGGAGCACTTTGTGCATTTTTGGCCCACCGGCAGACGTAGAGTGTTGAGAACTCACTCCGCAACTCCGCCCGCTGTGTAAGCGGTTCTTCAGTAAAGGTTTTTGGTTTTGAGAGTGTGATTGAGCAGTGCTCTCACCTCTACACGTTTGGTTCGCGTTTGACCCCTAGAGTTCGGCTGCTGTAAGCGCCCCACGGGAACTCTAGGTGGATTAAGCGAAATTTACCCCCCCCTCGTAGGTCTAGGCTAGGAATACAGATATTTGGGTGTTCCATTGGCTGTTTAAAGACTCAGAGGCTCCGTGATCGGGCAGTGAAGACTTCCGCTTCCTGATCAAGTACCCCCATCGCCGATCAGCACCTGATCGACACTCTGCAACTCGTGAACCGCGATCAACAACTCGCAGATCGCACCAACTTGTATCTGAGCGACCTTTGGCACCTGATAAAGTCTGATCACCGCTGATCAACTACTTTTGGTGCCTGATCAAGCCTGATCAAGTCTGATCTCAGCTGATCAACTACTTTTGGTGTCTGATCAAGCCTGATCAAGTCGGATCTCAGCTGTTCAACTACTTTTAGTGCCTGATCAAGCCTGATCAAGTCTGATCACAGCTGATCAACGACTTTTGGTGCCTGCCCAAGCCTGATCACTGCCGATCAAGCCTGTTCGCACCTGATTCGCGCTCGATTATACCGGATCACGCCTAATCAGCACCTCGATCGAGTCATCACAAGTTCCCCAATCTTGCATCAAAGAATTGCCGTGTTTACATCCCCGCCACCTGGAGAGCGACCCACGCCTAAGCCGTCGGGTACACAAGGTGAGCAGAAACATAAGCAGTCAAGGACAACCGGAGGACCCCGTTCGTTAGTCGGCAGTCTGGGCGCCGTGGTACCGCCTGATCAAGCGTCAAAAACTTTGATCAGCCGCTCCACCACACCTGCAGCACCGCCTTCCCCGCAGCAACGCCGTGCTAGCCGCTCAAGAGCAGTGACTTGGAGTGTCCACGTCAGTCCCGATCTTTTTTGAGGGCAGGGACTTGTTTTCATCGGCTGTAAATCCTTCCAGTCTATTGATACTGCCGCCGTTATCGAGACGTTGTCTTTAGACTATAAATCGTCTTGTTTCGGTAATAAGTCAGTTGGGTTAACGGAAAGGTCTGCGCTTCGGTTCATGACCCGCCACTCGCACAATAAACCCGCGAAGACAAACACCGCCGACTCGCTTGCCCTTCTGTCCGTGCAGAAGCCAGACGCCGCTGATAAGTGTCGCGCCGACCTTATCGAATCGATCCGTCGAACCAGCCGCATTTTTCTGCCGGTCCGAGAAACATTTGGATACGGCTCAGCGCACCGACTCGCGCAAGAACATTAAGACTCTCCTAATAGCGCACGCAGTGATTTTCTCAGCTTCGAGAGCAACGAAAGCTTACGAATCTCTCGCGAGATTGCTAAGCACAAGGCCGAAAACACCCCGGTCGCCAAGTCGAAGAAGTCCTTAAAACCTGGACCAAAAGTTGTCAAGAGAAGTAACTAAGTAGTTAATATCAATCTATAACTGATATTAGCTAAATTATGTCTTCTCCAATGACTTCCGATCAGCATGCCCAATTGCTGTTTACTATGGTTGCGACCATGGAAAAACAAGCAAAGTTACTGGAACAGATGCAAAAGTCAAAACAGTCATCGGAAATCAAGCTTGAAGGTGTAAAGCTTCCGACATATGGAGGAAGATTGGACGAATCGTTCCAGCTCTATAAAGAGCAAGTGGAGCAATAATTCTTCGCTAGTGGAGTGGACTGGAAAAGCAAAGATCTCGCACAGAGAATTCTTTCCGTTCTGGGAGGAACATTGAAGCAAGGTGCCGCTCAGTGGTATGTGATGCAAAAGCAGTACATCACAACAATAGATGACTTTTTCAGAAAATTTGAACGAGAATTCGTGCCTGCTGATTTGCAAGAGCGTTTGCGCGAAGATATGAATAATACCAGAGAGCGCGACTGCAAGTATTTGCCAGACTATGTAAGCAAATTTCGACACCTAGCCACCCAAGTCCGAGACATGAGCGCGTTGGACCAGATCATGTACTTCCTACGTGGACTTTCCAGTCGTACGAAGGAAGAGGTTCAGTATCGTCGCTGTGCAACATTGTCCGAAGCAATTACTGTTGCGTTGGACTTTGACCGCGCTCATCCTCAGAGATTTTCGAGAGGAAATTCGCACGACAGACCGAGATACAGATCGTATGACAACAGTCGGCGAAGTCTCTCAAACAATGGTCCAGAACCGATGGACATATGTAACGTTCAGATTCCGTCTCGTGAGGAATGCCGCCGCAGAAATTTATGCTTTAACTGTGGAAATCCGAATCACCGATCTGCTCAATGTAATCAACGCCGAACGCGCAACGATAGAGGAAAAAATCGTTCAGGTCGGAGCAATCAACAGCATGTTAATCGTCAGCATGTCAACAATATGGACAGCCGTAAAGACGAGCAAGAGAAAACCGAGTACGATCACGTCACAGTTAATGCCGCAAATGTACAAAAAAGGACCGAGGTTCAGCCTGTTGTCTTAGAGTCAAACAACTCTGAATCGGACACACAATCACAGGGTCGATTGCTAGTGCGTAATGGAATCATTGGCAATTAATCAGTTAAGATTTTAATTGACTCTGGTGCGTCAACAAACCTTATCAAACCAGGCTTGGCCTCGAAGATATTAAACACACAACAGGTACAAGCACGTCGTTTTGATGGAACATGGACATCAAGTCAGCCCACGAAGAAAGTGGAAGATACCATTCGTGTAGATGGTATGGAGTTTCCAAAGATTCAGTTTACTGAATGGGAACTGACGGAAACACATGACGTGATATTTGGTCAACCGTGGTTCACCAAATACAATCCACAGATAGATTGGCGCATGCAACAGATTAAAGTTGCAGCTCTTACGAGCTTCGAGGATAGAGATGGTCCAACCTTCCAAGAAAAGATGAAAAGTGGAGCTTACGATGAGGTGTACCATTTCAAGAGATCCAACTTCGAACCGTCAGAAGTGCCGCAGGAGTTAAAACCAGTTCTGGAAGAATTCTAGGACGTATTCCCAGAACATCTCCCGAATGAAATGCCGCCGAAGAGAGCTGTTAATTTCGAGTTGCACATGAATCCTGACGCAGTGCCGAGTTCTCGTGCTCCCTTCCGTCTCTCGAAGGTAGAACAGGAAGCGTTGCAGCAATTCGTGGAAGAGAACATTCGTAAAGGATGGATAGAAGTGTCAAACTCTCCATGGGTCTCCAATATTTTTGGGATTCCCAAGAAAGATCCTGCAACAGGAAGGTTTCCAAAACGCGCAGAATGGCTTCGCAGTGGAAATTCGAAGATCCCCATTCGTTGGGAGATTAACTATCGCTATGTGAATAGCATGTCAGTCGTGGCGAAAATTCCCTTGCCATTGATCGAAGACTTGTTCGATCGTATGGTTGGATGCAAGTATTTTACGTTGCTTGATCTCGCACAGGGATACCATCAAATGGTAGTGTTGCCATTAAGTCTACCGTATACGGCTTTCAGAACCCAAAAAAAGAAACATATCAGTGGTGTGTTTCACCTATGGGATTATCTGGAATGCCTGGAGTGTGGTCACGTCTTATGCGAACATTGTTCGATAAGTTGGGAGACTTTGTTGTCGTGTATCTCGACGATATATGCATCTTCTCGCGTACAATGGAAGATCACGTTAAACACTTTCGCGCAGTATTCGAAGTGTTGCGCAAGGATAAACTATATGCTCGACTCTCCAAATGTACATTTGGGCGTAAAGAAATCGCGTTCTTAGGACACATGGTTTACGAAGACGGTCTACGGGTAGACCCAAAGAAAACAGATGCTATCGCAACGTTCCAAGCACCAACATGGTCGCACAGAGTTTCTCAGCTTTCAGGGATTAGCTGGATATTACCGTAAATTTATCTGCAATTTTGCAATGATCTCGCGTCCCCTTCGAGATTTAACCAAGCAAGGTGCCCAATAGAATTGGGGTCCAGATCAGCAAAGAGCATTTGAAGCATTGAAAGTCGCACTTCAGCAGTCGCCTACTCTGAAGTTACCTGACTTTAGTCGCCCGTTTATTGTGACAACAGATGCATCTGGATTTTGCATCGGTGGAGTTCTGTCACAAGGCATACACGGAAAAGACCACGCCATCGCGTTTTACTCAAAGCATTTGGGTCCCCATGAACTAAAATGGACTGCACATGAGAAGGAGCTTTTAGCCATCAAGACCGCTCTGGAGAAATGGCGTCCATATCTCCATGGAAGACATTTTTCAGTCTATACCGACAATTCAGCATGCAATTGGATGCTTCATCATCCGAAAGTGTCACCAAAATTGGCACGCATGTTGACGTTCTTTTCCCAGTTTTACTTTGTCTTACATCATGTCAAACGAAGTTCGAATGTCGTGGCTGACGCATTATCGCGCTCAGCTGTGTCTGGGGAAGATTCAGCAGAAATTGCTGTGAATCCGTCCAATGTTACGGATATGTCGCACGTCGTACATGAGTGTACCTAAGGATGTGCTCAGCATTCCAAACTTTTGGAAAGACACATGGTTCACTTCACCCTCATTCAGAACATTCCACTGGATGTTTTCCAACTCTTACTCGACTTAGTAGAGTTGTGGGGGGAGAGTCGTCCGATAGGAGTCGCACAGGAGCAAATCCACAACACCGAATTTTACGTGGTACGCGCACATATTAGTGACAAAGTGCGAAAAGCGATTAAGCAAGGTTATAATAACAAGTTATTCAAGGATATTTACAAAACAAAGAAGTCGAATGGAAACTTCATCTTCGACAAAGGACTCATATATCTGAGGCAAGATGAAGCAATGCAGCAAATATGCATTCCGGACATACCAGATATAAAGACGAGATACTGTACGAGTTTCACGATGCAGCCACAGCAGTACATCCCGGAGTTCGAAGAGCTTACATGAAGTTGAAGCAATGGTACTAATGGCCGAAGTTACTCGAGACTGTGCAGAAGTACGTCGAGACATGCGAAACATGTGCTCGATGGAAGTCAAATAGCCAGCGAAAGAAAGGATTAATGATCCCTATCCCTATTCCGAAGGAATGCTTGGAAGTGGTCTCAATGGACTTCATTACTGGTCTATCCGTGTCAGAAGGGTATGACGCTATTTTTGGGGTTGTGGACAAGTTGTCAAAAAGACCGATTTATGCACCAACTTACACGACTGCCGACTCAAATGACACTGCAAAGTTGTTTTTTGACGCTTTAGTCCGACATCATGGACTGCCGAAAGTCATTATCAGCGATCGAGATCCGAAGTTTACAGAAAACTTCTGGAAATCACTAATGAGCATCATGGGTGTAAAGTTAAGCATGACGACCGCTCATAGAGCACAAGAGGATGGTTAAACGGAACGCCAAAACTTGGTGTTAGAAGACGCTTTACGCTGTCTGGTATCATACAGCGGAGAAAATTGGGCCAAATTAATTGGAACTATCGAGTACGCACATGCCACATCGGTGAATGCGTCTACCAAGCTCATTCCATTCGAGATTGATACTGGAAGAAAAGTATCCAATATGATTTCTCAAGAAAGAGATTGAGATAGTCTGGAAACGCAATCAATATCTGAGTTCTCCTCGAGGTTCGCCAAGGATCGTCAAGAACTAGTAAGAAAGGCACGCGAAAACCTGATACAAGCCCAAGAGAGACAGAAGAAGTACTACGACTCGAAACGAGTAAGTCTCACCTTTAAGGTTGGAGACTTAGTATTATTGGACACCAAGAACTTACCACTCAATACAGTTAAATCTCACACGGAGTTAAAGAAGGCAAAGCTCGCAGCCAAAAAAGTGGGACCGTTGAAGTGATCAAGACGATCAACCCGAATGTAGATAAGTTGAAGCTACCGCTAAATATGAGGAGGTTACACTCATCATTCAACGTCGAACTACTCTCGCCATTCAAACCAAATTGTTCCGAGTTCGCTGGACGACCGATTCCAAAAGCATCTCCGGTTATCCTAGATTCAGATACTGGAGACGAGTTGCACATCGTGGAAAAATTACTTCGTCGTCGTCAGCGCAGCCGCCAAATCGAATGGCTAGTGAAATGGCATGGACTCCCAGAGTGTGAAAGTACTTGGGAGCGCGAGAAAGATATCGGCCACGTTTCGCATTGGAAGCAACTAGTAAAGGACTTTCGAGACATCCAACGCGAAGTCAAGTCAGGGGGGGTGTCACACCGTGGGGTACGTGATATATCACGTACCTAATAGATTAGAACATACATATATTATATTACATGTCTAAGTCATGACGTCGTACGATATAGAGTACGCCATGACGTCGTACGTTATAGAGTACGCCATGACGTCGTACGTTATAGAGTACGTCATGACGTCGTACGGAGAATGTTCTAGAACGATAGGCTTAGAAGTAGAACAGATAGCGAACTAAGGACCTAACTCTCACTTTTTAATTTACATCGAGCTTCACAGACACCAATCATCGCCGCCCGTGGCATGTCCACGACGTGTACACCCGCCGCCCGACCTGCCTCATCCTCAACATAGACACCGACGAATTCGGATAGTTGCCGAGGTTTGGGTCGCGGCCGTGGAGGCGTTGAAAGCTTGCAGGACGGCGAAAGCGTCGTTAACGGCCAGATTCGGCGCGAAGACCAAGAGCGATGCGTAATATTTTTTGAAGATCCCGACATTATACCACATGCTTTGGCTCATCGGACGCCACCCAGATGGGTACCGCCCGCGTACCACGTCACGGCTGGGAGGCACTGGCCTATATTCTCAACAAGAGTGCCGCCGGACGTTTCTTCTTAACGCATGATCAAGCAAATAAGAGATTTATGACCTACAAGAAGGTCTAACTCAAGGCGCGCAAAGAATCCGACCAGACAGGAAGGACCACCATCGGCGGAGGGGCATATTCACCAACACAGCATTGCTGGAAAGCATGTACCCTCTCTACGAACGCATGAACAGCATCTTTGGCAAGAAGCCGGACGCTGCGCCACTCGACATTTTTGATTCAACCGCAGCGGAGGGCGACTTAGGCGCCACGCTGGCTGACACGCCCGACGAGACTTATGCGACGAGGACGAATCGAACCACCCAATCGGTTATTGGGAGGTCATGTTGTGCGCAGCAGCTACTTCGGACAATAATAATGGAGAGCGGGATACAACTCCTGAGGATTGAGAGAGGGAACGGCTCTTTATGACGTAGAGGAAGGAATCTTGTCCCCCCAATGCTCGGATGACGACAGAGGACACGCGTACGTTGCCAAGCTCGTCCACCAGCACCACCGCCAGCGCCACTGTCACCCTGAAACGGGCGCGCGACAGTGGACCGAAGTCGCTGCGCGCTACCCGGGCCCTAACTAATAGCACAGCGTCGCAATGGGACGCAATCATAGAGAAAGCCGAGGCACAGCGCCAAGAGCGGGAGAGAGAGCGCCGCAAGACGGATGCAGACGTTGAACAAAAGAGGCTGGTGTTGGAGGAAAAAAGTTTGACGATAAGTTGAGGCTTCTTGAAAAGTATGGGCCGGAGCACTTTGCTGCTCTTAAAGACATCTTCGAACATTTGTAATATGTAGGGAATATATGGTTTGGAACAGCTTCCAATCTATGTATGAGTCATGAGAAGCAAATAATCCTCATGAACATTCCCAGTGGTGCACGAGATAGAATGAAATCACTACACGCGCTGCAAAGGATGGACATTCGTTCATTTGGCGAAGCATTTAGTATGGCCAAATTCATTTTTTCGATCCACGCTAACTTCACAAGAAGCTCATAGAAACCAATACCCAGCTCTTCAGAGATAAGGATGATAATGTACCAGTCGATTCGAGTCGCTCACCTTTACGAGAGTCTAATACTTCCATGAAAAACTGCAGCAAAGACGACTATTAGCAACTACACCTTCATCACAAAGTCCAAAAAATTATTAGTGAGTAAAAGTACCTTGGTATTGTGTTGTATCAACTCGATCTTGAAATTGGGATTTAGGAAACGCTCATTTAGCTCGAACTCCTCCATCAGTGATTCGCACATGCTGTGACATCTTGATTGAATGCAGGCTGGGTCACCAGGTTTCATTCGTTCAATTACACGCAACTTGCTCACGAGATCAATCATCAGTGAGTTATTGGATGCCACAATCTTAAACAACCTTTTTGTCTGTTCATTTTCCCGGCCAAATAACGGCCCTTCTTCTCAACGTCAAAGTTAAGCTTCTCAAATTCGCGCAATATGGTCTCACGCTGGCGCTAATAGAATTCAAGAACTACTGTCTGCGAGAGCACCCCGGCAATTACGTGCACATTGATTTGGTCAATTTCTCGGACCAGCACATTTTTTTCGCTAGTGTGCTCCATCTTGGTTGCGCTGGATGACAAACCAGCAGTATTTCTTCATACCCACGCATCTCAAACACGTCGCTACAGAAGCGTTTGGCGTGTTTAATCAATTAATTGACCAGCGATTGCTCACAATTGAAGAAAACGATAGCACTATAGCCAAAATACACCACCAACTTGTCTGTACCACGACTGGATCTGATAGGCTTGCCTCTAGATCCGATACTGAGCGTTGAGACTGCGTCTACATTGGTGTTATTGCTACCGGAGCCTTGCAATGCGACCCAAAAAATACCCGTGACTAGTCTGTCATGCCCATTATTTTTACTACCATTGATCTTCAACACGATTGATTCTTTATGCAGATGATGCGTTACTTTAAACTTGTCCGTGTAATTCTTCTGAAGAGTTTAGCAATGTCAAATTTCCGATTTTCATTATCTTCCATATGTGACATAGGTACATGACCGGATCGAGGAGCAGGGATTTTATTATGATCTTTCGCACAACACGGTTTTATTTACTGAAATTCTCGAGGTGAAGTCGGCACCAGTAAATGAACTAGGGAGTCTTCACCGTGTGATTACACACCACCATATACACATAACAAGAACTTTTTTACATGGCCAATAGATGCAGTCAAATGCCACGCGCGCGATGTTGGCGCACTTATGCCTCGAGTAGGTACTACATCCCATCTTGAAGGAACATTTTGGTCTAATAAAAAAAATCAGGTTTTTGCTCACGCACTGCTCTTCCACCAAACAGATAGATGCGACCATTGGCTCCTCGAAAAACCGTGTGGCTATTCACTGCAGCAGGGCCAGGATTTCCTCGCACCACGCTCTTCGTCCATCCTTCTGGACAAGACAGTATTGTGGTGGAGTCAAGTTAAAAATCGAACACCGTCGTGTCGAGAACCTGACCACCATCGTGCCCGGACTTCCAACTTACGGGGGGGGGGGTGCCCCGCGAACCTTCGCCTTCGATCCGATCTGATCGTCCGCTGCTGGCAGACGACCGGTCATCAACACAGGACGCCTGGTCCGATTTGTTCTTCATCTCACCTTGTGTACCCGATGGATTGGGCTGGTAACACACTCGGTGGATCGTCGCTGGGAATTGATGTGGGGTCTAAAAACGTGAGACCGTGCTGGGTAGGGTACCCTGGGCGGAACTCTTGATCCTGGGTACGGGTAGACCAGTTATACTTGGAGTGAGTATACTCCAAAGGGAATATCGCTTAATCGATCGTAGAGCCCAACCAATATGAGAATAACACTCCAATAATCGAATAGGGAGATCCAAATGAGAACGTGATACACTCCACGAACGATATCTCCACGTAACAACCCAAAAGACTTAATAACACGTTCCAAAAGTGCGTAACTTGAACTTGGGAAGCCGACCAAAGTGTACTCCCTTCGAGGAACTTCCGGCGGGCCAAGTGCGTATGTGACGCGTCCCGACCGGGTATAATGAGCTGGAGGGGATTACTCGACCCTCCGTTCCCAAAACACTCTGCGGCGTGCAGAGTCGACTGATGTACAAAGCGAAACGACCCCCGGTTGATTGCTAAAGACTTCGGGTATAGAATCCAAGAAAATTAACGACGCAAATTAACGACCCTAAGGAAATTAACGACTCTGCAAATTAACGACAAGTAAAAACTATCCCGTATGGTCCCCATTATGTACAAAACATAAAAATATGTAAGTGCACGCCATATCATGTGACTCACCAGAATCCGTGTTCTTGACACCCCTTGCACATGACCGGCCCAAAAGCCTCCTTGATTTCCACCAATCCGATCGCCGATAAGCCGATCGGTCTGGTGCTGACCGGAAACGACTAAAATTCTTGGGTCCGCTTCGCCACAGTATCACAGCCCCACAAACGGCTGCTTGACGCAGATCTGCACTAATTATTGCATCCTGCGCCCTATTTGTTGCAGTATCCACAATATCTTGTAGCTTCGCATGGCATTATTTGTTACGCGGATCAAATACGAGCGCTGCTTTTAGGTGGGCAACGGCTTGCCTAAACTTTTCTTTATCAATAAATGCTGTCGCTCTACACATAAATGGCTACGGTTACTGTTAGTCTATTCACCGCAGAATATACATTACGCAACAAAGCACCACCTTGATTGTTGGATTAGCCTCAACTGTCTTAGAACAATGTGAAACAGCACGATCAAACTACTTTAACTACATTAGAAAAAAGAACCAGCAGATTTAAATATAATCAGAAAAAAGGAACAACACCAACGTTTAAATAGGCTGCAGCTCGGCATGAGAGATAGCCAAAATTGTTCGGATCTAATTTAAGGCACCTAAAGGTTTTCGTGTAGGTCCGACGATAGAACGCTGTACTCGCGGTACTTGGCTCTGGGACAATCCACAAAAAAGAAAATGGATAATGGAAAAGACGTGTGGGTTTTCATGCTTGATATGGAGGGTATGGGCGGCCTCGAGGCTTTGCAGTAGTACAACTCGCGAATTTTCTCGTTAGCGACGCTCTTGTGCTCAAAAATCATTTACAACAGCCAAGGAAGCGTTGACGAGAAAGCTATTAATGGATTAAGATTTATCGCTAATTTGACCAAGCACATTAAAATCAGTACATCAGTAAGTGAAAGTGAGGATGAAGATGTGATGCAATTTCATAGTTTTTTTCATCTTTCTTGTGGGTTGTGAGAGACTTTACCTTGGAACTAGTGGATGAAGATGGAAATCCGATCTCTAGTAGGGAGTATCTAGAGCGATCGCTTGAAGACCAGCCACGTACTGAAGGCTAATATGGAGCGCAACCGGATCGGTGCTATGATGAAGGACTTTTTTCCACAGCGTGACTGTGTCACCGTTATGTATCCAGTACACGACGATAAGAAGGTACAACAGGCCGATGCGTTTCCGATTAAGGACTTACGTCCGGAGTTTCAGCAGCAGCTACGTGAAGTAAAGCAAATTGTGTATGGTGAAATCTTACAGCCAAAGATGGTTCAAGGTAAACAGCTTAATGGTGGTATGTTTTCTGGTTTGGCGCAAGCGTATGTAGCTACTATTAACAGTGGTGGCGTGTCGGTCATTACTTCTGCGTGTGAAGGTGTCAGTGCAAGTGAGTGTCGAAAGGCGATGAACACTTCTACTGAAACATTCAAGAAAAGTTTAAGCGCTCTGCATCTGCCTCTTCATGATGAAGACTTATCTGAGGCTATCGAAAATGCCGAGAAACAACCATTGACGTATTATCATGCCTCTTCTATTGGCGATAAGGGATAAGACCTTGGGGATAACCTACTCAAGCGCATGGAAGGCGTTAAAGCTACTTGTGTACGAAAAAATGCGGCCCAGAGCAAAGCGATGTGCGATCGTTTTCTTCAAGTGCATTATGCTGAGAAGATTCAGTCTAAATTGGCTTCTGTCAGTTACAATGAATCGGTTGACTTTGCTGACATGCAGCAATTCTCGTGGGAGTGGCTGACGTTCCGTGATGCTTACCTGAAAAAAAATCGTGGTGGTGCCAATCTCGAGTGTCTGTTCTGTGGAAAAAACTTAACAAGTAAGTCTGTGGCGATGGTACGGGGGTCGAAGGTCTGATCCTGCGACTTAAAGGATTCATTAGATATGTGGAAGACTGTGTTTTCACGATATCGGCAGTATGACAGTTTCACGGCCAAGAGCAAGAGTTGTCGTCTGTACTCTGGTTCGGGCATTTGTTGATTCAGCGCGGTTTTTGATTACGTCATCTCTCACGCGTTCGTCTATACGGTCTGGTTCCACTTCCTCCAATTCTGAAAGGTCCGCCCACCGATCTCCCAAGTGGGCGAGGGCGTTACGGAGAATAACGCAAGCCAGTACCCACCTAATGAGGCGGAGCATGTCGTTTGCACAGTTCAGACGGCTGCGCATCTCGATGCACGACTGCCACCGCATCTTCATCACCCCGATGGCATGATTAATTCGGACCCGCGATTTGGCCAAACAGTAGTTAAAATACCGATTGTCGGGAATGTCTGCTGTCGGAAATTTGTATGCGGTAACCACCGTGTCAGAGGACGCGTATGCAAAGTCGGCCAGAAGGTACTGCCCGGGAGAAAGAAATCTCGCAGGCGTCGATGGAGGCCTGTACACTTGTATACACTGCTATCGTGGCAGCGACCGGTATTTCCCATGTGAAAAAATGTGAATCGCCGGTCACAATCACAAACTAGCTGCAATGCCACGGAGTATTTCTTCTTGCGACCCCAATACAGCTCTCCATCTTTCCCCGGCTTCTTGTCAAGTTTGATGGTCGTGCCATCAACGATACCGATGCAGCCTGGGAATCCTTTCTCTGCCATGACTTCGGACATTTCACGACGTCGTTCTGCATTGGGCCAGGATAGCCATCGTGCGCTGAGGGTGATAAGTGCTGTGAGAAAACGTTCGGTGTACAGACAGATTGTACCGGCATCATATGCGAAATTGTCTTTGAATTTGGCCTACTGCCCCGCCATTTCCATTATGACCCTGAATCGCAAGTGCGACCATGAGCTGCAAGGAAACGGGAGCTTGGGCGTTCTGTGACTGGTTCTGCAACACTGCACAGTACTGAAATTCTTCTACGAGACGTAGGAAGGTCTATAGATCGTTCCGTATGACCTTCCGAAAGGCGTGTCAAAAATTCGGCAGATGTGGGGGAGCAAAAGCAGAACAGCACGTTCTTACCTGCCTGAGCTCGTTTTCTGGGAGGCGCAAAAACTCAGGTACACCGTGCCCAAGCGACGGGTGTTCTCCCGGTAATCGTTTCGTCAAGTAGCGGCTATTCTCTATGGCTGCAAGAACTTGAACAAGCAAGCGCACCAGGTCCAGGTTTCCCAAGGTCAAGGCTGCCACTACAGCATGGTTCAGCGAGAGCAGGTTCCTCCGCCACTCTGATAGCTTAGGCATAACGCGCGCAAGCAGATCGGTTTCGGGAATAGACGGTTATGATTTACGAGTCGGACTAATTTTCTTCCGTACTGTACGTGCCAAAGGATGTGGTTGACGCGTGTGTCTGGGGTTAGGGTAGAGGGCGGCGAATTCGCGAAAGAAAATCGCCCATTTTGCCAAAACGAAATCGACTAGCTCGGATATAGTCGATTTCCGAAATGGACGAAAAATCGACCAAACGGTCGACCATTTCACCTCAGAAAAATGACCCAAAATCACCCAACTTTGAAACTCCCTAATGTTTTCGGAAGGTGTAGGAAATTGACACGAATTTGGGGGCAAGGCCAACATTCTGTAATGCCTATACCGGCCGTTAGTGCCTGATAGTGTAACAGGGTTACATTCGGGTCACATTTAGTAGGTGGTGTACGTGAGTACACTACGTTTGGGGTCAGTATTGACCGGTCCGATAGGTTTTGGACCATTGGTTATTTTAACCAATCAGGGCAGGAGCCCTTGGTGGCGTGGCAGCCAACCACGTGTTGGTACACAGATGGTGTACATTACATTTTAGCTAGGTACGAAGTTAGTAAGTTCTACTTAGTATTACATATACTTTACATTAGTTTAAATTTAGGCTAATTATATAATAAATATGCATTCAGTTTACATTTCACTCAAAAGACTACCAGACGCACGACCTCGACCGGTCGCGCGTGTAGTGAGTGCAGTAGCGTAAATGGAGTCCTCCCTTTAGCTACCCCCTTAGCAAGGAAGCCTTGTGTTAAGGCATTATCGAAAGCTAATAGTAAACCAAAGTGGGAATCATGGCCCCGAGTAAGAGAGAACTCTCTTACTTAGCCCTTTTGTAAGGTCGTATCGGCTAAGTATCGGCGAACGCCGCTTAAAGGAAAGTCTTCCTCTGTGCGGTAGACGCACCGTGCGTGTACGCACAGGCTACATCTGGTAGCACTTGTAGTCAATCCAACACCTGTGTTGGTAGGCTAAGGCATCCTCTGCAAGGGATGAATCAGGACGATTGGGATAGGTTAACCCTCGTCCAGCAGGAAGCCTTTAACAGGCTGTTATCCTTACTGGGTGACGAAGTCATCCAGATCCTAGTAGAGCAGGGCCTTAAGGCCGTGAAGGCAAGGGTCAATGCCCTCATCGCTCATGAGGCGAGTTTAGGTAGAAGTCGTTCACGGGGGTGCGTCCCACATTATCCTTTAAGATAAAGGAGTTCACCGGGGAGAAGGGTGACAAACTTTATGTGTGGCTGCGAGAGGTCAAAACGGCCTTCGCTACAGCAAATGTGAACGCTGATCACTTGCAAGTGGGACTTGCACTGACCCATCTTACGGGAAAAGCCCGTACATGGGCATTTACGTGTCCGGATTCGGTCACGAGCGTGTTCCCAACCTGGGAAGTCCTTAAGCAAAAGCTTATGGACATGTACGCCACGCCTGATCTGGTTTTACAGAATCAGTTGGCGTTTTGAGGTACCTTCAGGGCACTAGGTACTTGGAGACATATGTCTAAGAACTGAAAAACCCTGTTGACAGGGATGTACGCGAAAGCGTATTCGGACGATGTGTCCATCCCCGTCTTCATCGGAGGCCTGAAAGAAGGTCCAGCACGTTCAGAATTGTTCCGATGCCGACCCCAATCCCTGGGGGAGGCGTTCAAGAGGGCGTTCAACGCCGAGAAGAACTTTCGTTCCTCTAAGGTGGGTCCCGAACCCATGGACCTGAGTCAGGTCGAAGCGGAGGAGAAACCTTCCGCTAAGAGTCACCCTGACTCTTCTTCGCGAAGCTTCGAGGCAGAGCTCTTAGCTATTTTGCATCGTCATGGACCACTGAGATGCTTCCTGTGTGGGAGCATGGATCATCTGAAGAACAGATGTCCGAAAATCCCCAGCGAGACACTCGCTACAAGGGATCGAGGGTGGGGAAAAAGCCCTTGTCCAAGCCGTCGGGAAACGACGGCTCCCAGTAGGTGCGGGGCACCCTACTCGGGGACCCCTCAGTGCTGTTAAGCCCCAAAGTAGGGGACGAAAGCACAAAGCCCCGAGGAAAGCGGTGCTTTCTAGCACCGAGTTGGTGTACCAGCCAGGTTTGCTGGTAGTCCTTGCGGACGTACAAGGCTTTAATAAGCCTTGGAGAGTCTTGATAGACTCTGGAGCGTCTGACAATTATGTCAGACGAGCTTCTGTGGAGAAGAGTCGCCTGTATGCCGAGGCCCTAGAGGCACGTT
>CM047580.1:17499684-17517670 GCA_026184515.1 Peronosclerospora sorghi
CCCGAGGCGCTCTTGGTATGATTTGACAGTGAACTGCTTCGGTGTTATCAGTATTGCCCGGAGTTGTTTCCGGCGCGCGAGCTCACGCGGCAGTACAGCCGCTGGGCCGGTGATATGGGAGGCTAAAACCCTCTTTACCTCGTTTTTGGCCTTCTTTTGAGGGTCACGAGGACCCTTCCGTGCCGGTACGGCACGTCGGGCTTCCTGAGCCGTGTCTGGCTCATTGGTGATGGTTGCCTTCGGCGACCCGGATGCATCCTCCGCAGTTGGTAAAGGTGGTGCACAAGTTAGTGCATTTTTCCCACAAGTGGGGAAAGGAATAGACTGCCGACATCGCCGTTCGGCGTTGTTGGAGCGGTCAGCCTTTGGGGAGATATCCCCAAGGGCATCCGCTTCCGAGTTATTGGAATAGTTTCCATCTTCTTCCCGAGGTGAATCCTCATCAACACTAAAGCTGCTCTGGTTAGCCAGAAGTTCTGGCGGTTGGAGTTCTCCAACTATAATTGATTTATTGCGTAAGCAATAGTCTTGATGGGGGAGGATGTAACAGGGTTACATTTTTGTTACATTTAGTTATGTTGTGTACGTACGTACACAACGGTTGGGGTCAGTATTGACCGGTCCGAAAGGTTTGGACCATTGGTTATTTTAACCAATCAGGGCAGGAGACCTTGGTGGGGGCGTGGCAGCCAGCCACGTGTTGGTACGCAGGTGTGTACATTACATTTCGGCTAGGTACGAATGGAGTAAGTTCTACTTAGTATTACTATAGTTTACATAAGTTTAATTAATTTAGGCTAATTACTATTAAATATATATTCAGTTTACAAAGTACACTAATCCAGCTAGACGCACGACCTCGACCGTTCGCGCGTGCTGTGAGTGTTTGTAGCCAAAAGGAATACCTCCTTTAGCTACTCCCTTTCCAAGGGAAGCCTTGTTTCAAGGCGTTAGTTAATTTTAACAAGTAAACCAAGGGAAATCTTGGCCCCGAGTAAGAGAGAACTCTCTTACTAAGCCCTTTTATAAGGGCTTATCGGCTAAGTAGCGGCATATCGCCGCTTTAGGAAAGTATTCCTCTGTGCGCTAGCCGCACCGTGCGTATACGCACCTGCTACAGGTTATCCATTCGTAAGATGATTGGTCTTTCCACACTTAAAACAATCTCTTCTAACCGCTCCTTCAAACCGAGAACTTCCTTACCAGAAACTGCGGCGGCCACTAATTCCACCTCGTTAGTCGACAACGCAACAGTGCCTTGCTTTTTACAAGCCCATCCAACCACGATACCATTCTGAAAAACAACGCATCCTCTAACACTCTTTCTTTCTTCTTTATCTCCAGCGAAATCAGCGTCAGTGTATCCAATTAGTTGTAACGTTCCATTACTCTTGGTTTTACAATCCATATGTAGCTTGAGCTCATTCGAACCCTTTAAGTACCTAATAATCTTCTTCGCCAACTTAAAATCACTCTGTGTCGGCGCATGCATACGCCTCGTCACTCGATGAACAGCCAAAGAAATGTCCGGTCGCGTACATCTTGAGATCCACAACAAACTTCCCACCATAGATTGGAATATCTTCTGGGTCGGCACACCTGCTGTCGCATTCTTTGGTAAAAAAAATTGTCATCTTTGCCATAATCACATGCATCATTTATCGGTAGCTGCACCGAATTAGCCAGCAATTCATTGATTGTGCCCTCTTGGTTCATAGTGTACCCACACTCTTGATATCCACATATCCGGATGCCCAGATTTTTTTCCACTGGTCCTAATTCCTTTAATTATAGTACCTTCATCTTGAGAAAGAAATCATCCACCATTTTCTCCGTTGTACCTGTTACGAGTAAGCCATCAACGTATGCTCCAATAATGAGAATTCCATCGTGATTGTTCCTTTAAAAAATTAATGTGTCCGTCATGCACTGCATGAACTCCAGGTCTAGAAGTGTCCTTCGTAATAATTCATACCACAAGCGTCCAGACTGTTTTAAACCGTATAAATTCTTCTTCAAACGTAACGTCAAATGTTTGGGCAAATTCACTCCAAAATCCTTTAGCATTTCATTCGTTATCACCATGTCTTGAGGTATCTTCAAAAAAATTTCAAAATTCTTGTCTGTGTGTGCCTTCGGATACGCGCTTGGTACGTCACCATGTCATGTCCTTACATTCCACACTTGTGCCATAGCAAGAACCACCTTCACGTTACTTAATTCCATCACCGTCGAGAAGGTAAAAACAAAATCCCTTCCGTACACCTGCTTGTCTCCACATGCCAGTAGTTGTGCCTTGTAACGTTCAATCGTGCCTTCCGCCTTCAGCTTTGTCTTGTATACCCATTTCGTAGGTATAGCTCGATTGCCTTCACATTTTTACTTCCCATGAGTCGAGATCTTGCAAAGCCTTCAACTCTGCCTCTTTTGATGTTTTCCACATATCTGCATCTTCGCGCTTGTGCACTTCCTTGTAGCTCAGCGGGTCCTTCGCATACTTTGCCTCCTGTCCAACATCACTGGGGACCAGAACTGCGTATACCGCCAACGCATGGTCTTTGTCCGTCGTTGTAACTGCACGCACGTCTTCGCTTGTGTGTAAACCTTCCACACCTGACTTCTGTCTTGTCTCTTTTCTCTCACAGTCTTCTTGTATTCACTGAATCTTGGCGTCTCGCGTACGTTCCTCTTCGTTCTTTTAGTGACTTATGTTAATACGTGCTCGACTTGGTCGCTTGTATTCCCGGAACATCCACTTTTACTTCCGTCTTGCGATTTCACATTATTTTCCACATCTTCTTGCACAGACACATCCGAAACGTTTTCTCCAGTCAATTCTTTCGTGGCTTGTTCACTTGCCTTGTTATCCAGCGTCTCGATCTGACTTATATGTCGCGTCGTAACCGGATTCGCCGTCAAAATAGATCAATCAACCTTCACAGTAAACAGTACATCCCCTATCAGTCTGACCTCCATCCTGTGGCTCCGGTGCACAAAGTTGAAACCTTATCAATTTTTCAAGTGAGATCAAATTCCTTGCTAATTTCGGGGTGTTATTTTAGGTCGTGTGAGCACTTGATGGTAAAATGCAAAGTAAATATATTTGAGGTCCTTAGTTCTCTCATTGCTACGTCTAAGCCTGGATTGTTCTAGAAGTTTCTAGAACATGACGTCATTCATGACATCATCGTATGACGTCACTCTCCCCAACTTATGTTGAACACTCAACTTGATGTCGAGCACACAACTTAACATCACATGGTTGCTTGGAGAGGCGTCACTACATCACTCTTGACAACACTTTCACTCGACTCGTCAGCGACTATGATGCCCAACTTGGTCCTGAGAGCTTCGAACTGTTGTGCTGCAATCGGCTTCGTCATTATGCATGCCAAGCGTCGAGATATACTGCAGTACCACTTGACCATCCTCAACATTCTCGCGGACAAAGTGATAGCGAATGTCTATGTGCTTGGTTTGCTTGTGAAACTAAGGATTCTTGGCCAAAGCGATGGAGCCTTGATTGTCCTCGAAGATTTTCACCGCTTCATCACTTGTCATCTTGACTAGCTCACACAAAAATACCTTGAGCCATACTGCCTCTTGTGTCGCTTCCGATAGCGCCATGTACTCAGCTTCAGTCGACGATAGTTCCACGGTGAGCTGCTTCTTGCTTCGCCAGATGATGCGTCCACCGTTCATCAAAAATGCATAGCCTCTTGTGCTCCGTCGAGACTCGATGTCACCGGCCCAGTCTGCGTCCGAGTTGCCTTGTAGTCCTTCCCAGTTACTAGCTTCAAACACTAGGCCGTAATTTTTGGTGCCTTGTATGAAACGAAAGACCCTCTTGAGTGCCTGCCAATGTGTCGGACAAGGGTCCGCTGCGAACTGGCTCAAGAGTCCCACTGCTGCTGCTAGGTCCGGACGAATACCAACAATTAGGAACATGAGTCATCCCACGGCGTTCCGGTACGGGACATTCACCATGGTCTCTTCGTGCTTGCAACCTCCCTTGCACATGGCCTTGCTCAGCTTCAGACCTTGATCCTGCGGCGTCTTCACAGGATTTCTCTCATCCATCTTGAACTTCTCCAAGATGTCCTTCGCGAACTTGGTCTGCCGAATCGACACCTTCCCGGTTGCCATGTCTTGCTCGATCTCCATACAGAGGAATTACTTGAGCTGGTCCATGTCGGTCATCTCGAACCGGTCACTCAGCGCCTGCTTCACGTCCTTCAGCATCTTGTCGCTGCTACTGTCGAGGACCAGATCATCCACGTAAAATGCCGCAAACATCATGTCGAGGCCGTCACGATTCAGGTAGATGCAATGGTAGGAATCAAATTTCTTGAATCCGAGCTTCAGCTTGAAATCGTCGATCGTCCTGTTTCACATTGTGGCGACTGCTTCAGTCCGTACAGCGAGCGCTTGAGTAGGCACACATAATCAGGACGAGCTTCGTCCACGTATCCGTCCGGATGAAACATGTAGATGTCCTCGTCCAGCAATCCGTTGAGGAACGCATTCTTCACATCCATCTGATGCACCGTGAGCTTGTACTTGGCTGCAAAACTCAGCAAAATCCGGATCGACGTGAGCTTGGCCACCGGTGCAAACGTCTCATCATAGTCGATGCCGTACTTCTGCGAGAACCCCTTTGCCACCAGTCGCGCATTGAAACGTTCAATCTCACCACACTGGTTCTCCTTCACGCGGAACACCCACCTGCAGCCGATCGCATTGCGTCCCTTCGGCAGCGGTACCAGAATCCACGTCTCGTTCTTGCGGAGCGACTCCTCCTCCGAGTCACACGCCTCTTTCCACTTGATCGCGTCGTCGGATTCCATCGCTGACTTGAACGTCGTCGGCATCTCTCCCAATGAATCCACGATGTACGCAGCCTCGAAGTTTTCATTTTCTTGCGCCGCGAGAGACATATCGTTCAACGGCTGCTGTCGACGCGGCACCGCGTACCGCTTGGCGTTCGGGTCTCCACGGCGTCTTCTAGCTACTGCGTGCGCGAATGTCGTTTGCTGCCGGGCTCAAGGTCATGCTTTCGCACAGATTCTTCTCCTTCATTATCATCCGATTCGGACGGAGTTCCTTCGTCCGTGGTGTCTTCGTCATCATATGTCGGAAGATCCATCACCTCCTTTGAAGCGTAGTCGCGTCTCCAACCGTTTAAGACGTCCACCATGAACTGCGCGTCGCGGCTCACCAGCACGCGACCGCTCTTGATCTCTTCAAACCGGTACGCTTTCTCGTGCTCAGAGTATCCGAGGAACCGACAGTGAACCGACCGAGCGTCGCATTTCGACCGCTTCTCCTTTGGCACGTGCACGAACGCGTGGCACCCGAACACCTTGAGGTTGGTCAGAAAAGGCTTCTTGCCGGTCCAAATTTGATACGGCGACTTGTCGTGGATGACGGCGCGCGTCGGACACCGATTTCTAATGAACGTGGCCTTCATCACTGCTTCACCCCAGTACCCTTTTGATAACCCGGCGTTCTCCATCATGCAGCGTGCGAACTCCACCAGTGTCCTGTTCATCCGTTCCGCCACTCCGTTCAGCTGAGGCGTGTATGGCGGTGTGAACTTCTGCTCGATACCGCGATCCGCACACAGCTTGGCCATAGCACCAGAATTGTACTCTCCGCCGTTGTCGCTCTGAAGCACCTTCACTCGCTTGACGGTCTGTGTCTCAGCAAACGCGACGAACGCAGCGAAATTTGCAGCCACCTCCGACTTGTTCCGCAGCAAGTATACCACGCAGAAGTGCGACTTGTCGTCGATGAACGTCATAAAGTAGCGCTTGCCTCCTAACGTTTCCGTCTGCATCGGGCCGCACACGTCGCTGTGGATTACCTCCAGCACTTGCTTCGCACGGTTCGGCGACGACTTCATAAAGCTCACTCGCGTCTGCTTGCCGAGCGCGCACCCGTCGCACACCTCCCACTGCTTTGCCGACGTCATGTGAATACCAGTGCCGTAGCCCTTTTTTACGATGGCGTGGAGACCACTATGGCCGATGTGGCAAAGTTGAAGGTGCCAGAAGTACGACGTGGTGTCCACTTGGCGATCCTTCGAGCTTGCCGCATTTGCCTCGTCAGCAGGGTCATGCACAACTTGAACAGTCATTTGCCCTCGCAAGCGCCGAGTTTCCACTTGATACCCTTCGTTTCCGCGAAGCACCCGTCGCTCTCAAATGTTACTGGACCAACGTCCTTGGTGAATCGGCCGACGGAGAACATATTGCGCGATAGCTTCGGGATGTGACACACGCCCGTGAGTACTCCCTTCTTCATGCCGCAGAGTCTGCATCGACATCACAATGTCGCCGCTTCCCACCGCCTGAACCACGCCATCATCCGCCAGATGCACGTCCACCGGAGAGATCTTGTAGTTACTCATGTACTGCGTCGCACCTGAGTCGACCAGCCACATGCCACTCGGCTTGGAAGCACCTGTGTCACCACCAACCGAAAAGAAAAAATCACCAGACTCGTCTTCACCCCGCGCGACGTTCTCTCTTTGCTTCCTATGCCGCTCCCCATTCTCGCGGATTCGCACCGGACACTTGGCGATCCAATTTCTGTGCTCGCCGCAGTAGTGACAGGCGCTCGTCCTCTTCCCTTGCGCTTCCCGTTGTCTCTTATCATGAACGCTTGACCTTAAGCGTTCGCAGTTCTGTTAGAATCGCCACCTTGTTCCTTGCTCTTCATATCCTCATGCCGTTGCCGAGACGTCACGATTTCCCACGTCAGCTAGTCGGCTCTCGACTCCAACGCCGTGATGAGGAACTGGTACGCGTCGCTCAGACATCCAAGAAGCGTGATAACCAAGTCATCCTCGCTGACCGGAGCGCCCACTGCGTCGAGCTGCTCCGCCAGAGTCTTGAGCTTGTTGATGTGCTCCAGCACATCACCACCTTCATCCATCATCGTCGTGAAGAAGCGTCAACGAAGGAAGAGCTTATTTGCCAAACTCTTCTTCTCGAAGTGTCCTTCCAGTCTTGACCATGCATCGAACGCATTCTTTGCCGAGCGAACCAGCGGCTATTGCGAATCTTCCATCGCGAGACAGATGATTGCCAGTGCCTTGCGAGACTTCCTTTTGAATGTCCTCTCGTCCAGCTTCGTAGCGCAGTGCTCCAGCTTGATCTCTCTGCACGTCACTTCCCACAGGTCGCGATCCTCAAGCACCATGCGCATCTTGAAATTCCACGTATGGAAGTTAACTCCATCAAACTTGTTGATGCGCGAGGTCGTCGAGGCGGGTTCCATAGCGAAGGCGAAGTCGGAGTCTTGATCAGGGAAGACGGGACTTGGTATCATAACCTGTTGTTTTAGGTCGTGTGAGCACTTGATGGTAAAATGCAAAGTAAATCTATTTGAGGTCCTTAGTTCTCTCATTGCTACGTCTAAGCCTGGATTGCTCTAGAAGCTTATAGAACATGACGTCATTCATGACGTCATCGTATGACGTCACTCTCCCCAACTTATGTTGAACACTCAACTTGATGTCGAACACACAACTTAGCATCACATGGTTGCTTGGCGAGGCGTCACTACATCACTCTTGACAACACGGGGAAAATAAACTTCTTGAAGAACTATAATCATATAAGGACCATCGAAACCTTTTAGGTTAACTATTAAGACCTTGATGACCTGTGAAAAATTTCCAGCTGGTAACGTTAACCTTATATCTCCCCGGCAGGGAACCACATCTTCCAAAGGATTTTCAACACCAACAAGATAAAGGCTGGCACCACTATCGAGAATCCACAAGTCATTTTCGTCACTTTCGCTTGAACTCAAAGCTCCATACCAGTCTTGGCTCTCTTCGACCGTAGCTAGGCCGTATTCTTTCTCCGATCCACCTTGCATCTTCCGATGAACTTGTTTCTCACGCTTGTCGAACTTATTCGGGCATTATCTTCGGATATGGTCCTTTTCACCACAATTAAAACATGTAACTACTCTTTTGTGATCTTGTACAGCGTTCTCACCCGGCCTTGGTGTCCTGCTGGTCTTCACGTGGTCTTCTTCCACTTCTTGAGCCAATTCCACTAATTCTTGAGCATGTAAAATAAAATCTGTCGTACCGCGTCATCATCGCGTATTTTAAATTGGAACAGCGTAATGCACTAAACTTTCCACTATTAGCTTCTTCTTAGATCCACTTTTGCGTGCTAGTGGAGTCAAGTACAGCAAATGCTCGTTCCACGACCTTCTTACGTCTTTCAGGGCTGCAAATAACTGCGCACCTTGCTGGTGCGAAATCGTAACCTTATATACGCGCCACATTTGATCTAACACATAGTGCAACGTCTGCGAAACTTGCCACCAGGCTCCTATATTCGAGCAAAAATATCTGGAAGCCGCTCCATCAAGGTATTCACCATCTTGTTAAAACCTTGCGCCTCCCAGTCCAGGCAAAATAAGACGGAATTTCTGCGATTTCCAGTGCTTCCGTGAATAAGTATACCCAAATCACAAAAACCAGGGCCAAGTCCAGAGTAAATCTACACCCCTGAAAACTTTTGTACCACAAGCCCCGGTATCTTGTACGGGCGCGGTTGTAGGCCCGGACTCACAAAATTTCCAGCCGCTTGTCGTTCTTCCGCCATACCTGCGTGGATGCCAGGGGATTCTCGCGGCATTACCATGCGAGGTGCCCCACACTTCTCTATTTCTTCATCCACAGATAGATCATAAAACGTAATCTGCTGTCCACGAGGCGATAAATTCTTGATACTTTGTGGAAAGAGGCTATCAGTACCTCTAACCGGCGAATCCCTCGCCTTAACCGGAGACACACTCCGTCCCGACACTTGCAATCGTTCTTCTTTCATTTCGTCCAATCTTTTATCCATCTTTTCCACTTGAAGGATGAGCGCCTTCAGTGCCTTCCTGGACGAAGGTTTCCTCTCCGTCCACGATAACTCTCGTTAAGATATACCACAGCGATAGTAACGTAAGCCAAACGTAACAATAAACTTCTCTCCAGAATTCCAGGAGACCGTTCCACGTAAACCACGCAACAGAGCGTGACACGTCACAAAATAAAACATATAACTTAAACTTACGTGCCCCCGAGTTCCTTGGGCTCATAACCGGTAGGAAATTAACACAAGTTGGGGGCAAGGCCAATATTCCGTAACAGCTATACCTGCCGTCAGTTCCTGATAGTCAGGGAGTAAATTTCTTGGAAAGAAGCGCGCGCCCTACTTGATCAGGGTAGGTGCGCACGGGAAGCAAGTAAGTGTTCTTTGTGTTTTAGAGTAAAAAATATAGTAATTACAAATGAGTAATTGAGAACCTTACCTAAATTACTAATAAAAGCAAATATACAGTTAAAATTCCAAGGTATCTAAAAACGCGTAAATGCATACGTGTCAAGCTCTGTCGCGTGGTTTACGTGGAACGGTCTCCTGGAATTCTGGAGAGAAGTTGATTGTTACGTTTAGCTTACGTTACTATCGCTGTGGTATCTCTTAACGAGAGTTCTCGTGGACGGAGAGGAAACCTTGGTCCAAGAAGGCACTGAAGGCGCTCATCCTTCAAGTGGAAAAGATGGATAAAAGATTGGACGAAATGAAAGAAGAACGATTGCAAGTGTCGGGACGGAGTGTGTCTCCGGTTAAGGCGAGGGATTCGCCGGTTAGAGGTACTGATAGCCTCTTTCCACAAAGTATAAAGAATTTATCGCGCTGTGGTCGCGCTTCACTTGAAGTTTGAATATAGTCTCATACAAAACTATATACATCACTTGAAAACTTCAACATTAGGTCTTCTAGAGCAATATAACTGATACACTTTTTCAGGTCGCTTGAAGCTTAAACCATTGACGATTTGATGCTGGTGCTATCCGGCGACACGTCAATGGAGTGAAGCTGGACAACGTGGAAGTGTTGGAACCGCATGTACCCATTTTGTGTTTTTGAGTCTCCCCAAGATGATGAAACACATTGGCTGAAATGGGTGGATACATTTGAGGTTACTTTTAGTATACCGTTTAGTATGATTGTATTTTAAAGTAACTTTACATAATACACTTATCTTTTTTATACAAACTTAGCTGAAACCTCTTCGACAGCGTGGCAAACGTCGCACAGTTACTCTCTCCAGCAAAATATTCTACCTTGTCAAAAGTTTTCAGGCCAGGTAGTTTTAGATCTACTAAGTCAAAAATATACATTACGTTGTTTTTCTAACATGTTATGAGTTCAAAGCTGAATTGATTATCTAGTGGATTTATCTTGGCATTACAAGTTTGGTTTCTCGATTTATTACGTTTTTCACGTGGAACTAGTGAAAAGTCCCCTTGATGCAAGGGCTAGTGAAGTGAGCTTATACTGGAAGGTTGTTTTTTGACCAGCCCAAAATTCACTGATAAAAACCTAAATCCACTGATAAAACCCTAGAACCACTGATAAACCCAAAATCCGCTGATCACGTGATCATCCATTTGTGTATACGATTGGATCAAATTCGAGTATTCAAGTCGGTGATCTCCATATAAGGAGACCTTGTCACACCCTTCGCACTGCCGTTTCCCAGCGAAACGGGCCGAATTTCTGATGGCACACGCGGCACGTGCGGACGCCCGTGAACAAAATTCCACGTAGTAAAGTGGGATCACAGTCTTTGGGATCGTGCTTTAGCAGCTCGCGGCTTGGTTTAAGAACAGCGTCGCGACTCGATGGCCGCGGGTGTTTCAGCCGATCGCAACTCGGGGGGGCGCGCGCGGGTTGTTGGTGTTCCTGTCGATACGCGTCGATGGATCGCTGCAAGCGCGTGATACAGAGCGCATCGTGGATCAGCCGGAGCTTCTGGTGCAGCACGGCTTGTCTCATGTCCTCGCCCTCCGTGCTTGTGCGTGCGTGCGGGGGGGGGGACGTTAAGGAGCACGTGACACGTGAGCACGACTTCCAACATGACGGTCGCTTTGCCGGGACACGGGTCGGCCAGTTCCTGGATAATGTATGTGATACTAAAAACACTCGGGGCGACCGTGTCGGTGGCGTCCACGTCACGTCGTTTCGTCGATCGGCCCCTGCTGATGCGGCACACACTGGACGATATAAATGCAGGACGGACGGCACGACGGACGTGGTCCCGTGCTTCGAGCATTTTTTCGCATTCGAGCGCTGCAACTGGGTCGAGAGCGTGTAGCCCAGGATCTTATAGTCTTCCACGGTGTCGAGTCGTTCACCGGGCTCGCGGTGCGGATACTCGTCGAGGCAATAGGATTTAAAGCGCGCGGATTCGATCCGCACGCTCTCGCGCTCCTTGGTCGATGCAATTTCGAGGGGCGGGTAGAGCGCAAGGGTCTTGCCGTACACGTACGTTGCCGGCAAGAGGCGCGGGAGGAGCGACGACGACGACGACGTGTCGTGGGGTTTCAAGAGCGCCGTCTGTCCCGTCAGAACATCCTCAATCTCGGCAATCGACGCATCCAAGGGCTTGGTCGCGCGGAGCGTGTAGGTGGTAGTGGCGTCCGGACTCGCTCTTGCTGCTGGACTTCGCGCGAGCTCGTACAAGCGCGGCGCTTCGTCCGACAACGTCCCAATGCGTTTCCAATGCATGGGCTGGAGAATAATTCTTTGCGCGGACTCGACCATAGTGTCGCGCTTGGTGTTCATCATTGATCGTCGGTAACGAAGCCATGACGAGTCCAGTGATGGAATGGCCGAGTGGGGACGGGTTCCCGACTTTCGGACACACGCACTAGCTGTGTGTATTACGTGTTAGAGGAAGTATTAGATATGGAAGGCGGTCAATGGCCGCAGACGGGTCAAGAAGAAGTCGAAGACGGCTATTCCGAGTGAAGATGTTGAGGTCACGGCCACGAAGAGACTTCTACCTCTTAAGCATTCACTCTTTACTTGCGTCCTCCTATGCTATATGCTACACGTCGGCATTTAACGTTAACTTGTATCTCGTTCTTATTTTTTATAACGAAGCTCGAGCACTGAGTGTCCTAAACCTAAGAGCGTTGCCATCAGTCGTCAACGCGGCAAGTCACGAAAAATATGGTGCGCTATCATCGCGTTGACTTTGGGTATCCTCGGATGCATTGCTGCATTAGCCATTTTGCGTGCCTTAGAGGACTACATATACGTCCGGGAAGGCCCCGTGGATGAGGATGTGCTTTCCTCGCTGCTGGCGTCGATGGATTGCACCGAAATGTCTGGAAATGACGGGAGTCCGCCCCGCTCTCCAAAGCAAGACGTACTAAAGTTGTTTTGCCTGTTTCTTGTATAGCTGTCTAACATGTACATTGCTTGTTGTGGTGGATAGATTCATATGCTCATGCCGGAAGGACTAGCAACAAAAAAGCGGTTTCGATAGCTTTTCCGCGTAGCATCGAAAGGTGTACAAGGAAGACGCAGAGGTTGCTCATCGTCGAGCAACATTCATCACAATATTTGCTTTATCAACTCAGAGAACGGCAAGGTAGGACCTTTTTGAACACAAAACAGTTAGCTATGATTGACTGACCTGAATACTTGCAAACCTGCTATAGGGGCTACCGTATCATCTGAAAGTAAACCAGTTTGGTGATCTGACTCTTGATTGGAACTGTTGAATTAAAGTCGTAAGTTGTCTTTTTTCTTCAAGATTGACAGAAGCTTCATCGACCGTCGCGGAGGAAGCGTGCAAAGAACATGGTGCTATGAGTGTTGGGAAAGAACCGGTTATGTATTCAATTATTAAGATAAAAATAGACAAGTGCTTGAACACATCATCAGCACTTGCCAACATGGCTTCATCGTGCACTTACTAAAGTGCGTGCCCATCAGCCGTCTCAAAAAGATAACCGGCACCCGTAAGAATAAAGAGATGTCGCTTGGGCAGTCTTTACGACTAATGATTCCAATCGGTCAAGAATGATCACGTGATCATGATCACATGATCAGTGGATTTTGGGTTTTATCAGTGGATTTTGGGTTTTATCAGTGGATTTAAGGTTTATCAGTGAATTTTGGGTTTTATCAGTGAATTTTGGGCTCGTCTGTTTTTTGCGTGAAAAACGAGCGATTATGATGACAAAGGCTCAAGATGGCAGAATGCCGCTGTGCAAGCCATTAGAGAAGGTCTGAAGGACATTTCATCGCCCCTAACCTCTGTTGTAGAGGCACATATGCCAACCTTGTTAGGTGTATGTCTCTGTGATTTGTTTATCGTCATCACATAGGCCAAGCGCACAGAAACAAGCAAGCGGTCGGTTAGCAGTGTGTCATCTGGGCCGAGGAAAGGCTTCCCAGTACGAGTGAAGGACAGGGTTCCGTGACATTTCGAGAAACTACCGTCTGTTTGGCCAGTAGAGGACTCTGCACGACCTGTCCAGGACGAAGGGGTGGAAGTTGGTACTAGACTACGCGAAAATGTTGATGCAGCACCCCGTGTGGCGGCGTCAATATAGCCGCCGCACAAATGCATGCTGTACAATTCGGCCATGCCATGCATAAAATTCCCAGGCTAGCTGTGGAAAAAGTTTCAGGCAAAGAAACATACCCAGGCCTAGGAGCCGGGTTCAAGCAGTGGGCCTACCTGCTTATGGAGGCCATCGAGATTGGTGAGTTGACTTCCGGTTTCAACTGAACCGAGCGCCTAAAGGAAACAGGCTAGGCTAGCATTTAGAAGGCATAGCTGTGGATTATTTTTGGTAGAACATCGTTTTGTGGTGGCAGATGTCACCGCATCTACATTACGTCTTGGACCAGATGTGGTTGGGATTCATGGTGAATATATCCCACCACCAAGCTGCCATGTGGTTTGCTGCGGAGAAGAATGCAATGAGAAGCTGGACGCAACATTAGCTATCCTAGTAGCTCTGGTCCGTGAAAGTGGGTCTAGCGAAAAGTTAATTGTCTCGAACATAGTTAAGTTTGCAGCGACGCGTATGAAAGTTGTACTGATGTCCAGGTACGATCCTGCTAGACACGACTACCTGTGCCACGCTCAAGAGCTTATAGCATGATCTCAAGATCTGGAACGTGATGCGGAGAAAGTTGGGCTCCCCGCTAGGATGCACGCAAGTTCGGCTACGCAAAATGAGCATAAGCGGGGTTGTTACACCTGCGGTAACGAGAGGCATATGCAAAGGCATTTTTCAGAAAGACGTCGGAGAAATAGCAGCAGTCACATTGGAAAAAAGACAAAAAATCAAGTGACGGGTGGTCGAAGAAAGTGGTGCTTTCGACGATGGAGTCCAGTTTTGATGACGAAAAAAGCGCATATGTGAGTGTAAAAATGCGAAAAATATGTGGATTATCGATAGAGGAGCCAGCAGACACCAAGTTCCGAAAGCAGAGCTATTAGAAGACGCAAAAGAATGCGGTCCGGACGACACATTTGCGCGGACGGCGGTATGCTTACTACCAAAGGCGGAAAAATCATGCTAAAAACATATGATGAACCTTCAACAGTAATTGAATTGACGGAAGAATACTACTCTCCAAAACTATCAAGAAATCTGATTTTACTTGGAAGGCTGCAAGAAAAAGGGTGCACGTTTGTAGACAGTTTGTCGTCGGAATGATGTGATGTTGAATGGTGAAAGATTGTTCCGCGTAAAGACACTTGGATCGGTGTTTGTTGCGAATTTTGAAATTGTTACGGAAAATAACGATGCAAGTGGATTCATGAATATGGTTTTGAGTAATGTTGTGGAAAACTTCTCAAATGATGCTCACACTGGAGCCTTGCATCACTTCCACGTGCGCTTGGGTCACCTTGCTTATGATACCGTTGAAAAACCGACCAGGGACCCCAGCTCAAGCATCGTTCTACCGGAGTCAAAGAGGCCGAATTTTCTGACCTATGCCGACACACACAGAGACGCTCAAGCCGCAGCCTAAGGTGGATACAGGAAAAAACGCGCCGATTGATAGGATCAGATGAGTGATATGCAGTGACCTTAAGGGTCTCGTCACCCCTCGCGTTCGACGTGGTAACAGATTTCTGGTCGTTTTATAGACCATTTTTGGAATTAAGTCCGCATGTTTGCCGCACTAGTAAGGAAAGCATGGCAAGGATGTTTGAGAATTTTCTCGCACTGTTCGAGAAGGAATATTCGTGCCGGATACACGTTCTTCGAACAGACGGCGGTGGCGAATACGAGAATATCGATCTGTTTTGCAAACAGACTGGTAATCGCCGGTAGGTCCCTGAGGCTGGAAATCCAGCCTCAAACAGCAAGGCAGACCGGATGAACAGGACTATTTTCAATATGGGTACGGTGGATGATATTCGGCTCAGGCATTTCGCTGGTTTATTGGTCGGAGGTGGCTGAGTATGCGGCGTACACACTCAACCGCACTCTGACAAGAGCAAATCAAGGGCGTTTATCGCCAATCGAAGTACTAACCATTGTTGAAGGATATAGTGGTTCTTGGGTCCCAAGTATTGTTTGGAGGGACCAAAAGAAGAAGGCTCCGTCGCGCCACGCTTAACGCGCGCTTATCCTCGGAATGAATGATATAACGTAACGAAAGGTTACAAAGTATTGCTTCTCAAAGACCGACTGGTCATGGTGACGAGGCATGTAACCGCGATTGAAACACTCTGAAGACGCAAGTGAAAAACTACAAAGTGTTAAGAGGATGAAGCTGAATCGAGTTAAAAAAATCGTGGGGAGTCACGCTTACAGAATGGAAATGAAAATCACGTGCCATCTACTTATATAAAAAATTGGTGTCACGAAAATTAGTGATTGGCTGGATTTTTTTACAAGACAAGACTCTAATTGGCTGCATTTTCGTTCCCATCCTCTAAACTAAATATCTCCTTTAAACTAACCACCCTCTAAACCAATATCCCCTCTAAACTAATGTCAGAGGCAAGTCCGGACAATGACAGAGCGGAAAGATCTCGTTTTCGCTTCCGTTCGCGAAACGAGCCATTTTTCAGTTAATTGAAAGTCTTTAGCTTTCTAAATGGCCTTAAACGCGGCTGTGATTGGCTGCATTTTCGCTCCCAAAGTCTATCGACTTCATCATTTAGCTTTCTAAATGGCCTTAAACGCGGCTGTGATTGGCTGCATTTTCGCTCCCAAAAGTCTATCGACGTCATCATTTAGCTTGCTAAATGGCCTTAAACACGTCCAAGAATAAAAACACTTAATCGACTGATTCAGTAGAAAAAGGTCAGGAACCTACAGGTGAAGTCTCAAGTACACGAAGGTCAAGTAGAAGGAAGAACAAGACATCAAGGGAGAAGGCATATGAAGATTCGCTCAGGCAACAGGTGATTACTTACGACACTGTTCCAAGCAACAATAGCTAAACCGGCGCAACCGTCGACCGTGATAACTGTTCGACTGCTGAAAGAGCGCTATGCTCATTTTCAGTGTGTCATACGACATGACAAAAGAACTTTACGATGGCAGTGGGACCGGATCCCAAGAATTATTGAGTCCCACGCAAGCGCCAACAGTGGCATTTGGAGTGACGCAGAAAAGGAAGAATTAAAATCTGTCGAAAGTTTGGAGACCTGGACTCTTGTACGTCGTCCGCCAGGGAAGGTACATCTCCCGACTAAGTGGGTCTACAAGACCGAGACGAACTTAGATGGGTCGGTGGAGCGGTACAAGGCGAGGGTTGTCGCCAGGGGCGACAAGCAGGAATATGGAGACAATTATTTCTTTACTTTTTCTACAATCATGGAATTAAACAATGTCAACAATATCCTTGTTCTGGCTCAAATTCGGGGGTGGCCGCACGCATGGAGACGGACCTAGTGCCTACACCAATACCAAGGCAGAGGATGAGATATCGATATACCTACAAGTTCTACAAGGTATGATAATTGATCAAGTGCGGTTCAAAGCTTTTGGTATAAAGTCGCAAGATGAATTATGTAGCCAGTGCGTATACGCACGGTGCGGCTAGCGCACAGAGGAATACTTTCCTAAAGCGGCGATATGCCGCTACTTAGACGATACGCCCTTATAAAAGGGCTTAGTAAGAGAGTTCTCTCTTGCTCGGGGCCAAGATTTCCCTTGGTTTACTTGTTAGAATTAACTAACGCCTTGAAACAAGGCTTCCCTTAGAAAGGGAGTAGCTAAAGGAGGTATTCCTTTTGGCTACAAACACTCACAGCACGCGCGAGGTCGTGCGTCTAGCTGGATTAGTGTATTTTGTAAACTTAATATATATTTAATATGTAATTAGTCTAAGTTAATTAAACTAATGTAAACTATATGTAATACTAAGTAGAACTTACTCCATTCGTACCTAGCCGAAATGTGATGCACACACCTGCGTACCAACACGTGGCAGGCTGCCACGCCTCCACCAAGGGCTCCTGTCCTGATTGGTTAAAATAACCAATAGGTCCAAACCTTTCGGACCGGTCAATACTGACCCCAACCGTTGTGTACGTACGTACACAACATAACTAAATGTAACAAAAATGTAACCCTGTTACATCCTCCCCCATCAAGACTATTGCTTACGCAATAAATCAATTATAGTTGGAGAACTCCAACCGCCAGAACTTCTGGCTAACCATGAGCACCTTTAGTGCTGATGAGGATTCACCTCGGGAAGAGGATGGAAACTATTCCAATAACTCGGAAGCGGATGCCCTTGGGGATATCTCCCCAAAGGATGACCGCTCCGACAACGCCGAACGGCGATGTCGGCAGTCCAATACGTTCCCCACTCGTGGGGAAAATGCACTAACTCGTGGGCCACCTTTACCAACTGCGGAGGATGCATCCGGGTCGCCAAAAGCGACCATCACCGATGAGCCAGACACGGCTCAGGAAGCCCGACGTGCCGTACCGGCACGGAAGGGTTCTCGTGACCCTCAAAAGAAGGCCAAAAACGAGGTAAAGAAGGTTTTAGCCTCCCATATCACCGGCCCTGCGGCTGTGCTGCCGCGTGAGCTCGCGCGCCAGAAACAACTCAGGGCAAGACTGCTAACACCGAAGCAGTTCACTGTCAAATCATACCAAGAGCGCCTCGGG
>CM047580.1:17532670-17563250 GCA_026184515.1 Peronosclerospora sorghi
CATCAGACCAATATATTCTGCGGTATGATCCAGATTGAAGTCACATGCAGCATCAAATTCTTCCCGTCGTACAATCTCATAGCCACAATTTCGAAGCAGCGTTTCTATAGCTTCAGTTGACTATTTCAGCCCTCCAAAGGAAGTAAGGTCTTCCTTAACTTTAAAGTTAGGGGCAGCTTTTGCCACCTTGCGAATCTCATATAGTGAAAACCAGCTACGTGAGTCCCCAGGTAACTTCAAAACATGCCATTGATACCGTGCCATTCTTGCACAGGCATCATAGAAAGTGTATTTTCTGTTAGGGTCATCCTGAGAGTGCTGTAAAGTAAAGACCAGCTCTTTCTCTCCCTCAGTAGACACTAAAGTCATTTTGTGTTTAAATAATTGTATTCAGTCGACGTGAAGTCCCGGGTCGCGGCACCAGTTGTCGTGAAGTAACTTAAATTTTCGAGGTTTCCACTCAAAAACAACACAAGGGGAAGCGATAGAATACACCCCTCTTACTTATACATCCCAGGTTCTTCATACTTACGTCCGAACATTAATACAAAATTACCGAAAATTGACACTTCCTGGTAATACTCAGGCTGCCCCTTAGCTTAGGTAATCGCAAAGGATCTTTATCACGCCTTAACACGCGTTCACTTAAAGGTTTCCTCGGGATGTACTTAGTTTTTGTATAGGTTGGAAAGATTTGGTTGGTTGAAAAACGACTCTTCAAAAGGGAGGAAATTTGATTATAATTAAAATATTAAGAAGTCCTATATCTACTTCAAGTGCCTGTTCACCTTGTTACTTCTTAGTTACTTCAGCACTGGCTTCAATTCCGAAAATTTGCTTCATGGCCGGCCAAAATACCGTGCACTCCTTATAGGTACTTGTATATACTTAAGCATAGACTCCAGCCACTTCACCACAAGAAACCCAAATTTTGCTACAGTAAGGTCATATACCAGTAGGAAAATAAACAAAGACCACAAAGGACGTCAAGAAAGGGCGATAAGGCAGTGATGAAATCGATATGGGTATGGCCTAGCAAACGTCGACGAGGGACATATTTCACCGGGAAACTGCGAGAAATTCTACAATTTTGGCGACGATTATTGGATAACATACAGCGATTTGAGCTATCATCTCGTATCCGATGGAAATTTGGTCAAAGAAAGGGTTTTGCGCTGCGGAAATATCTAACGTTGCCTGACCGGGACCTGTATAAGTCACAAAAACGGGGAAAGTGGAACTGAGAAGTGACGTAGATCCAAGCGTATAACTCTCACTGAAGTATATTTCGCACCACGGTTAGTCAAGAATTTAATATCCGTCGGGTTTTTGAGGAAGAATGTCTAGATAGTGGCAGACGAATAAAATTGGTTTACAGAAACGATGCATTATTTCGTATTAAAGTGTTTGGTACTTTTTTGTGGAGCATTTGCAGGCAGAGAAATGGTCAAACATTACGGCAAAAAAAACTTCAAGCATTGTGATAAACGTTGCAAACGACGATATGTCCAAGAGGGGTCACTACACCACTTTCAGGCACGCCTGGTCCACATGGCCTACGACTATACCAAAATCTTGACTAAGGAATCGTAAAATTACGGACTACGATGACCTGTGCCGAGGGCAAGGACCACACATGTAATGGTGTGCCATTACATAATTGATATTCAAGTTAGAATATCACAGTTGAATTTCAGACGCGTTGTCTGAAATTTAAATAATATATTATAAGTTATTATAATCTACGAAGGAAAAGTCGATTCGGTATAAATACCGAATCTTGCAGGTTAACTAATACTACAGTTAGTTGAATACTTGATATTATTATATTAGTTAGGTAATTACTATACTATTAGCCGCTAACCACCCATTAAATAAACACTCTTAATTTTGCGTTCTAAGCAACAAGTAAATATTTATATTTACTTTTAGTATAGGATTTGTTGTCTTCAAATAATCCTACCCCTCTTGTATTGCGCGCTTCCTCGCACAACACAGTGTAAGCCCCTAACAGTATCAGTCCTGTTACACCTGGTAGCACTTTGTGGTCCGTCTTAACGACCACAGTTCCGTTCCGCTAGTCAACTAGCGGAGCGAAGATTAAGAGCCGCTCGGCATCAAGTCGTGAGACATGACGCCTGCCGAGCGAGAGAGAACGCTGGAAGTGGTGACGAAACACTTCCCCCACTTCTCGTCGCGTAGTAAAGACGCGACGGTAGAAATGATTCGGTCCATGGGGACCGACATCCTTACCTTTCTCCTGGGTAAGACCCCGGAGGAAGCGATAGAGGTGGTGAATCGCTTTAGGCGAAACCATCTAGAAAAGCCAGCACGTCCCGCGCAAGAGGCATCGGGGACCGCACCTGCACCTGCAACGCATAGCGTTGAAGTGGTAAAGGCGCGAGTACCGCCCTTTACCGGTGAAGGGGGCGAGCCCCTTCGTAGATGGTTCGCAGAGGTGGAAGATGCCATCTCTGCGCAAAATATTGTTGACGAACGTCAACAGGCGTACTTCGCCACAACATATCTGGGCGGCAGAGCCAGGGCATGGGCGATGAGTCGCATAGCCACTGACGACTCTGCGCTCCTTACTTATAAGGAATTAAAAGCTGAGCTAAAGCTCAGCTTTGAAGCTCCAGAAATGGAGCTAGCTAGTCGGCAGGAGCTCATGGAACTCCGGCAAGGTAAGCTTGACCTTCAAGCTTACGCTCAGAAGACGCAATATTTGCTGTCAAATATTGTGTATGAGCCGTTGCCCCCTGCTATGCAGGTTACTGGATGCATGAAGGGACTCAATGATGGCCCCGTCAAACAGAGTCTTTACCGGCACCCGCCAGATACTCTGAGGGATGCCATTGATATGAGCATTCGTGAGGAGTTCAGCATGCGATCAGCGTCATCGCATGCTGGGTACAAGCGAAGGGCTCAACAGCCCTTCGCTTTTGACATGCCGCAACAGCATGTCAACAATCAGCAGTCGGGCAGACGAAGTTCACACTTCGTCTCAAGAAACAGCCACCCGCGCCAGAGAACGAGCGGTGGAGGTCCAGAGCCGATGGACCTATCGGTTGCGGTTGCTTCGAACTCGAAGCAACCGAAATTTAAGAAGAATATTCGCTGCAATCGATGCGCGAATGTGGGGCATTTTGCCCATGAGTGTATGGCACCGCGTCCGGTGCCACGCAGTCAGCGGACGGAACCGTCCGCTGCACGGCGACACCAACAGGGTGATGTCCCTGTTGGTGCAAAAAACGAGAATCGCCAGTAGGGGCGGGGCGCCCTACTGGGAATGTTATCCCACATGCCGACAAAGGGCATGTGAGGGTAATAGCCCCAGACGGGACTATGTCCTGTCAAAAGGTGCAGGGTGATGGTAAGCCTCTTATCACCCTGGAGGTTAAGCCGCACGGGAGCGATGTCCCCATGCGAGCTTTGTTTGACACAGGAGCGTCAAACAATTTCGTTAGAACTCAGAGTCTAACGCTGTTGAGCTTCGTGGAGGTAGAAACCCCACGAAGTATGTTGTCAGTCCGGTTAGCAACAGGTGCAACCGTGACTATTCCAAAGCGTGTGATTAAAACACGCTTCAAGTTGAATGAACTGTCATTCGAGGATGAATTCATCGTCCTCGATTTAGATGACAAGTTCGATGTGATACTTGGAATCCCATGGATGTCCAAGTTTAAGCCTTCGATCGACTGGGTTAACTTATCGATAGACTGCGGCGGAACCACAGGATCTGATCACCCTGTGTGTAATCCGGCTGTATCAGAAGATACAACCGCAGCGTCGGACAGTCTGGTGGATAGCGATGGCACAACCAGGTTTGTTCCGACACGATCAGCGGAAGGTACCTCCGCTGGTGAGAGTCCAGAGTGACTACCACACGCAACAGAAGAGTCGTTGCGTGTTGGAGAGAAACATTCCACGGGTGATAAAGATCACCGTGAGAATGAAGTGATATCCACGGTGGGAAACACCCACCGTGAGAATGGAATAGTATCCACAGTGGGAAACACCCACTGTGCGACCGAAGGTTCCAACACGACGAAAGAATTCCGTGTTGATGAGAGTGAACTCACGATCGAGTGCAATCGTGAGCACAACTCCGTGGTGGCCAGTTCCCACAACGTTGCGTTAGCCATGCACACGGGTGATAAAGACCACCGTGTCGCAGAACAGGCGGTTGATCATACGAGCACATCAGATCGCCAAGAAAATTCCATGGTAGTCAGTGGCCACCTTGATGATGAGTATTCGCACACGGTGAATCGTAATCACCGTGTAGCAGTCAATCAGACGAGTGCGTCTGATTGCATGGACAGTTCCGTCGAGACGATCAACGTCTTGACGCAAACGGAGACCGGATTATCTACCCAGTCTCTGTTGATGGAACACCCTCCGAAAGAAGGTTCGGAGGTGATGGCTCTTCCAGCGCTAAGCTGGAAGAAGTTTATGAGAAACTTGCACGATGATCAGATCAAACAGATCTGTATTATCGTAGCAACAAATGGTGTAGTGGATATTCGTGAACGAATATCCACATTACAAGTGGAAAACATTTGGAACGAGGTTCCCAATGATCAAACCAAAGTTCAGTGCTTTGAAGCGCAGATCTGGGAGTCGCTTAAAGCGAACTCCCCATTTTATGAGGTACTTTGGGAATACGCTGAAGTATTCCCAGAAGAAGTACCTAGCGATCTCCCTAAGGATAAGGGAACTCGTCATGAAATTAACCTCGTACCAGGCACGAAGTATTGTGTCACGCGGCAATGGCCGTTGCCGCGTGATCAAGTAAAAGCGATCGACGATTTTTTCGAAGCTCGTCGTAAAGCAGGCCAAGTGCGGGAGTCTATCTCACCGCACTCTACCCCCACCTTTTGTGTGAAAAAGTCCACAGGTGGGTGGAGAATCGTTCACGCTTACAACAAGCTGAACGCAGCGACGGTACCGGCGCAGACGCCGATACCGCGAAAAGATGTCATCGTTGATGTCATGTGCGGGAGCACCATCTTTAGTGCTCTCGATCTAAGAGATGGATTTTATCAAATCCTAATGCGTGAGAAGGATATCCCTCTCACGGCGGTAAGAACCCCAAGCGGCATGCTTTGGTAGTGGCTTGTTATGCCGCAGGGGCTTCGAAATGCCCCTGCTACGTTTAACAGATGCGTAACGCATCTATTACTCCCGGTGCGAGAATTCGCACTGAGTTATTTCGGTGACGTGTTCATCCATAGTAAGGGTGAACACGATAAAAGCGATGTAGATGTCCATAGGGAACATCTACGTCGAGTGTTAGAGCTTATGCGTAAGCATAAGCTCTATGAAAATCTAAAGAAGTGCACCTTTGGTGCACCTGAGATACCCGTTCTTGGATGTTTTGTGGGCAAGAACGGGGTGAGCTCTGATCCAGAAAAGATCAGGGTGATCGTTGAATGGCCTACGCCAAACAACGTTAAGGAACTTCGAAAGTTCCTTGGGTTGGCAACATATTTGCACAAGTATTCGTGCAACTATGCTGGTATAATACGACCTCTTTCTCAATTACTTAAGAAATATGTCGAATGGCATTGGGATACCCAATGCCAAGATGCTTTTGATGCAGTCAAGAAAATCTTGACTAAGCGCCTGTCTTGGCTATAGCCGATAACGAGCGTCCGTTCCACGTCGTTTGCGACGCGAGCGATTTCGCTATCGGCTGTGCTTTGATGCAGCGTGATCAAGATGATCGTGATCGCGTAATCTGCTATCAATCGCGTCAGTTGCGCCCAGCCGAGCGCAACTATCCAGTGCATGAAAAGTAACTCCTTGCCATGAAGTATGCACTGGCCAAGTTTCGGATCTATCTCTTGGGAGATAGACCGTTTGTGGTTTACACAGACCATGCGTCGCTACGAACGGCCGTGAATTCACCACACATTTCTCAAAGAATGGCTCGATGGCTGTAATTCTTTGCTGAATACAACTTTACGGTTAATACAAACCCGGAAAGTTGAACGTGATAGCGGATGCGCTATCACGAAGGCCAGATTACGAGACGAAACCGTCCGTAACCGAAGGTACCAGTGCAAACGCGATACGTTGCACTGCTTTGTCGTCGTCAATTATACGACAAGTACGCGAGGCGTACAAAACAGACGAGGAGACACGTCTGTTGATTGATTACTTAAGTAATCAATCAAGTGAGAAGCGCGACGAGCTCCCAGAGTTCCTCCGCGCTTGCGTGTATCTATATCGACTGCACGATGATCTGCTGCTTTACAGCACAGACCAAAAAGATGAAAGTCGCATCGTCGTTCCAAACGACGATAATCTCAAACATCAAATTATGTTTGAGTATCATGATGCACCGATTTCGGGGCATCAAGGTCGAGAGAAGACATACGCTTCTCTTGCACGTGACTTTTACTGGCGAAACCAGTACAAGTGGGTACGGAAATACTTACGCGCTTGCGAGATTTGCCAGTGCGTTAAGCCTGCGCAGTCTGCACAGGCTCCGCTGCAATCTCCGCCAGTTCCGACAGAGTGTTGGAAGTCCATTTCAATGGACTTCGTATTCGGTCTTCCACCCGACAATAGTCGGAAGTTTGGAATAGTGGTATTTGTAGACCTTTTCAGTAAGATGGTACATCTTACTGCAGTATCCGCGAACGTAACCGCCGCTAAACAGCGCGGATATTCGTTGATACGGTATTCCGCTTGCACGGAATGCCGGAAGACATTGTCTCGGATCGAGATCCGAGATTTACAGGACGTTTCTGGCAAGAAACGTTCTCATTGTTGGGAACCCAGTTGAAGATGTCAACTGCGGACCATCCGGAAACGGATGGGCAGACGGAACGGGTTAATCGCGTTCTCGGAGACATGTTGCGATCATACGCACATGCCTTTGAACAGTGGAGTGACTATCTGCCACTCACTGAATTCGCGATTAACAATTCGGTGCATGCTTCAACTAAGCATACACCGTTCTACGTGAATGCCTTAAGGCATCCACGAACCCCAGCTTTACTTGGCGGTACGCCAAATCTAAGTGGGGGAGGGACCCGCTCAAATTTTGAGCGAGTCAATGCGCAAGTTTCAACTGCAACCTGTGAACAAAACGATAGCCCTTCTAGTGAAAATACAGTAGAAGCGGAAGCAGCTTCAAATGAAACTGAATCTGCATATTATGAATATGTGTCTGCAGCAATGGCTGCAGACGATGAGGACAACGCACCTACTGCTGATAAAGCAGTAGATGAATTCGTATTGCAGCGCCAAGCTGTAATACGATATATAAAAGATGCACTTGCCTCTGCTTTTGATAAGCAGAAGCAAAATGCAGACAAGCAAGGAAGGAAGAACAAAACTCCTTTCTGAAAGGCGAATTGGTATTACTAAGTACTACTAATTTGCCTATACATGCAATAAGCAACTTCCCTACACGGAAGTTGCTTCCTAAGTGCATTGGACCTTTCAAGGTCCAAGAGATCCGGGGGAATGCCTATACAGTCATCCCTCTGTTACTTTATAACCTCGGTGGATATCATACCCTATAAAGTACCGGGGGGTATTAAGTTGTAGAAAATCACTTAAATTTAATAAAAAAAACGCGGTGCCCATCGTTTTTTGAATAAAATGCTTTGTTTACCTTTTTAAAATGCTTATTTTACATTTTTGAGTGCATAACGGCGAGCTGGCCACCAAGGGAGAGGTATAAAAGGCGCCTTTCCCCCCCCCAGGCCACCAACAGTTTTGCTTTCCCCATCGACTGTAGCAAAGTAAGCACCCCTCCCCCCCACATACCCCAGGAAGCAAAAATCTGGCCAGGCAACACGATCAAAGTCCAATCATCTCAGCCGCCTGTGTGGTAAGCGACAATTGGAAACTTTTTTTTTCGCCTTTTCGCCTTAAGAACAGCAAGCGTTTTTAACCACAACTGTCTTTCTAGTGCCTTCCACTTGTTTTCGGTAAAATGACTCTGATTCGTCTCACGTACGACCAGAAACGCGACATCTGTCGTCACAAGGCAGCAAACCCGGATATGAGCCAGACGGCGCTAGCTGCTTGGGCAAAGGACAAGTTCAACCTTCCCAAAGCCATCACTCAGGCGACAATCAGCAACATTCTCAAGAAGCGAGCTGAACTTGAGGATATGGATCCAGCCGAGCTCAGCGCCAAGCGGAACCGGATCGTCCAGCATCCTGTCGTCGAGGAAGCTGTGGCATATTGGGTCCTTCAGTGCCAGAGCCGTGGAGTGGCGCTGACCGGTGAGCTCATCCGGATGAAAGCAAAGATCTTTGCCCAAAGCCTCAACATCCCTGAGAGTGTCATCGAATTTTCTGCCGGCTGGATCCACAAGTTTCAGCAGCGACACAGGCTGCGTTCGGTCCGCATCCACGGCGAAAGTGCATCTGCAGACAATGATGCCATAGTGGAAGCTCTGCCTGGTTTGCGGACCACCATCGCTAGGTACAGCCTCCGTAATGTTTTTAACATGGATGAAACAGGTATGGAAGTTCTCTCAATATCAAATTCTTTGATTATGGCAAAATAATGCTCATTTTCATGTCCTGCAGGCCTGTTTTACAGCATGTGCCCGGAGAAAACAATCGCACAGCATCAAGTTGAGGGTCTCAAAAAGATAAAGGTACAAAAAATCTTTGCTGATTTGGAGTCTTTACTCCCTGTCTAACATTCCTGTGTTCAGACCCGTTTCACTCTTGCCTTCACGGCAAATGCGGATGGTTCCGAAAAGCTTCCGCCTTTCTTCATCGGGCATGCCGCCAAACCGCGTGTTTTTCAACGCAAGACCGGTGCCCATTTGGGCTATTATTACCGCCATAACAAAAAGGCCTGGATGACTGGCGTATTTTTTCAGGAGTGGTTGCTGAAGCTGGAAGCTGACATGAAGGTTTGTTTTGATGCATGCTATGCTGAATTGTCTGTGACATTTTTCCACTCATTACTGTATCGGTTCGTGTACAGAGGCAGAAACGCGAAATCCTTCTCCTTCTTGACAACGCTCCATCGCACACTACCGAGGAACTTCAGCTTGATCACGTCAACGTGGTTTTTCATCCTCCAAACACAACCTCAAAAATTCAGCCGATGGATTCCGGCATTATTTCTGCATCAAGCGTCACTACCGCCACCATCATCTTCAGAACGCACTTGATCGCGACGAGCGGGGAGAGACGGAATTGTATAAGGTGGATCAGCTCACAGCTATGCGTTGGTCAGTGGCAGCTTGGGAGGAGATCACCTCCCAGACAATTGCCAACTTCTTCCGTCATTCTGGGCTCTTAAACCAAGTCGAGCGGCAGGCAGCACAGGAAATACCACAGTCACCTGCGGTGGATCTATACGAGCAAGCGGTTGGACAGGAACTTCAAGACGCCATCAACCAACTACCCCTTCGTAATCCAATGTCTGTTGAAAACCTCGTTAATCCTATCGTCATGCGGGAGGCAGCTCAACCTGAGTTGGATGACAGTGAGATCCTGGCTTATGTGCAGGATGCTGAGGAGGAGAAGGAGGAAGAGACTGTGGAGGAAGAGCATACGGTAAAGCTGACAAAGGCTGAAAAGCTTCAGGGTATTGGAATCTTTGCTTCTTTGCTTGATCCTTCCCTTCCTGAACACCGCAATGCCCTTAAGGTAGCTCGTCAGATGCAACTTGATCTCCGCCACAGTAGCACTGTCCAACTTACCCTTGATTCCTGGATTTCTTGAGATATTTTTTTAATATTTTCTCTCCATTTTCCCTCTTCCCCTTTTTTTGTTTATGAAAAAATTTCCCTCTGCTACTTTATGTTTTGTTAGAAATGTTATAAAGTATTAGGTATAAGGTTTACTCATAGGAACGACAGCGGTGGAAGCTAAAATCCATAAAGTAACAGAAGCTATAAAGTACCGGGGGATAAAGTTTCGGAGGGATGACTGTACTTTAGACATTCCCACAGCAATACGGCTCCACCAAACATTCTATGTTGGTCGGCTCAAACCGTATCATTCGTCTTCGTCTTACGACGAGACACAGAACCACGGAAGATACCGTGCTTCTACAAGTCTCCCAAGAGAGACTTGTAATCGGCTTCCAGCCGTTGATGAGCAGAGCGGAGAGTCATTACATCCGCCTTCGACTGCTCAAGATCAGCCTTGTGCCGATCGAGCTCTTCCTTACAGCGGGAAAGCTCGATGTACAGAAGATCATTCTTCTGCTGAAGGGCAGTGTGCGCCCCGAGGATGTCGCGGACATTCTCGCGAAGTGACCCATATGTCTTCACAGAGTGAGACATATCGCTGCTCAAGGAGGAATAACCCTCCTCGAGCTTGCGGAGCGAAGAACCATGCTCCGCAACAACAACGGCGAGGGAATTCTCAACCTCCGCCGCACCTGATCGATAATCAGGGGAATAAGCGATACATTCTCGAGCGCTTGATCTCGAAGCGCTCGGTTCCTTCGAAGAAGGGGCAGCGTACCGAGTACTTAGTACGCTGGCTGGGATATCCCCAAGAGTTCGACTCTTGGAAGCCGATTGAGGTTCTGAGGGCCGACGCCCCAGACCTTTTGACTGAGTTTGAGAAGAAGTCTCAAACTCATAATGCGAAGTAGCATCAACAGTAGGTGTTGATGTATTCAGGGTATCAATTAAACCCTGAATTTCGGCGGGTACGGATAAGCCACCGTACCCCCGCAACTCCTCCTCTGACAGATGAGGAGCGCCCTGCGGACACCGCGGGCAAACGAGGTGAGAAGGGACACCACAGTTCAACCCTTCTTTGATGCAAGAAAAATGGATGTATTCCATTTTGCCTGTTCGCGAGTGCTTTAAAAAGCGCTCGCGCATTACGTGAAATTTATTCACGTAATCATCTGGGCTTTTGTTGTAGTTGTCAACAAAAGCGTTCCAACTCTGAGTCAGGGCGTCTTTATCGTCCCTGTTCCTCCTTGACCCTTTCCGGCTCGAATAATATCGAACCTGGAAAAAAAGGTTAATAAAGTACAGACGTCTATCGTCTGTACTTCGATCGGATCGACGTGACTGGATGTCTTCGCAGTCATCCAGCACGTTGATATCGAACAACGCATATTGGCAGTCCCGCTTACGGTGACCGCCACTGTTGGGGGCAATAGCCCATCCAGGGGTCCAAAACCCCACTTTGTACGGAACACGTGGTTCCGTATGATTATACGCTTCAGAAGCGGCAGGCGACGCTTCTGTTCGAGCTCTTTTAGCAGGCGGAACACCGCCTGCTTCAACACCACGCGCCGGGGTTAAACCACCCCAACGTGGAGACGTACTTGGTCCAGGTGGGGCTCTGCGTTCCCGCAACCACCTGTGATAAAGATTGTCGCTGTCATAGCTGACAGCGACACCAGAGTCATCATCGCTGTTAGGCGATGAGCACCTAGCGAGTTTCGACTCGCTAGATCCTTTCGTGGGGACAGCTGTGCCCCGATCGCTTTGTTCGGAGTCATAACTGTCTCCGAACATGGAGGAACCCTTCCTGGCAACACACCATTCGGGGGTTGTCATCGTGCGAGATGTTGCATTAGCAACATCTCCCTGTTTCTTGCCAGATGCCGCCTTAGCAGCATCTTTGGTCGAAGACGGTACGTCTTCCGACCTTTGCGTAGTTGACGCTGCTAATGCAGCGTCACTGTTGTCACTCAACACCTCAGCACCTAGTGCTGAGGAGGAGGAAGAAGCTCCTTCGATGTTTTCAGCAGCGCTCTTTAGAGCGCCGACGCGTGCTTTGACCATCGAGTCGATGGTCAATCAGTTGGTAAATGAGAACGACGAACAAGTGCCACCCATGATTGGCCAAAATAAGAATTATTATTGGCCAACCACCTTAAGTGGGGGTGATGTAATGGGGTGCCATTACATAATTGATATTCAAGTTAGAATATCACAGTTAAATTTCAGACGCGTTGTATGAAATTTAAATAAGAGATTATAAGTTATTATAATTTACGAAGGAAAAGTCGATTCGGTATAAATACCGAATCTTGCAAGTTAACTAATACTACAGTTAGATGAACACTTGATATTATTATATTATTTAGGTAATTACTATACTATTAGACGCTAACCACCCATTAAATAAACACTCTTAATTTTGCGTTATAAGTAACAAGTAAATATTTATATTTACTTTTAGTATAGGATTAGTTGACATCAACTAATCCTACCCCTCTTGTATTGCGCGCTTCCTCGCACAACACAGTGTAAGCCCGTAACAGGATCAGTCCTGTTACAACACAACTAAGCAACCAAGAAAGATAGTAGCAAAAACTCTCCTATTGAATGTATGTGTGGCATGACCTAAAGGATCCAATTATCGCGCGACCTACGCATAAATTGATTTTCTAGTGGTTTTCAGGGATTTTTTTTCGAAATATGTGCGAGTTTGCTGCTCGCTTAAAGGGCCGAGTGGAAAATGTTTGAATATGTTGTGCTGGCTCAAAAACAAGCTCGACTGCACCGAAATGTTGATTTTCTTGTCAGCGGAAAGGGCAAAAGACAGATTACCAAAGCTGGAAGTCCAGCAGAGTTAAATTCCAATGCGGACGTATGAGCGATCCATTTTTTAAATGTTTCGATGTATAACTTAATGCTGTGGTGTGCCTTTCCAGTTTTGGTTGTGACTAAGTTTGTTCACTTACATGCTCAGCTGCAGCCCTACAGGAGTAAGTCCCACCCACCCAATAGAAATTATTCGTTGTATTCACTCATACAAGCGTATGTACTTTATCGCGCGTGTTTCAAATGCCACGTACTAACGTGCGAGATTCCAATACAATTAGACAGCGTGAGGAAGTAGCGTAACAGCGAACAAAAATGTAACAAATGTAATTTATTATCCACAGTCCTTACGAACTAAACGTGAAATCAGCGACCCAAATCAACACTCACGTGATACGAGAAACCAAAACGTAATGACAAATCCAACTGCCACTGCAGTGACCAAGTCTCCAAACGTAAAAGCCACAAACCAAGCTACGCACTATAGCGCACTTGTTCTCTACTCAATAATCACATGAAAGCCAACAATCAAGTTCAGAAGTGACTTATTAGTGTTAAGTTTATACCTAAAACTAATATAATGCAAATACACAATGTTTTGTACCTAACCTAAAGTTATGTACAATACATCACCTTTTCACTGTAAAGTCGCTGAAAGTCCAAAATGGCGACGCGAGCTGCTGCGCAAAAAGCGCGCGCTTCTAACACTCCTTCTCGACTTTTCCGTGAAAACCGGCTAGTCCATCGCAACCGCCGCTAATCCAAGACCATCCTGCGCACGTTTCAGCTTTTCAGGATATTTTTTTAGGGGCTTGGTAAAAACATCATCCAAATTTGCGTCCGTAGGTTGATAGCTAGCCTTAACCACACTATCCTTAGCTTTTGAAAGCAAAAACTTCACTCGATTGTCCATGCGTTTTGTCTTGGAAGTTCTTCCGTCAACTTTCAACATCTTTATTGCAGCCTGGTTGTCTCAAAACAACGTCATCGGTAGTTCCTCTTTCAATCCAACTTCGCTTGACATCTACTTGAAGCCAATCAGCTCACACAGTGTCACCGACGCTGCATAAATTTCCGCTTCGGTGGTAGAAAGCGAGACGCAAGACTGTCGCTTGCACACCCAGTGCACAATGCACCCTTCCACAAAAATCACGCCACCGCTTGTGGACTTTCGATCCTCCTTGGATCCAGCGAAATCAGCATCGCAATATCCAAAAATTTCGACTTTGTCGTTTTCTTGAGATTTCGCATCAGCGTCCACCTCCAAGGGCAACTTCATCTTTGACGTGCCCTTGAGAAAAAGTAAAATTCTCTTGGCCGTCATCCAATCCAGCTTCGAAGGAACATGAGCTCTGCGCGTAGCCTTGATCACTTCATATGCAATGTCAGGCCTGCAGCAGAGCGCGATCCAAAGAAAACTTCCGGTCAACGACTGGAAATTCTTGATCGTCGGCGCTCCATCGTTTCCACGGTCTTTCAACATTTCATGATCTTTGAGATTTTGATCTTCGAACTCGTCGCCGATTGGCGCCTTCACCGTGTTCGCGTCCTCCATGCTATAAATCTTCAGGAGGTCCTTGATCATGACTTCCTGATCCAGAAACTAACCGCTACTTTCTTTGTACTCCACCCGCATCCCAAGAAATTTCGAAACTTCGCCCAAATTTTTAAGCTCCAAATCCTTGAGCTCATCTAAAAATTCATCACTTGCACCTGCTTGGTTGCCGTGTCCAATAGGTCGTCGACATATACTCCCACCATGACCGTTTCACGGAAAATCTTCTTGAAATACAGACATCCTTCTGTGAAACTCTGTTCGTAGCCTTGACTCAGAAGCTTTGAATGCAGGAGGCGGTTCTATTGCCTCCCTGCCTGCTTCAGTCCGTAAAGCGTTTTCTTTAATTTCAAAACGACATCGCTTGTACTTCCAACTTGCAATTCTTTCAACTTTTCTTGCTCGATCTTCATTCCACTGGGGGTGAACAGATATATATCATGTTCGTCCTCCAACGCTTTCACATAAGCGTTGGGGATGTCCCCATGCATTGCACGTACTCTCCATTTCCGAGAAAGCATCAAAATAAATCGTCGGTGGTCATCTACATGACCGCGGCAAAGGTTAGTTCATAATCGACCCCGAAAGGCTGCTCGTTTCCGCAGGCCACTAACCTCGCCTTGTAGCGCTCGTCCATTTGCATCGGCCTTGACCTTGAAAACCCACTTCGGATGCAACGGTTTGGCATCGGTTGGTTTCTTGATCACCTCTCAGACTTCGTTATCTTCCAACGCCTTAATCTCTTTTCCATTGCATCAATCCATTTATTCGCGTCTTGGAGACCCATCGCATCGCGGTAATTCCTCGGGTCGCCCTCCATTATCATGTTCACAGACGCTTCCTTTTCTTCATCGTCATCGTTGTCCTCTTTTTTTGCTTTCCGCCTGAGCCATGCGCTCGGCGTACTGGCGCGTGACATGGCCATCCCTCGTCCAGCGCGGCTTTCTTTTAGCTTGCTTTTTCGTGACTTGCTCGACACTTGGCATCCATTCGGCTCCTTCTGACCCTCGGTCACTTGGTGGAGATTCCGCTTTACATTCTTCGGCTTCCCCAATTCTTAGCTGCCGATTCTGCACGTCCGTAAGTGTTTCCAAGTTCTTCACGTGGTGGATGATCGTCACCTTCCTTTCGGCTTTCAGGTAGACCTTGAACCTCTTGGTCTCCTCGCTCGCTGCCTATAATTACTCCGACCTGCGCACGATGCGCGAGTGTCTTCTTTCCGGGATTCCTGTATACAGTGCACGGCGAGCCAAAGTCACGATCCCACCTAAGTTTGGCTTGATTCCCGTGATCACTTCCAGCGTCGACATCCCCTTGGGATTCGAGCTTGTCGGGGTGCGGTTCAGCACATAGGCTGCATACTCCGCCGCATCCCCCCAAAAGGACAGTTTCAGTCCTCTTCCGAACAGCATGCACCGGGCCATGTTCATCACGGTCCGATGCATGCGCTCGACCTTTCCATTACTATCTTGATTCCCGGCCTCGCTTATCTGCCGCTCGATGCCGGTACTACGACAAAAGTAATCAACGTTCTTGTACTCCGCCCCTCCGTCGGTCCTTAGAACATGAATTTTGCATACAAAAGTTCTCTCGAAAAAAAGCCAAAAAATGCTCGAAAATTTTCTTGGCCGCAACGTCCTTGGTCTTGGCCAAAAAAATTATAGTATACTTGCTCTTGAAATCAATAAAATTAACCAGGTAGCGATTGCCCAATCGATCTTTTGGCGTGATTGGACCCTTAAGGTCAGAACAAATCACGCCACCGATCCGATCGATGGGCGCATTTTCGCCGCTATCTTTCTTCGACTGGTTGTTTTTTGTCTGCTTCCATTGCGCACAGGTAACACAGTGCTTGCGCGTCTCATCTGTAATCAAGATCCCGTATTCCGGGTCCTTTGCCAACCTGAAAATTGTATCATAATTCAGGTGGCCCATTCGCATGTGGAAGTGCATCAACGTTCCACTTTGGTTGTCATCGTCCGGCGTATAATTTTCTTCCATCGGATATTGCACCGACATAATCATTTCTTTATACGTCTTTTTCAGACGATCCACTTCACCTTCCACGGTGAACACATTATTTTCTGCGCGGATATGGGTAATTGAGAGGCGTGTGTCATGTCTGACAAGCGTCCTTTTTCCATTCACGTAATCGATGACAAAACCGCCCTCCTCGAAGGCACCATACGAGAAAATATTTCGGGCTGCTCCTTCTACGTAAAAAACGTCCTTGATTTTCACGCGAGTTTCCGCTTTCCCATACACGAAGCGAATGTACATCGTGCCCTTCTTGGTGATAACAAAAGTTTTACCATCCACTTGATGGCACTGACGCGCTACGTTCTTCACATCCGACAAACATGTAAGGTCCGGTGTCAAGGGCATACTTGCACCACTGCCCAGGACCCATGTGTCTCTACCGCATGGCACATCGCTGTCAGCGATCATTAGCGCGAAATCGGACCTTGGCGACTTCTTCTTCTTAGGGAATTCCCTCTTGAAGTGCCCCTGCTCGCCACATGCGTAGCAGCCACGATTTTTTACCGTCACGGTCTTTTTGGGCTTTTCCACAACCAAATTTATCGATCCAGATCCGTGACTTTTCTGCCGCCGGCTGTCGTACTCAACAGCCTACGCAAAGTGGCAAATTTCTTCAGCTTGCTGCAGATGGTCCATCGAATGGTGGTTGTAACGCGACACAAGAACATGCGCCATCTCCGGCAAAGCATGGTAGATTATGTTGTCCAGCACCATTGCATCGCAGTTCGTGCCAACTGCATCAGCCACAGAAAATGATCAGGCCATCTCCTTCCTGGTGCCTTGCGCGCACCTAAGAGTTTCAACCCTTTTGAATGCGTTATACGCACGCTGAAAGCTGCGCTCATCTTGTTCATAATATGCCACAGCGCTGGCTTTTCTCTCCACCAGGTTTCTGCCAACCGGTCGTAATATGCTTCTGCTGGACCAGTCAGATAATGGCCCAGCATTACGACCTTGATGTCTTTCGACCATCTAAACCCGCAGCATTCTTCTGCAATGGTTATCTGCCTGAGGAATTTCGTTCCCCAGGCCCAAAAACCAGACCCCAGCCCCTTGTAAGCTTCAGTTCCATCGAAATCTCGAACCTGAAGTTTCTTCTCCTTGGAAGTGGGTGGTCTTGGCATCGTGTATGCTTGCACATGAACGTTACCAGGGGTTACGCATGCCTTCTGGTACTGATTCGCAGGTTGCTGCACATAGACGTTCGATGGTTGCACGTAGGCCTACCGGGGTTAGGACCCCCGCCCCTAGTGAAAACATCCTTCCCAGCTTCACTAATATTCTTGAAGCTCATTTTGCCTGTACTCCCGGTGTTGCACCCATCCTTATCCTCATCGCTTCCATCCAGGGAGGCCAAGCTAATCTTGGTGTCTCCCTTCGACTTTGACGCCGCAGTTTTTTCCGGTGCCCCCTTGTTTAATGATGATTCCAATTCATAAAGGCGATTCATCATACGTGCGAACAATCGCATCATATCCTCCGGGTTGACTGTCTGATTCGACGAGTCACTGCCCTTATTTGGGCTCATAACCTCTTCGTTGTATTCACTCATCCAAGAGTATGTACTTTATCGCGCGTGTTCCAAATGCCACGTACTGACGTGCGAGATTCCAATACAATTAGACAGCGTGAGGAAGTAGCGTAACAGCAAACAATAAACGTAGCAAACGTAATTTATTATCCACAGTCCTTACGAACTTAACGTGAAAGCAGAGACCCAAATCAACAACCACGTGATACGAGAAACCAAAACGTAATGACAAATCCAACTGCCCCTGCAGTGTACCAAGTCTCCAAACGTAAAAGCCACAAACCAAGCTACGCACTATAGCGCACTTGTTCTCCACTCAATAATCACACGAAAGTCAATAATCAAATTCAGAAGTGCTTTATTAGTGTTAAGTTTATACCTACAACTAATAATATGCAAATACAAAATGTTTTGTACCTAACCTAAAGTTATGTACAATACATCACCTTTTCACTGTAAAGTTGCTGAAAGTCCAGAATGGCGACGCGAGCTGCTGCGCAAAAAGCTCGCGCTTCTAACAGAAATTCTAACTGAAAATGTGTAAGCAGAGAAAAAAAATCGTCATTTTCGGTTGCCGTGCATGGTCTGGCGAGATCCCAAGAAGATATCCACTAAAAAAGATAGAAAGGGCTCTGATTTTTTTCAGAAATGACGAGACTAATGGGTGTTAATAAAACACAGCGTAGTTACCGCTACACGTCTAACTTTGCATATCGATACAATCCGTGAAGATGCAAGCAATAAGATCACCCAAACACGCGAAAAAGAGGAGGAGACAGAGCCGAAGGCTCTGGAGAAAACCACGCAGCAACACAGGTAAAAGAGGAATGCGTAGCCAACAAAGCACAGGGAGAGAATTCCCAAGTCAAATTCGAGCCGATAGCTGCGAAAAATTATCCCCATGAAATTTGGTAGAAAAACCAAGAAAACGTCAAAAATGGCTACTCTGGGAAAAAAATAAGGTAAGGAAAAGAAGGAGAGGCAAGTGAAGGGCTAAAAGTTTGCAGAAGTGACGGACCGAACCAGCTTCTACGAAGTGCACAAGAAATCAATCCCACAAATTCAAGGTAGGAGAGGGGGCAGAAATCCGTTTACAAAACGAACTCGGAACATGAAAGAAAATTTGGTTAGACGTGGATAAAAAGCTATTACCCGCGAAGTCGGTGTACAAGACAGAATTAAAGGCTGATGCGAGGTGTTAAAACATAACACCTCGCAATACCATCACTCATTGATAAAACAATACCTGTTTCTTGTAAACTCTTTTCATTCTTATATTTCTTAATATTTGATTCCAATATATATGATAATTCAATAGCCATTAAAGGTTATTAAATTATCATATTAGAATAATAATGGGTGTCAAAGTTAAATTTTATCTTTTTGGATTTCGGCCGTTAAAATCCTATTTTCCCACGAGTTAAATTTTTTTTATCTGGGAAATAAAGATCTGATAAACCATTTTTATCGGCCATTTATATTGACCTGGTCGGCCTCAGGTCAATAAAATTTAAACGGGGGTTGATAAAAATTTGCTTCTGATCCTTAATCTTGTAGACTTCTTCCACCAGCTTTCCGGCCACAATTCTCTTCGAGTTCCCTCCAGGGTTTTCCATTCGTTTTACGAATCATAGGTGGCTTGTGCCCCCCCCCCCCTTCCCGCCCCTCTCGCCTCCCTTGTTTGGTATTATTTTCTGGATTCGATAATGTCCGCATCTACTTCTGCGGAAGCCTCCAATTCTCGAAGGCGGCATAGAGCCTTTTTGGCGATTACGCTTCCATGGTGGAGTGGTTGAAAGTACCCGGGAATTTGTCAATGATAACAGGTTGCGCCCGCAAGACAAGTATCGTGGGAGTTCTGACGACGAAGAAGATGGAGTTTGGGATTTTCGCGGTAGCCATCCAAGAGAAGGGGTTTCCGCTCCTCAGTGCGCAGCAAATGCAGTCGAAATACAAAGGCTTTTTGAAGAAGTATAAGGAATCTAATGCCTACCGGGGCAGAACAGGAGCCGGGCTGACGAGCAGGGACCTGCAGCAGGTAATAAACACCATTGGGGCGAAATTGAACAAAATCTTCCCCTGTTTTGAGCGGATGGACAAGTTTTTCGGTACTAGGCTAAGTGTGAATCCTCCAGCGATCCTAAGCATGGGTCTCCGCATTAGCGAGGCATCCCAAACAAACGAAGCGGACGATGAGAACAGTGTTTCGGTGAGCCCCGGGACCTTCACCACGGAACATCCCGTTGCCGAATCAGACGGTGAATCCTCATGGGGTACTACGTTAGTCCCACAAGGCACATCTATGACTCCTATGTCCGACTCTGTTGCCACCTCGGTTTCCAAGACACCGAATGAGATCTCATCAATACGGCAAATGAGGCGCCCGATGAGAGCTGACCAAGTAAGGCAAAATGGACCTCTTCGAAGATACCGAAGGAGAAGCTCTCGGTGGCCAAAGTCATCCAGCAATCATTTCAGGAAAGAAACGCAACAAAGGAGAAGTATTTCAATTACAAACGCAAAATAGCCGAGGAGCAGGATAAACGCAGTGATGAGCGCCTCAAGATTATATTACAGGATAAACGAGAGGAACGCCGGGAAAAGCTTTTATTAGAATTGCTAAAGAAAGGGAAAGAAGCTGATGAAGCTGAGGCCCATATCAACAGGCTGTTAGAGTAAAGAGAACATCTGATCCTTTTTTGCATTAACACGACGTATCAGTCATACAAAATAAAAAAACGATATCGAAAAGTCGAGAAATATTGATAGTGAAATCGTGATGCAATGAGGGAATCGGGAGCTTGTGCCGCAAACTTAATGATCATATAGAAAACCTCCAGGGGCACGATTAATGGCTAAACACGTCGCCTCGACTCGCTCCCTCATCAGCTGCCCATCTCCAGAAAGCGCGATATCCCGCATCCCCTGCGATTGGTGGTCCCGCTCCAAGTCCCACTCGTCTATCTATCATTAATCGCCAAATCGTATAAGTAAATTGTGAAGAATGGCACATACCTCAATCCAATCCATACAACGTTTAGAATACTTCTCAGGATGGTTTATTTGAATTCGTAACTCTTTCAGGGAAAACCAACAGTTTTTTAAGATCCCAATCGTATGTTCATTGACGACTCTTGCATGAGCAAGGCACTTGTTAAAGTCTTCCTTATTTACTGTCCTACCATGCCCTTAATATGCAGGAACCAGGTTCGTTGAAACTGCATATGCCGAATCTCCCAAAAGATATTGTCCAGGATCAAATAAGGTCTCTTTGTGTGCACATAACTCCGATTATCTCAATACTGATGAATCGGTGCAAGAACCAGTCTTGCCAGCAGTGATATAGGTGATGCATCTTCTATCATCGCAAACAATTTGCGCATTCAAGGATGATTATTTTCAAAGTTTAATAAATATTATTTTAGGAATACATTCTTTTTGTAAAGATTTAAAAAAAAAGATTAAGAATTGCAAATAATGATTTTTTATTCCATCGCATTAACGGCACTTCCGGTCCCAATAATTATCACCGCTGTGGCGAGGCCGTTGCGCTAAGGGAAACGTTGTCCCCTCGATAAAGCCGATGCAACCCGGGAATCCTTTCGATGCCATTACGTTCGACATGCGCTTCCTTTCATTACTATCTGGCCAACGGACATGGTAGTTTAGGGTCTCGCTTATGGCTGCGAGGCAACGTTCTGTGAACGTGACGACAGTTCCGTAGCCGATTCCCCACAGCAGCAGGGTTCTGGTAATACTGACACCATTACCCGAGTGTCCAAGTCTGTCAAGGGTGCAGGCAAGCTGTAAAACCACGGAAGCCTGAGGATTCCTGCTTGAGTTTTGAAACACAGGATGGTCTTGAATGGCGTTCACAATTTGATGAAAGGCCTCAGAGGACATGCGGATCACCTATCGGAAATCGTCGGGAGGAAGAGCGTGAAAATAGTTGGTAAATTCGGTATATTTTGCGTAGCATGTTCGCTCATCCAAAAAGCGACAGCTTTCTATGGCGCTATAAACGCATAGGACATCCTGCAAAACCTCCTCCGAGTCGGAAAGGTTATCGGAATACGAGTCGGAAAGGCTGTCAGACTCCGAGTCGAAGGAGTCGTCATCCGAAGTGAAATTGCACGAGCTATCGCTGCTGCTGGAGAAGGAGCTCGAGCTCTCAGACTGTGATTATTGCAGAAGTGCAGCGAGCAGCAATTCCTCTTCGCATTGCGCAGGAGTCGTTGTTTATTGGAAAGCTTCGGCATTGTTGTCGCGGTTGAAGGTAACTTTGATACGGGCAGGGAATAAAATTATTAACGGGTTTCAAAACGCTCGATAAATCATTTTAACTCGAAGGGGGGGCGAACTTTGATACCCCTGATAAAAAGCTATCGGATGCCGATCTAAAATCTTTTTATACACCCCGTTTATGGTAACTTTGACACCCCCTAATATATATATTATTATTATATAAATAAAAATATATTATATTATATATTTACCCTTTACGAGAATTGAACTCGTATTTCTGCCATGACCAAGAGGTATAACTAATTATAAACCGAATCATGAAAAAATGCAATGAATGCCCTAACCATTAGACATTAAATTTGTTATAATTTAAAATTTAGGAAAAAAAAATTTTTGATCAGAAAAAAAATAATTTTGAAAAAAGAAATATATATATATATATTTTAATAATTCATATGAAATTTATTGTTCTATTTTAGAAGATTTTTTAAAGAAAAAATTCAATTTATAATAAAAATGAAAAAAATAAAATACAAAAAATTCCAATGATTAATATTTTATGAGTGTGAAGAAATTAGTTGGTAACCAACTAATACCAAGTCACGCAGTTTTACACCAATAAAAATGACACGTACCAACTTAAAGAAATGACACGTACCAACTCAAGCACCGGTATAAGAAATGACACGTACCAACTCAAGTACCGGTATAATAAATGACACGTACCAACATAGCCAGGGCAATGACTTAGCTGCATCTTGGTAGAGTCATAGCCCCGGATGATCATTGACCTGCGGGTTAGTCAACTACTGTATATACTGGGCGACTGCATGATAGGACATAACCGCTATTCATCTCTTTGGTAAAGTACTATCTACCTTCCACTAGTACGTGGTATTTCTTGAGTTGGTATTAGTTGGTTACCAACTAATTTCGATATTGCCATATTTTATTAAAAAATATAGTTGTTAAACCAAAAAAATATTATTTAAGAAAAAAAATTAATTATTTTTTTAAATATAAATGTATAGCTTAGTTTGTAGAGCACCGGACTTTTAATCCGAGGATCTTGGGTTCGAATCCCGATACATTTAAGGGGATATATTTCAATTGGTAGAAAGGTTGGAATGCTGTAAGTACTTTTCGTTCTTACATTTCATTTTTTTCAGCTCTTTTTTTACATTATTTGTGTAACTTTAATTTATGGTACTGTGGAGCGCTACAAGACGGGCTGTTCGATAGAGGAGTAAGACCGATCTTGGAGTTTTTTTTCAATTTTCTAACTTCTCAGCGGTTGTCGATTTGAATAAATAAAAACAATCATATTGACTATGGCAATAATTTGGAAAGTGCCTGCCATGGTGATGTGCCGAGCGCATATCCCAAGGAAGAGCCGAAGCAAAAATACGAGATACATAGAAGTGAAACAGGTCATGAAAGTGTCGTAAGATAAATTGAAATAGCTTAATGATAAAGACAAAGGGGATCTGGTTTTAATTATAGACAAGAGTCTGTACGGAATAAGCAAGCAGGAAGGTTGTGGTATGAGCTACTGAGAAAACTATTATCTAGCGCTGTAACAGGGGCTTTATTTATTACGTTGAGGAAGCGCACAATATAGTTAGAAACAAATATAAATTTGTTTCTAAAAGTTAATCTTAAATTAAATAATATTAGCAATGCCTTTTTTCTAGTTTAATCTAAGACTAATGCTGACTTACGTGCTAGATGAAGATTAAGGAATGATGTATTATAAATAGTTTATATAACTAAATCTTAACATATGTAGTAAGTTCACTGAATTAATTATGAAATAAGATCCCTTCTGGATTTGCCGAATCTGCTTATGAACGCATTCTAAGAACTTATAATCCAAATTTCTCCTTTGGAATAATCTTAATGTTCCAATTAGAACAAAAAATTCCAACTTAAATATCATTGTCGCTTATGTAATGGAGTCCCATTACATCACCCCTCGCTATAGGTAATTGGCAATAGAATTATTGTCTAATCAGAGGTGTCACATGTTGGTAATGGTAATTTACCAATTTGACACAACATATAGCTCTATCCTTTTTCAGAAGGACGATGGCGCCTCAGAGGCAGATTCCGGCTCGAAGCTAATTTCTTTTAGCGGCTTACGCTGAAGCGCGAGCTGAAAGCTTGAATTATCTGTAGAAGCATCTTCAGTTGTTGAGTCAGAACAAGTGCGACCCTAATTGCAGATATTGCTATGGCAAAACCCGCTATGGCGATATCGACATAGAACCAGTCGACTTAAGTGACAGTGGTGTCGATTCTGAGGACAGACTTGTTAGGCATAGTCTTGAGACTCTGCTACTTGAAAGCGTGCGCGGAGTCTAAGATATAAACTCCCCCAAGCATTGGTTCGCCTATGCAAAGAAAAGCAGCAGCAGCCACTTCTGCTTCTTTTTGTATGCGGAACCACATGTTCTGCAAGAGATGGTTCGTTTAGTATCACGTGTTTCGATTATTGGACCCCTGCCTACCGGGCAGTGAAGGTATTCACAACCCCGACTATTGACTTAAGTTATTCTATATTGACCTTCTTGATCATCACAATTTGACCTAAGTGCCGATCAAAGACGTAGATACTTCATGACTACTCTTCCAGATTCGCTATTTTGACGGCGGGGAGTCATCACGGAAGAGGCGCAGTGTGGTCTAAGAAAAATCTACTTAAGCCTAAACCAAACAGCATTGCAGTGGGTAATAAATAGTAGAGTAATTACATAAAATACCCCCATTTGCCATGAAAATTCACAAAGTGCTCCTATTTTTTCAAAATTTACAGAATGCACTCCTTTTCTTACACAGAATGCCTCTCCTTTATAAGTGGAATATGAATTGTTGTGGCAATGCATATTCCAATGATAAGGAACGACATGATCATATTGAAGGAATACAAAAAGGTCTAACATTGCAAGTTCTAGAAATGTGCTTCTCTACAGGTGCGGCGATTGTGGCCAGTCTGTCCACATGTTTTGCACATCCTGGCAGACCCTTGCGCTTGCCTTGAACCACTTGTGCTCCTTTCTCTCTTCTTCTCGTAGCCGGGCGCCCTCGCGGTCTTTGAAGCCGTGGGGGAAGCAGACCATTAGCGACTAATGCGCTAATCGCTATCGGTTTGTATCCAGCCGAGTACGTTTCTTTGTAAGTTTCCGTGGTGTACCAAAGAGATGGGCGGCCTTTTGATGTGGGTTGCGAAAGCACATGTATGCAACAAGGCATTAGTGAGTTCTGGTACTGATTAAAAGAACATTTTCCGCCTTGCGAACCATCCGCGACTGGAAGAGTGACAAAAAATGTTTAATGTTTGGTGCCCTTCATAACAACACCGTTTGTTTCGTCTGCAGGGGTGACCTGATACTCACGCATATCGCGCATGCTCTCCTGGAAAATTCCAAGGGGTTTGGGAGGGAGAGGGTTGGTCATCTCGTTACCTGCCGTCTTGCGCTTGTAATATTTCTTCATTTGATGGCGATAAATCAAGTCAAGCATCTCTAGCAGCGGTACCTCCCTTACTTCCCGTAAAAATGAGTTTGTAATTTCGGCCAAGTTGGACGTGCAGTGGACGAATCGTAAAGCCGTCATTGCGTAGGTGGCCCAATGTATCATGCGGAATGTAATTAACGTATGTTTCAGCGTCAGCTTTCAGTTCTCGAAGCGCCGCAAGGTGCTCTTTAAACCGCTCTTCCGTGTCTGAGTACGCGCATTGCCAGAAAATCCTACATTAAGCACAAGCATACAAAAAGGTTTGTATTGTTCCGCATAAATGTCTGCAGCGACACTTACTTCCTAGCTGCAAGTCCATATTTGGTTTGAACGTTATGGGTAATATGCCAGCAGAACCAAGCGTTAAAGCCTTCAGGCAACACTTGAGCAACAGCACTCAGCAATTCTTTCTCACGATCATTGGTAATAACGCAATCAGGTGAGTCGATGGAGGGGAAGGCTTCTTTCAGAAATCTACTCGCTCTCCCCAGGAACGACTGCCCATGCAAGAACCACGAGACTGTCATTTCCGTCCATGCCAACGGCAAGAAGAAGGGTCTGCACAAATCTGTTCTTGGTGAATGTGTCGTCAGCAGCAAGGTATTTCCTGAAACTCGGGAAAGCACGACGCGCCGCTCCTGGGAAAATGTAGATGCTGAGTAATCGTCTTGGGCTGTCAGGGGTGTTGGTAACTGCTTGCGTCTTGATTTCTGCGAGAGTTTCAGGATCGGCCGCCTTGAGCAAATCTTTGTACGAAGTCAACAAGGAGAATTGATGCACTCTCTTGCATGCGAGCCTTCAGAGCTTTATGGGCAGTGGTATAAGGGATCTGTAGCCCCAACTTTCTCTCTAGGTAGCGCTTCACATGCTTGGGTTTCGTTTGTCCATCAACAGGGAAATCTTCCTCGAGCAGAGCGACCAAATATTCATGATCTCGTTTACTTCCTCGTGGCTTTTCCAATGTTCCTTGACAGGAGTGGTTGTCAGTTAAGGTCTGAAGAGTGATAAGGCCCGTCGTCTTCGATAGAGCAAACCATACATAGGCAGGACACTGATTCCCATTGCAATGCAAGACTGCACGGGTTGTATCTCGGGACGCTATGCGATAGCTGATCTGCTCCTGTTTAGCATGTTGTCGGGCGGCGTTGACCGCATCATCAAACGATTCATAGATCTGCCCAATGGTCAGAGGAGGTAAACTGGCCAGCGGGGTAGACATGGTGTAAGAGTATTGAGTGAGGCTTGTGTGTTGGTCTGGGCAAGGAAGATCTTTGGATCTGAGCCAGCTGAGCCTGGATATGAGCCTCTGAGGAGATCTATTGTGTCATCAGGAATATGGGTCTCTATGGCAACGCTAATTAACCTAGGGCATTTTGTGAATTTCATGAAGGAGGGGCATTCTGTGTAAGCAAATGAGGGCATTCTGTGAATTTTGAGAAAAGAGTGGCACTTTGTGAATTTTCATGGCGAATGGGGGTATTTTATGTAATTACTTTAAATAATAAGGCACCATTTTCTTGCCTTTAACCATTGGATTGAACGGTGGAAAACATGCTGTTATTTTTTATGATAAATTATTAAAAGAAGCTGTAGCATAGAGACAAATGTCTTCATTGTTAATAAGACCTGGTCGAGAAGCTTATACAGGGCTAAGACAAAGGCATAGTGAAGCTAATCCAATTTACCTACAAGTGAACGCTTCAAGAAGCGTTCGCGCAAGGTTCGCACCATCTTCTGGACCTTTACTCTGATTGTTAACTAAAGCATTCCATGATTGGCATAGAGAATCACTATTTCCGTATAGGAATTCCTTGAAGAGTTCCCGCACATTTGAAGTGACCCTGTTGTTCAAGCAAATTATCGCGCATCACCAAAGAGGTGATACGTTTACTCATTACCTGATCACGTCGCACTTTAGATTTGCCTACCTAGCAAGTAGCCCTGAATAGGGAGAGCTTATGGCGGAAATGTACTACGCAGACGGTGCGGAAAAGTAATTTTCGAGCTTATAAGAGTTAATCTGACCTTCGCAAAATGTTTGCTTTCCTCGATGCTGGTTTTGGCTCGATGGACAAGTCACTTCGTTCTCTTCTTGACGAGAACCGAAATTTGTTGAAGTCAAATCTTTCCCTTCAACAGAAGGTTAATCGGCATTAGACGGAGTATGAACGTCTGCTGAGTTATCAAGACAAGCTAAAGTGGAAAAATTACCAGTTACTTTTGGCCGATAGGGCTTGACACGAATTTGTTGCGAGGACTCGGTCGCCTTCGGGGTGAGCCGAAGCATAAGCTTATGTCACCCGACATAAATTATCGTGAGTAGGCGTATTGCTGTATAAATGACTTATGTGTAAGCATTCGCCCTAACACTTTGGACCTTAGAAGGGAAGTTGCTAATTACATGTAGGTAGATTATTAATAGATAACATCATTGATGCAGGTTGATTGAATGAACTTTCACTTTTCCTCCATTTCTATTAGTGTTTTAATTCTACTATAAAAACGGAAGCAAGTGTATATTTCACGTAGCGTATTACAGATTGACGCTGTTTTATACGAATTTGTCCACAGCTTTATTAGCTGTAGATGTACTATTTACTTCAGTTACCGCTTTTGTAGATGCGTGTTCAGTGCTGTAGCTTCGGCAGAAACGGCTGAAACTAAGATGTTTACGTCGTTAAAGAAACTGTCTCTGAGTTTCTTTTCAGTTTTATCTTTCTACTCCTGTCAATATGACGAGTGATATGGGCACATCTATTGCTATATTATCCGAAGGCTTGTCAGCATGCCTTCACGGCAGCTTTGTGTCTCGCTCAGATTTATTCACTAAAATTAGAGCGTGCCCCCCCACTAAAATTTGATGTACCGCCAAGTATAGCTGGGTGCGCGAATTTGGCATGTTATTCACGTAAAACGGTGTGTGCTATGTTAAATCATGCACTGAACATTGTTTGTAGCAAAATCATCGAGTGGCAAAAGGTCACTCCACTGTTTGAAACCATGTGCATAAAAACACAGCATGTTGCCCAAATTGCGATTTACTCTTTTTTTTCGTCCTTCCGGTCCCGAATGATACGCAGTTGACATTTCAATCATGTTCCCAATAAGCCTAATAACGAGATCGTTTCTGCCAGAAACCCTAGGATCTCTATCCGAGACTATGGTTTCAGGTACCTGTGCAAGCAGTATACCGTATTTAAAATATACGCGCTGTTTTCACGGAAGCGATATTTGCCGACATTGTAATACGATGTACCATCTTACTAAATAGGTCAACAAAGACCACACTGTCTTTCGACTTCGGTGCATGACAACGAACTGCTTGCCCTACAGTATGCACTGGCTAAATTTAGAATCTATCTATTAGCAGATAGGATCTTGGTGGTTTAAAGTGACCATTCGTCTATAAGCACGGCCGTGAATTCACCACATCTTCCCATAGAATTGCAAGATAGCGTCATCCTTTGTCGAATTTATTTTCATGGTTCATAATAGACCGGAAAGATTAAACGTGGGAATGGATGCGCCATCACGTAGGTCTGAGTACCTGCTTCGCCTCTTATACACAAGGTAGAAGAGAAATACAACAGAGACAAAGGGACTTGTGTACTGATTGATTACTTCAGCAATCAGTTAGATAAGAAACACAAAGAATTTCCGGAGTTCTTTCGCACAAGCGTGCATCGTATTGATTGCACGATGATCTTCAGCTATATAGCTTAGACCAAGATGACGGAAGTCGCATCGTTATTCCCAACGATGATGTACTCGAGCATGAAGTCATCATGTATGCACCGAGTTCGGGTCATCAAGGGCAGGAAAATCTCTCGCACGCGACTTATACCGGAGGAGCTAGTATCAGTGGATACGCAAGTATATGCGCGCTTGCAGATATTGTAAGCGCGTAAAGGCTGCTAAGGCTCCGCTCAAAACCCTGTCGGTGACAGAATAAGGTTGGAAGTCCATTTACATGGACTTTGTTCTCTTGGTCTTCTACCTGACAGGACATTTGCACTCTGCAGACATGATTGATAACATATTACGCGATCATGATCATTGTGATAGCGTTGCGTCAGTGCACAACCATTCGAAAAATTGCTTGAGTCGCAAACGACGTGAAGCGGGCGATTATTGTTGGCTGTCGCTAGCATCGGTGCTTCACTCAAGCATTGTTGAAAGCTTCTTGACATTGTGGTGGAGCGGCTGATCAAAGTTTTTGACGCTTGATCAGGCGTTAACACGGCGCCCGGACTGCCGACTAACGAAGGGGGTCCTCTGGTTGTCTCTTGACTGCTTGTGTTCCTGCTCACCTTGTGTACCCGACGGCTTGGGCTGGGTCGCTCTCCAGGTGGAGGGGATGTCACGGTGCAATTCTTTGTTGTAAGATTGATTTGACTTGTAATGAAGCGACTGTTGCGATCAGGCGTGATCAACCTTGATCAGGCTTGATCAGGCGCAATATTCGATGATAAGGGCCTCTATTCGTTGATCAGGGGGTGATCAGGGGTGATCAGAGCCAATAGTCGATCAGGCACTAGTTGGCGCGAGTAGCGAGCAGATGAACGCGGGTGTGGTGGAGTCAAGTTCAAAACCGAACACCGTAGTGTCGAGAACCTGACCACCAGCGTGCCCAGCCTTCCAACCGACGGGGGGGGTACCCCGCGGACCTTCACCTACGATCTGATCTGATCGTCCGCTGCTAGCAGACGACCGATCATCAGCATAGGAAAACTGGTCCGATTTTTTCGTCTCCATCTCACCTTGTGTACCCGATGGAATGGGCTGGTTGCACACTTGGTGGATCGTCGCTGTGAATTGATTTGGGTCCAAAATGCGAGACCGTACTGGGTAGTGTACCCTGGGCGGAACTCTTCACCCTGGGTACGGGCAGACCAATTATACTTAGAGTAAGTGTACTCCAAAGGGCAGATCGCTTAACCGATAGTAGAGCCCAACCAATGTATGAAGAAAAGTCCAATATTCCAATATGGAGACCCAACGAGAACGTGACAAACGCCACGAACGATATCTCCACGTAACAATCCAAAAAAATTGTTTACGCGTTCCAAACGTGTGTAACTTGGGCTTGCGAAGCCGACCAATGCGTTCTCCCGTCGAGGGACTTCCGCCGGGCCAAGTGCGTCTGTAACGCGTCCCGGCCGGGTATAATGAGCTA
>CM047580.1:17563260-17589978 GCA_026184515.1 Peronosclerospora sorghi
TACCAATCCTATCTCCCTACGGTCCCCAATATGTACAAACATGAAATATGTAAAGTACACGCAATATCATGTGACCTACCAAAATCTGCGTTCTTGACACTTCTTGCACATGATAGGCTTAAAATCCTCCTTGTTTTCCACCAAACCGATCTCTGATAAGCTGATCGGCGTGCCGCTGATACAAAGTGACTAAAATTCTTGAATCCACTTCACCACACGGGTCGCAAGTTGCAGAGTGTTGATCAGGTGTTGATCGGCGAAGGGGGTACTTGATCAGGAAGCGGAAGTCTTCACTGCCCGATCGCGGAGCCGCTGAAGTCCTAAACAGCTAAAAGAATACACAAATATATGTATTCTTAGCCTATAATTTACGAGGGAGGGAGTTCCATAAATCCACCTAGAGTTCCCGTGGGGCGCTTACAGCAACCGAACTCTAGGGTCCAAACGTGAATCAAACGGGGAAGAGGTGAGAACACTGCTCAATCACGTTCTCAAGACCAAAACCTTTACAGAAGAACCGCTGACACAGCGGGCGGAGTTGCGGGGCGAGTTCTCACACTCTACGCCTACCGGTGGTCCAAAAACACACTCAGTGCTCCCGCCCGGGACGTAGAGGTATTTACTAGAGAGGGTGTCGCAAAGGTGCCGTCCCTAAAGCGATCTGCTAGATCGCACGCAAAAGGAGAACTTTATTATTGCTTAAATCTTAAGAACTACCAATTACCTAATATACACCAATCAGAACTACCCATTCCAGCGTCCTCCATCGACCAGTCGACCTGATTTATCCGTCGTTCTTCGATGTTCTTTGCTTTTCGTTGAGTACCTGTATGTAATCTTCCCATCTCCCAATGTCCCGTTTATGTTCTGTCTATGTGCACCACGGTTGTATACGCAACTGTATACACCGTGGTACACAATCGTACACGATTACGTACCCAATTTGTGTCCGCAGTCAGACCCCTAATTAGGCCCATAATTAGGCCCTTAATTAGGCCCAATTTATAGCACACTTTACCACAGCTGCCGCTGAGCCTCGTCCCAGCCGTACAGCGGTTGGGGCGAGGGTCGATCATGCCGTTGGCTTCCGTAGATCATGCCACCGTTTGTAGTGTTGTCCACACCCATCAATCAAGACATTATCGATCGGGCAATCAGCACCCATAAATCTTCCCTTTCTCCCGCCGATCAGGTCCCAATCGATCAGGCCGTTACCGTTAGTGGTATGCCCCTCGCGATCAAACGTCCATCCTCCACCAACCGTGACATCAGCGATCAGGCTCTCTCGATCAGGCATTTCTACATTTCCATCATGCAAGCGATAACGGACGACACCCCAGCGAACACCACCAACGCTCCTGCCCTGGATCGGGCCGCGGCTGATCAGGCGATAGCCGCGATCAATCAGTCTTACATCCTGCAGGAGGCACTCCACGCACGCGATGAGCAGATCGCTGTGATATCCCACTCGCTCAAGATGAGCGAATACACTATCGTGATGCTTTGGCAGCAGCTCGCTCACGCCAACCGTAACACGGCGGATCGTGATGCCGAGATCGAGATGGCCTACATGAAACAGCTTGTGCCACTACGTGATTTTGTCGGCGCTGCAGTTAACGATCTCAATTCCAAGCTAAAAACCGCCAAGAAGACCATAGCTGATCAAGAAAAAAACATGGCCGATCAACGCGCCCAGATCCGCGATCTGGAAAGCGGTCGTGATAGCGATCGTTATCTGCGATCAGTGCCAGAAGAGACTATCTCTGATCAAGCGCAAGAGTTGGATCAGCTTCAGCAGCGAATGAACGTACTACAAGAAGAGTACGATGAGGCTGCTTCCAAGAATCATCGTTTGGTTGAGAAAGTATTCAAGCTCAGCGCCGAGGCTGAAAGACGCAAGAATCACTGTGATCGCCTGCGGAAGAAGAATAAAAACAATTGCTTTCAGCTGGACGACTATACCGCCATCATAGCTCAGGTGCAGGAGGTGTGCGAGCGGGTCGAGGGAGTGTCAGACCTCAAGGCTGAGCTGGATGATCTACACGCCGCATATTCCCAGCTGGAGGAGGAGCTTTCCGCCACGCAGTGCCGCTTCGATCAAGTTTCTGCAGATAGCGACACGCTGCGTAATCAGCTGCGACAGGTGCAAGACGAAGTTATGCAATTGCGATCGTTCCACTCCGACCTTCAGGCCCAGTTGGCGGGTATGTCGTTACAGATGCAGATCGCACCGGTTGCCCGTACCCCTCTTGCAGGTTCTAATCAGGCTGCATCGTCCGCTGGCCTTCCCGCTGATTCTCCAGACGGCTCGATCAGCCGCGTCGCTCCTTCGTCTAAAAGACGCATTCAACGTTCCCGATCTTCATCTCGGTCCAACCGGCCACGCCTCCTTTCTCCCATTTCGGAGGCGAAGTCGGAGGACGATGATCCTCCAAGTCCTTATCAGGACGATGAAGGTGGATTCCCTGACCCGATCGCTTCCATTCCATCTACTCCAACAATTAGCGAGTTCGGGAGCGAGGATTTGCCTGATCAAGTCTCTGCCGGGTTACCTTTTCCTCGTACGGGTGATTTCAAGTCGTTGATGACGGTGCCTGATGATGCCACAGACGCCGACATCCTTCCGTGGACTCCAAGTCAACTCAGTGGGTTCGACCTGCGTAGCGGCACGTCTCAAGTGGTCTTTGACTACTTGACCCGCCCCGAAGGATGGTTGTTCCCAGCCGCCACGCATGCCCCTCCGGCTGATCAGTGGTTTGGTCACTTGATCACCCAGCCGGAGGTGGAGCGGTTACATTCCCAACGCCCTTGGGACATTTTCACGACCATGCTGCCACCCATTTCTTTCCGCTCAGTCGGCTGGTTTTGCAGACTTTGAAGTGAAGTACCGGTCGTTCTTCAACCATCACGCGCTGGATATCTGGGAGTCGACGCATTATCTCCCTATCGAGAAAGGCCTTCTCGAGGCCGATGACTTCTTCCGGGAATATTACAACGATCGACGTCATCACAGAAGTCGTGCCGGGGCCACATGGAAGAGAATTGTGGAGTTTGTCCTGCAGGGGATGATAGACGGGAAGTGTGATCTCGACATTTTCCTGGACCCGTCGATCACCCATTGTGCTCCAAACCGTCCTTTGAAGTTTGCCCCGGCCGAAGATGGGGCGTGGTACCCCGGGTTCCTATCGGACCCGCCACCTCGGTCCCTATCAGACGCGCTGAAAGAAGTCGATGACTTTGAACCTTGGAGAGTTCAATATCGTCTTTCCGCCGAAGATAACCCTGGCCGTAAAATCCCTCGCATCATTCGCTAGTTCTATGGGTCTGATTAGTCGGTCGATCACTTCCCTTTAATCAATAAATACTCTTGATCATGTTATTTTTAACCGTTTCTTCGTCACCTTTTTCATGCATAACATAGATCGGCCTTACATCGTCTCATCTGCCACTGTTCCGACACCTTACTTCGCAACATCCAGCGTAAATACACCACTTCAAGTCATTTTATCATCCTTCATCAATCGTGAGTTTCATCAATCATAATCCTGTAGTCAGTCCGCCGATCACGCATTAGTTGGATTCTTCGTCCACTTGCATTACGTCAAACCGATGTCTGTTGATCATCTTCCTTTCGAAGTCCTTGATCAGAGCATCACAGTTCAGATCTGCCTCGTCTACCCACGACGGCTCAGCATAACCTTTCCAGTAGACTTGATATTCGCGTAGCGTTCTTCCATACATAGGCTTTCGACCAGATCGGACATCAGTGATACGATCAACTTCAAACTCATCTGTATTTAGCATCCTTTCTCAGCTGTCTTTTGGTGGCAAAGCTTCATCGAAGTCGAAACGATCTTCTACCCTAGCAGCTAGCACAGTATTAGGGCGATCTGGAAATTCCTTGACCAATTTCAACTTGGACAGGTGCACCACTGGGAACATACGATAATCGGTTCCGGCTGTAACCAATCTCGCCGCATGATTACCGACCACCTCATCGACTCTGAAGGGCCATGCCACATATGTGCCAGTTTCTTCGCGAACCCTTCTTTCACCCGATCGAGATATAACCAGACCCTTGAACCAGCTTCAATCTTGTGCGGTTTCACCTGATCATTGTGCTTCTCAGCTCGATCAGCCATCGCTTGGTGCAATCGAGTGCTCACTTGATCACGGGCGTAAAGGTAGTCTTTCTGCAACTTATATCTCCATCGGCGAGCATCCCGATCTTTACGCCGAATCCCACCCAGTTGTAGTGTAGATTCCAACGACGATAGTGGGTCCCACCCATACGCCAAATAAAATGATGTTTCTCCAAGAATGCGATCAGGAGTTGAGTAGCACGAATACCAGTCGCTCCGCGTACGAGCTCCAGTCCTTCTGGACGACATCTGATACATACATCTTGATTTTCAGTGTAATCATCTGCACCGTCCTTTCCGCCTTGCCGTTCGCCTGTGGACGGTATGCCATAGTGGCACTCTGTCGTTGTCCCACGATCTTTTTGAACGCACGAAATACTTCCGACATAAAAACGGGCTCCCGATCATGCCTGATCACCTCACTAGCACCAAATTGTCGGAACACACATTCTTCGTAATTTTTGGCGACTTTCTGTGCTGTGCGGGGCGATCCAGCTTTCGCGATCACCGTACCCGTGAACAGATCCGTCCAAATCAGCAGTTCCGTATGTCCATCCGTTCATCGGGGTAGTGACGGGATATGATCCATCGCTATCACTTGGAATGGGTACGTGGCCTCGATATTCCCGGCGACATGCCCTTGATCGTAGGCTGGCCCTTCCCCGTATCGCAATCTACGCATTGTCCAAAAAATCTCTGTACGCTTCGAAATAGACCACGCCAATGAAAGTATCGTCTGATCCGATGATATATACGCCCTATGTCTTGGTGTCCTCCTTCCAAGCTCACATGATAATGGTGGAGGACATCCGCATGTAGGGTCTCTGGTAAGACAAGCTTGATCGAAGAGCGTCGATCGCCTTGATCATCTTGATCATCGCTGGCTTTTCCTTTAGCCATATTTCAACAGTAAATCAACAATTCTTGTTCATCGACATCGTAGTTGTCGGCAATTTTCGCGCAATCCTTTACCTCGTCTGCGCTCAATAATGAGACGTCTCCGTACAAGTAACTTCGCAAATCATGAATCCATTTCTCTTCGTCCTGCGCCTTTTTCACACGTTCCGCCTCCATACCTTCTATGGATATGTCGGGCCAAGTTGAAGGTAGCGGTTGACGGAGGTTACGTGATCGTGTCGTTACTAGCACTTGGAGAACAGTGAGATCTTCATTCCACGTCATCACTTCTGACAATCTGTTGAGATCGACCAATTCCTCCAGCTGTTTCTCGTCATCTATCTCACATCTTGTTCCACCCTGCATGGCCATAGTGGTGATATGATCTGCACTCTTATTCCACTCTATTTTGACATGCAATAGATCATGATCGCTTCATTCGCGAAGGAGTTTAATCGCACGCTGTTGCAACACTTGCAATCGCGGAGCTTTACACTCTATTTCACCGCGCATTTGCCTGATTACCAAATTCGAGTCTCCACACACGATCATCCTTCCTTTGGGTTATCGCGACAGTAGATCCAAACTTAATAGCAATCCATGTTATTCCGCTTCGTTCACCGTGATATAAGGTGCATGATCAGCAACCGCGATCATAATCTTCCACTCCGGTAATTTTCACACGATAGCGCCAAACGCACCCACACAACGCTTGACACTTGCAGATCCATCTAAACTGATCACGTAGAGTTCTTCGCCTTTCTCAACCGTAGGAGGTGGTACTTCAATCATCTGCCGCGGTTGCTTTTCGGTGCGATCGCAATCAGTGCTTCATCAATTTCGGTCCGGGGGTTGAAACTTGCAGTTTACGACCGTAGTACCTCCTCTTCTCCATGTACACATTTCTTGATCTCGAGGTCCCATTGTGATAATATCGCAGCCCATCTGCCCAATCGTCCGTCTAGCCCGTTGGATGTTAGTAACCATTTCAACGTGGATAAACGTGACAAGACAGTGATCGTCTTTTCGACCAGCAACGTGAAGTAAACATTCAAAACCCGCAGAAGCGCAAGAACTTCCTTTTCGACGGGGCTGTAATTCAGCTCACCACTCTTCAATGTTCGGCTGGCGAATGCGACGGGACAATACATTTGATCATGTTCTTGTACCAGCGCGGCAGATACTGCCCATTTGCTGGCGTAAACCACGATCACCGGCGTTTTGTTCTGGTCAAATGGCGCAGGGTTGGAGCTAACGCAATCTTCGCTTTCAGCATGCTGAATGCCACTTTTGCCCTGATCAATCGATCGCCTTCATGATCCGAATTCTCCTTGATCAATGATCGGCTCTTCAACTCTTGATAATCTATCTCTCTTAATTCGTAGAGCACAGCGGCATAGATCGCGAAGTCTTCAATAAATCGACGGTAGTAGTTCAGACTTCCCAAAAACGATTGCATAGCACGTAAGGTACCAGGAAAAGGCAAATCGATCAGATCATCCAATTTTTTTGGATTTGTTTCCAAACCGCGGCTAGAGACATGATGCCCTAAATAGGAACTTCACTTAGCCCCAGTACGATTTAGCCACTCTGATCGACAAGTTCCATTGATCGCACTTCTCCAACAAACGATACACCTTGTCACACAGGGTAGTCCAGGTAGGTGCAGGGATTAAAATATCATCGATATATGACCGCCGCTGCAGCACAGACGGACCCGGTGTCTGGTCAGACTCTCCCACAGTAAATACATCAGCCGATTCGTCAGCACCGTCCTTAACCTTGAGATACCCGTATAATGCATTATAGATCAACCGCTGGTAGATTTGCGGAGCATTCTTTAGGCCAAAGGGCATCCTATTCAATTCAAACAATCCGAACGTAGTGACGAACGCCGAAATCTTACGTGCTCGATTGGTCATATACACGACCCAAAAAGCACTCGACATATCCAAATAGCAAAACCACAACGCTTTATCCAAATCTTCGAGTAGATCAAAGATCAGGGGCATTGGGTATACCATCAAACGCGTGAGTTGATTCACCGCGCGATATTCTATACATAAGCGAATATCAACCCCATTCTTCTTCACGATGATCACTGTAGGTGATGCCCAGGGTCACGTAGACAGCCGGATGATCTTAGTAAACAGTAGCCCCTTGATCAAGGGCCGATAACTTCTCGCGAAATCGTGGAGCCACCTTTCGACAATTTTGGAAAATCGGGTGCGCATTGCCTACATCGATATTGCAAACAACTCCACGTGCGGCAGGAGGTAGAGCGTTCCCTTTCCCGATCAACAGATGTTTCTTCGCCCAAATTATATCGCGAAGCTGATCAATTTCTTCTGACGTGTTGACCAAGGGATCTCCGACTCGAAAATCATCTTTAGTCACCTCTTCGGTACTTTCAGACACTTCAGGCAACGTAGCTAGCTGCTTCTCCAGTTCTTCCACGTACAAATCTCCGCCCTCATGGTAGCAAACTTGATCATCGATAGGAATTACACCAAATTCTCTATGATCGGCTGAGACGGTGTGATCACGCATATCTTGACCAGGCGTATATCTTGTGACAGGTTGTTCAACTACGTGATCCAAGGTCGGAACTTTCACCCCCGGCTCCTGGTCGCACCGCTCTTGCACCTCTGCACCTTTTGCGACCCTCCGGTTACCAATGCCACAGATGTGACGATCGGGTTTGTAGGTCGTACTAAAATACTTCGAGGAGTAGGATACTCCTTATTCTCGACTAGGGGACCTTGATCGACACTTTCTTGATCGTCATATACAGAATCGGTAGACGCTTGATACGCGAGATTTTGCCACTCCCTATAACGATTAGACCGCACCGAAACAAATCCAGGGCGACGGGGCACGTCATCTTTGTTCATCCAGATACCTAAAATCGTATCGTCTTGTTCAATGATCGGATGATCAACGACGTTCGTAACTCGCAGATATCTCAAAGTACCCACGCCCCTAGTGATAATGGGGACCCAATCTTTTTCACGAGTAATCCACAATTTGCGAGACCGCTGGTCATAAATCCGAACCTCAGCAGATCGACCTACTGGGATATGTTCGTACTGATTAAGTTTCATGTAATTACCACTCGATCCGTACAGCTGTCGGAGTCACTCCAATGGGATGATCACCTCATCAGGCAAACTTAGCGCACCGTGGGCGATGTCTAATCGAACACCAGTTAATATCATAAAATCCATACCCAATATAGCATCTTGACCGACAAGTCTGCCCACCCATGCATGGAAATAATGAACCAACGAGCCCGCTAACGTAATCTTGATTTTAGTGCTCCCTTATGTAAGATATGCACTTTCTCCAATGCCGACACATTCTTGCTTTTGAATCGTGTCGATCTGACAACTCACCTTACGAGCAAAGGTTGAGTCGATGATCGACACTTCGGCACCAGAATCAAATAATAACGTGACACGTTCGTTATTAATTTTACCGCTCGCCTTGGCTTTTTTAAACCATTTCTTTTGCGAGTGGTACTTCCAATATCCAAGTGATTCACCTGGAAGTAGATCAACTTCCATGATCACCGGGGACCGAGAAAACTCATCAATACGGAAATTATCCAAACGTGGTAAATCATGCTGATCACAGTTTTCATTATCTCTTTCTGCTGCTTTATCAGCCCTCTTCTTATACACATATGCAAAAATACACAAACCAGAAAGCTTGTCTCGTACCAGATTCCAACCTGGCGAGCGTCCTAGTTTATCAAATCTTCTGCTTCCGTGGGCAACATTCCAGCATGCTTGGTGGGATTGTACCACTGGCGGATGAGATTGTAAAATTCTTCCATAGGCACTTGCCCGCATCGTGAACTTCGCCGCATGCTCGGCAGACGTACCAGCATTGATCGGTCGGATGTCCCTTCTTGCCACACTTCAGAAAGGTCAGGTGCTTCCAGCAACTTAAGTTATCGGGCCTGATCGATCCACAATGACTGCACTTCTTCATCGCCCCTTGATAACTGCACTTGAATCACTTCGTTTGCCCGATCGGGACTCACCAGGTTGATCGAGCGCCCCTGGTTGATCGCGCATAGCAGCAATCATGTAACGGCGCTGATCACCATCACTTCCACTGTCGTCGGCACTTGATTCTTCACTCCCAGACGTCACCTTGATCGCGCGCACTGCTTTGGGCTTCCGCGCCGGGGAAGGTGCCCGATCATCACCGAATTTCTGGCGGAATCGGCTGGTACCTACCGCCGCTGTTGGCTGGAACCACTTATTGCGTGCATACGCCCGCAACGTCTCTTCCAGATCCGTGGCGTTATCCAACCGCAGAAGTGCCAGTTGATCAGCGAGTTCGCGATTGGCCAATGTATCCAGAAAATGTTGCACATGCTCGCGTAAGATCGTAGGCGATCATCCCTGATCGGTAACTTGGCTCGCAGTCCCGCCACATTCAATCGGTGCAGATATACAATAGAAGTTTCATCCGATCGCTGCTTAGTATAATAATACTGGTGGGATGCCGATTGACCACTTCCACAGTATTGAACGTCAAACTCATCAACGAGACTTTTCCAACTTGATCGAGTACCTCTACTCAGCTGGCGTTTCCAACTGCGCGCTGGCCCTTTTAGCAGATCGCCCAGGATCAAACACTTTTCATGATCAGAAGCTTGATCACGAATAAATGCTGACTTGAGGCGACTAATCCAATTACGCGCTTAGTCTTCATCTCCTTCCTTTCCCGAAAATTCTTTCAGATCACTGATCGCAGACATCCGAATCCTGGGAATCGGCTGTTGATCAGTCATCCCAGTATACGCGTACGCCACTGTGGATCGTCGCGGCAGTGTGATCGGCTCATATGGATCAATGTAATCACTCGGGGATCGTTGATCATGGAACGAATACACGGATTCCATGTTAACGTCCTTGACCGTCGTCGATCTTCCTGGCTTCGACTGCTGATCACGAAGCGAATGCACGGACTCCATATCGATATCCTTGATCGACGCAGTTCTTCCTGAATTTATTTGGCGGTTTTTTTGTGTCAACTACTCCCGGTATCATTTTGCTTCTTTCATCAGCCAGAAACCGCTCCATAGCCTTATCAAAGAATGTCTGCAGCTGTGGGCCTTGCGATGCTTGATCATCTTCTACCTTGATCGATTGAGGTTCCGGCTTGATAACCGAGAACTTGGATTCATCTTTCTCGCAAACTGTCATCCTGGTGATCTTGGGCTCTATACTTCCGGCACTGCTCGACTACACTTCAGGTTCATCGCCTTCGGAAGGGGCAGACTCGTAACAGGATGATCCCGTGCGTTCTGCCACGTTGATCGACGGGCCCGCTTCAATTTTGGGCTGAGAACTGGGGGGATTCTCCATATTAGATCGGCCCACGATAGGTACAACCACCTCTTATAGTCGATGTGTAGCGGCCCTAATGTCTCCTAGGTCCTGATCGAACATTTCTTCGGCATCTCAGGCGCCTTTCGACAGACCAGCTTGCTTGATCAGGCGTATTAGCCTTAACACCAGTCGAAGCTTGTGATTCCAATTCGTCACTGGTCGATCGACCGGTCCTTTCAGCTCTCCGCTGATTGTGACCCCTAGTAGGTTCATGATCGCGTTCGTCAATAAGAAATCCAATTCTCCCTTGTAAACCTTTCGGTAAAACGTTTTCACCATATCCAATTCCGTTGGTGGCGTACTTGATCGACTTTCATCGCTCTCCGCCCAGGTGCCTTTAGCAACGCTTTCGCTTGGTCGGTCTTGTAATACCTCACCACCGGATCCCAATGTGGATCCTTCCTTATACACACATATATGGCGGATCATAACTTGCGTTATGATCCGCAGGGCTCCCGAAGGAGCCTCGGGAGGTGGTTGAGGCTTCTCCTCCTTTATTTCATCAAGATTCCTCCACAGGTCCTGATGATCAGCATTTCCTTTCTTCTTCAGAGATGACGACGGCGAACTGCCTTCCGTCGTCACAACCACCTCCTCCTTTTCCACCTTTATCTTCACTTCTGCTTCCGCTTCCGTTTTCACGTCAGCACCAGCGCCATCTTGCGTAGAATCGCGGTGATACCCCGCGTCGCCCAAAGATCCGGGCACGCGCACCATTGTGGTGGAGCGGCTGATCAAAGTTTTTGACGCTTGATCAGGCGTTACGACGGCGCCCGGACTGCCAACTAACGAATGGGGTCCTTCGGTTGTCTCTTGACTGCTTGTGTTCCTGATCACCTTGTGTACCCGACGGCTTGGGAGTGGGTCGCTCTCCAGGTGGCGGGGATGGAACAGTGCAATTTTTGTTGCAAGATTGAGTTGACTTGTGATGAAGCGACTGTTGCGATCAGGCGCAAATATTCGATGATAAGGGCCTCTGGTCGTTGATCAGGGGGTGATCAGGGGTGATCAGAGCCAATAGTCAAAAGTCAGATTGTGATCGACCTGATCGGCCTGATCGGTCTGGTCGGCCTGATCGGTCAAATCGGTCTGATCGATCTAGTCGATCAGGAACTAGTTGGCGCGAGTTGCGAGAAGATGAACGCGGGTCACAAGTTGCAGAGTGTTGATCAGGTGTCGATCGGCGAAGGGGGTACTTGATCAGGAAGTGGAAGTCTTCACTGCCCGATCGCGGAGCCCCTGGAGTCCTAAACAGCTAAAAGAATACACAAATAAATGTATTTCTAGCCTGGACTTTACGAGGAAGGGGAATTTCACTAAATCCACCTAGAGTTCCCGCGGGGCGCTTACAGCAACCGAACTCTAGGGTCCAAACGTGAATCAAACGGGGAAGAGGTGAGAACACTGCTCAATCACGTTCTCAAGACCAAAGCCTTTACAGAAGAACCGCTGACACAGCGGGCGGAGTTTCGGGGCGAGTTCTCACACTCTACGCCTACCGGTGGTCCAAAAACACACTCAGTGCTCCCGCCCGGGACGTAGAGGTATTTACTAGAGAGGGTGTCGCAAAGGTGCCGTCCCTAAAGCGATCTGCTAGATCGCACGCAAAAGGAGAACTTTATTATTGCTTAAATCTTAAGAACTACCAATTACCTAATATACACCAATCAGAACTACCCATTCCAGCGTCCTCCGTCGACCAGTCGACCTGATTTATCCGTCGTTCTTCGTTGTTCGTTGCTGTTCGTTGAGTACCTGTATGTAATTTTCCCATCTCCCAATGTCCCGTCTATGTCCTGTATATGTGCACCACGTTGTACACGCAACTGTATACACCGTGGTACACACAATCGTACACGATTACGTACCTAATTTGTGTCCGCAGTCAGACCCCTAATTAAATCCATAATTAGGCCCTTAATTAGGCCCAATTTATAGCACACTTTACCACAACATTGCCTACCCCAATACCAATCGACGACGTTTTAAGCGATTGCGAAAGAGTACATTTACTATTATTCTTGCAGTATCATGTCACTCTCCAGGTAGGTTGCCAGCCCAAGGAACTTACGAAGTTTCTTTGGCTTTTTTTGGCTTAGGTCAGCTGTAATGGGGTGCCATTACATAATTGATATTCAAGTTAGAATATCACAGTTTAATTTCAGACGCGTTGTCTAAAATTTAAATAAGAGATTATAAGTTATTATAATCTAAGAAGGAAAAGTCGATTCGGTATAAATACCGAATCTTGCAGCTTAACTAATAGTACAGTTAGTTAAAGACTTGATATTATTATATTAATTATTTAGTTACTATACTATTAGCCTCTAAACCACCCATTAAATAAACACTCTTAATTTTACGTTCTAGAACATAAGTGAATATTTATATATTTACTTTATTATAGGATTAGTTGTTATCAACTAATCCTGCCCTATATTGTATTGCGCGCTTCCTCACAAAATACAGTGTAAGCCCTTAACAGGATCAGTCCTGTTACACCTGGTAGCACTTTGTGGTCCGTCTGAACGACCACAGTTCCGTTCTGCTAGTTAACTAGCGGAGCGAAGATTAAGAGCCGCTCGGCATCATGTCGCGAGACATGTCGGCTGCAGAGCGAGAAAGAACGCTGGAAGAGGTGAATAAACACTTCCCTCACTTCTCGTCGCGTAGTAAAAACGCGACGGTGGAAATGATTCGGTCTATGGGGACCGACATCATTACCTTCCTCAAGGGTAAGTCCCCGGAGGAAGTGGTACAAGTGGTGAACCGCTTTAGGCTAAACAACCTAGAAAATCCAGTACGGCCCGCGCCAGGGGCAGCGCGGACCGCAACTTCACCTGCAACGCATAGCGTTGAAGTAGTAAAGGCGCGAGTACCACCCTTTACCGGCGAAGGGGGCGAGCCCCTTCGTAGATGGTTATCAGAGGTGGAAGATGCCATCTCTGCGCAAAATATTGTTGACGAATGTCAACAGGCGTACTTCGCCACAACATGTCTAGGCGGCAGAGCCAGGGCATGGGCGATGAGTCGCAGAGCCACTGATGACTCTGCGTTCCTTACTTATAAGGAATTTAAAGCTGAGATAAAGCTCAACTTTGAAGCTCCAGAAATGGAGCTAAGTAGTCGGCAGGAGTTTATGGAACTCCGGCAAGGTAGGCTTGACCTTCAAGCTTACGCTCAGAAGACGCAATATTTGCTGTCAAATATTGTGTATGAGCCGGTGCCCCCTGCTATGCAGGTCACTGGCTTCATGAAGGGACTCAATGATGGTCCCGTCAAACAGAGTCTCTATCGGCACCCGCCAGATACTCTGAGGGATGCCATTGATATGAGCATTCGTGAGGAGTTCAGCATGCGATCAGCGTCATCGCATGCTGGGTACAAGCGAAGCGCTCAACAGCCCTTCGCTTTTGACATGCCGCAACGGCATGTCAACAATCAGCAGTCAGGCAGACGAAGCTCACACTTCGTCTCAAGAAACAGCCACCCGCGCCAAAGCATGGGCGGTGGAGGTCCAGAGCCGATGGACCTATCGGTTGCGGTTGCTTCGAACACGAAGCAACCGAAATTTAAGAAGAACATTCGCTGCAATCGATGCGCGAATGTGGGGCATTTTGCCCATGAGTGTATGGCACCACGTCCGGTGCCACGCAGTCAGCGGACGGAACCGTCCGCTGCACGGCGACACCACCAGGGACACCACCCTGTTGGTGCAAGAAACGAGAATCGCCAGTAGGGGCGGGGCGCCCTACTGGGAATGTTATCCCACATGCCGACAAAGGGCATGTGAGGGTAACAGCCCCAGACGGGACTATGTCCTGTCAAAAGGTGCAGGGTAATGGTAAGCCTCTTATCACCCTGGAGGTTAAGCCGCACGGGAACGATGTCCCCATGCGAGATTTGTTTGACACAGGAGCGTTAAACAATTTCGTTAGAACTCAGAGTCTAACGCTGTTGAGCTTCGTGGAGGTAGAGACCCCACGAAGTATGTTGTCAGTCCGGTTAGCAACAGGTGCAACCGTGACTATTCCAAAGCGTGTGATTAAAACACGCTTCGAGTTGAATGAACTGTCATTGGAGGATGAATTCATCGTCCTCGATTTAGATGACAACTTCGATGTGATACTTGGAATCCCATGGATGTCCAAGTTTAAACCTTCGATCGACTGGGTTAACCTGTCGGTCGGCTGCGGCGGATGCACAGGATCTGATCACCCTGTGTGTAATCCGGCTGTATCAGAGGATACAACCGCAGCGTCAGACAGTCTGGTGGATAGCGATGGCGCCACCAGGTCTGTTCTGACACGATCAGCGGAAGGTACCTCCGCTGGTGAGAGTCCAGAGGGACTACCACACGCAACAGAAGAGTCGTTGCGTGTTGGAGAGAAACATTCCACGGGTTATAAAGACCACCGTAAGAATGAAGTAATATCCACGGTGGGAAACAACCACCGTGAGAATGAAATGTATCCACAGTGGGAAACACCCACTGTGCGACCGAAGGTTCCAACACGACGAATGAATTCCGTGTTGATGAGAGTGAACTCACGATCGAGTGCAATCGTGAGCAAAACTCCGTGGTGGCCAGTGCCCACCACGTTGCGTTAGCCATGCGCACGGGTGATAAAGACCACCGTGTCGCAGAAAAGGCGGCCGATCAGACGAGCACATCTGATCGCCAAAATTCCATGGTAGGCAGTGGCCATCATGATGATGAGTATTCGCACACGGTAAATCGTAATCACCGTGTAGCAGTCATTCAGACGAGTGCGTCTGATTGCATGGTCAGTTCCGTCGAGACGATCAATGTCTTGACGCAAACGGAGACCGGATTAGCTACCCAGTCTCAGTTGATGGAACACCCTCCGAAAGAAGGTTCGGAGGTGATGGCTCTTCCAGCGCTAAGCTGGAAGAAGTTTATGAGAAACTTGCACGATGGTCAGATCGAACAGATCTGTATCGTCGTTGCAACAGATGATGTAGTGGATATTCGTGAACGAATATCCACATTACAGAAAACATTGGGAAAGAGGTTCCCAATGATCAAACCAGAGTTCAGCGCTTTGAAGCGCAGAGCTGGGAGTCGCTTAAAGCGACCTCCCCATTTTATGAGGTACTTCGAGAATACGCTGACGTATTCCCAGAAGAAGTACCTAGAGAGCTCCCTAAGGATAAGGGAACTCGTCATGAGATTGACCTCGTGCCAGGCACGAAGTATTGTGTTACGCGGCAATGGCCGTTGCCGCGTGATCAGGTAAAAGCGATCGACGAGTTCTTCGAAGCTCGTCGTAAATCAGGCCAAGTCCGGGAGTCTACCTCACCGCACTCTACCCCCACCTTTTGTGTGAAGAAGTCCACAGGTGGGTGGAGAAATCGTTCACGATTACAACAAGCTGAACGCAGCGACGGTACCGGCACAGACACCGATACCGCGGAAGGATTTCATCATAGATGGCATGTGCGGGAGCACCATATTTAGTGCTCTCGATCTAAGAGATGGATTTTATCAAATCCTAATGCGTGAGAAGGATATCCCTCTCACGGCAGTAAGCACCCCAAGCGGCATGCTTTGGGAGTGGCTTGTTATGCCACAAGGGCTTCGAAATGCCCCTGCTACCTTTAACATATGCGTAACGCATCTATTACGCCCGGTGCGAGAATTCGCACCGAGTTATTTCGATGACGTGTTCATCCATAGTAAGGGTGAACACGATAAAAGCGATGTAGATGTCCATAGGGAGCATCTACGTCGAGTGTTAGAGCATATGCGTAAGCATAAACTCCATGAAAATCTGAAGAAGTGCACCTTTGGTGCACCTGAGATACCCGTTCTTGGATGCTTTGTGGGCAAGAACGGGGTGCGTCCTGATCCAGAAAAGATCAGGGTGATCGTTGAATGGCCTACGCCAAACAACGTTAAGGAACTTCGAAAGTTCCTTGTGTTGTCAACATATTTGCACAAGTTATTCGTGCAACTATGCTGGGTTGATTCGACCACTTTCTCAATTACTTAAGAAAGATGTCGAATGGCATTGGGATACCCAATGTCAAGATGCTTTTGATGCAGTCAAGAAAAGCTTGACTGAAGCGCCTGTCTTGGCTATAGCCGATAACGAGCGTCCGTTCCACGTCGTTTGCGACGCGAGCGATTTCGCTATCGGCTGTGCTTTGATGCAGCGTGATCACGATGATCGTGATCGCGTAATCTTCTATCAATCGCGTCAGTTGCGCCCAGCCGAGCGCAACTATCCAGTGCATGACAAGGAACTCCTTGCCATGAAGTACGCACTGGCTAAGTTTCGGATCTATCTATTGGGAGATAGACCGTTTGTGCTTTACACGGACCATGCGTCGCTACGCACGGCCGTGAATTCACCACACATTTCTCAAAAAATGGCTCGATGGCTGTCATTCTTTGCTGAGTACAACTTTACGGTTGAATACAAACCCGGAAAGTTGAACGTGATAGCGGATGCGCTATCACGAAGGCCCGATTACGAGATGAAACCGTCCGTAACCGAAGGGGCCAGTGCAAACGCGATCCGTTGCACTGCTTTGTCGTCGTCAATTATACGACAAGTACGCGAGGCGTACAAAACAGACGAGGAGACACGTCTGTTGATTGATTACTTACGTAATCAATCAAGTGAGAAACGCGACGAACTCCCAGAGTTCCTCCGCGCTTGCGTGCATCGATATCGACTGCACGATGGTCTGCTGCTTTACAGCACAGACCAAAAAGATGAAAGTCGCATCGTCGTTCCAAATGACGATGATCTCAAACATCAAATAATGTTTGAGTATCATGATGCACCGATTTCGGGGCATCAAGGTCGAGAGAAGACATACGCTTCTCTCGCACGTGACTTTTACTGGCGAAACCAGTACAAGTGGGTACGCAAATACGTACGCGCTTGCGAGATTTGCCAGCGCGTTAAGCCTGCGCAGTCTGCACAGGCTCCGCTGCAATCTCTGCCGGTTCCGACAGAGTGTTGGAAGTCCATTTCAATGGACTTCGTATTCGGTCTTCCACCCGACAATAGTCGGAAGACTGGAATAGTGGTCTTTGTAGACCGTTTCAGTAAGATGGTACATCTTACTGCAGTATCAGCGAATGTAACCGCCGCTCAAACAGCGCGGATATTCGTTGATACGGTATTCCGTTTGCACGGAATGCCGGAAGACATTGTATCGGATAGAGATCCGAGATTTACAGGACGTTTCTGGCAAGAAACGTTCTCATTGTTGGGAACCCAGTTGAAGATGTCAACTGCGGACCATCCAGAAACGGATGGGCATACAGAACGGGTTAACCGCGTTCTCGGAGACATGTTGCGATCATACGCACATGCCTTTGAACATTGGAGTGACTACCTGTCACTCACTGAATTTGCGATTAACAATTCAGTGCATGCTTCAACTAAGCATACACCGTTCTACGTGAATGCCTTAAGGCATCCACGAACCCCAGATTTACTTGGCGGTACGCCAAATCTAAGCGGGGTAGGGACCCGCTCAAATTTTGAGCGAGTCAATGCGCAAGTTGCGACTGCAACTTGTGAACAAAACGATGGCCCTTCTACTGAAAATACAGTAGAAGCGGAAGCAGCTTCAATTTCAATTGAAGCTGCATAGGATGAATATGTGTCTGCAGCAATGGCTGCAGACAACGAGAACAATGCACCTACTGCTGATAAAGCAGTAGATGAATTCGTATTACAGCGCCAAGCTGTAATACGCTATGTAAAGGATGCACTTGCCTCTGCTTTTGATAAGCAGAATCAAAATGCAGATAAACAAGGAAGGAAGAACAAGAACTCCTTTCTTAAAGGTGAATTAGTATTACTAAGTACTACTAATTTGCCTACACATGCAATAAGCAACTTCCCTACACGGAAGTTGCTTCCTAAGTACATTGGACCCTTCAAGGTCCAAGAGATTCGGGGGAATGCCTATACCTTAGACATTCCCACAGCAATGCGGCTTAACCCAACATTCTATGTTGGGCGGCTCAAGCCGTATCACTCGTCTTCGTCTTACGACGAGACGCAGAACCACGGAAGATGCCGTGCTTCTCCAAGTCTCCCAAGAGAGACTTGTATCGGCCTCCAGCCGTTGGTGAGCAGAGCGGAGAGTCGTTACCTCCGCCTTCGACCGCTCGAGATCAGCCGTGCGCCGATCGAGCTCTCTCTTATAGCGAGAAAGCTCAATGTACAGAAGATCATTCTTCTGCTGGAGGGCAGTGTGCGCCCCGAGGATGTCGCGGACATCCTCGCGAAGAGACCGATATGTCTTCACACAGTAAGACATATCGCTGCTCAAGGAGGAATAACCCTCCTCGAGCTTGCGGAGCGAAGAACCATGCTCCGCAACAACAACGGCGACGGAATTCTCAACCTCCGCCGCCCCTGATTGATAATCAGGGGAATAAGCGATATATCCTCGAGCGCTTGATCTCGAAGCGCTCGGTGCCTTTGAAGAAGGGGCAGCGTACCGAGTACTTGGTACGCTGGATGGGATATCCCCAAGGGTTCGACTCTTGGGAACCGATTGAGGTTCTGAGGGCCGACTCCCCAGACCTTTTGACTGAGTTTGAGAAGAAGTCTCAAACTCATAATGCGAAGTAGCATCAACAGTAGGTGTTGATGCATTCAGGGTATCAATTAAACCCTGAATTTCGGCGGGTACCGAAAAGCCACCGTACCCCCGCAACTCCTCCTCTGACAGACGAGGAGCGCTCTGCGTACACCGCGGGCAAACGAGGTGAGAAGGGACACCACACTTTAACCCTTCTTTGATGCAAGCAAAATGGACGTATTCCATTTTGCCTGTTCGTGAGTGCTTTAAAAAGCGCTCGCGCATTACGTGAACTTTATTCACGTAATCATCTGGGCTTTTGTTGTAGTTGTCAACAAAAGCATTACAACTCTGAGTCAGGGCGTCTTTATCTTCCCTGTTCTTCCTTGACCCTTTCCGGCTCGAATAATATCGAACCTGGAAAAATAGGTCAATAAAGTACAGACGTCTATCGTCTGTACTTCGATCGAATGGACGTGACTGGATGTCTTCGCAGTCATCCAGCACGTTGATATCGAACAACGCATACTAGAAGTCCCGTTTACGGTGACCGCCACTGTTGGGGGCAATAGCCCAGCCAGGGGTCCAAAACCCCACTCTGTACGGAACATGTGGTTCCGTACGATGATACGCTTTAGAAGCGGCAGCCGCCGCTTCTGTTCGAGCTCTTTTAGCAGGCGGAGCAACGCCTGCTTCAACACCACGCGCCGGGGTTAAATCACCCCGACGTGGAGAAGTACTTGGTCCAGGTGGGGCTCTGCGTTCCCGCAACCACCTGTGATAATCATTGTCGCTGTCATAGCTGACAGCGACACCAGAGTCGTCATCGCTGTTAGGCGATGAACACCTAGCGAGTTTCGACTCGCTAGATCCTTTAGTGGGGACATCTGTATCCCCATCACTTTGTTCGGAGTCAGAACTCCCGAACATGGCCCTCTTGGCAACACGCCATTCGGAAGTTGCCATCATGCGAGATGTTGCATTAGCAACATCTCCCTGTTTCTTGTCAGATGCCGCCTTAGCAGCATCTGTGGTAGAAGACGGTACGTCTTCCGACCTTTGCGTAGTTGACGCTGCTAATGCAGCGTCACCGTTGTCACTCTACATCTCATCACCTAATGCTGAGGCGGAGGAAGGAGCTCCTTCATTGTTTTCAGCTCCTTCATTGTTTTTAGCTCCTTCATTGTTTTCAGCAGCGCTCTTTAGAGCGCCGCCGTGTGTCTTGACCATCGAGTCGATGGTCAATCAGTTGGTGAATGAGAAATTCTGACCAACAAGTGCCACCCATGATTGGACAAAATAAGAATTATTATTGGCCAACCACCTTAAGTGGGGGGTGATGTAATAGGGTGCCATTACATAATTGATATTCAAGTTAGAATATTACAGTTTAATTTCAGACGCGTTGTCTGAAATTTAAATAAGAGATTATAAGTTATTATAATCTAAGAAGGAAAAGTCGATTCGGTATTTATACCGAATCTTGCAGCTTAACTAATAGTACAGTTAGTTAAAGACTTGATATTATTATATTAATTATTTAGTTACTATACTATTAGCCTCTAAACCACCCATTAAATAAACACTCTTAATTTTACGTTCTAGAACATAAGTGAATATTTATATATTTACTTTATTATAGGATTAGTTGTTATCAACTAATCCTGCCCTATATTGTATTGCGCGCTTCCTCGCAAAATACAGTGTAAGCCTGTAACAGGATCAGTCCTGTTACATCAGCCAATTATCACCTTGATCTTATCTGGGTTAGGACAAACTCTTTTCTGCCGACCGAGCAATCAAGAGCTGGTATTTCGTATCCACCGGAGGTATATTTGTTTCAGATCGCATAGGGCTTACACTTACGCATGAGCCCTAAACCATGTGATAGGTGATCTGTATGTATTCCTATCTCGTATTATCGTACTTATCCTTGCTATGGATTACTTCATCAAAATAACTCAGCGTGAAGTCCCGCACCGGGATTAGCGGATGTGTAACACATCTGTATAATTTTTCTTCAGCCCCTGTGGCATAGCCAGCCATTTCCCAAATCATTCCGCTTGGATTGCTTACTTCCGTGAGAGAGATATACTTTTCACGCATAAAAATTTGGTAAGTCAATTCCTTAAACGGAGAGTGCTGAAGATGATGTTTCCGCTCATGCCATCGACAGATTAATATCTTTCCTGTTTGCACCGTTACCGCAGAGTTTTTTCAGCTTTTTAGAAGCATGAACGATCCGCCATCATCCTGTGGACTTTTCACACAGAAGGAGGGTCTTGGATGCGATGAGATTCCTCCCGCACACGGCTTACCTTACGGCGTGCTTAAAAAATCTCGTCGATTATTTTTACCTGATCACGCGGTAAAAAAAGCTATGCTGTCTTACGCAATACTTCGAGCTTGGCATGAGATCAACCTCATGTCGAGTTCCTTGTCTTTGTGGAGATCGCATCGAACTTCTTCTGGGCATTCTTCAGCGCATTCCCAAGTCACATCATAGTAGCGCTTCAAGCGCTAATGGACTTTGGTTTTGTTATTGGGAATTTAATCTTTCCCGCTGTCACATATTGTAGCGTGGATGTTCACAATTTAATTACCCGCAAGCGAGGATGATACAGATCTGTTCGATTTGACGGCTCCTCAGCAGATATTGACTATGGACAAATTACATGAAAGACCAGGCATGCGACATCTAAGTTGGAATTTTTTTACCGTATACAATAGAACCCTTTAAACTAATATCCTTGGGACTGGGCACTGAGTATTAGTTTAAAGGGGTTATCAGTTGAGGGGCAGGGGGTCAAGTGGTCAAATCATCGCCGAGCATTGTCTCCTGCGCGTTTTTTATGAAAAAAATACTAGATTCTGTGCGCCAGCGGCTTTGTTTTTGTTTGGTAATTCTGGTTCCTGGGGCTTGGGTATAAAAGCAGATGGTGGCAGTATAAAACCCCCCGGATTTCGCTCCCCCTCTCCCTTGTGGACAACGTATCCTGCCGCAACTCACGCAAGGTAGAATGCCTCAGAAGGGATCACAACACACAAATATGTCAGACGAGATCCGCATAGCCCTTTGTAGAGACAAAATAGAAAGTCCAAAAGCAACACAGAACGAGTTGATTAAATGGCTTGAGGACCACCACAAGATAAAGGTCATCCAGGCTACGATTTTAACCACGATTAAACGGTCAGCAGACCTCCTCCCAAGGCTGAAAGCAGTGCTCTCAGATCGAAGCGCCAACGCGCAGTCAAGTATCCCGCGATGGAGGCTGCACTCATCGAGTGGTTCCATGCTAATCAAGAAAGTGCATACCTAAGCGGAGAACTTTTCCGGGAGAGCGCAACCGAGATCCTGGATTGACTTTACCCTGATCATGAGCCGTTTGAGTTCTCAAACGTCTGGATTGACAGGCTTAAGACGCGTTATGGAATCCGCTCCATCCGACGTTTTGGTGAGATCGGGTCAGTTGACATGGCTGCTGTAGAAAACTGTCTGCCAGCCATTAGGAACGTTCTGGACCATTATGATTGGAAGGGCATTTACAATATGGACGAGACGGGGTTGTTCTACCTAATTCAAGTACGTGAATAATTATTTGATACAGTAGCTTCAAAGGTACTGTCGATCATGCGTTAAAATCTTGTTGTCTTTCAGGCAGACCACTCTCTTTCCACGAAGAATCTGGAGGGCGCAAGCAGAACAAGGAACGGCTTACACTTGCAGTATGTTGCAACGGCGATGATACCTACAATATCCCACTTTGGTTCATTGGGAAATTCAAAAACCCTCGCTGTTTCAAAAATATTAATATGCAAAACCTAGGCTGCCGGTACCGAGCAAACGCGTCGGCATGGATGAATCAGGTCATTTTCCTGGAATGGATCAAAGCATTTGACCTTCATGTCTCAGGCCGTAAGGTGCTCCTGATCACGGATAACATCAACGGCCACATTCCTGTCGAGCAGCTTCCGGATCATTTTACGCTGCGAAACACAACCGTTTTTTTACCTCCCACCCAATATGACATCGAATATTCAACCCTGCGATGCTGGCATCATTCGTAACCTTAAGGCATATTACCGGCGGCGCTTTAACCGGATGCTGATGTAACGTCTGGAAGATAAAGTCAATGATCCGGAGAAAATTGACATCCTCGCCGCAATTCAGATGGTAGTTTCCGCATGGCAGTCTGACATCAAGCCATAACCATCGAGAGGTGTTACCTTCACTGCAACATACGCACCCCTGCGCATCCCATCGAGGAAACTCTTCCGGATGAACTTCTTGACGAACAAGTTGTCCTTGATTTGGAGTAGCAGATCTGCCAGTTCCAGTACCGCAATCCCATGGACATCAGGAATCTGCTCAACTATCCGGACGAGGATGTCACTTCATACACACCAGGTCTTGACGACATCATTGAGAATCATCTTCAAGCAGGAAGTGCTCGTTTAGAACAAGGCATTGATAAAGATGACGACAGTCAGGAGGTCCCGGTTGTCAGACCTGCTGAAGCCTACAAGATGGTCGAGTCTCTCGAGAGGTTTTGGATGCAGCAAGATGACTCAAACATCAACTTCATTACTTCGCAGCAAAAGATGAAGGAAAGAGAAGTATGCTGAGGTCAAAGCAGATGGTACAGAGGAACATTGACAGTTTTTTTCGGCGCATTTAGGGCACCTACCTATGGGCTACTGCGATTCCTTCAGTGTTTGCTCTTCAGTGACGGAGTGACCCCATTTTTTTCCTCAGATGTATTGTATATCTACTTATATAAAAAATTGGTGTCACGAAAATTATTTCACGAAATTAGTGATTGGCTGGATTTCGTGTGACGAAAATTATTGATTGGCTGGATTTTTCCCTTCCAAGACTGGGATTGGCTGCATTTTTTCGCTCCCAAAAAACGGGATTGTCTGGATTTGTTCGCCTTGCCTTTTTCGGTCTTCCGACGTCATCATTTAGCTTGCTAAATGGCCTTAAACTCGACTGTGATTGGCTGCATTTTCGCTCCCAAGAGTCTTTCGACGTCATCATTTAGCTTTCTAAATAGCCTTAAACTCGACTGTGATTGGCTGCATTTTGGCTCCCAAGAGTCTATCGACGTCATTATTTAGCTTGCTAAATGGCCTTAAACTCGTCTACTTATATAAAAAAAATTGGTGTCACAAAAATTATGTCACGGAAATTATGTCACGAAAATTAGTGATTGGATGGATTTCGTGTTACGAAAATTAGTCATTGGCTGGATTTTTTCCCTTACAAGACTGTCATTGGCTGCATTTTTGCTCCCTCGCTCCCAATTTTTTCTGTCCGTCGGAGGCCGTACCTAATCGAATTCCAACTGGACTATAAATCGGACCTAACTAAATTCGACTTTAGAAATAGCGCTTTTACAGCTTTTACAGTGAAGTGAAAAACTCACAAAAAAAATAAAATACAATTTTGGCTTCAAAAATCGCACTAATCCGTCGTAGTACTATTGACATGAACATCAGTATTAAAGCGTAAATAATTGGTTACAAATGGCGCTTTTTACATCTATTTAAAAGTTTTCCTCCCTTTGACGTTCCCGGTCACGTATTAGCTTGTATGACTTTACCTTATATACCCTCCGCCCCGTCGGTACGACGGGGTACTACACTAATTGAAAGTCTATCGACGTCATAATTTAGCTTGCTAAATGGCCTTGAACTCGTCTATAATTTATAAAAAATTGCGGTCTGGCCATCTCACGAAAACTAGTGTCACGAAAATTAGTGATTGGCTGGAACTCGATTTGGTGTCACGAAAATTAGTCATTGGCTGGATTTTTCCCTTATAACATTGTCATTGGCTACATTTCGCTCCCTCGCTCCCAATTTTTTCTGTCCGTCGGAGGTCGTACCTAATCGAATTCCAACTGGACTATAAATCGGACCTAACTAAATTCGGCTTTAGAAATAGCGCTTTTACAGCTTTTACAGTGAAGTGAAAAACTCACAAAAAAAATTAAATACAATTTTGGCTTCAAAAATCGCACTAATCCGTCGTAGTACTATTGACATGAACATCAGTATTAAAGCGTAAATAATTGGTTACAAATGGCGCTTTTTACATCTATTTAAAAGATTTCCTCTCTCTGACGTTCCCGGTCACGTATTAGCTTGTATGACTTTACCTTATATACCCTCCGCCCCGTCGGTACGACGGGGTACTACACTAATTGAAAGTCTATCGAAGTCATCATTTAGCTTGATAAATACCCTTACACTGCGATTTTTTCCCATACAAAACGTGTCTGTGGGTTCGAAAATTAGTGATTGGCTGGATTTTTTCTCGCTTTTTCGTGATTGGCTGGATTTTTGCTTTTTTCTCTTTTTTGACAGGGTCCTGCTACCACATGATTGGTGGGATGGAAGGTGAGGGTGGGCGCCAAAACGGCGATACCTATATATACGCAGCAAGGGCGCGCAGCGAGTCATTTAGCTCGCTAAATGGGTTTACACTCTAGTCTATATTATATTTAAAATTGACACTTTTTCCCATACAAATCGTGTGACGTTCCCGGTCACGTAGTTTCTTCTATGACTTTACCTTATATACCCTCTGCCCCGTCGGTACGACGGGGTACTACACTAATTGAAAGTCTATCGACGTCATCATTTAGCTTTCTAAATGCCCTTACACTGCGATTTTTCCCCATACAAAACGTGTCTGTGGGTTCGAAAATTAGTGATTGGCTGGATTTTTGCTTTTTTCTCGTTTTTTTACAGGTTCCTGCTACCACATGATTGGTGGGATGGAAGGTGAGGGTGTGTGCCAAAACGGCGATACCTATATATACGCAGCAAGGGCGCGCAGCGAGTCATTTAGCTCGCTAAATGGGTTTTATACTCGCGTCTACTTATATAAAAAAGGGGAGTGATAGGTGTACCTCACCCCCTTGTTACATGTACCTCACGTTTGATACGTGTACCTCACTTTTAGAAAAATGAGCGCCACGCTACATTATAGTAAGAATCTGAAAACATAGCAATCATGGAGCCCCCACAACGCCAGTGACTGGTACACCTATCACTCCTCATTATTTATCGCATGGCACTTCGAAGCTTGGACGTTCGGCATACCTAGCGCTTGGCCCCTTCCTTTCAAGCGACTGGGATCTCGTGTAATTTTTTCTTCCAACACCAAAATGTCTCCAATAAAGACTGTGAAATCTTCGGCTTACGCACAAACGCATACGAACAGCAGTATAATCAATTTTGGCCTCGGCCAACCTTTTGCATCCCTACTACCTCTATCCATGTTCAGCAGTGTGGCAATGGCTCGATTTAGCGAAAATCAAGATCCGGTCATGTTACAGTACGGAGCTGCGAAAGGTTTCACTGGTTTTAGACAAGAAGTTGCCAAATTTGTGGCAGGTAAATAACAGTACATTGTGGTCGTTCGAACGGTGACAACAATCTAATCAGGTTAATGAGTTTTAGACACTTGTTCAATTAACGCCACGAGCCCAGACACGTTAATGGTGACTACAGGTAACTCACAAGCCATCTCCCATTCTTCCATGACATTTTCCAAGACCAAGAAGCTCGTTTCTGTGGAAGAACCGACGTACTTCTTGGCCCATGATATTTTTCGGAAGTAGACTACAAACATCAATCCCATCCTTTCCCGCATAAATTCCCTCCAAGTCAAGGCCAAG
>CM047580.1:17590378-17603546 GCA_026184515.1 Peronosclerospora sorghi
CTTGGCCTTGACTTGGAGGGAATTTATGCGGGAAAGGATGGGATTGATGTTTGTAGTCTACTTTTTGTGGCACCAAGTCACAATGGTGGTGGTTGATTAACGGGGCGTTTTTTGCATATAGTAGCTTGACTCGTTGGAAGAGAGGCTCATGAGGGGCGATGTCCCGGCGTTTCTGTACACGATCCCATTCTTTCATAATCCTACAGGAGCGGTTATGTCTAGTGACCGCTGCAAACGCCTGTCGGGCTTGCACAGAATTATGGGTTCCATATCATTTCCGATGATCCGTATAATTTGTTTCATATGAACGGTAGTGCCGTGCCGCCTCTCGCCTCGTATGATGACTCCGGGTTGGTGTCACTTGGAAGCTTTTAAAAAATCCTTGCTCCAGGACTTCGTCTGGGTAATAATATTCATTGAATCGTGACTCCTTTATCTACATGAAAACTGCTCGCGGTCATGGAATGTGCAGGGTGGGCTTAAATCAGTGAGAAAAGATCGAAGAGCTGTCGACAATTGGTGTTTTTTGTAGTGGTGGTGGTCAAAATCCTGTCACTGCAGCACTCGTTCATAGCGGTAAGCCCAAGCATGCGGCATTTTTCTCATTTCTACTTCATGTCGGATGACTTTGTCGAAACAGTGATGGAGCAAAACCTATTGATACCTCACATTGACCACTTGAAAAGTGTGTTTCGAGCTCGCAAGGCTGCCATGTCCGCTGCACTGCACAAATATTGTCCGGACGTGACGTTTACCGACCCGTCTGGCGGAACTTTTTTTGGATACTTTGTGTGGTTACGTCTTCTAGACGGCATCCAAGCCGATTTACTGTTGAAAGAAGCTGCAACACGACACAGCGTCATGTTCACACCTGCCACACGGTGCTCTCTGTATAGTGGCTGCGATAATAACATGCGCACAAGTGGTAGATTGCTGCAATGGGTGCGCTTCTCATTTGCTTTTTATAGCGAAGACGAGATTCGGATTGGTATTGAGCGATTCCAAAAAGCACTCACGAGTTTGAAATAAAAAACATTCCATGTTGTAATAACATAATTAGGGAGAAACATAGTTTATGATGAGGTGAAACGGACAGACTGAGGTACACGTATCAAAAGTGAGGTACATGTAACAAGGGGGTGAGGTACACCTATCACTCCCCATAAAAAAATTGGTGTCACGAAAATTATGTCACGAAAATTTGTGATTGGCTGGATTTTGTGTCACGAAAATTAGTCATTGGCTGGAAAATTGGTTTCACGAAAATTAGTGATTGGCTGGACTGTCATTGGCTGCATTTTCGCTCCCTCGCTCCCAATTTTTTTCTGTCCATCGAAGGCCGTACCTAATCGAATTCCAACTGGACTATAAATCGGACCTAATTTAATCCGACTTTAGAAACAGCGCTTTTACAGTGAAGTGAAAAACTCACAAAAAACATAAAATACAATTTTGGCTTCAAAAATCGCACTAATCCGTCGTAGTACTATTCACATAAACATCAGTATTAAAGCGTAAATAATTGGTTACAAATGGCGCTTTTTACATCTATTTAAAAGTTTTCCTCCCTTTGACGCTCCCGGTCACGAACTTGCTTCTATGACTTTACCTTATATACCCTCCGCCCCGTCGGTACGACGGGGGTACTACACTAATTGAAAGTCTATCGACGTCATCATTTAGCTTGCTAAATGGCCTTAAACTCGTTAGTTTATAAAAGTTGTGGGACAAAGAAAATTATTGAATATCAGTTTAGAGGGGATTATTAGATTGACTATGAGCCCCGTGGTGGGACCGGCGTCTGATATTAGTTTAGAAGGGATATTAGTTTAGAGAGTATCCGTTTAGAGGGGTTCTACATATAAAGTTCAAGTTAACTTCTTACATAGACAAGGAGACACAATTAGATATTTGGTAGACGCCGTCATGAGCGAGTCGAATACCAAGACGAAGAAGAACAGCGACATCGAGAAGGCGTCCAAGCAAGAGACTTCGTCCCCCCGCGATGTCAATAAAGACGCCATGCGTAGAAGTTTTTCGGACGAATTGATTGGGTTGCCATCGCCGACTCATCAGCACCAAGAACAGTTTCGGCCACGATTTGACTCAAAGGCTTCGTGGGCAGATTCAACGCGTTTTGACATGGGACGCGCTGACTCGCGAGCTTCGGAGCTTTCAGCGAAGGACTTCAGACTCACGGACTTCGCAGGAAAATCGTCCACGAGCCACAACCGACAGCGATCGGATTCCAGAGCGTCCCGACTGTCACGGACCAGCAGTCGCTCCAGCATGAGTGGAACGTTGAGGGGTCGACAGTCGTCCTTCGTGTCCAACTTTGGTGTGACGAAAGGCAGGAAGCGCAAAGACAGCAACGCACTGTCGACGATTACAGAAAACTGGAACTTGGCTGACGACCAATATGGCAGTCCCTTTTCGGATTTTGATGCGCAAGGTGATAGACTAAGTGGCAATCGTTTGAATTTTGTAAAGGAATCATTCATAATGACTGTTTGGTGGCTGCTTCTAGATCAACCCATTCGGGAAGAATTGCAGCGTGGCTTGGCTATTATCAATGACCATACGGTGCGTCGAATCAGGAAAAGATGAAAAAAGACTGGTTTTAGACTTAATTACTGGCCGTTATGCTGTAGACAAAGCTGAAAGAGATCGAGGACGCTATTACTGCAGCCATGTCAGAAGTGTGGGGATACTGGGTACCACATCTCTTTGGAAATAGTGTAAACTAGAGAACTGATGTTGATAATGAATTGTTCCACGTGCAGGCAGACCCTATTCAGTTATATCTCCACCCAGCCGAACGTGTTGATGTCCAAGATCTGATCAAAACAGACAACGAGTTGTTTAACAAAGTTCTCACGGTTTTCTCTGTGCTGTGCGATGAAATTTCCGAGCTGAAAGTTACTGTAGAAGACAATTTTTATCCAGCACTCATTATGTTTGGCCAGGCATGTCATGGGGTGGAGGAAGAGGTGAAAGCTGGTGAAGACGAAGTCCACATCGGGCGCATGCTCGCGTTCTTTCAGGACATATCGAATTTCGTGGACCGATGCAATGCGATTACCATCAACATGATCCACCAGCTAGCTAGTCTGTATCAAAGTTTTCAGAAACTATGGAAGTCTACATTCAAGCTTGTGCACTTGCACCCCGTTTATGACGCACTCGCTGCTTTACTTGAAATTATGATTACAATCGATGCAATCGTCATCGACAACCCAAATATCGTCACGTCATGGGACAAGTACAAACGCATGATGCAATATGTACGTTCGGACCCACCGCGTTATAACGTTACGGTTAACAAAGTGAAGCAGTTCGAGCGACTGTTAGTGAGCCTCGATCAGACAATCATGAGTGCGCAGGTGTTTCAAAGTTGTATTGAACAGGATTTTGAAATCTTCTCTGGTGGTGACGTCGTGGAAGACGACGAGGATCACGATGGAAGTGATAGCGAGCGAGGGGGTCGACGTGCGAGCAGCAGTGGTGCCGAGTCCAGGATCGACATTCGCTCAAATCGAGTCTTTCTCGACGAATTTGTTCATTGTATCAGTGCTCGATTGAGCATTGCCGAGGGCACAATCACGTCATCTACCGAGACGTTTGAAAGGAACAATCTCGTTGGCACAGCAGGTCTCTACGTGCTTCTTCGTCGACTGCAACCGTCGAATGTTCCGGCTGATCCGGTGTTGTACAAGCGGTTGTGGGAAACGCAGCTGAAAGCTCCTTGTGTGACCATATGCGGAAAGATCTTGTGGTACATGCCCGACTTTTTATTAAAGTACTCCCCTATGTCGTCGAAGAAGCTACATCCAACTGACATTGTCCAGTTCCGTCGAGAGTATTTACATTCGTTAGATGATGCGTTTCCAGCCGATGTAACAACAGCCAAGTTGGAGTTGAGTGCGTGGCTTGTTCGAATGGAGTCATATTTTCAGCCGACAACGCGCGGGATAGGTGATACTTCACGAACGTTAAGTGTTCGGGGAAATCTGATACTGAAAGGTTTGATTTTAGCGAAACGTGTGCAAACGATGATGCACACTCTGGTCAATTTGCATCTCTCTCTTCAAATTCCAATGCCCAAGCGGGTGGTAAGACCGCTGTACACGTGCATTGAAATTCTTAAGGCGGTTGAGTTTATGTTTGCGCGAAAGAATCCTGTTCTGGCCGAGTCAACATCCCATTTGTTGCGTCAGGTAGCCCACTCGTTGTTTTCCTATTTTCGTCCACTCAAGGCGCACTTAGAAGCGAGTAAAAAGTTCGATGATACCAAGCTGGACGTCCTGGCGGCTGTGACTGTGCTCGAAGAGATCCTTAATTCTGGCGAGTCCTTTTCGTACACGCGAATCACCGTGCTTGATCTCGCAGCTCAAATTGCTGTCATAACACCGGACAATGGTAATGACGTCAACGACAAGAGCAGTGATGTACATCCCGCTGCCCCAATGGGTCTAAAAGATGCCGGTGAGCCTGTGAAACTCATCTGGAAGCTGCGTCTGCTGAGTGATTTTCAGCGAAAAGTTCGTAATGCTTGTGATTGTTCCTTCTTTTATTGGAGCCGTGAGTTGTTGCACCCGTTCTTAGCAGACCTTTACCGTCAACCCGAGCAGGCCAATCGCATTCAGTATATAATTGGTGGCTTTCTTGACGCGATCAAACTACTTCGTGGCGCGCAGCACGAGGTCGATAATAAAATGTATAGGAGTGCGTACGCAAATTTCATTGAGGCCGTCCTGAAAGAAGAGATTGTGGAAAATTTGTGCAAGGATGTGGAAAATGATCTTCGGCTGCACGTGCACTCCGTTCACTTGGATCATTTAGATGCACCGAATCCAAAGAGCGCCGACTTTAAGCTACTACACTACTACCTCGACTTGCGACCGATTCGCCTTCATGGAAAGACGCTTGATTTACGCCAGCACGTGACGCATTATCTTGAAAGTACGTTCTACAATTTGACAACCGTAGCACTTCATGATTGGAAAACGTATGGCGAGATGCGGAATCTCGCCAACGACAAGTATGGTCTAAGTCTCGCAGACAATCATCTTCCAATGGGCTCACTCGATCAAGGATTGGATATCCTTCAAATTATGCGCAATATTCAGATCTTTGTCGCGCGGTACAACTACAACCTGAACCAGCAATTCTTTTTAGAGCGACGGAGTGACAAAGGCTCTCGACACTTGAATTCAATTAACATCCATTCGATTGCGAGCTCGATCCGTACGCATGGCATGGGCATAATGAACACGACGGTGAACTTTACGTACCAGTTTTTGACGAAAAAGTTTGACATTTTCTCGCAATTTCTATTTGATGAATACATTAAAAGCTACTTGCAACGCGAGAAGCGCTGGTACAAGAAACACCGCGATGACAAGGACGTGGACAACAAGTATCCGTTTGATCGTGCCTTTCAGTTTAATAAGGATATTCGAAAATTAGGCGTATCGGATTCGGGAAAGACATTCTTGGACCAGTTTCGCATGCTGATTACTGAAATTGGCAATGCCTTAGGCTACGTGCGTATGGTGCGGTCCGCGGGAATGAACTATTGCAGTAACGCTATCAAATTTGTACCAGACTTAAACCGTACGCATTTTAAATTTGAAGTCTATGCTGGAGATGGCGTGAAAGAGGAAAAGGATGCCGAGACGGGCGAAGTCCTCAAGGAGGAAATTCAAGGTGCAAAGCTGTCTCGCGAGACGGTAGTAGCGGCTCGGAATCTTGACTCGGTCGTCTCGACTCTGGCCAAGAATTTCTCGGAAAACAATGACTACTTTAAAGTGTTGGTCAAAGTGTTCCAGGACGTCACGGCCAGCGACGAGCAAAAGCATTTAGTCAATTTTTACGCCATTTTACCGGCGCTTACCATCAACTATGTCGAGACAACTGTGCAGGCGAAAGACCTCATGTATAAGAACACACGTCGACGAGAGTCGTACTTTACGGACGACGGCTTTGCCATTGGGGTTGCCTATATCCTTGCCATTCTTGATCAAGGAGAGGTGCGTTGAGCTTGATCCGTAGTTGATATCGATCGATCTCATTAACCTTTCTGGGTCTTCTTTGGTAGCAATTCGACACGTTACATTGGTTTGAAGAAGTGGAACGCAAGTACAAGGAGGAGGAAGCAGCCTATAACGCTAAGCAAAGTGAACGTGAGACGCGCAAACGCAATCAAGCAGCCAAGAAGCAAAAGGAGACGACGGCCGAGCTGATTGATGACGAGGAAGAAGTCCATACGCTGCAACTCACTGCCAAGCGGATCGAGTTGAACCGCCGAGAGTTTGACCTGCTCGACTGGTCTCTTAACGGCGCCCGAATTTTTTTCAAAGATTAGTCGTGTGTTTCGTTGTGTTTTCGAATATTGCTCAATTCGTTTTTACGACAGTCTGATAGCTAACGTTATTGGCGAATAAGACTGATCTCTTGCCTGATTCCAAAATATCACGATTGATTTTTCTTGTCCGAAAAATGGCATCATTGGTAAGGAGCTATTTCGTGGGAACTGACGCTTCCGATTTCTCTGGCGTCTATTTTGCTAATATTAACTTCGCAGAGCGGCAACGAACCTAGTTTTGAAGAGCAATGGGATGACATGGCCATTGTCCGGGTAAATTGGTTAAAGCTTATGAACTAACACGAGGTTCTCATCACCTACTATGCGTACAGGCATTTGAGGAGGCACTCACGGACCAGTGCTCACGTAGCTCTACGTCTGTTAAGACGACAGGAAGGTGGGTGCAACTGTTTTACTTCTTGATGGCGAACACTTAGTTCTGAGCATCTTTGACGTCCGTTGTAATTTTTACAAGCAGAAAACAGAAAAAAGCAGCGCCACTTGATGGCAACAACGCTGGTAAAAGTGCCATGATTGATGAAAAAAACAACGAGCAGAAAAGCAAATACGAGAATTCAACAGCAACGGGGAGTGGACAGCCAAATGCAGGATCTCCCGCCCCTTGTACACCTGAAGCGAACCCGTTCGGCTGTCGACCAAATCAACAAAGTGATGTGTACCAGGCCGCGTTTGCTCAGGCGTATACCCAGCTTCTAGCTCAACTTCGAGAAGCATATCCTGCTACGACACAGCAGCCATTTGGTCCAAGTTTTCCAATGCCAGTCCACTCGCCATACTATCCGCAAACACCGTCGACTCCATTCATGTCGGCTCCTTTTCCTGGTATGCCTACATTCCAAACCCCAAGATCGATGTCCAGTGCAGAAGGGTCAGATGATGGTCTCGCGAACGTGCTTTTGGCGTGGTACCAGTCTGGATACTATACGGGACGGTTTCAAGCGCTACAAGAGATGAAGTTACATGGCCATCGCTAGATCACATCCGATTCCTAAATGTTTAAGCTCACGTAACGACAAGTTACGGAAGAGTTAACACTAAACAATCGTTAGGTCTTTCCCAAATCTCTCTTAATTGACTCAGTCATTGCCGCTTCTTGTTCACGGTCGTGTGTTTGGTATTCTGGGAGCTTTCCTGCATGAATGCATGTAGCCAGTAGAACTGTGCAGAGAGTACAAGCGCTCGATTAGTTTTACGGAATACATGTAGGCAAAAATGGGCATTCACGCACTAATGCCAGCACGTGTAGACCCACGAGGATGAATATGAACGCGTTAAGGCCGAAGCCCAGCTCCGAACCGAGTAGCAAGATCCCATTTTCCGCCATTTATAGTCTAAAGGTCGAAATATTGGATGTAGACATACAATAAATGCAAAAAACCGACTTCAACTTAGAGGAAACATGACAACCTCGGACAACACCGGTGCGTTAGAGTCAGTTACTGTCTGTAAGCACGCGTCTAACTCATAACCTTCTACGAAAAGGAGTAAACACCTCAACCAGTAAGAATTTCCGCGAGGAAACGAGCGCGATCGTAACTTGTGTGACGAAATATTGCAACGAGAAGCTCAAATCATTACAAAATACAAGAGCGCGACAATCGCCTTTAGCTATAGACAGTAATGCCTACACGGAGAAACCGAACTTAAAAGAATTGAATGAGAAAAGTGATGGCATGGGAGAACAGACTACAGGTCAAGTCCGGGTACGGGTAGACGCACCAGAATCTGGTGATTTGGCGCATTTCCGTAGGTGAGAACGGAGTCTTTTTTGATCATGGATTGTGCTGTCGCTGATGGGAATAACATGAAAGCTGGAAAGATGATCAAGGTAGTGCGTGCAAGAGTTGTATCGTGTCCACTGAAAACGTTCATGAGCCATGCTGCCGATGGGAAGCGTTAAAGCCACCGATTCTGTATAGGATGAATGTAGAAACGTATTCTGATCTCAAGCAAAGTGGAGACAAATTGTTTCGACGAATGGTTAAGACGAATGATACTTCATTCGTGGCGAAAGAAGCGAAATTACCAAATGTGTGGAATTACAGCAATGTATTTTCTGCGGAAGATGCTCTTCGTGACGATAGCCCATATATGAAGCTTCGAGTTAATCCATATACTTTAACGGGACCACGACGAATGCAATGCGATTGGTGTGAAATGTATAAATCTGCAGAAGATTATCTTCGTGGTGAATCCGACAAGGTTCTTCAAAAAGTGATCCAAGCAAACGCTCAAGCGATGTTTTTTACGAAAGAAATTGTCGTGCCGAGCGTCTTTAGTGGTAAATGGTGGAGTCATCATACCAATGATGTTCATACGGGGGAGCCACAGCAGCTTTTGCTTCCGTTTAGTCTGGTTCGAGACGATGAAGAGAGGATTCTTCAAGCACCATCAAAAATGATAGCAATAGCTAGCAACTACTTAGGCAGTCTTCAACGTACGGATGTCTCACTAACAAAGGCATCTCTCAATGTTCCGTGTATATGGAACCATGCAATCGCTTCGAAAGGGCTCGCAAATTTGGTCGCTGAGGATCTTAAGGTGAATGATACACGAGCAACATCTTCAACATGTTCTTTATTGCCGATTGTCAACAGCATCGAGTCAAAGCCGGTAATAACCTCACCTAAAGTGAAAGCAGATTCCAGTGTTAATGGTTCGCTTGAAGAAAATGACCCACTACCGGAAGGACCTCTAAAACCATCAAATGTCGATGAACTGAGTACTGACTATCTTGTGAGCGACCAATTCCGATTATGTAACTGGAGTGAAAGACAAGAAATTTCATCGAATAATGGTACATTGAAAGACGTCGGAAGCTCAGAGAGCTCTGTTGAGCCGTTAAAGTTTAACCAACTCCTTCAGCAGCTCGCTCGACCATCAATGTGGGACTTGATGCGAAAAAAGATGATTCACGTGGACAAGACCTCCTTCCAGTGTGTTCTCGACTGCGTAAGTTTGAAGGCACTAGAAGCGATAATATGCAATCAATGCCTCAAGGTACGAAAAATGAGCTTGAACCCTTCAGGATTTTCAAGCACCGAGATAATCGAGGTTTGCGCTAGTCTTCGTCAAGCTGCTTGGCTACATACCTTGCGGTAAGATATTGATTTGATTCAAGAAAGGAGACTAACCCGTTTTTTTCTTGGTGTAACAGCTTCGTGGCAATCAGTCAGGAAGATGCTGCTCGAAAAGATGACACGATGGCAGCGATACTGACAAGAATCCTTCCTAGTGTAAAGTACAAACTTTTACTGGGTTCTTCAAATTGGAAGGATCTTCACACACTCTTGAAGTTGGCTCGTGGGCGCGGAGCTGCAGCCATTACACTTGAACCGTCTGAAAATGGAGTAACAAGCAGGCCCATAGCGAACGATTCGACCCTTCAACCACCTCTTAAGACGCAGAGGACTTCCTTGACGGCTAAAGAGAAAGTTCGCGTCTTGTGCTCACTTTCGTTCCTTCAACAGGTTGGGGCCAATCTGTTTCCTCATTGAAATGCGTATGTCATGTGCGCCTAAATAAGTGTCATGGGTTTTTACAGGATGAGCTCCTCGATGAACTTTGTACAGAGCAACAAATCTTTTTTATCGAGCGAGATCTTCCAACACCAATTGACATGCTTATCGACGAGAGAAACTCCATCTCTGTGGTAACTGGCGCCATGTTTAAAGGTAACATCTATCAACGTGTACTAGTACTGCCGAATCTTAGTCAAACTGTTTTGTTTTGAGCAGTCGAAACAAGTATGAAAAGCTTTATTTTCAACTTAGCCCGCTTGCAAGTTCAGTTCCAGAAGTGCTGGCTTATTGTTGGTATTTTTTTTTTGTGCTGTGCTCAAATCGTCCTTAGGAAGCCTGTACGTAATCGAACCTTTCCGTCTGTGTTTATTTAGTCTTGGAAAGTCTTCCCGATTCAGAAATGGAAGATACGATGAACTTATTTCACTCAGCGCTCGTGCAATTCCAAGTCGAGATTCAGGTGCTTACCAGGTATATACGTCAATTTGAAGGATGCCACGAAAGCAGCTAACTTTCTCTCACGTTACTTTATGGACTTTAGCTTTTCGTGTGAGGAAGCTGCTTATTATGTGCGCGCGGTAATTGATCAATGTGCGGAAGTCGCTTTTAACGACTACCGCATCCTACCCCGCATGTGGTTTGAGCGCCCCTTCTTAATAGAAGATGAATCCCAACTCGAACGCTTTCTCGTATCAACACGAATTATCAACAATTACGCGGCGCAGTCATTGCTGCATAAGATTTGCATGAATGATCTTTTCACTAAAAGGTGTGGATTACTCTTTAACTTTGTGTTGGCTGGAATTTTTATGACCAGTGATTCTTCTATAGCATCAGCGAGTTGAAGCTTCTTGTTCAAAACTCAGTGACGATGCAGCACCTAGAGCTTCTCTACAGGTACAAAAAGTAATTTGTTGCGGAATCAGTGGAACTAAGATAAAATCTCGTTCAGATTCGTGCATCAGGGACATGGACTTAAGGTCCGACAAATTGATATGAACAGATAAAGATTTTTGACCCAAAGTAGCGCCATGGGTTGGGACAAAATGATGTGAGAAAGCGGGCTAGACGTCGTGACACTGCAATAGAGTACTGGCGCTTCCATGGTGATTTTGACCGGGTATTTGTTGTGACATGCGCCAGGATGACACGCAAGAGTGGGTAATGATATAGTTCACGATGGACATGCATATATGCAAGACGGATGTGCATAGTGTGCTGTCCAATGTAGCAGGTTTCTTTGCTAAGGACCTAATTGAATCACTTCCAAACATACTAAAAAACTTTCAGGTTACGAGTCCACGCGCCATGTAAACTGAAGTACTTCAAGTCAAATGACAAAATATCGGTAATCGACACACCACACCTGTAACAGCAAGACAAGTTTTCTACTTTAGATTCGCGATGAAGGCGAGCTCAAGGTGGTCAATGGAAATAAAGCCAAGATCATGGTCGTGGGAAATACGGGTTCTACCTGACGGTAGTGAATAAGATATATTTTCTATCAACGAAATGCGCTATGCGCGAGCTCTATCTTGATCTTGAACCCGAGTCCTTGTTCTTGTGAATCGCGACAATATCCTGAATTGACCAAAGATTCGGGGACGTGCAAACACAGTGAGTGGTAGAGTGGGGTCACCACATCTGACTTTGTGACAACCAGACACCAACGGGGCCCAGAATTGTAACTTTTGGCGGGTATACTTCGTTTGTCGTGACCTTGGCGTTCTTCTCATCTTGTGTAATCGTTAGTTAGGTACGGTTGACTCTTGTCACACGGGGTCTTAATCGTATGCGCGATATACGGGGTCAACAATGGAGGGTGATTTGCCGTTGCCGCATCTGAAGAAAAACGGATACAGGGGAGCGTCGAGATCTGGGGAGAACGTCGACAGTGCAAAGGAGGCGGATCACGATGAACCGAAGAGAACGTCGATTCTCCTCTAGGCTTCATCTGGTGTGCGTCTATCAAGGGGCACCAACGAGGCCCCCGTCTGTTTTCAGATTGTTTTTCAGGTCTTAATTAAAGAGACCTTCTGTGTTATGCGAACCAAATGAGAGTACGACTTACTTGGGCAAGTCATCAAGATCCGGACTACCTCCGACTGTTGCATGTGATCGCCGCCGTCGTCGATGTCCCTTAGAGCTCACCGATGAGCTTGGGGCGCAAGATCCTGGTACCCCCAAGAGACGTCTTCCATTCACAATATTTGGTTTCCGGGTCAAATTTGGTCATTGGGGCACCATCGAAATCGACTTTTCATCTCCGAGCGCCTTCAGTGACATCTATGGCTCATTTTTTGTAGTCTTGAACCGTAGGTCATGCACAACGCACGTAGTTGTAAATAAAGAGTGATTCATGATAACGATGCTTATTAAAATTTAAATATTGGGCTTATAAAGTGTCTGCGTGAAAAATAGAAGTGTCCCTATCATTAACCTTAATTTATAATATAACCCTTTAGAGCTCATATTTATCCACCGAACCAGGTGTGAAACGCGCATGCAGGATACCGGTACTACCAGTAATAGATCGTCACGTAAAGTGTGGCGCACATCGCTTCGCCTAAAATATCACCATGGAGACAGCTGCCAAGGCGTTCGAGCAGCACGTTGAGCTAGACGAGGGCGTCTTGGCCACTTCGACGCCTCTAAAGACTGAGCAGCTGGACTGCATTATGCTTCAAGTGAGTAATCACAAAATTATTGAATAAAGACGAGGATCGTTGACGCACAGTGCTATTGCATTCAGGTGAGTGAGGGCCTCGCTGGACATCCAGAGCTGAGTCAGAAGATATATGAGTTACGCACGCAAATGGTGGATCAAAAGTAAGGAATTAAAATGAGTTTATCCTATTGAGATTCGGCTGATCTTTTTGTGGTTCCTGCTGTGTCAGAACCATCGAAGCTGCATCTGCTATCCAGGGGATGCTAGAACTGCTCAAAGCTAACGAGAAAGCGCTCGAGTTCTTTAAAGGAAGCATCGTGGGAGGTACGCGGTGCTCTCTATGCTGCTGCAAAATGGACAAAATGGTGACAAAATCTTTACCTGTATCTGTAGTTTTGACTGGTCAGATTCTGCCGTTGCGACCTCCGTTCTTTGGTGGTACAATCTCTGATCCTGCCGTTGAAGATGTTGTAGTTGAGATTGAAGCGATTGAGACTGAAGCTGGGAAGGCACCAGCAATGGATGCTGCAGAAGAAACGTTTAATGAGGAGAAGTTGGCACCAGCAATGGATGCTGCAGAAGAAACGTTTA
>CM047580.1:17610250-17623998 GCA_026184515.1 Peronosclerospora sorghi
AGGGACTTCCGGTGGGCCAAAGTGCGCGTGCGGCGCGTCCAGACCGGTTATAATGGGCGAGAGGGGATAATTCGACCCTCTGCCCCCAAACACTCCGCGGCGGGCGGAGGCGACTAGTGTACGAAAAGGGAAGAACGGCAACCCCTAGCTGTGGTGTGAACCAAGACCAGAAGAGGTTTCAGCCACTTATCCGAAAGCTAAAAGATTTCCTTACTTAAAGGTATAACCTCTGTCCTAAAAGGTAAAACCACAACTAAAATACTACTACCCTATAGTCCCTAAATGTACCCACACAAAAATATGTAAAATACCCAAAGTCGGGTGACTCACCAAAACTTGCGTTCTTGACACTTCTTGAGTTTGATAGGCTGAAAAAAACCCCTTGTTTAAACCAATCCGAAATTAGACCAAATGCCTTGACGAAACTTGACCAGAAGTGTGCCAAATTTTGGGCACCCTTCTCCACAATCCAATTCATAACCACGCCTCGGATCTCTTCCATTCCTCATACCCAAGAGCTTCGTAACATTTCCAAGGTTCTTCAGCTCCAATACTTGCATTTCAATTAAAAACAATCTCGACAACTTTTTCGTTAGTGCCTGTGACCAATATGTCATCCACATAGGCACCAAGTACGACTGTTTCACATCCATCGTTCTTCACAAAAGGCATGTGTCCGTGATACACTGCATAAATCCAAAACTTTCCAAGGTCTGGTATAACTATTCATACCACATCCGACCAGCCTGCTTGATCCCGTACAGATGCCGCTTTAACTTCAGTGCTAATTTGTAACAGGGCTACATTTTGGTTATATTTAGTTATGTTGTGTACTTACGTACACAGCGGTTGGGGTCAGTATTGACCGGTCCGAAAGGTTTGGACCTATTGGTTATTTTGACCAATCAGGACAGGAGCCGTTGGTTGAGGCGTGGCAGCATGCCACGTGTTAGTACACAGGTGGTGTACATTACATTTTGTCTAGGTACGAATTTAGTAAGTTCTACTTAGTATTACATATAGTTTACATTAGTTTAAATTAATCTAGACTAATTACATATTAAATATATATTTCAGATTACAAAATACACTACTCCAGCTAGAAGCACGACCTCGACCGGTCTCGCGTGCTTTGAGTGTTTGTAGCCAAAAGGAATACCTCCTTTAGCTACTCCCTTTCTAAGGGAAGCCTTGTTTCAAGGCGTTAGTTAATTCTAACAAGTAAACCAAGGGAAATCTTGGCCCCGAGTAAGAGAGAACTCTCTTACTAAGCCCTTTTATAAGGGCGTATCGGCTAAGTAGCGGCATATCGCCGCTTTAGGAAGGTATTCCTCTGTGCACTAGCCGCACCGTGTGTATACGCACCGGCTACATCTGGTAGCACTAGTAGTGAATCCAACACCTGTGTTGGTAGACGACAACATCCTCTGCAAAGGATAAATTAGGACGATTGGGATAGGCTAACCATCGTTTCACCAGCAGTAAGCCTTTAACAGGCTGTTATCCATACTGGGTGACGAAGGCATGCAGCTCCTAACGGAGCAGGGCCTTGATGCCGTAAAGGCGAGGGTCAACGCCCTCATCGCCCATGAGGCGAATTTTCGTGGAAGTCATTCCACGTCCACGGGGGTGCGCCCTCCGTTGTCCTTTAAGATAAAGAAATTCACCGGTGAAAAAGGTGATAACCTTTATGTGTGGCTTCGAGAGGTCGAAACGGCCTTCGCCACAGCGAATGTGATCGCGGATCACTTGCAAGTGGGACTTGCACTAGCCATCTCACGGGTAAAGCCCGTGCATGGGCGTTCACGTGTTCGGAGTCGGTCACGGACAAGTTCCCAACCTGGGAAGTCCTTAAGCAAAAGCTTATGGACATGTATGCCACGCCTGATATGGTTTTCCAGAATCATCTGGCGTTTTTGAGGTGCCGTCAGGGCACTAGAAACTTGGAGAAGTACATCCAAGAACTGAAAACCCTGTTGGCAGGGATGTACGCGAAAGCGTACTCGGACGATGTGTCCATTACCGTGTTCATGGAGGCCTGAAAGAAGGGCCAGCACGTTCGGAGCTCTTTCGATGCCTACCCCAATACCTGGGGGAGGCGTTTAAGATGTCGTTCAGCGCCGAGAGGGTATTTCGCTCCTCTAAGGTGGGTCCCGAACCCATGGACCTGAGTCAGGTCGAAGCGGAGGAGAAACCTTCCTCTAAGAGTCACTCTGACTCCTTCCCGCAGAGCTTCGAATCGGAGCTCCTTGCAATGCTGCAGCGGAATGGGCCGCTGAGATGCTTTTTGTGTGGAAGCACGGATCACCTGAGGAACAGATGTCCGAAAAATCCCCAGCGAGACACTCGCTATAAGGGACCGAGGGCGGGTAAAAAAGCCCTTCCCCAAGCCGTCGGGAAACGATGGCTCCCAGTATGTGCGGGGCGCCCTACTAGGGGATCCCTCAGTGCTGTTAAACCCCAGGGTAGGGGCCGACAGCACAAAGCCCCGAGGGAAACGGTGCTTTCTAGCACCGAGTTGGTGTACCAGCCAGGCTTGCTGGTCGTCCTTGCGGACGTGAAAGGCTTTAATAAGCCTTGGAGAGTCTTGATAGACTCTGGAGCGTCTGACAATTATGTCAGACGAGCTTCTGTTGAGAAGAGTCGGCTGTATGCCGAAGCCCTAGAGGAAAGTTCTCGTGACGTTGTCACGGTCCGTCTAGCGACGGGCTTACAGGTTTCTGTACCCAAGGTCTCGATTGACCTTAAGCTGAAGTTTGCAGACTTCGACAGCTTAGAACGTTGCCTATTCCTGGATTTGGACTCGAGGTATGACCTCATTCTGGGCATGAAGTGGCTGGAACGCCGCAAGCCATGGATAGACTGCAAGTTTAAGTCCATTGGCTCAACGCACCCGCGATCGGGTGAAGCATTGGCGAGTCATGAACCCACCTTTGCTCGATCGCAAAAGCGATTTTGGCGTGAGATGCCAGAGGTTGGGATGTCTGAAATGATCAGTCTCAGTGAGGTCAAGGAGTGTTCCTTGGCGAGGGGGATTTGGCGGTTAATTCCCACTCCGTTAGAGGCGAGACTGGTGAGTCTCCAGTTGTAGAGGTGGATTTCTCTGAGGTTAAGCGCGAGGCACTTCCTAGAGAAGAGACCCGTAGTTCGTCTCTTCTGCAGGTCGGAATTGATTCCGACCACGCCGTGTTCGGCGAAAAAGTTGTGACTCCAGTGGTAGGGGTAGAGACCCCTGTGGTTAAGCGCGAGGCGCTTCCAAGCGAAGAGACACGAAGTTTGTCTCTTTCGCATGTCGGAATTGATTCCTACAACGCCGTATTAGGTGAGACCGGGGAGCCACCGGTGGTAGAGGTAAAGACCTCTGTGGATAGACGCTTGAGGGCTGCTGTAAGCGTTTGTTTTCGTTGAAGGAAGACGGTTGTAAAAGCCAGCACTTTGGCGCAGAGGAAGCGTGTTGGGCTCATAACCCAAAGGCCGTTGGATCGAGACCAACAAGGGCTACCATTGGTATTGAGTATGCGAATGGACGTCTTCTAATACACCAACTGGATAGGCGCGATGCGCTTCCAATAGATGGACCAATTGACTCCCCCCGTCTGGGTAACGGGAAGAGTCCCGAGACCAGTAGTCAGCAGTCCTATCGGATGCTGAATAGTGTGAAAGGTGTTGTCAAAGAAGACTTAATCCTTGAAAGGTTGCCTGGGGTAGGCGAACTGTTGTCGTTGGAGGAGATTTCCTTCAACGAGTTTAAAACTGCTGTGAAAGCAGGTGAAATCAACGCGGTTGTCGTCTTGCGTCCGGAAGAGGAGTTGAACTCCTCATCCACGATGGAGGAGTCAGTTTTGATGCAAACCAAACAGGCATTTAATACCCGAAGTGGCCACAAGATCCTTGCGGATCCTGAGGACCCTTACCATTCCTTATTGAGGGAATTTGGAGATGTCATTAGTGACAACCCACCGATGGGGTTACCACCGGATCGGGGAGTACGACATGAAATTGATTTGGTTCCTGGAACCAAATAATGCGTCACTAGGCAGTGGCCTCTCCCCAAGGAGCAATGCGACGCCACGACGCATTCTTTAAGGGGAAAGAAGAGGCAGGGATGGTACGGGAGAGCAAATCTCCTCATTCATCTCCCACTTTTTGTGTTCGTCGTAAACCGAACGGGAAGTGGCGCATTGTGAATGCGTCCAACAAGCTGAATGCAGCTACTGTACCCATGCAAACTCCGATTCCTCGGAAGGATGTCCTCCAGAACAATATGGCGGGCTGTACTGTGTACAGTGCCTTAGATCTGGTGGACGGGTATTATCAGGTGCTCATGCGAGCATCAGATATTCCGCTTCAGCGGTCAGCACGCCTAGTGGCATGATGTGGAAGTGGCTTGTTATACCACAAGGGATTTCGAATGCACCAGCGACTTTTAATCGCTTGGTGACTTAACACTTCCGCCCTCATAGAAAGTACGCTCAGACGTACTTCGACTATATATTCGTTCATAGTCGCGCGGAAGGCGACTCGTCAGATGTTCAGACGCACCTGATACACCTTCGAGCGGTGCTCGAACGTATGCGGGAGCATAAGTTATATGCGAACGCATCTAAATGTATCTTTAGTGCTGAGGAAATTACTTTCCTCGGATGCTTCATCGTTAAGGATGGAGTGAGGGCGGATCCCGCGAAGGTGAAAGCCATTGTGGAGTGACCTTCTCCTGTAAATCTTAGAGATTTACGGAAGTCGCTTGGATTAGCCAATTATCTCCACAAATACAGCGAGAACTACGCTGAAATGTCGAAGCCATTGACGGATCTTCTTAAGAAGGATGTTGATTGGTGTTGGGAAAGCAAACACCAAAACGCTTTTGAAGCGGTTAAGGGGAGCTTGTTAAAAGCCCCCGTTCTTGCCCTCCCAGACTCTGGGAAACCTTTTAGCGTCGTCTGTGACGCCTCCGATTTCGCAATCGGATGTGCTTTGTTACAAGCAGACGATGCGGGAAGAGAACACGTGATCGCGTTTGAATCGAGGCAGCTTAAAGCTGCAGAACGGAATTATCGCGCTCATGATAAGGAGCTACTTGCTATGAAGTATGCCCTTGTCAAATTTAGGGTTCACCTACTCGGCTCAAAGCCGTTCGTGGTTTATACATGTGCTGAAGTGGCTGAAGTCTATGTTTGAGTATATACAAGTACCTATAAGGAGTGCACGGTATTTTGGCCGGCCATGAAGCAAGTTTTCAGTATTGAAGCCAGTGCTGAAGTAACTAAGAAGTAACAAGGTGATCAGGCACTTGGAGTAGATATAGGACTTCTTAATATTTTAATTATAATCAAATTTTCTCACTTTTGAAGATTCGTTTTTCCAACCAACCAAATCTTTCCAACCTATACAAAAAGTAAGTATATCCCGAGGAAACCTTTAAGTGAACGCATGTTAAGGCGTGATAAAGATCCTTTGCGATTACCTAAGTTAAGGGGCATCCTGAGTGTTACCAGGAAGTGTCCATTTTCAGTGATTTTGTATTAAGGTTAGGACGTAAGTATCAAGAACCTGGGAAGTATAAGCAAGAGGGGTGTATTCTATCGCTTCCTTGTGTTGTTTTTGAGTGGAAACCTCGAAAATTTAAGTTCCTTCACGACAACTGGTGCCGCGACCCGGGAACTCACGTCGACTTAATACAATTTTCACACACAAAATGGCTTTAGAGTCTACTGAGGGAGAGAAAGATCTGATCTTTACTTTACAGCGCTCTCAGGATGATCCTAATAGGACATACACTTTCTCTGATACCTGTGCAAGAATGGCACGGTATCAACGCCATGTATTGAAGTTACCTGGGGACTAACGTAACTGGTTTTCACTATATGAGATTCGCAAGGTGGAAAACGCTGCCCCTAACTTTAAAGTTAAGGAAGACCTTACTTCCTTTGGAGGGATAAAAGAGTCAATTGAAGCTATAGAAACGCTGTTTCGAAATTTTGGCTATGAGTTTGTACGACGGGAAGAATTTGACGCTGCATGTGACTTCAATCTGGATAGTACCGCAGAAGATATTGGTCTGATGGTGTCAAGATTATTAGCAGAGAACCAGTGGGAAACATCCTTGATGGTTTACTGGAAAGAGGCTACTGACATCAGACCAACTTACTAAATTGTGGCAGACACTACTCAAACCCCGGTGAAAGAGTCTAAACCACCTGACATCCATAAGCTGTGTGATGAAGATGAGTTGGAAGATGCTAAGGATTGGAATCCAAAGCGTGGCCATCGAGTAAAATAAAATTGGAATTTTCCTCGGATGAGGACGAGATCATGTCACCACCACAATCAGTGTCGCAATAGCAGGACCCAGTGGTGGCAAATTTAATCCAATTGATGCAAGATGGACACTTAATTTTGGAGGAGTTAGAGAAAATCACCGCGTCTTTGTCATCTAGTCGCACGCCGGATACTACGAGAGGGACGACTAGTGGATCATACCAAAGATCGGCGGTTCCAGGGAGGGCATATACCAACCCGCCGAAAGCATCAAGATATGGCATGTCGAGTGGAAAACAAAACAAATGGACATCATCTGGTCAGCCTGTAACAGCCATTATGCAGAATACAGAGATCAAGACATTTTACGGAAATAGACAAGACGCTGGGAGTGCAAGGGCATGGGTGACAAGATTTTTTCATGTAGCAAACATTTCACGTTGGGATGACGATCAACGGCTAGGGATGTTTGTGGATAGCTTGACGAACACAGCATCTTGGTGGTACGAACAATTGGCGGATACGGTGAAGTATGATTGGGATGCAGTAATAAATTTATTTCAAAGAAAGTTTTGCGTGGACAAAGTGTCGCCTCGGGTCATGTATTCTAAATTGACCCAGAAACAAGACGGGCTAGCAACTACCTATCTATACCGGCTAAATGCCGCGGCGTTACGAGCTGGAATGTACTCCCGAGATGTCTATAACGCCTCATTATTGGAAGAGAACATCCAGCAATTCTTGACACCATTCATGATCGTGTCATACAAATGCAATATCAGCATATGACTTTCAATAATATTGAGGAACTGGAAAGGGTGCTGACGAAGCATGACGCACGTTTGACAAGACCAGGAAAGAAAGTGACTGCACGCAAGAGTGCCGAAGCGGTATATGAAGATGTACAACCTAGCATACATGTGATGGGCGGAGAAGTACATGCCATGCAGCGGTCACGCTCTAATTATGACGACAGAGGTGCACGAACGAGTGCGCCTAATAACAATGATGGGGGCGTGGTGTGTGAACATTTCAATCGAAGAGGACACGATAAAGACAAATGTTGGAAATTGAAGACGTGTGAGCATTGTAAAACAGTCGGTAATGATGTGAAGTATTGTCGGAAGTTCATCGAAGAGATGGCCGAGATGCGTAGCAAGTTGAAGTCTGGGGAACTAGCCAAGGACCAAGTGGCCGCACAGTTAAATGCCTAACACCACAGTGCGTTGCAACCACTGTCGAGAGAAAAGGGGGGGGGGGGTTCATTGTCGATCAATGTGAAATCAACACCGCGTTCACCCTTAAGTGTAAAAGAAACCAAGAAAAACGATACAATTGCATGGAAGATCACTCACTATGGACGAGGATCAAGAAAAGAAGAAATTAAAAGAAAAAACGAAGAAACAAGTTACATTTGAAGAAAAAGAAGAAGAGAAAAAGAATAGGTCAGCGACTAATGAAGCAACAGATGTCTCGGCTTATGTCAAGTTGGTGGATAAAAGAGAGGGAGAACGAGAAGGGTGGCAACAGTTGCCCAAGACAACGCAGCCGGCAACGCAAGTATATATGAAAGGAGCAATTGACGATTTGGAATTGCCGTTAATGTTAGATTCTGGCACGAGCATTTCCGTATTGCATCCAATGTGGCGAAGATGTTACAAATACCATTCCGGATACTTGATACCCCGAATAGTTTTTGTGGCGTGACAGAAATTACCATTGGCGCAATTGGTTTGACCACTGGCAAGGTTCGGATGGGCCCATATGTTATTTTTAACTGTGAGATGTGGGTTGCCAACATTGACTCGCAAGCCATAGCGATACTTTGAACAGATTTTTGCGATACTTGGAACAGATTCTTGGTGAAGGCGGGGGTAATTCTGAATATGAAAGACCAAAGTTGTCAGATTCCCAACGAAAATCCGCTACCGTTAATGACTCAAGCAGATCGACTTTCCGAAGAATACAGGCAAGTATATGAACGAATTATGGGGAGTGCTGGTATGACGATTAATTGGACCAGTGTACATGCGGTACAGACGGTTGGGGATGAACCCCCCGCTGTATATGTTATGGATGCTACATACTTATTGAAGGTAGATCAGACAAAATTGGAAAAGGAGGTATACCTGCATGAAGGGGTGGAGATGTCGGTTAAAGCTATGGAAGAACAGTTGGCTCTTACACCTGAAGTGGAGCAAGGTCCGATAATGTCACCTGATATGGCTCACGCGGATATAGGAGAGCCAGGGATCACCTCCAAGGAGCAAGAAGACCAGTTACGGTCATTGTTATACGAGTATGCCGATGGATTCATAAGCTCTGGTAATGCGCTACCGCCACCAGCCAAGGGTGTGATATGTGATGTAGATGTGGGAGACAATTCGCCTATATCCCAGAAAGCGCGCAAGGTACCAACCCACTCCTACCAAAGTTGTACGAGTTAATACGAGGATTGTTGCAAGCAGGATTAATTAAGTACTCGGAGTCAGCTTGCGCATCACCAATCGTGATCGTGTTAAAGAAAAATAAAACAGACATACGATTGTGCATTGATTATCGAGCTGTGAACCAAAAGACGAGACTGATGGTGTATGCCATGTCTCTGATAGATGATTTGTTGGTTAACTTTGAAGGGATTAAGTGGCCATGTTCAATGGATAACGCGAGTGGGTATTGGGCTATACCTATGACGAAAAGGGCTCGGTTAGTTACCGCTTTCATTTGTCCGCTAGGACACCTTGAATGGCTGCGTATGCAACAAGGGTTGAAGAATGCACCGCAGATATATCAGCGTATAGTTGACAACGCCTTGTGGACAATGGTCCGACGCTCACAACAGATGGGGTTGATGTGCAAGATCATGAACGATGATACCGCCATGGGTATCGATGATAATGCTACATATGTCCTAGAGACAGACGTACCCCTATCACAAGATGTGTTTCATAATGGCCAAGTGGTGGTCACTGAGGAGCGACCTATCATTGGGAGACGCTCATACATTGATGATATTACGTTTGGTGCGAATAGTTTGGATACGCTATGTTTAATGCCTAAGAACCTTTTGGAGTCGTTCAAGTATTGGTGAATCACCATAAGCTTACCCAAGAGTGCATTTGGGAAGCACATTGTAGAGTTTCTAAGTCATCGCATATCTTCAAAGGGAATTGAAGCGTCCCCGCGCAATTTAGAATCAATTAGTAAGATGGCATTTCCACGGACACTAAAAGGGGTTCAGAGATTCACTGGCAATCTGATATACTATCTAAGGTTTATCGCCAATTTCGCAACGTTAGCGGCCTCACTGTATGAATTAACGGACCTGCAGTTAAAGGACGGTACTCAATTGGAACATGCTGAGAAGTCTTTGGCATTGTTGAAGGCTCGACTTGCGCATGCACTGTTGCCACGACATATTGAGCGTGCAAAACCACTAAGTGTAATTTAATACACCAATACGTGGGCATTTGGAACTACAGTGTGTCAAGAGAACGATGGGATCTTGCATCCGGTAAGATATGTCAGTAAAGTGCTCAAGGATGTGGAGACCCGATATACAGGAGCTGAACAGGAGGTGCTGGCTTTGCTGAAGACGTTACATCACTCTAGTCATATTTTATTTGGACAACATATAACAGTATACGCAAGGTACTCCACTATGCGATGGCTATTCACGGCTAAAAGTTTAACTAGAAGAGGAGTTCAATGGGCGGTAATGTTATCCCCATGGTCGTTAGAGATCATAAGAATGGACCATGAAGGTGTTGGTCTACCCGCATTATTGGCCACATCGCTAGTGCCTATAGAAAAAATGAATGAAGTATTAGAGGATATCACTCCACTGAAGACAGTGAAGGATACGACAATTATTATACCAATACCAGGTTTGCTTCGCCAAAGTACTGGATATGTCTTGTCGTTTGATGGTGCAGTACGGATGAAAAATGATCCTAAAGGCACTTTTTGCATGATAATATGGGAGTTACCCACCTGGGAGGTGATAGCGGCTGAATATGGAATTCAGAATAACCTCGCTGTGAACGACAGCGAATATCATGGGTTGATCGGTGCATTACAACTTGCGCAAGTACATCATATAAAACGGGCAATAGTGTGTGGGGTTTCGAGATTGGTGATCGGACAAGTTAATGGAGATTTACGCTGTAACCATGCTTCGTTATTGGTCTGGCTAAACAGACTGCACTCGCTGGTCGAAACTTTCGAGGCGATTAGTTTAGTGTATGTGGCACGCAAGTATAACCAAGCAGCAGATTTCCTTACACAGTGCGCCATGAAAGAAAAGCGATCAGGGAATATTACAAGTGATCAACAAATGATCGATCTGAAAAGGTTGAATCGATTACCAGAGTTGTTATATGCAAATGCAGATAGTCCTCCAGAAAGGGATAAGAGTGAGGACTCCCCGGAGGCGATTGCCAAATCGTTCGACGACTTCAGAAGTAATCCAAGTAATGAGGCACAAGTGGATACCACTGAAGTCACTGTTTGGGAGGATGGTGTATATCTATCACCACAAGTATTTGTAATAACTCGAAGAAAGAGTAAACTGAAGAAAGGACATCGTCAACACCAAGGAAGTGAGACCGTGGAACAAGGGGCGGACATAGAAGATGAGATGCACCCTGTAGAGGACGGTACCGTTGGATCAAAACAAGGCCAAAAAGATGCAGAAGAGGACCCTTATGAAACGGCACCAGCCATTAGACTTGAGCGAATGTCATCGGCTCAGAATGATGACGATTGGTGTGGAAAGGTTATAGCATACCTGAAAGGAGAAGATGACAAGATAATTTCCGCCAGCGAATGGAAGAGGGTAGATCGACACGCGAAGATGTATGTACTGGACAGTAAAAATATTCGTTATTACATCGCTTGCACACGAAGTGGAACTGGAGATCAAGTGTGGCGATTGGTAGTACCAACCATATTACAAGAAGATGTGTTACATGCCTACCATGTTGAGATTGGTAGTGGGGCACATCAAGGGGTTGGAAAAGTCTACGCGCGGTTGAAGTCCAAGTATTATTGGAGAGGTATGTATGCCCATATTGAAAATTATGTTGTAGCGTGTGAAGATTGTGCCACGGCTAAAGGGAAGCCAAAATACCAGGGGCGCACTAGCGGCAATATTGTGGCGTCAAGACCTTTTCAGATTTTGGCTATGGATTTTGCATTACCGTTGCCACAGACCACTATGGGTCATGAAGCACTATTGTGATTTATCTGTTTGTTTTCCGGATATGTGATCCTTATTCCAATGAGCACCACTACATCTCAGGATGTGGCAGAAGCGTATATGATGGTAGTTTATAAGAGGTTTGGAGCGCAAGAAATGCTGAGACATGATCGAGACCCCAGGCTTATGAGTTCGGTGTTCAGGAGATTTAATCGAATGTTGAAACAGAAACAGAGACCTACATTGGCATATCGGCCACAGGCCAACGGTAAACAGGAAAGATCGGTGCAGACAGTGATCAAGGCAATAAAGTGCTATATAACGGATCCAGAACAAAGAGATTGGGATGAATATGTGGCTCCATTGGAGTTTGCGTTAAACACTTCGGTGGATCTACAACATCACCAAACTCCGTTCTACTTGGTACATGAATGGGAACCTCGAACTACGATGGAGGTGATGGTACCACCGAAAGATCAGTGTGTCATGGAAAAGGATACACTAGATTGGAGATTAGCCGTGAATAAAAGGCACATGGAAGCTCAAGCGCAGGCAGTCATCATTCGAGAGAAAGTGGATAAAGAGATAGTCCAACGTAATAACGAGAGAGTTAAATCGAAATTATGTTCGACTACAAAAACCGATTACCGCCCTGGAGAGTTAGTCTGGCTGTATCATGATTTGGTCAAGCGAGGGTTAGTAAGAAAGTTGGGTCACTTATGGCATGGCCCTTATGTGGTGGATGAACGGGTGAACGATATGGTGTATCGGTTTGTGATACCAACAACTGAGAGTCGGATATTCCCACTAGTACATATTGCTAGACTGAAGATCTACATCAGCAAGATGAGAAGGCCCCGTGAAAAGATTCAGACTAAGGATTCGTTGGAGTTAGATGAAGCATTACTTCCGGAAGATTCCTGGTATGAACCTGGCAGAGACGATGAATGGGAAGTGTAGCGTATAGTGGATTGTCGAGTGAAACAGCGGACAAGAAACGGACGTCGGATGAAAAAATACCTTATCAAGTGAAAGGATACCGATGAGATGACGTGGGAGCCCGAAGACAACCTTTCGTGTACCATACTCTTGTATGAGTTTGATGCGCAGCGAGCTTGGGAGAATCGGCATTACGCAGCCCAGACGGCAGAAGAGGTCATCACTGAAGGGGAAGTGTAGAAGCCTCAAAAGAGGAGAATAGCGAAGAAGAAATAAGACGAAAAGAAAAAAGGAGATAACAAGAAATCGAAAGAAACAAGAAAAAGAAGCCCCAGAAGATGTAGCACATCCCTATCACGGACCCATGTTTGTTGTGATGAGTAGATTGCGGACCCGAGTTGGTTGCATTAGGGAGAATCAGAAGAGACAAACAAACAAAATATAAAAGAAAGACGCATGTTCGAACAAAATTGGAAGATGTTAGAATTTGTGGGTAAATTACGTTACTAGCTATGTTAAATGGAGCTATATAGCTAAATAATGAAAATGATATAGAAAGTGAGGCCATACGGGCTCAATGGCTTGATGATGTGGTGTGGAGATGATACGAAGAGATACCTATTACGGTCCAAAAGGTGAAAAACCTGTACATCTAACATTAAACACGACAATGTAATGACAAATCAACGCAAGATCGTACAAAGAGATACCTCACGAGGTCCTAAGGGTGCAAAACCTATACTGCGGCAACAAGATGATACGAAGAGATACCTATCACGGTCCAAAAGGTGAAAAACCTGTACATCTAGAACAAAATGATATGATAACACCTGTGCGTAGACGTATCCCGTACGAAGAGATACCCAATGAGGTCCAACAGGTGCAAAACCTGTACGGAGAGGCAAAACGTGTGAAGAAAAAACAAGCGAGCCACAGGGGCGGTAAACCTGAGTGTCGATGGCGGCTATGCGAAGAGACACCTAGTTGGGATGTCAGCGGTGTGAAACCTGCATAGCAACCTCGAAAGACACAGAAGAGAAACAAAATAATGACTGAGCTCAATCAGTAACGGCAGAACCTAAGTATGGTGGGGAAGGAAGCGAATGTATAAACTTGCCCTCAGAAGTGTAACGAAGCGAGTGAACCACCTGTTACACTGAGAAAGGTGATACATATCAAGGGAAGAAGAAAAGGTTAAATGCTAGGGGTGGAGGGACACTCACCGGCTGGAGCCATACATGACAAGCTGTTGGAGATCAGAGTGCACGTGTGGAGGTTTGAGGACGCGCGGAGCACCTGTGGAGGCTGAGCATGGCATACCTGATTTTGAATGAAATTATAACGGGATTTT
>CM047580.1:17624008-17636275 GCA_026184515.1 Peronosclerospora sorghi
GTACGCAGTCCTGGATAAGTATGTGGATGACCGTTCACGACAGTCCTTGTCAAGTACGCAGATGACCGTTCACGACAGGCCTAGATAAGTACGTCTCTACACAAGGGGATTTTTGGACCAATCACATGACATTTGACCGTTCACGACATGACTGTTCACGACAGTTAAGTATAAAAAATGTGATTGTTCACGACATGACCGTTCACGACATGACCGTTCACGACATGACTGTTCACGACAGTTAAGTGTGCGGAAATGTGATTGTTCACGACATGGCCGTTCACGACATGACCGTTCACGACATGACCGTTCACGACAGTAAATCTCAGAGTGTGATTGGTCTAAAAGGTGGGTATTATAAACGAATCACAGTTTTTGACTCGATAAAGTGCCGAGGATTAGCTTACGACGGGAGCGTTCGCGAGAGCCAACGTCACGGATTTAATCAATGAGACGCCTAATAGAAGTCTATACTATACCAGTGTTGGGCTAACTCAGTGGCGCACTAGTCTCAAAGAAATTAACTTTTGGAGAGCCATCAAGCGAGCGAATTGGAACGACATAAGATGGATACGTGGACACGATACAAACATTGTTGAGCCTGAGAACGTCAGGAGAATCAGCCAGCGGAATAGAACACAGCGAGGATGGTGCCAACATCTCAGGGGGTGCCCCTCGTAGTACATCCGAACCGCAACCTATGACTAAGCGAAAGTCTTCCCATACATGCCATCTTAAATGGACCAAGAAGAAGAATGATGAGTTGGTACGTATACAATGCGAGAGTGAGGATAGGACGAAGCCAGTTTCCGAGATAAACGACTTATAAAACCAACGGTGTCAATTAAACGGATGGACCAATAGAACCGAAGCTAGTGTCGAGATTATGCTAAGGCGATTGGGATCTAAACAAAAACGAGATAATTAGTGGACTGAAGAAGAAGTGAAGTGGTTGACAAGTCTAGTGGAACAAAAGGCCAAGATCACTCACATAGTGGAACGGTATCCGGTGCAATTCCCACAAGCTAAGAAAATACGCACCAAAACATCTGTACAAAAAAAGATACAAGCCTTTCGCCAGTAGAACAAAGGAAAATACCGAGTACTATCAGACGGAAATGATAGCCAAGGTGAATGCAGAAAAGGTGGCAAGAGATGGAGCCCACAAGAGGAACTCATATTGGAAGAGTCGATCGAGCGTGGGGAAATGGATGTGAACTTAGTTGCTAAGAAGTTACGTGATGCGTTAAACACGGGCAGATCCAAGTATACGCCGAGATCATATGAAGGGAACAGACAAACACTCCGTCCACTAAAATGTAGAGCACAGAACGCCGAGCACGCCTTTATAAGGCCATGTACTCATTTGGAACAGGAAAGTTATGTGAACGTCAAGGAAGAGCAAAGTATCATGGATTTTGTGATACCAGGGAGCCCAAGTTCATCATCCGGAGTGGAAGGGGAGTCGGAAAGTGTGGCAAATGTTCTGGTGACTCAACTTGAACTACCGAGAATGTCGGCTGAAGATGTCAATATGTCCAAAGATGTGGAGCTTGAAGGTACAGTGGAAGAAGTAAAAAATACAAACTCCGGTGAAATCTTCGAACGGCAGAAAACGGTGAATGAAAGACCATTGGAACCAGCACTAAGAGAGGAACTATTTGACAACATACTAAATGGTGATGGAGAATCAAGACGAGACATCTCCACAGCCATAGATTTAACAGAATCCACGGAAGATCCAAATTCGAGTCTTCATCAAGATAATGAAGAAGAGCCAATAACCAACGAAGAGGAGCTGTCATATAGACAAGATTTCAGTGGTCCAGAAGATGAAAATAAGTGCTTCTCGGAAGATATAGACCTTCCTACAAGCACAGTGCATACCCATGAGGATATGTGTGGGGAAGGTCTCAACAACCTTAATCGCACCTCATCAGGAGTGGAAGAGGAGTCGGAAAATGCGACAGATTGTTGTGCTGACGAAACGTGAACTGCAAAGAATGTCGGCTGAGGATGTTAATATGTGCAAAGATGTGGAGCTTGAAGGTACAGTGCAAGAAGTAAAAAATACAAACTCCGGTGAAATCTTCGAACGGCGGAAAACGGTGAATGAAAGAACATTGGAGCCAACACTAAGCGAAGGACTATTTGACAGCACCCTAAATGATGATAGAGAATCAAGACGAGCCATCTCCATAGCCATAGACTTAACAGAATCCACGGAAGATCCAATTTCGAGTCTTCATGAAGGTAATGGAGAAGAGCCAACAACCAAAGAAGATTAGCTGCCGTATAGTCAGTGTGCCAGAAGAGGAAGATAAGTGCGTCTCGGAAGATGTTGACCACCCTACAAATACAATGCAGAACTATGGTGAAAGGTGTGGGGAAGTTTTGAACAATCTTACTCCGATGACTGATACGAATGCAGAGACGCTCAAGACGGTTGTACAGAGGAAATAGGAATATCGAAGCTATACGTTTAAAGAAGGTCTGCTCACAGCAGAGTGTCGAGAGTTAGCGTGGCATAGTATATGTAAGCCTGAATCAACGGCAAGGAGAGTGATAATGCGTATGTCAGATATTGAAAGGAATTGGTGTCAGGATGTGGAAAAAAGCACTATCAACCCAGTAGCTATCATTAGTGAAAGCCGATCGTTGGACTTACACAGAGAAATTGGTATACGGCGACAAATCAAATCGATCACCCCGGAAGATGCAAGGAGTGTATTGTTTGCTGTCACGCTAATATTACGAGATTCAGAGTCTCTAGTAGTTTTTTTCTGCGCGAGTGTTGGGGTGGTGGTTATGGGCCTTGCGGGGATGACCTGTGTAGTCTAAAGTATGATGTGACCATACCACGATTTCACTACCAGGGAAGCTGCAGACATTGGCTATACGAAAAGTATCGGGAGGTGTATGTGGATGATTTTGTGTCAGTAAATGATTACCTCATTATCATGTGCCTAGTGACACATCTGGAGGCACTTTGGGACACTAATCCTGATCAATATGGATGGACAACGGATACGGTTGAGTCAACCATTAAGCTTAATACGTTATCATATGGTGTTGGGCAGTGTTAAGACAAACGATGGAACACTTACAACAATGATGGTGGTACAACTCATTTCATGCCATTGATGGGAGGGTAATATACCTGAAAGTAGCCGGAAATGATATGACGGAGCATGTGAATACGAGTGCAGAATATTTACAAAGACGGGATTATGGACAACTATGTGTTCCACGAGGTAACAAACTGGAACTTTTAGGCTGGGGGATAAATTGTTCTGTAGGATTCAGACATGTCATTCTATCCACCGCCATGGGAGGACGCATTCATGAGAACATACATAAGTTACGATGGTTACCCAAAGCCAACATTATGAACTACTTCAGAAGGTTCGGAGTGGTAGATAGGCTGACTAGAGATTCACCACCGGATATATTGAATTTGATGATTCAAAGAGAAACCATTCAGTCTCTGAGAAATTCATCGGTAATGGCCGAAGCGGAACGAACAGCGGTATATAAAACATTTCAGCGCAGCTTGGATAAGGATCAAATGAAAGTGATACGTGCAGCAATAGAGACGAAAGGGATAGTGTTGGCTCCTGGTCCATATGGATGTGGGAAGAACTCTACTTTTACGGCTGTTGTACTATCCCTACTATCAGTTTTTCCCTTATATCGGATTGCCATCGTGTCCGAAACCAACGCAGCTATTGATCAAGATCTGAAAAGGTTGATGGATTGAAATCAGTTAAATGATCATTATATCGTTTGGTTGGGAGAAATAAAGGGTACCATGTTAGCGTCAGATGCTGAAAAGTATCGACGAAGGTTTCTCTCGGAGATACTACGACGCGAGCGGCAAGAATTGGAAGGGTGTGTGAATCGGAAGGAAATATCTCCCAGATTGAAGTTAAAAGAGAGAGACGCGTTAGATGGAGCACGTGTGATTGTTGCCACTTTGGCTCAATTGGGACGACCAGATTATTCTAATGTGCGCTATGACGTAATTATCAATGATGAAGGGGCGCAAACAGCCGAAGTGGCATTACTGCAAGCCATTGGAATTGGGTACAAGTGGTTATATCAGTGGCAGATCCGTACCAACTTTTTGCATACTCCCCTATGGATGAAAGAATGAAGCAGCGATTCCGTAATGATGCACGTAGTTACAAGATTACGTGGGGGTTGATACATTCCATGGAACATTGCAGAGCGATGAGAAAAATATCACCTGCATTCCCTGGAGTTACTATGACGGCAGAATTTAGGAGCCACCCTATGATCACGAGACTGTTACAAACGTTTTATCCCTATACTATTCGAGACCGAGCCTATAGGTTACCAGATTATTTTGCACCAATACATCTGAAGAATATGAAAACCCTTGATTGGGCTCAGCCAGATGATCGTTACCCTTCTAGGGTAGGGAAAATTTTGGGGAAACAACGTGTCGTGTGGATTAGTTCTCAAGAATGGGTTGAGGAACGTGAGCGCACAGAGTACAAGCACAGAAATGTCATTGAATTGGAAATAGTGGTGCAGTTAGTGGATAAGATACGGTAGGTTTTGCAGGTGGAGTCGCGACGTTTGGGTACGGCTGTACAAAAGTCAGTGTTGATTATTTCACCATATCAATACCAAGTCTCGGCTATGAGGAGAGAGTTACGATATTTGAATGAAGTGTATGAAGATCATTTGGATATCAAAGTGGCTACTACTGATTCTAGTCAAGGCAGAGAAGCTGAAATTACTATTGTTACGATGGTGCGTTCGCATACTATAGGATTTATGGCAGGGAACCCTTCGAGATCGTTGGTATCACTCGGCAGATCACGTAATTATCTATTCATTGTGGCTGCGCGATATGTGTTCGAGCAGGATATCGATTGGGATCGGATGATGGAAGTGTGCAAGAGATATTATACTCCCTGTTTTGTCTCTACTATGACGGACATTGAAGCATGTCAATATTTGAAGTGGAATTAGCGAGACTTTGATGTTGATATGATACATAAATGAATTGCTTGTTTTTGCTCGCATACGCTGAAGCTGCGCAAGAGGCGGTTGTGGTGAAGTGGCTGGAGTCTATGTTTAAGTATATACAAGTACCTATTGTGAGTGCACGGTATTTTGGCCGGCCATGAAGTAAATTTTCGGAATTGAAGCCAGTGCTGAAGTAACTAAGAAGTAACAAGGTGAACAGGCACTTGAAGTAGATATAGGACTTCTTAATATTTTAATTATAATCAAATTTCCTCCCTTTTGAAGAGTCGTTTTTCAACCAACCAAATCTTTCCAACCTATACAAAAACTAAGTACATCCCGAGGAAACCTTTAAGTGAACGCGTGTTAAGGCGTGATAAAGATCCTTTGCGATTACCTAAGCTAAGGGGCAGCCTGAGTATTACCAGGAAGTGTCCATTTTCGGTAATTTTGTATTAAGGTTCGGACGTAAGTATCAAGAACCTGGGAAGTATAAGCAAGAGGTGTGTATTCTATCGCTTCCTTGTGTTGTTTTTGAGTGGAAACCTCGAAAATTTAAGTTCCTGTGTCTCGTAATACCATGAGGAATGACATCCTGCGCAGCCAAGAGATTTTCACGACATTCTTGTTCACAGTGTTGACCATCAATCTTCCCGTTTTTTAAGCTTGTATATCTTCGTCAATATTAAGCCCATGCCACTAGATCTTGGATGTTCTGCAAAATATCCAGATTTCGCGGATTGTACCGCATTGTCCGACTCAGTTTCAGCCTCAGCGCCGCGTATTTGACAATTTTTTTTCGACAATCAGTTTTCGCCCAACCGCTCTTTCTTGCGATGGTCAATAAGTAAAGGAAATGTTCTGGCCACGACCTTTTGCGATATTTTCTTGGGCAAAGAGTGCGGTCGCTGGATGGTGCAAGATTTGCATCTTAAACCTATCTATCGTGAATATATTATGGCTTTTGCTAACTTACATACCGTATGTATCGTGCATACCCCCTTTGATTGGCTGTTTTCAGCCTGCAGGGTTTAGGGTTTAGGGTTTAGGGGGGGTATGTACGTACATACGTTATGTACGTTAGCAAAACCCATATATTATATCTGATCCATAATAAAGAAGAAATCTGCCACCAATTTACGATTTTCGTACAAAAATAATCTTATTGAATGTAGGGGTGTCTATTATAATTATTTTACATTCATTTATTACCTATTGAGCGCTCCCTCACGCAATACTGTGTAAAGCCAGGCCAGTAGACGTTTTAAAGGAGATTTAACCAGGCTTGATATCGACGAAGAATGATTATGCGCAGGTGGTAGCTAATTACGAAATGGACGAGCACGACGTCAGGTGATCAGCACACAATCACCCATAAAACTTAAGCGCACCTGTCAAGGCAGATTTTCCGTCAAAGAGAAGATCGTGTAGGGTCCAGAACGGATGGGACACATCGGACACAGTCCCTTCAGTAGGACGTCCCACTCCTATTGGTTGTTCGACTTTTTAAAACCACCCCTGGTGGTTGTGCTAAGTAGGGCGCCGAAGAGATGGAAACATCGGTTGCAGTTGCTTCGACACCAAATAAACCGAAAGAAAGAACTTTTGCTTCAATAGGCGCAACGATGGAGAACTTTGGTCATGAGTGCGTGGCGCCGCGTCTGTGCCACATAATCACCCGACGAGCTTTTCCTTCTGCTGACTGCCGCTGCATTTTCTGTGGTTGCGGTACGGAGATGGGTTAATACCGTCGCCAGTGATTAGCACCGGGCGGCACCTGTTGCTGCACGTTGAATTTGAAGGATTTTTTTATCTCTCGACTGCTAAAAGTATACTGGAGGATATCAGTACACCAAACTCTTTCTGGAATGCTTTAGAAGATAGCATCCTATAAACACTTCGGCTGATGCCGGAAAATATATTGTTTGATAGGAACGTTGTTCAGTCCCTTCATGAGAACGGCCACTTGCATAACCGAGTCTAGTGGCTGGGTCATAACGTTTGATAGTAAATATTTTGTCTTGTGCGATTAAGCTTGTATATCAATTGTACCCTGACGCAGATAAAAAAAAAGAATTTATATCGAAATCTGAATTCATTCTGAGGAGGCGAGGATTAACCCTTCTTAAACGTTTTAAGCGTTTCGGACGCATATTGGTGATCTGACTGTCTGCGTATGCCTTGGTCCGTCCGCCGAGACATGTTAGGCCAAAGTGTACCCGTAATCTGGGTATGCTTATATTGCGTGGCTCGATGCTATTTTTAATTCAAGCAGTCAGTGAAAGAGAGGTTCTCCACTTTTCGTGTTCGGTTTTACGTCACCCTTCAGGGTATCGACGTGCGATAACGCGGGCGATGCAACAGAATTTCTTCGAAATCGATCTATGATATCGAGTTGTTCGTTTCAGTTTTTCGCAACGATTAGGGTATTTGATGTTAGAGTCTATGCTCCTAATAAGATGCATCAACGCATTGGACGGGCTCTCTATGAAATGGGGAAATCCCTCGTGAGTGACCCCATAGGCGCTCGACTCATCCCATTCAAGGACTCTTTTGCCGCTTTGGCTCGGCTAGACACCTATCGAAATATACCAGTTGGTCGTTATGACTACTACCAGCTGTAAGAGGCTAGCTGTTACTTCACGCCAATGGATGATTAAGCAAACCGTCAATTTGTTTCAATAGTTAATCTTATGTTAAATTATTCTTTACATATTTCTTTATTATAGTGTAGCACTAAAAGATTTATCTGTTCAAAGGTAAGCAGTTGTGTTTTGGTAAGCAAGATTTGATTATAAATTTAATCCCTTTTGCATTTTGGTATAAACGTACCGAATAAATTCTCAATATATTATAAAAATTTATTACCAAACTTCCCTTTTGAACAATCAAAATGTTCCATTACGAAAAAACAATATTTTAACTTTAATATTATTGCATCTTCTGTCATGAAGTCCCATTACAGTATCAACAGTACCCGCGCATCCCCTTCTCGGAGATGCGTGGGTCATCTAGTGAACAGCGCGTGCACCTGAGATGCGCAGGAACAATAACAGTTATTTCTACTTCAACATAATCATACTGGATCCATTGCACTTCGGTTACGGATAACTGCTTTAAATAGAAGTTGCGCATTTCTTGCACTTTTTGCAAGGAATCCTCAGCGCATCTGTTGTCGTTGCTAACAAATGCGTAACTGAAAAAAGGCGTCCTTAATCTCACTATTTCTCTTGATGACTTCCGGCTCGCAATGTATCGAGCCTGAAAGAATAAATAAATAAAGTATCGACGTCTGTCATCGGAATTCGGATCAAAAGGGCGTTCGAGGAGGAGTGTAGGGGTACTGATAATATACGTTCTCACATGAAGGGGTTTAATAATCCACTATGCGCGGAATTCTCGTTCTCGTATACACTTTTTTTGAACATTTGTGCGCGTAATCGAAGTCATGGCTCCTGGCATATCATTAGTTCACCTAGAGTTCCTTCTGCGAGGAACAGCGCTTAAAATCTACATAAACAACTACTGCAACAGCCGCGCAACTAGTCCTTTTTCATTGGAATCAGTATCGCCGCTGCGATGGCTCAGTATCGTTATAAACGACAGGCTCTATGTTGAAGTAGTCATAACGGTTGTCTCCTTCCAAAGACTTTAGACAATTACTAGCAGTGTCTGGCTTTGTATTTCCAGACTTCAGCTCACGTCTTAGCGTAGGTCACTAAGGTAAGAAGTTTGGCTTTCAGCACTACCCTTAGGAGTGCCGTCGTCCTTGCCGCGATTCTGTCACAGATAGAGTGCTTACGGTTTGGCGGGAAAAATCCATGACAAACAAATGCCACCTCTGATAGACCAATAATAGTAACCAGCTGCCTTAAGTATGAGTGATTGTAGCCGGTGCGTATAGGTACGGTGCGGCTAGCACACAGAGGAAGACTTTCCTTAAGCGGCGATGTGCCGCTACTTAGCCGATACGCCCTTGTAAAAGGGCTTAGTAAGAGAGTTCTCCTTACTCGTGGCCAAGATTTCCCTTGGTTTACTTGTTAGAATTAACTAACACCTTGAAACAAGGCTTCCCTTAGAAAGGGAGTAGCTAAAAGAGGTATTCCTTTTGGCTACAAACACTCACAGCACGCGCGACCTGTCGAGGTCGTGCGTCTAGCTGGATTGGCGTGTTTTGTAAGCTGAATGTATATTTAATATGTAATTAGCCTAAGTTAATTAAACTAATGTAAACTATATGTAATACTAAGTAGAACTCACTAAACTCGTACCTAGCCGAAATGTAGGCTGACACGCCCCCACCAAGGGCTCCTGCCCTGATTGGTTGAAATAACCAAAAGGTCCAAACCTTTCGGACCGGTCAATACTGACCCCAACCGTAGTGTACTTACGTACACAACATAACTAAATGTAACCAGAATGTAACCCTGTTACATCCTCCCCCATAAAGACTATTGCTTACGCAATAAATTAATTATAGTTGGAGAACTCCAACTGCCAGAACTTCTGGCTAACGATGAGCACCTTTAGTGGTGATGAGGGTTCTCCTCAAGAAGATAAAGTTGACTATTCCGATTACTCGGAGGTGGATGCCCTTGGGGATATCTCCCCAATGGCTGACCACTCCGACATCGCCGTTCGGCGATGTCGGGAACCCAATACTTTCCCCAAAAGTGGGGAAAATGCACTAGCTACTGCGCCACCCCTTCCAATGTCGGATGATACATCCGGATCGCCGAAGGCGATCATCATCAATAAGTTAGATGCGGCTCATGAGGCCCAACTTGCCCCACAGGCACGAAGGGCTGCGCTGCGCGCCCCAAACGCCCGCCACGAGCGGCATATAAGTTTGAAGGTCCTCGTGACCTCCGAAAGTGGGCTAGGACTATGGTAAGGAATGGTTTAGCATTCTATACTCCAAGACCTGCGCCTAAACAGACGTATCAATGCGAACACCGGAAGAAACTCCGGGAACAACTGCTCACGCAGAAGCAGTTCACTAGCGTCATACCGAGAACGCCTCGACAGGCAGGCACAGGGTGTCCCTGTTGAGAACCTCCACGAGGTTCCTATTGTTCTTTCTCTGGGAGAAAGTGCCGAAGATACCGAAAAGAAATTCCGCGCTTGGGCGGAAGGGGAGAAACTCCTCCCTAGCTTTACTGAGCTGCACGACAGCTATTACGAACGTGACGTTAGGGTGGATAGGGCGTTGCGCGTGGCGTTTGCCCGAGCCAAAGCAATGGGGCAATTACGTGCCCCCTATTGCACACGCTATGCCAGCGTTCCTACTCCCAACGCGGTGCCAGAGAACAGTGCGAGAACCGCTACTGCCTCCGGCTAACTCCCACCTATTGGGAGTGAAGGGGTTTCTCGCGCCCCTTTGGTTGTTGACTCGCAGCGGGATTCTCCCGCTCGAAAGCGTCAACGACGTCTCGGCAATCCTGCCGCAGGGGAGTCTCGGACTCCTATGAACTCTGTGAATGTGGATAACCCTTCCACTTCACCAGATATTGGGTTTGACCCCGATGATGGCGTCTCGCCATCAGACGCTCCACACGATAATGTGGAGTACCCTCCGTATCGAGAATTGGAGGAGAAGGTCGCGCAATTGCGACGTGAGATTCACGGGCGCTGTGATCGACACAGTCATCGCATCCGTGATATCCGGGAGGGCCTCCGATATGAGGAGAGTGCGACTGACAGCACCGAGAAGCAAATTGCCTCTGTCGAGTCATCCTTTGCGGAGTTGCGTGGTTGCCTTTCAACCCTGTCGGAGTTATTCCGACCTGCCGCTCCTTACGGCTTTTACGGCTATTCGCCTTTTCAACCCCCTCCAAGAAGAGACCCGCCTCCGAGTTCTGGTATGGCTTAAGCATACCTACATAAAAGGTTGGATGCGTACGCATCGCCTTTGTAATATCCAAGGTGTACGCCAAGCCTTTTCGGGATAGCACCTTGAAGGGCCCCACAAACCTGGGGCGCAGTTTGTTTCGTAACACGTTAGAAACTGCATGTGTAGGAAGGTTTTTAGTGTTTAATAAAACACTTTCTCCTACTTTATACGCATTTCTGTTACGCCGACCCTTGTGGTCGGCTTGTTCCTTTTGCTTGTCTTGGCTTTCCGTCATGGCGTCGCAAACGTGTCGTAAGACACTAAGGCGCGTCGATAAAAACTTATCGATGTGCTTTCGCACAAATACAGGGCTGACATAGGGGAATCCTCCCCCCTCAAGCCCTGGTCCACACACAAGTGGCGTCAACGGAACCCTCGGATTCGCTAATCCGTTCACGTAAAACGGGGTAAAGCCGTAGATGCATGGACCGAATTGTTTATAGCAAATTCGGCCATATGAAGCATCTCACTCCAACTCTTTGGAGAATCCGGACACAAATTACGAAGAATATCCTTTACAACGCGGTTAACGCGTTCCGTTTTCCCGTCCGTCTACAGATGATCCGCAGTGGACATAAGGAGATTAGTGCCTAGCACCTTAAACAACGCGCCACAAAACTGTCCCGTAAAACGGGGATCCGATCCAATACAAGGGAATCGGGTAGACCATGCTGTCGAAAGACACGGTCTAGGAACACCTTCGCTGTTCCTTGTCCATCAATGGACTCTGGCACCGCCGACAGGTGAGCCATCTTGCTCAAACGGTCTACAAGGACCAATATGCCGGTGTTACCGGCCTTATCATTCGGAAAACCGAAGATAAAATCCATACTGATGGATTTCCAACACTCCGTTGGAACCGATAAGCTCGCCAAAGGCGCAGCTGAACTTGCAGAGGATTTAACCCTCTGACACGTCTCACAGGTGCGTATATACGCACCGACCCACTTATACATGTTGGGCCACCAATACAAAGCGCTTAAAGCGCTCTAGGTCTTATACCGACCTAAATGACCCCCGGTAGGGGCGTCATGTGCCTCAAAGAGGACTCTATACTTCAGTTCCTCATCATGAGGAACAACCACCCGCGGAGTGTCCTCCGCGCTCGTGCTATAATATAGCAAACCGTCACAGTACCTGTAACGGTGTAAACGAGCTCTAGCTCGACTTGACAGGGTTGGCTCAGACGAGACAAGGCCCTTTTCACCTAACGCGCGGATAAGAGCCGTACATTGAGGGTCTTTCTCATACGCCTGGCGTATGAGATCCACCACAGACGAGGTGACGAATGTCGCGTGAGCGATGTCGTAATCGGGACGACGCGACAACGCGTCCGCAAGCACGTTCTGTTTACCAGGATTATACTTAACCTC
>CM047580.1:17636675-17649576 GCA_026184515.1 Peronosclerospora sorghi
CTCTAAGATTTACAGGCGAAGGCCACTCCACAATGGCTTTCACCTTCACGGGATCCGCCCGCACTCCATCCTTACCGATGAAGCATCCGAGGGAAGGGATTTCCTCGGCACCAAAGATACATTTGGATGGGTTTGCATACAACTTATGCTCTCGCATACATTCGAGCACCGCTCGAAGGTGTATCAGGTTCGTCTGAACATCAGACGAGTCGCCTTCCGCGCGACTATGAACGAATATATCGTCGAAGTACGTTTGAGCGTACTTTCTATGAGGGCGGAAGAGTTGAGTCACCAAGCGATTAAAAGTCGCTGGTGCATTTGAAAGCCCTTGTGGAATAACAAGCCACTCCCACAGCATGTCACTAGGCGTGCTGACCGCTGTAAGCGGAATATCGAACGCTCGCATGAGTACCTGATAATACCGTCCATCAGATCTAAGGCGCTGTAAACAGTACAGCCTGCCATATTATTCTGGAGGACATCCTTCCGAGGAATCGGAGTTTGCATTGGTACAGTAGCTGCATTCAGCTTCTTGTACGCATGCACAATGTGCCACTTTCCGTTCGGTTTACGAACACAAAAAGTGGGAAATGAATGGGTAGACTTGCTCTCCCGTACCATCCCTGCCTCTTCTTTCCCCTTGAAGAATGTGTCGATGACGTCGCATTGCTCCTTGGAGAGAGGCCACTGCCTAGTGAAGCAGTATTTGGTTCAGGAACCAAATCAATTTCATATCGGACTCCCCGATCCGGTGGTAACCCATCGGCGGGTTGTCACTCATGACATCTCCGAATTCCTTAATTAAGGAATGGTAAGGGTCCTCAGGATCCGAAAGGATCTTGAGGCCGCTTCGGGCATTCAATGCCTGTTTGGTTTGCACCAAATATCACTCGTCCATCGTGGATGAGGAGTTCATCTCCTCTTCCGGACGCAACACGACAACCACGTCGATTTCACCTGCTTTTACAGCAGTCTCAAACTCGTTGAAGGACATCTCCTCCAACTACAACAGTTCGCCTGCCCCAGGCAACCGTTCAAGGCTTACGCCTTCCGTGACAACACCTGTCACACTATTCAGCATCCGATAGGATGCTGACTACTGGTCGCGGGAATCTTTCCGTGACCCTGATGGGGGAGTCAATTGCCCCATCTATTGGAAGCGCATCACGCCTATCCACAGAGGTCTTTACCTCTACCACCGGTGACTCGCCGGTATCACGTAATACGGCGTGGTCGGAATCAATACCGACGTTCCAAAGAGACGAACTATGGGTTTCTTCGCTTGGAAGCGCCTCGCGCTTAACCACAGGGGTCTACCCCTACCACTGGAGTCGCAAATTGTTCGCCGAACACGGCGTGGTCGGAATCAATTCCGACCTGCAGAAGAGACAAACTACGGGTCTCTTCTCTAGGAAGCGCCTCGCGCTTAACCTCAGAGGAATCCACCTCTACCACTGGCGACTCACCATTCTCGCCTATATCGGCGTGGGGATTAACCGCCGAATCCCCCTCGTCAAGGAACACATTCTTGACCTCTTTGGAACTGATCATTTCAGACATCCCAATCTCTGGCATCTCTCTCCAGAATCACTTTTTCGATCGAGCAAAGGTTTGTTCATGACTCGCCAATGCTTCACCCGATCCCGGGCGCGTTGAACCAATGGACTTAGACTTCCAGTCTATTCATGTCTCGTGGCGTTCCAGCCACTTCATGCCCAGAATGAGGTCATAATACATGCCCATAATCATTTTGTTAAGGACTTTCCAGGTTGGGAACACGTCCGTGACCGAATCCGGAAACGTAAACGCCCATGCACGGGCTCTACCCGTAATACGGGTCAGTGCAAGTCTCATTTGCAATTGATCCTCGATCACATTCGCTGTAGCGAAGGCCGTTTCGACCTCGCGAAGCCACACATAAAGGTTATCAACTTTTTCACCGGTGAATTCCTTTATCTTAAAGGACAACGGGGGGCGCACCCCCGTGGAAGTGGAATGACTTCCACTACAACTCGCCACATGGGCGATGAGGGCGTTGACCCTCGCCTTTACAGCATCAAGGCCCTGTTCCGTTAGGAGCTGCATGCCTTCGTCACCCAGTATGGATAACAGCCTGTTAAAGGCTTCCTGATGTACGAGGGTTAGCCTATCCCAATCGTCCTGATTCATCCTTTGCAGAAGATGTTGTCGTCTACCAACACAGGGGTTGGATTGACTACGAGTGCTACCAGATGTAGCCGGTGCGTATACGCACGGTGCGGCTAGCGCACAGAGGAAGACTTTCCTTAAGCGGCGATGTGCAGCTACTTAGCCGATACTCCCTTGTAAAAGGGCTTAGTAAGAGAGTTCTCCCTTACTGGTGGCCAAGATTTCCCTTGGTTTACTTGTTAGAATTAACTAACGCCTTGAAACAAGGCTTCCCTTAGAAAGGGAGTAGCTAAAGGATGTATTCCTTTTGGCTAAAAACACTCATAGCACGCGCGACCTGTCGAGGTCGTGCGTCTAGATGGATGGCGTGTTTTGTAAACTGAATGTATATTTAATATGTAATTAGCCTAAGTTAATTAAACTAATGTAAACTATATGTAATACTAAGTAGAACTTACTAAATTCGTACCTAGCCGAAATGTAATGTACACCCCTGTGTACCAACACGTGGCAGGCTGACACGCCCCCACCAAGGGCTCCTGCCCTGATTGGTTGAAATAACCAATAGGTCCAAACCTTTCGGACCGGTCAATACTGACCCCAACCGTAGTGTACTTACGTACACAACATAACTAAATGTAACCAGAATGTAACCCTGTTACAGTGATGTAATGGGACTCCATTTCAAAGAACTTATGATATTTAGGTTAAATATCATTCTTTCCAGTCGGATATTCAATTTTCTCTAAAGTCTAATTTTATCTAATTTAAGATTAATTATTAAAACAAATTTACATTATGGTTACATCCTATATTCCGTTATTCTTCACGCAATACAATGTAAGCCGATAATAGTTATCCTGTTACTATTTGTACTGGCTCGCAGTCGGCACCCTCGTATTACAGCTAGTGGTCGTTCACAAATGGCCTGAAACACTTCGATGTCCTCCCAGACAGTATTTATTCGGGATGAACATGAATTTACGATTAATATTACCTTCATGTGCCCTGATAGGCATTGGTTTTGTTCCGGACTTGATTTTCTCCATCCATTTATTTAGCGGTTGGAGTCGTGTCTATTTCAGATTTTTATGCGGCGAGTGAGACAATAACTTGATTATGTGGTCCATATATGGGAACCGATTGGCCGAAAAGGGATCAGTAAAAGATGGATCGATCGGCGATTTCCTGAAAAGGTGATACGACTTTATGATTATGGAAATTAGAGCTGTGAACTGGTGGAATACGATACTATCTGGATTTATTGTGGGTTGAGGAGCTAATACACGCGACCGATCCAGTCTAAACGTCGATCAAGCGGATGGTCACGGGAGCAATTGGGTTCGAATTCTTTCGTTTCGAAGAGCATCCATATATAGAAAGCCAACTTAGCTAAGATCATATCTGTGACGAGACCAATCCAGCCTCGATAACTGGTCGGGTCTGGTCATCCGAGTAGCGGCTCGGATAGGATTGAATCATGTAATTTTCGTCATGTTAGCGGATGGTCCTATTCGATCTGACCGGCCGGGTCGACTGCAGGACGTAGTAGAGCCGTTCGGAAGCCAATCATGTGATAGAAAATTAAGATATTGAGTGTTAGGAAAGTAACATGATTTGGTGTGTTGCACATAGGAAGAAAATTTTAATTCCAATATCAGTATTGATTTGTGTTTTATTCCCCTAACAGAAAGTTGCGGTACGTTATAACTGGTATTAGGAACAGAAAATTACCGACCCCTCCCGTTGAATCTATTTCAGGACAAGACACGCATAAATGCACTTTGGCTCGCCGGAAGTTACCTCGACGAGATTTTTTCTAGGAACCCACACACTGAAGTGCAGATTTGAATACAAATATTTATATGAAGACGATAAATAAATAATTTTTCTGTGGAAAATCTTGGCTATTAGTAGAGTTAACGTTTTTTCGAGATTGTGGATTGCTCTCTCGTTTGGTTCTGTTGGAAGTTTTTCATGTCCTTGCTTACACTTGTAGAAGAAGCTTGAGTCGTAGGAGTTCGATAATATCACCAATATAACGAAAAGTCAATTAAATCGATATCTCCATAGTTAATCATGTTCGTCTGAGTCACTGATACTGCTAGCGTGTACTTAATTTACGCGCGTTCCAATTAACTTACAAGTACTGGCGCGCAAGATTCCACAGCAAAAAACTAGCAACAGGAAGTAACGTAACATAATTAATAAAATCGCAAACACAATTTATTATCCACTTTAACGTAACGAAACTTGAAGGGAGACAGTGACGTGGTCCAATATCCACGAGAACGATAACGAGAAACAATTTCAGCTGCACTTGCAGAGTAGTTAAGCTACACTAATCCACGTGAGAGAGAAAAATCAAATTCAGAAGTGATTTATTAGTGTTAAGTTTAAAACCTAAACTAATAATATGCAAATACACAAGTTCCTGTACTTAACCTAAAATTATGTACAGTACATCACCTTTTCACTGTAAAGTCGCGGAAACCGAAATATCGTGACGCGAGCCGCCGCAGGAATTGCGCGTGCTTCCAACAATCCTTCTCGACTTTTCCGTGAAAACCGGTCCACCGTGATCGCCATTAATCCCAGTCCATCCTGCGCGAGTCTCAGCTTCTCCGGACCCAAAGCCTTCGTGAAAACGTTAGCTAAATTCGTATCCGTAGATTGATAAACCGCTTTAATCAATTTATCCTTCGCTTTCGAAATCAAAAACTTCACTCTGATATCCATGTTTTTAGTCTTCGAGCTTTTGCCATCTCCATCCAACATTTTTATGGCAGCTTGGTTATCGCAACGTAACGTCATAGGAATTTTTACTTCCATACCAACTTCAGTAGTCATTTCCTTGAAACCAATCAGCTCACAGACCGTTACTGACGCCGCGTAAATATCTACCTCTATGGTTGAGAGAGACATGCACGATTGTCTTTTGCACAACCAGTGTACAATGCTCCCTTCAACAATTAACACGCCGCCGCTTGTCGACTTTCGGTCATCTTTTGCCCCGGAAAAATCCGCATCTGAGTATCCCGAGATTTCCACTTGGTTTTTTTATCATTCTTCGCTTTAGCATCCACCTCCAATCGTAATTTCATCTCAGGCGTGCCCTTTAGAAATCGCAAGATTCTCTTCGCCGTAACCCAATCGAACTTTGTTGGCGCATGCGCTGTGCGAGTTGCCTTATTCACTGCATAGGCGATATCTGGCCTGCAGCAGCGCGCGATCCACAGTAGACTTCCCGTCAATGACTGAAAATCCTTGATCGTCGGATCGCCGCTATATTCGCGACTCTTCAACGGTTCGTGCTCTTTCAAACCTTCATTCTCGTATTCCACGCCAATCGACGCCTTGACTGCATTCAATTATTCCATGCGGTAAACTTCCAGCAGGTCCTTTATCATGAACTCTTGGTCCAATAAATATCCGTCGGTTTCAGCGTAATTCACCCGTATATCCAGGAATTTTGAGACTTGACCCAAATTTTTGATCTCCAAATCTTGAAGTTCCTCGAAAAAATTCTTCACTTGTTCTTCCTTAGTCGCCGCAACCAATAAGTCGTCGACATAAACACCAACAACAACTGTTTCATCATCGACCTTCTTAAAATATAAAAATCCATCTGTAAGGCTCTGTTCATATCCGTGCTCCAAAAGTTTTGAATGTAACAGGCGATTCCATTGCCTTCCCGCTTGTTTCAATCCATACAGCGTTTTTTTTAACTTTAGGAAAACTTCCCGCGTGCTATCAACTTGTAATTCCTTCAATTTTTCACGCTCAATTTGCATTCCACTCGGAGCGAACAAATAAATGTCGTGTTCATTCTCCAACGCTTTTACATAAGCGTTGGGGATGTCCCCATGCATAGCGCGAACCTTCCATTTCCGCGCGAGCATCAGTATGAACCGCACAGTGGTCATCTCCATGACCGCGTCGAAAGTTAACTCGTAGTCGACCCCGAAACGCTGTTCGCTTCCGCAGGCCACTAATCTTGCCTTGTATCGCTCTAGCTGTCCATTATCGTCCGTATTGACCTTGTACACCCACTTGGTATGTAGCGTTTTCAAATCCATTGGTCGTCTCTTGATTACATCCCAGACTTGGTTCGTCTCCAAAGCCTCAATTTCTTGCTTCATGGCTTCAATCCAATTGCACGCATCCTTGCGGCCAATCGCATCGCGGTAATTTCTTGGATCGCCCTCCATAACTAAATTCACCACCGGATGCTTGTCTTCGTCGTCGTTATCTTCGACTTTCCTTTCCGCTTGAGTCATCTGCTCAACGTACTGGCGCGTGACGTGCCAGTCTATTGTCCATCGCGGCTTCCTTTTTTTGCTTCGACTCTTTCTCAAGCATTTGCCCTTGTTGAGCGACATTACCATCGCTTTCCTGCTCACTTGACGCCCCCGCAGCTCCTTCTGACTCTTGGTATCCTCCTTGAGCTGCGGAATTTTCTTCTTCGTTCGGAACGTTCCTTAATTGACGGTTATGTACGTCTGTGAGCGTGTCAACGTTCTTCACATGCTGTGTAACAGTTAATTTCTGCTCACCCTTGGGAAACACCTTGAACCCCTTGATTTCTACGCTTCTTCCGATGATAACATCAACTTGCGCGCGAAGGGATAGTGTCTTGTTTCCTGGGTTCCTGTAAACGATGCACGGTGACCCGAACGTCACAATTTCACCGAGATTCGGTTTCGTGCCCGTCAGTACTTCCAGTGCAACATCCTCTTGGTATTCGAGCTTGTGGGGGTGCGGTTCAGCACATATGCCGCATACTCGGATGCATCCCCGCAAAACGACAAATTCAGGCCGAGCCCAAACAGCATGAACCGGGCCATGTTCATCACGGTCCGATGCATGCGCTCTTCTTTTCCATTGCTAGCTTGATTCCCGGCTTCGCTTATTTGGCGCGAAATGCGGTACTGAGACAGAAGTAGTCGTTCTTGAACTCTGCGCCGCCGTCAGTCCTCAAAACGTGAATTTTACATTCGAACTTCCGCTCAAAAAAGACAAAAAGTGCTCAATGTTTTTAGCCGCAACGTCTTTGGTCTTGGCCAAGAAAATTCGAACGTAGTTGCTTTTAACATCGGTAAAATTCACCAAATAGAGGTTACCCAATCGATCCCTTGGTGTGATTGGACCCTTAAGGTCAGAAAAATCACACCACTAATCCGATCGATGGGCGCATTCTTCCCGCTATCTTTCTTCGATTGAACATTCTTGGTCTGCTTACCCTGCACGCATGTGACGCAGTGCCTTCGCGTGTCATCCGTAATGCGAATGCCATATTGCGGGTCTTTTGCCAGCGCAATGATCGTATCAAAATTTAGGTGGCCCATCCGAGAGTGGAAATGCATCAGTGTTATACTCTGGATGTCCTGGTCCACCGTAAATTTGCATCATTAGTCGCAACCACAGACATAATCATTTCCTTGTATGTTTTTTTTGGGCGATCCACTGTACCTTCCACAGTCAAAACATTGTTTTCCATGTCAATGTTTGTAATTGGGATGCCCTTATTGTGCCTAACAAGCGTTCTTTTTCCATTGGCATACCCAATAACAAAACCACCTTCCTCGAAAGCACCATACGAGAAAATATTCCGAGTCACACCTTCTACGTAGAATTCGTCCTTAATATTCACCCGCGTTTCCTTTTTCCCATACTTGAAACGGATATACATCGTGTCCTTTCTTGTAATTTCGAAACGTTTCCCGTCTACTTGATAACATTGTCGTTCCACTGCCTTGACATCAATCAAGCACGTGAGGTCAGACTTTAAGTGCATACTTGCACCGCTGTATAGGACCCACATATCCTTTTCACACGGTTCATCTCTTCCAGAGATCATCAAGGCATAATCTTCCCTTGGCACCTTCTTCTTCTTCGGGCATTCCCGTTTTAAGTTCCCTCGTTCACCGCATGCATAGCCACCGCGGTTTTTGGCGGGTTTCCTGGGCATTTCGGCCACCAAATAAACAGACCCTGCTTCTTCCGCCGGCTGTTGAACTCAACACTCTGCGCAAACTAGCAAATATCTTACGCTTGCCTCAAATGGTCCACCCTCGTGTGGTCGTACCGGGAGATGAGTATATGTCGCGTATCCGGCGCAGCGTGGTAGACCACATTGTCCAATACCATTGCATCGCAATTCGTGCCGACTGCTTCGGCCACTGCGGTGAGGTAAAGGAAGTGGTAGGGCCACGACCTTCCGGCTGCCTTGCACGCCCCGAAAATCTTCATACCTTAAGCTTGCGTTAACTGCACACTGAATGCCGTCAACATCTTGTTCATGATGTGCCAGAGGGCTGGCGTTTCCTTCCACCACCCCTCTACCAGTCGGTTATAATAGGCTTCTGTTGGGCCAGCCAAGTAATGGCACAGCAGTTCCACCTTAATGTCCTCCGACCATTTGAAACCGCAGCATGCTTCTGCGAGACTTATCTGCCTGAGGAATTTTGTTCCCCAGGCCTGGAAACCAGACCCCAGCCCTTTGTAAGTCTCAGATTCATCGAAAGGCCGGATCTGTAGCCTCTTTTCCTTGGCTGTGGGCGGTCTAGCGATACCAAAACCTTACCCGGCCACGTTCCCAGGGGCAACATATGCCTACTGGTACTGATGGACGTTCGGCGCTTGTACGTAGGGTTTACCTGGGCCAGCGCCCCCTCCCCTAGCGAACTCATCCTTCCCTGCTTCACTAATGTCCTTAAAAAACTTATTCTTCCTGGTGTAGCAGGTGCGTCCACGCACGGTGCGGCTAGCGCACAGAGGAAAGCTTTCCTTAAGCGGCGAAAAAATACGCCGCTACTTAGCCGATACGCCCTTATTTAAGGGCTTAGTGGGAGATTGCTTTCTCACTCGGGGCCAAGGTTCCGTGAGTTTACGGTTAGTAAACACTGACGCCTTGTAACAAGTCTTCCCTTAGTAAAGGGACAGCTAAGGGAGGTACTCCCTTTTGCTGTAACACTCACTGCGCGCGCGACCGTTCTGGGTCGTGCGCCTAGCAGTCTTAAGTGTATTTGTAAACTGATTTTTATTTATATGTAATTAGCCTAAATTAATAAACTAATGTAACTATATGTAATACTAAGTACAATTTACTCAATTCGTACCTAGCCGAAATGTAATGTACACCACCTGTGTACCAACACGTGGCAGGCTGCCAAGCCTTCACTAAGGGCTCTCGCCCTGATTGGTTTAAACAACCAATAGGTCCAAACCTTTCGGACCGGTCAATACTTGACCTCAACCGTTGTGTATTTACGTACACCAACGTAACCAAATGTAACCCTGTTACATCCTCCCCCATCAATACTATTGCCACGCAATAATCAATTATAGTTGGAGAACTCCAACTGCCATAACTCTGGCCTTCAATGAACACCTTTAGTGGTGGTGATGATTCTCCTCGAGGATGTCGACTATTCTCAATCCGGTATCTCGGAGGAGGGTGCCCTTGGGGATAGCTCCCCAAAGGATGACCGCTCCGACAACGCCGAACGGCGATGTCGGAAGCCTAATCCTTTCCCCACGTGGGGAAAATGCGCTAACTAGCGCGCCACCATTACCAACCTCTGATGACAAATCCGAATCGCCGAAGGCGATTATTACCAATGGGTTGGATGCGGCTCAGGACGCCCAACCTGCCGCAAAGGCACGAGGGGAAGCGTTACGCGCCTCTAAACGCCCTTCACGGGCAGACCATCACTCTACGGGTCCTCGTGACCCCCAAAAGTGGGCTAAAAACGAGGTAAAGAGGGGTTTAGCCCTCCATACCCCTGGCCCTGCGGCAGTAAAGCCGCGTGTAATCCCACGCCGAAAACAGCTCCGGTACAAACTGCTCACGCCGAAGCAGTTCACTGCAACCTCGTACCGAGAGCGCCTCGGGAAACAGGCACATGGTACGCATGTTTAGACCCTTCGCGAAGTCCCCTTCGTTCTCCTTCAAGGAGAGAATGTCGAAGAGGCCGAGCGGAAGTTCCCCTCTTGGGCGGAAGGGGAGAAGCGTCTCTCTAATTTTTTAGAGCTGTACAACAGCTATTCCGATCATGACGTTCGGATAGAGAGGGCATTGCGCTTGGCGTTTGCCAGAGCCAAAGCGCTGGGGCAATTACCTGCTCCTTATTGCACGCGCCATGCTAGCGCCCGTGCCCTCGATGTGGTGCCGGAGAACAATGCACACTCTGCATCTGCCTTCGGCGAACTCCCAACTACTGGGAGTGAAGGGGCTTCTCCCGCCCCTTTGGTCGCCTACTCGCAGCGCGATTTCCCCGCTCGAAAGCGTCAACTACGTCTCGGCAATCCTGCCGCAGGGGAGTCTCGGACTCCCACAAACTCTGTGAAAGTGGATAACCCTTCCATTTCACCAGATACTGGGTTTTACCCCGTTGATGGCGTAGCGCCATCAGACGCTCCACATGGTAATGTGGAGTACCCTCCAAATCGAGAATTGGAGGAGGAGATCGCACAATTGCGACGTGAGATTTACGCGCGCTGTGATCGTCACAGCCGTCGCATCCTGGACGACCAGGAGGGACTCGACAATGAAGGGAGTGAGATCGACCGTGTAGCCGGTGCGTATAAGCACGGTGCGGATAGCGCACAGAGGAAGACTCTTCCTTAAAGCAGGAGCTACCGCTACTTAGCCGATACGCCCTTGTAAAGGGCTTAGTAGGAGAGTTCTCCTACTCGGGGCCAAGATTCCCGGGTTGGTTTACGACTTAGCCTTAACGGCTATATTCCCTTTACGGGATGTAAGTAAAGGGAGGTCTCCCTCTTACCTACGACACTCACTGCGCGCGCGACCGGTCGAGGTCGCACGTACGCAAAATAGAGTGAAATGTAAACTGAATATATTTGATATGTAATTAGCCTAAATGAATTTAACTAATATAAACTATATGTAATACTAAGTAGAATATTCCTAATTCGGACCTAGCTAAAATCTAGTGTACACACCTGTGTAATGACACGTGGATGGCTGACACACCACCACACCAAGGGCCCCTGCCCTGATTGGTTAAAATAACCGAAGGTTCAAAACCTTTCAAACCGGTCAATACTGACCTCAACCGTGGTGTACTCATGTACACCATTTATATGTAACTCGAATGTAACCCCGTTACATCCTCCCCCATCAAGACTATTGCTTACGCAATAATGAAAATCTTGTTGGGGAATTCCAGCGCCAGTACCTCTGGCTGTCCATTGTACACTTTTAGCGGTGCTATGGACGCAAACTATTCCGACAACTCGGAAGTGGACGCCCTTGGGGAGCTCTCCCCAATGGCTGGCCATGCTGATAGCGCCGAACGGCGCTATCAGCCATCCAACCCATTCCCCACACGTGGGGAAAACGCACTAACTCGTGCGCCACCGTTACCCGCTAGGGGTGATACCTCCAGGTTGCCACAGGCAACCACCACCAATGAACCTTCCTTGGTTCAAGAGGCCCGAAGTGCCGGACGGGCACGGAAGGGACCTCGAGACCCTCAAAAGAGGGCTAATAACGCGGTCAAGAGGGGTTTAGTCTCCTATACCCATGGTCCAGTGGCTATACTGCCGCGTGAAATTGCGCATCGGAACCAACCCCGGGCCCGACTACTAACGCCCAAACATTATTCCGTTAAATCCTACCGGAAGCGCCTCGGGAAGCAGGCACGCGGTGTCCTCGTGGATATTATCCGCGAGATTCACATTGTTCTCCTGAGGGACGAAAGCGTCGAAGACGCAGAACAGGCGTTCCGCGCCTGGGCGTAAAGGGAGAAACGCCTCCCCAGTTTCGATGCGCTGCACAACAGCTTTTCCGAACACGACGTTCGGGTAGAGAGAGCGCTACGCTTGGCCTATGCTCAGGCCAAAGCGCAAGGGCAATTACCTGCCTGCTATTATACTCGCTCTGCTCTCGATGTGGTGCCGGAGAGCAATGCAAGCACAGCATCCAGCGAACTCCCAGCTACTGGGAGTGAAGGGGATTCTTCAGCCCCTTTGGTCGTTGACTCTCAGTGGGATTCTCCCGCTCGAAAGCGTCAACGACGTCACGGCAATACTGCCGCAGGGGAGTCTCGTACTCCCACGAGTTTTGGGAATGTGGACACCCTTTCCACTTCACCAGGTACTGGGTCTCACCCCGGTGATGGCGTCGTGCCTTCAGGCGTTCCACATGATAATGTGGAGTACCCTCCGTATCGAGCACTGGAGGAGGTGGTCTCGCTATTGCGGCGTGACTTCCACGAGCGCTGTGATCGGCACAGACGTCGCATCCAAGATGCTCAGGAAGGACTCCGCAACGAGGGGAGTGCAAATGAACGCCTCGAGGATCGGCTTGCTTCTCTCGAAACTGTCGTTGCGGAGCTTCAGGGTCGTATATCAACCCTGTCGGAGATGTTCCGACCTGTTGCGCCTTTCGGCTATCCGGTTTCTCACCCTCCTCCGCGAGGGGACCCGCCTCCGGGTTCTGGTATGGCTTAAGCATACCCACATAGAAGGTTGGATGCGTACGCATCGCCTTCGGGATGTCTAAGGTGTACGACAAGCCCTTTCGGGATAACACCTTAAAGGGCCCCACAAACCTGGGGCGGAGTTTATTTCGCAACACATTTGAAACTGCATGTGTAGGAAGATTTTTAGCGTTTAATAAAACACTTTCTCCTACTCTGTGTACCTTTTTGTTACGCCGTCCCTTTCGGTCAGCTTGCTCCTTCTGCTTGTCTTGGCTTTCCGCCATGGCATCGCAGACGTGTCG
>CM047580.1:17663987-17706108 GCA_026184515.1 Peronosclerospora sorghi
TCATACGCCAGGCGTATGAGAAAGACCCACAGTATACGGCGCTTATCAGCGCGTTGGGTGAAAAGGGTCTTGGCTCGTCTGAACCAACCCTGTCAAGTCGAGCTAGAGCTCGGTTACACCTTTACAGTTACTGTGACGGTTTGCTATATTATAGCACGAGCGAGGAGGACACTCCGCGGGTGGTTGTTCCTCATGATGAGGAACTGAAGTATAGAGTCCTCTTTGTGGCACATGACGCCCCTACCGGGGGTCATTTAGGTCGGGATAAGACCTATAGCGCTTTAAGCGCTTTGTATTAGTGGCCCAATATGTATAAGTGGGTCGGTGCGTATATACGCACCTGTGAGACGTGTCAGAGGGTTAAACCCTCTGCAAGTTCAGCTGCGCCTTTGGCGAGCTTATCGGTTCCAACGGAGTGTTGGAAATCCATTAGCATGGATTTTACCGTCGGTTTTCCGAAGGATAAGAGCGGGAACACCGGCATATTGGTCTTTGTAGACCGATTGAGCAAGATGGCTCACCTGGCGGCGGTGCCAGAGTCCATAGATGGACAGGGAACAGCAAAAGTGTTCCTAGACCGTGTCTTTCGACAACATGGTCTACCCGATTCCGTTGTGTCGGATCGGGATCCCCGTTTTACGGGACAATTCTGGGGAGCGTTGCTTAAGGTGCTAGGTAACAAGCTCCTCATGTCCACTACGGATCATCCGCAGACGGACGGTCAGACGGAACGCGTTAATCGCGTTGTGGAGGACATTCCCCGGAGTTTATGTCCGGATTCTCCAAAGAGTTGGAGTGAGATGCTTCCGATGGTTGAATTTGCTATCAACAATTCGGTACATGCATCTAGGGGGTTTACCCCGTTTTACGTGAACGGATTGGTGAATCCGAGGGTTCCGTTGACGCCACGTGTGTGTGGCCCAGGGCTTGAGGGGGGAGGATTCCCCGATGTCAGCCCTGTATCTGTGCGATAGCACATCGATAAGTTTTTATTGACGCGCCTTAGTGTCTTACGACACGTCTGCGATGCCATGGCGGAAAGCCAAGACAAGCAGAAGGAGCAAGCTGACCAAAAGGGACGGCGTAACAAAAAGGTATACAGAGTAGGAGAAAGTGTTTTATTAAACGCTAAAAATCTTCCTACACATGCAGTTTCAAATGTGTTGCGCAATAAACTCCGCCCCAGGTTTGTGGGCCCCTTTAAGGTGTTAGACCGAAAGGGCTTGTCGTACACCTTAGACATCCCGAAGGCGATGCGTACGCATCCAACCTTTTATGTCGGTATGCTTAAGCCATGCCAGGACCCGGAGGCGGGGCCCCTCCTGGAGGAGGGTGGAAAGGCGGATAGCCGTAAGGCACCGCAGGGCGAAGGAAGCCCGAAAGGGCTAAAATGCGACCACGAAGCTCCGCAACGGTCGTCTCGAGAGAGGCAAGCCTCCTCTCGAAGCGATAAGTGGCATCCCGCTCATCGCGGATCCCCTCGTGTAGATCATGGATGCGAAGGCTGTGTCGATCACAGCGCACGCGAATCTCACGTCGCAATTGTGCGACCTCCTCCTCCAATGCTCGATGCGGAGAGTACTCCGCACTTTCATGTGGAGCGACTGATGGCGCGGCGCCATCATCGGGGTCAAACCCAGTATCTGGTGAAGTGGAAAGATTATCCACACTCACAGAGTTCGTGGGAGTTCGAGACTCCCCTACGGCAGGATTGCCGCGACGTCGTTGACGCTTTGAGCGGGAGAATCCCGCTGTAGGTCAACGACCAGAGGGGCATGGAAGCCTCTTCACTCCCAATAAGTGGGAGTTGGACGGAGGCAGATGTGGCAACCACACTGTCTCCTGACACCAGGGTGGAGACAGGGGCGCTGGCGTAGCGCGTGCGATACGGAGCAAGTAGTTGCTCCATCGACTTATCTTTGTCAAATGTAAGGCGCAACACCCTCTCCACCCAAATGTCTCGACGGTAATAGCTGTCATGCAGCTCATCGAAGCTGGGGAGAAGCTTCTCCCCTTCCGCCCAAGCGAGGAACTTCTTCTCTGCGTCATCGGCACTTTCTCCCGGAGAAAGAACAAAAGTAACCTCGCGGAGGTTCTCAACAGGGGCACCTTGTGCCTGCCTGTTTAAGCGCTCTCGGTACGAGACGCTAGTGAACTGCTTTTGTGTAAGCAGTTGTTGCCGGAGTTTCTCACGGCGTTCGCGTTGGTACGGATGTTCAGCCGCGGGGACAGTGGTATAGGACGCTAGACTAGTCCTTACCAAACGCCTGGCCCATCTTGGAAGGTCACGAGGACCATCGAAATTATAAGCCGCCCTTTACGGGCGTTTGGGGGCGCGCAACACAGCCCTTAGTGCCTGTGCGGCAAGTTGGGAGTCTTGATCTGCGTCCATCTCATTAGTGATGATCGCCTTAGGCGATTCGGATGTATCTTCCGATACAGGCAGGGGTGCCGCACTGGTTAGTGCATTTTCCTCTCGTGTGGGGAAGGGATTAGGCTGCCGACAACGCCGTTCGGCGCTGTCGGAGCGGCTCACCATTGGGGAGGTATCCCCAAAGGCATCCACGTCCGAGTTTTGGGGTAGTCTACCTCTTCTAGAGGAGACGCCATAGCACCACTAGAGGTGTACATATGGATGGCCAGGGAAACTGGCGTTGGAGTTCTCCAAAAAAATTTTGATTATTGCGTAAGCAATAGTCTTGATGGGGGAGGATGTAACGGGGTTACATTCGGGTAACACTGAGTGTTGGTGTACATGAGTACACCACGGTTGAGGCCAGTATTGGCCGGGTTGAAAGGTTTCGAACCTTTGGTTATTTTAACCAATCAGGGCATGGGCCCTTGGTGTGGTGGTGTCAGCCATCCACGTGTCAGTACACAGGTGTGTACACTACATTTTAGCTAGGTATGAATTAGGAATATTCTACTTAGTGTTACATATAGTTTATATTAGTTTAAATAATTACATATTAAATATATATTCAGTTTACTTTCCACTCCGTAGTACAGACGCACGACCTCGACCGGTCGTGCGTGTAGTGAGTGCCGTAGCGTAAGGGGAGCCCTCCCCTTAGCTACACCCTTTGCATGGGAGCCTTGCCGTTAAGGCACTAGTACAGGCTAGAGTAAACTAACCCGGGAATCTTGGCCCCGAGTAGGAGAGCTCTCTCCTACTAAGCCCTTAATAAGGGCGTATCGGCTAAGTAGCGGCAAACGCCGCTTTAAGGAAAGCCTTCCTCTGTGCGCTAGCCGCACCGTGCGTATACGCACCGGCTACAACCCCCTTCGTTAGTCGGCAGTCCCGGCGCCGTGGTACCGCCTGATCAAGCGTCAAAAACTTTGATCAGCCGTTCCACCACATTAATATATCTAGGGGAATGTTAAATCGACCCCCCCCCTCGGCCCATTTCTATACATCGATGTAACAATGCCCTTTTTATATTGTAAATAAGTTAGAGCTAATGACAGTCGCCTTAGGAGGCTAGCTGCAAGCGTGAGAAAATTTTTGGCTGTCCAGCATTTCCGTCATTCCCAAGCATTGTCCCGAAAAAAACTTCGCTTTCTGACCTCCTTATCTTCCAATGTCTCTCACCGCAATAGTGAACTGGGAGGCATCGTCCCCCCCTCCTTAGTAACAAAAAGTACCTGCAACAACGACAGCGGGAGTACCGTCACCACTGTCTTATCTCATCGGAAGAAACAAACAAATCGCTGCATGGACAACCGCAGTGACGCATTGACAAGTTTGGACACTCCTTATAAGTTATACATAGTGATTGCGATGTACTTTTGAACGTCTCAACTAATCGTCGTCTTCATCTAAGTCACTGTCATAGTAGATGCTCTGCCGAATACTGTTTATCCGCTCCTGGCTCAGTTGCTGCTTCGCTATTTGTGGATTATTCCCTGTTGTTTAAGGCCCCCCACAGTCATCCAGAGGACTCTCAGGCTCAGGACCTTCGTATGTTAGCATTTAATGTCGACTCAAGTAGTAGGCCAAGAAAGCGGTGGAAAATTTGTCCGTGCCTCCGAGCTCGTCTAGCCCTTGAACCATCTTTTCTACCTTCTGCTTGTGGACAAGCACAATGCACGGGATCATTCAAACTCCAAGCTGGTCCACCAGATACTCGGCTTTCTCAGCATCCATGCGAGCGAACTTGGTTTCGACATGATGGCGCGCCAAGCGGTTCAAATGGCCTTCCACGACGTGACAGAAGGCATTGGCTCGCGTAAAGAAATGCACGACAACCTTCTCACTTTTCTTCGCTGTTTCAAAGAACTCTTTTGTGTCTGCGATGGTTGTGTACTCGACGTGGCCCTGAGCACGCAGTTCTTGCGCCTTCTGCTGCATGGCGTGCAGACGCTTTTCGCGTAGTCGTTCCAATTCATCGTCATCAGCCTCTTCAAGCTTCTTCAAGTTCTCATCCAACTTTTGTTCTTTCTGCTCCAGCATCTCTAAAACCTTTTCGCCGATTACACTCGCGACCATCTCGGCTTGCGCCGCAGACATCGACGCCATCTTTGTCTAGAATTTTAAAAAATTTCTCACGCTTTCAGCGGAGGGCGGAGTTTTCAAAAATTTCATGAACACGAAGTGGCTGTGAAATTATAGCTATACCTGGAAATATTATACCCTAAAAGGAACGACTCGTCGCCCAAGCAAAAGGGTATGGAATTAACAATTGGGGGGGTCGATTTAACATTGCCCTATATCCATTGATCTCGTACGACGCTGGCGTTGGCGCATCCACCATCGCAGCCACTTCCATACCCGAACAACGTGTCCCCAAATCCACCACCACCACTGCTACCCTCGCCGAGCACCAACTGCCTTGTTTCCTCTCTCTCGAAGGCTGAAGGAATCCTCCTCATAGACGACAATCCCCGACGAGCTTGACCAGTGCGAAAAGGCTCTAGAACCCCGTGTCAACTGGCATTGGGTCCAAATGCCAACAACAATGATAATAAGAATAATTGTTGTTGGCATTTGGACCCAATGGAAAGCGGTTAGGGAAATAGGCCGCTTTCGCTGTATCTCGTGCGCACGTGAACTGTTCGGTGAAAACGTCGGCATTCGGGCATTCTCAATGCTGTCGCTTCGAAGCTGAGGATGCCAACAGCCCAGCAAGGGGATTTCACAGTCAACGGCACATATCGAAGGTGGGGCACGATTAATCTCCGTGATCGCTAACAAATAATCGGCGACAGTTTCGCTTGACATGGCGAGAACGCGGCAGAGAATGTTTGATTTGTTGATGTAGGGTAGCTTGTAAGTGTTGGTTTTGTATGTCGCATCAACAATGAGAATGTCGCTGAAATAACGGGCGAATTCGGCGCATTTTTCCGGCTGGGAGAACAGGTGGGTGAAGCGATTGTCGGCACCCAACTTCGCTGTCAATATCGCATCCTGTTCCTTCAGATGCGCCATCAAAACCTCCATCGGCGTCAACCCATTCAAACGCTCTCTTTTTTTTAACAATAGCGTCCACGTCGTGGAGAGTAACCAGGAGTGATTTATCCGGGTCCGTGCTCGATATATTGGAAATTGCACAGGGAGGAGCTACATTCTGGATCATTCGCGCCACTTCATCCTGTAGTTGTGGCGTCTTCTGGCTCCGGCGTGAAGTAGGAATTGCAAAAATGTCGTTACCGACGAGCTTGTTATGCCCAATATGTTGTTCAGAAGTGGCATTTACATACGAAACGTCGTCGACCCGCAAGGACAGGACAAGTTCATATGAACAACCGATCTTTATCGAAAGCCTGTTCCGCACCCGTACCTGTTGTCCTTCAAATGATTCTGCGTCGCCACCTTGGCTACAGCGCAAAACGACTTGTCATGTGTGGTATGGATTGCCCCGTTTCTGAGAGCGTTGGACAGCCACAGCAAACCCGTTTGCCATGGCATGCTCTTGTAGTGCCGCTTTGGCTTCGTCGAGCGTAGCCCACGTCTTGGTGGGCAAGCGAGTGGCAGGAAACCAGTTTCCAACGTTGCCATTGGATGGATGTGTTGGGATGACACAGTAGATGGGCTAATGGGGTTGAAAAGGATAGCGGGGCAGGACTACCACTAGTGAGTGGCGGTGCCAGTGATTAAGATTAACTAGGATAGTTGAGTAGGGCTAGGAAAGCTATTTCATTATAGCAACCACGCGCGTGATGTTTTTTGGGAGACACCTCCTGTCTTCCTGCTACGTTCGAATTATGTATTTCCTGAGCCAGCCAATTTGTAAAAATGATGCCCCAGTCCCTTTCGCTATCGATTGACGACTGGGCGTTGCGCGCGAACCTGCAACTATGTGGCTCTGTATCTCCCCCCACTTATACTGATCTTCGTTCGGCGGCGCATCTGCAAACTTTTGATGTGCGCGAGGGTGAAGCTGCGCTCTTAGATGCCAGCGGCAGACTCTTCTTGGTTCACGTCTTTCACCAAAGCCAAGCAGAGCAGACGCCCGTGCAGCCGGAGCAGCTGCTGAGGCATGTGACGCTAGATCCCCCATTGCAACCACTGGAGACATTGGAGGTGGAGCAGATCATGCTTAACGCTAGCGGTTCTCAGGTACTGCTTGTGGCCAAGAATTGGGTTAAAGTGTTGCGTCTACCCGTTCCGAGCAAGCGTAAACCGCAAAGTCTGCAACGCCAGACGGAAGACGTCAGCACGCAGCGATTTCTGGTGAGATTTGAGGATGGCAGTGAACAGGACGTGACTCTGAAGGGGGTGACGTATAAGGGTTTAGATGCCTTGCTTGAACAGGTCAAGCATCGCGCAACTCCAAACAAGCGCGTGGCATTCGTATCTCGAGAGCATTGTGTCGCGCAAGTCAGATCGGTTGGGTACTTTACAATTGTACGTCACGTGGCGTGGCATCCGCTCAGCGACACGCATCTTGTCGTGCTTTCCGACGCGGAGGAGATCGAAATTTTCAATACCAAGCAGGATGTGTCGAAACCCGAGCAACGTCACCCTCTGGATTTCCCCACCAAGATGCGTGCCATGGAAACTTTTTCTGTATCTTTTTGTTTTGGTGCATCGATTCAAATCCAGCAGCAGCAGCACGCAATGCAGATGCAAGTAGCACAGATTTGGGATGCGTTCACATGCTACGTAATACGCTCGGACGGCGCTGTGTACGCACTGTGTCCATTGGTGACGTACAATTGCTGTGTAAGCAAGTCATTTTTTCAGATACTAAGCTGCGAAGTGGACGCCCAGATTGCCTTATGTAAGGAGAAATTGAAAAGTAACGGTGGACTTAGGTCTCGCCTTATCGAGTTCAAGTCACATAAGTACTGGCTGCAAGAAAGTTGGGCGCAGGTATCCACATTGAACCGACAGGATGGCTCTCGCTGTGACGGGCGGGCACAAATATCCTTGGCAGAAAATGCCACAGACCCGGATATGTATTGCTATCTTAGCTCTCACGTCAGTGGCATTTCGCCAAACACATGGCCGCTTGCTGTACAAGGACCTGTGGACGTAAGCCCCCAGTCGGTTGTTGAAGGCAAACGATCGCATGGAACGTCGGTACTTGTTGTTCCGCATGCTTTACGCAACTCGACCGAGAACCGCTTTGTCAGTGCATCCCCCTTTTTAATGCGTACATTCGCATCAGGTCACGTTGAGCTGATTCTACTAGATGCTCCTATCAGACCACAGTGGAGAAGTACTCGTCAGGCCGCAACTGCCACTAACGCACGCAAACTGCCTGCACTGCTTCTCGAGTGTATCAATCTTGGTATTGATGATTCTGGTGGCAAGGTTGTCATTGAGCGGGACGCTGGTGACCCGCGCCTGGTCTACTGCTTGCATTCTACAGGCGTGCATGTTGTCAATGTTAGCTGGGTATTTGACCTTGCGTCGAGCCGGCAGTTTACTGCGTTACCGAAAAGTTCCGTTCGTCACGTCTTTAGTGTATCGCCTAGCAATGCTACAGCGCACGTTGACGCCCACGATGTAGATTTGAGTGTTGTTGGTGCACGCGTGCTGAAGAATGTGAATTTTGGGCACTTGCTTCTGCTACGTCTCGCGTCTGCCAGTTTTGAAGTCGTGAATGTGAGCTCTGCGTCGAGAGAGCTACTCAAAGGAGTACTGGTGGAAAGCAACAGAGCTAGTACGAAGGAGGAGGATCTGCAGAAAATGTTGCCTGGAACGTTAGCTTCCATGGCATCATCTAGTTCACGAAATCAAGTTTCGAGCGACTCGAGTGATGGTGGAATTAGATCGTTTGGAGCTATTGTTGAAGAAAAGTTGGAGGCTCTTAGCACACGTGGAACCAGGGTGACGGGGAACACGTTGATGCACGAAGTTGATGATATTGTGCTGGCTTTTGTATTGGAGCGAGTGAAAATTTTGTACGAGGACGTGGAGTATGTCGACGAAATGGATCAGCTCATGCAGGACCGACTTCAATTGCATTCCTCAATGATTGCGATGCAGGTCAAGAAGATTCTACTGGTTCAAGAACAGGTGGACAACGCCCATGCCTCATTGAAGACGCTACAGGAGAAGATGGAGCGCGCCCTGGCAGTGCAACACAACCTTAGTAAGCGATCAGCTGCAGTTCTTCAGGCAGTTAAGGAGAATCAACCACAGCTATCGCGTGCTGAGCGCGAATTCAAGTCTGAACTAGAGCTCATAGCTGTGAAGGTACGCCGTTTGAAATCTCGGGTTGCAGAGTTGACGGTTCAAGGCCAACGCGCAGTCCGAACGCTCCAAAGCGCGGCTCTTTCGACATCGTTATCGAGTCGGTATAAGGTCCCTTCCAGTCGATCGAGCTCCTTGAAACTGTCGAATGAGAAGAAACAAATGTGTTTTGACGTGCTGAACGCTGAAACACAGCTGATTGACGATATGAAGTCGGTACTGGAAGATCTTCGCGCGAAGCTGCAGCAAAGTCAGAAATGAGCGTGAGAAGAACTATGTGTCGGTGAGAGACAAGAACCCGTCGGTGGCACTAGGTCTCGAACATAATAACCTGTTATCTTAAATCTCGAGGGAAATCTGCGTCTGCACGCTCGCATTGAGATGAGGTAAAGTTTCAATGCGCAGGAATCAACATACTGACGTTTCATTCCTTTCGCTACGTTCCTATTGAGTTAGTGCTGCTACATCTATATATTTTTGAAAAATTATTGGAAAATGATAAAAATGTCCACTTTCCTATAGTCTAAGAACCATCGATTATGGTCATGGAGATGGAAGAGCAGCAGCCCGATGTGACGGTGCAGGGCCCTGTGACGGGTATCATCTACCCTCCACCAGACATCCGCGCCGTCGTTGATAAGACGGCGCAATTTGTGGCGAACAATGGACGCGCGTTTGAGAGCCGTATCGTCGGCGAGCGAATGTCAACCAAGTTTTCGTTCCTACGCGAGTCGGACCCTTACCACGCGTACTATGAACATAAAGTAAGCGAGTTGATTGCGAAAAACAATGAATCTCGAAAGGAGACGTCAGATCTTGAAACTGGAAAGGAGAAAGTGGAAGAAGAGCAGAGAAAATCGCTGGAGACGACGACCGACAAGGCCGTCGAGGCGGTCAAGGCCTGTGGGGAGGTTGTTGTGGAGAAAAAGGCAGTGCAAGATGTGACGGCCCAAGTGGCGAAAAAGGTGAAAGAAAAGAAACTCGAACCACCTTCCGAGGAGAAGTTCATTATAAAGCACCCAACGCTTAGCGCACTCGACCAAGAAATCATGTACCTTACAGCACAATACACGGCATTGAGTGGCAGATCGTTTCTGTCCGGATTGGCTACACGCGAGCAGCGAAATCCACAATTTGACTTTCTTAAACCTACGCACCCACTTTTTACTTACTTCACGGCGCTTGTGGAGAGTTACTCGCTGGTACTAGCGAAGCAGGAGGCGCAGATGAAGCGGTGCGTCGAAACATGTTGGTAACGTCTCAGAGTATTACGTTGTTGACGCTGCGTGTCTGTTTGTCGGATGGGGAATTGTAGGATAGAACAAGGCGTGGACCGCATGCAGGTGTTGGATCGATGTGTGCATCGAATGGAGTGGCAACGTAGCGAGCAGGAGCGCAAGGACAAAGAGGCGGCAGAAAGCGATGCAGAGCGTCGCGCACTTGCACAGGTTGACTGGCACGACTTCGTTGTCGTCGAGACGATTAGTTTTGACGACGACGATGATTTGGGTGCTTCTGGAACTAGTGGCGATAAGGAAGCAAAGGCATCAGATGATGAAGATATGGATATGGAAGATGAGGACGATGAAGGTGACGAAGATCCAAAATCTGAGATTAACGTGGTGGAGGACTACGTGCCACAAGCGACAGCGGCGACTGTGCAGCAGCCATTGTTAAAAGTTGACGGCAAGACACTTTCATCGGCAGAGGCCAACGAACACATGCGTATTTTGTTAATGAACCCAAAATGGCGCGAAGAAACTCAGCGTCATTTGGAAAAGCAAACAGAAAGCTCCTTTGCGGCAGGATCAGCGATTGCAGACTCGCTGCGACGCTTTGCCACGAAGCGTGCGGATATATTTGCTTCATCTGCAGAAGAAGAAGCGCGACTTTTGCAAGCGACAACAGCGCCAACTACTGCTGAACAACAACAGCAGCAGCAACAGCAGCAGCAACAACATCCGCAACTTGAACACAAGTTGGAGGAGGATGCTGACAAAGAAGAAAACTCTGAGTCTTTTTCCGGGGAAGCTGCAAGTCAGCAAATAGCAATGCCGAGTAGCCAAACAGAAGAAGGTTTAATGCCTGCAAGTGCTCCAATATTGCAACAGCTTCCAGGAATGCCCGATCCACATCTGTCAACGCCCGTCATGGGGACTCCGGGTATGATGGCTCCGGCTGTTGGTTCCCTTGGAATGGCTCCTCCACTTATGGGAGCTCCTGGCATGGTTCCCCCGCCTACTATGTTATTACCCGGAATGGGAACGCCAGGCATGGGTCCTCCTGGAATGCCTGGCTTGGTACCTCCAGGTGCTATACCACCTAGTGTTATTCCCCCCCACATGCAAACTCCAGGTGCTGGTGTGCCACAAGGTATCGGTAGTGGTCCCCCAGGCGTTTCTGGTCCTCCAGGTGAAGAAGATCTTGAACCATCTGCAAAGAGGCAGCGTACCGGCGCGTCGTCATTGCTACCAGAAAGAGAATTTGCTTCCCGACATCCGGTATGTGTATTGCTTGTAGTAACGTATGTTTGACTAACGCGTTTGCGTCATGTGCGGCCTCTCGTTACAGGGAATGGTGCAGCTAATTGTGAAAGTTCCAAATGATCCGGACAATCGTCAATGGAAACTGGAGGGACAGACATTAACCATTGAGCTGGATGTGAAGGACAACATGCGGACACTAAAAGAAAAGTTGATGGTAAGCACTTTGCACTGTTGTTGCCGTGTTGTATAAAAACTTACTTATATTGTTTAGACCGAGTTACATAATATGCCGCTGAACAAGCAGCAGCTAAAGTTCTCGATGGGATTTGTCAAGGACTCACTCACATGCGCGCACTACAATTTTGTAAATGGTACAGTGCTCGAACTAAGTGTTCGTCAACGCGGTGGCAGGCGGTAGAGTGCCCCCGAAGAAAAAATTCTTCCATGCGGCAACAATAGCAGTTGTGATGACGTTCAACAGGTTTATTATATCGTTTCTACTGACGTTCATCTAGCTTCTCTTCCTTCAAGTCGATTTCTTCAACGCACTTAACCAGATATTGGAGTTCGACAGCATACTGCTTGGTCGACTCGAGGTTCCGGTCCTGGTCGTAAACCTCACCCAATCTCTTAATCACAGCATCGATGTCGTCTGAAATTTCCTTGCGAATTTCTTCCAGCATATCCACGCTGGGTGCTGCCGCGATTCGTTCCCTAACAATGGGATCAACTGCTGTAAGTTTCAAAAACGCCACATATCCAGCAATTTGTCGCCCGTACCTAATCTCCATCGTCTTAATTAGTAGCTCGGGATCTACTGCAGTGCTTGCACCCTCACTAAGAGCATCAATTCCGTGCAGAGCCAACTACAGGTACAAATTCTACCACTTCAGAATACACCATTGATCGAGAAATTTTCAATAGTAGGCACCCACCAGATACTTGACGCGCGTGTTCGGTTTTTTCAGCATCTTGTACGCATCATTAATGACCGCGGCATTGGTAGCTGACAACTCCTTTTCAAACTGCAGCGTAGAAGACAAAAAGGAATGAACCAATGTCCACACTCTGACGAATTTAATCCGCCGCACCTCTGACTTGGATCCGTACACATCCGGGTGCAAGCGCTTTTGCAGATTCCAGTACGTTTTCTCAATACTGCGCTGATCCAACTTAAAGTTCTTGGGTCTACAAATGCATGCAGAAACCAAATAGCAACCGTCAGCTACGCGCCATAAAAACGTCTTGTCATTGCCATACATTTCAAACATATCAAAGTAGTCGCAGTGGCAACTTTTATGGATAGGCTGAATGGAGTCACAGGTTTTGCAAAAAAATGAGCAGCAGGCTGTCGCTTGATGGCAATTCCAGCAGGTTGCTGCAGCAAAGCAAGCAAAGTTAGTCCCTCGCAATCGCCGCCTTTATGAACCATCAACACCTACGCTTGGCTTTCTCTCTGGTGGAAAGGATCTCGTCTTCTACCTTTGCTGCGGCCGTAACGAAATTGCGCATTTGCTGTTGGGCTCTCGATGTTCGCTGAAAGCCTCGACGGAGCAACCCTCTCGATAGCATTGTGGAAAAGCGAAAATGTACATTACATGCTCAATGAACTTCTCGAATTGGATACACGAATAGGCGTTTGTATTGGTTGAAATGAAAAAAGTAGCTTTTGCTAGTTTTAATGAAGGGAATTTGTAGGCCCCCCCCCACTAATACTATATTACCATTATTATTTTTATTATTATTACTATTATTGTTATTATTATTGATATTATTACTACTACTATTTAAAAATATTAGATTTTTTACTCTTTTTTTTCACTGTCATTGTTACTATTAGTATTTAATAATATTATATTAGTAATATTACAACTAGAAATATTATTAGGCTATTGCTATTTATTATTACTATACTTTAGTTATTATTATAAGAGTATGATTTTATTGTTATTACTATTATTACTATTGTTATGACTACTACTATTTAAAACATTACATTATCACTACTGTACTACCATTTTTGCTACTATCATAATTATTACTATTATCAATATCTCTATATCGTTACTATTTAATATTATACTATTATTATTATTACTACTATTTTAAAATATTAAATTACTACTAAACTATTGTTATTATAATTGCTTCCTCAACGTAATGTTCATTGTAGCCAGCACTAGGAGACCTGTTAAGAGCGTGTGGTCGCAATAGGGATAAAAAAATTTCGTGAAGACATATTTTGCGCTCTCGACTTGGAAGATGTGCCTGTACGGCACAGGATGTAACCATTGCCTATTTTGATAACTTTTGTAACGATAATGCTGAAGCGTACATAACTTTTGCATAAAAAGTACGTGAGAACTTTATAATGTTATATTAAATCTCACTGATAAACAAAACCAACCAAACGAGGTTGCGGTAACAGCGCTATGGCGGAAATGACTTCTGCAAATAATGCTAGCCGTAAACACAAGCGCCAGCGCCGCAAGAACCGCAAGAACAAGCACGGGCAGAATTTGCAAGGTCATTACGCTGATCTGCACTCTCCCATCGCCTCCACGCCTATAAAGTATAAGCCTGCAGGTAATGGAGCAATGATAGTGCAATAGTGGCATGAATTTATAACCCGTAACCTTACAGAAAACAGCAAGTCAATCGAGTCAAAGTCATTTGATGATGCGCACGATTCGAATTGTTCCAAGTCAAAAGACAAGGAAAAGTTCCTCTCACCGCGAAAGTTGATGAATGAAAATGACCAAGACGACAAACCAAGGACAAAAAAAGCGCGAACCAAGCTAAATTATGACTCCGCAACTTCTTCAAACCTAGACGAAGAGAAAAATCGGAAAGAGATAGACGCTAAATTTTTCTCTCCAATGCTTAAACTTCCACGACCATCGCGGTCAACAAGTGCATCTCCACCGAGAACGCGCGGACGACGGGATATAAAGCTAACGACGCAGTCTCAGGAGAAAAAGGTGAGTGATGCTTCGTCAGCTGAAGAAGCTATTGATGCTGGTAATATGGAGGATTTTGAGGACGAGGAGGAAGAGAACGTTGCTCTCCCTCCTAATACTCACGACTTCAACCCGTAAGTTTCATGAGTTGCGTAAAAAAGGGGTATATGATCGTTCGTGTTCGACTGATGACGGTGATCAGGTTCTATTTTATGAAGACGCTACCAAAGTATGAGGATATTGTAAAAGCCAAAAGACCGATCTCGCTACCAGAAAAATCACGCGATGCGCCAAAAATCTGCTTGGTATGTCTCTGTTACGATTTGACTTACTTCAACATCTGTTAATAGCGTTATCCTGGATTATCAAGGTTTTGGATTTAGATGAGACTCTTGTTCACTGCAGCGTGGATGAACTGAAGGACCCACATATGCAATTTCCGGTGCGCTAGTCTACACTTTTGACTTCAAAGATCGTGCTAACCGTGTAGCCTCTCTTGGTTGCTGAATAGGTTAGATTTAATGGTGTTGATTACACAGTGTATGTAAAGAAGCGTCCACACATGGATTACTTTCTCAAACGCGCTTCCAAGCTTTTTGAGATAGTCATATTCACCGCTTCTCACCGAGTGTACGCTGAAAAGCTCATGAACATGCTGGATCCGCATCGCAACCTTATCAAGTAAACCCTCATTTGATACACCAAGTTCTTTTCAGTGCCAAGACTAACATTTTGCTTGGGAATTTTACAGGTACCGCCTGTACCGAGATGACTGTCTCGATGTGTTCGGAGATTACCTGAAGGATTTGAACGTTCTGGGACGTGACCTATCAAAAGTCGTGCTTGTGGATAATTCCCCTCATGCTTTCGGCTATCAGGTGCGCTGCAAGGTTTGCTCATTCAGCGTTACTATTACGATAACTAATGATTTTTTCCCGTCATGTAGGTGAACAACGGCATTCCCATTGAAACGTGGCACGACGACGAAGCAGATGTGGAACTGCTGAATCTTCTGCCATTTCTAGAGAGTCTCGTAGATGTTGATGACGTACGGCCGATTGTCGAAAGGCAGTTTCAGATCCAAAAGCTCATCGATGCCACATCCGACGGCATAGTCTAAACAATGCTTTTATTATTCTCACCAATAAACTTCCATTTATAACTGGTCAAAATACTGTCAAAGGTTTTATCTTGTTCTTAGAATACCAGCGACCTGACCCAGCGTCCTACCGTGCGTGCTTTTTACAATACCCTTCCAGCTACCACTAATGTCTTAGTAATATCGTCATTGCTCCTTTGGGACCAGGTCGTCGCCATATCTCTTTCTTCCGCAGCAAAAACTGAACCAGGTACGCCAAATTTTATTAATTCAACCACTGAGATATTGATGTATTTGTGCGATAGGAGATGAAACTTTGGGCTGATACGAAGGACCGACGCAAGTACGAAGACCTTTCTGATCTATTCGCCATCTTCAAGACAACGGAGCACCTGGAAGCTGCTTATGTCCGCGATGCCATCACGCCTGAACAGGTATACTACTTGTATATTGGATGCTGTCTCTTCTGATACTATGAGTGTGTAGTACACAGAAGCGTGCACGAAGCTTATTTCACAGTACAAGACAGCAGAGAAAGCACTACGTCTTGGTGGTTTTATTGACAGCGTGGAGAGCTTTATTTCCGAGTATAAACTTGACTGTCCTCGGGCTTTAGAGCGACTCGTACGCATTGGAGTGCCAGCTACAGTGGTGCACAACACCACCAATCGCAAGACAGATTCGGTCAATGTAGCGCAGACCGTACAGAACTTCATTACTCTTATGGACGTGCTAAAGCTCAACATCCGAGCGGTTGACGAGATTCAGCCGCTGCTGAGCGAGATGATGAGTTCATTAACGATGGTTAGCGGTCTTCCTCCTGATTTTGCTGGTCGCGACAAGCTTGAAGGTTGGTTGTGTACATTGAACTCGATGCGTGCTTCAGAGGAACTGGACGAGGAGCAAGCGCGTCAACTTAGCTTTGACCTCGATCGAGCTTACGCGTCATTCATGACTTTTTTAAATAAATAACTGAAAATATGGAGATCCTAGAAAGCGTTTAAATGGAATAGTATCTAAGATCTTAAACTTTTGTTGTAGCATTGTTTTTCTCTTTTATGTGGGACTGGCTAAACGGCAGCAAGTGAAAGACTAACTAGCAGCAAGTGAGGCAGCGACTACGAAAAACAAAAAAAGTACCAAAAACGATATACTTTTTTACCCTTTTGGGACTTTTATGCGCGGATCATGGCATTTAAGGTTGGACATATTCGTACAAGACCAAAAAAGGTATACTCAATGTTTGTGTATTTGTATCAGACTATAATTTAGTTATAGTCAAATATATTACTTGTAATAGACTAGTTCGTATTTCATGGCAACGTTCAGCGCGGCGGAAGCAGCCGTGTACGACCGGCAGATGCGCCTGCGGGGCGTGGAAGCCCAGAAACGTCTTCAAAATTCACGATTTCTCGTCAGCGGTATATCCACGCTCGGATCAGAACTTGTGAAAAACTTGGTGCTCGCTGGTGTGAGCGTCACATTACACGATACGCAATCCGTGACGCCACTAGCCGTTGCGTCCCAATTTTTTCTTTCCAAGAAGACGTGGGCAAAAATGTAGGTCAAACGTGGATTTTCAAGCAATAGACACAGCCCCGAAATGTCCAAACGTTCCTTTCAACTTGATGAATGTATGTGATGAGAATAGCGTGCCGAGGCGTGTCTCCCGCGTGTGCAGGAGCTGAATCCTTTGGTGCAAGTGGCATGTGATGCGAGGATGAGGACGGATCTTCCAGACGACTTTTTCAAGCAATTTACCGTCGTGTGTCTCGTAGGAGCTCCGCGTAGTGTCGAGCTGAGGCTCGATGCACTCTGTCGTTCATTTGGTATAGCGTTTTATGCGGCGAGAAGCTTCGGTTCGGAAGGAATTTTATTTGCTGACCTGGGCGAGCACACCTTCCGTCATGCTGCGGTGGGAGCTGATGCAGCGCCAAGTGAACCAAAGACAGTAATGTTTCCGACGCTAGAGGAGGCTCAAAAGATTCAGTGGAGCTCGCTGCAGAGTGCACGAAAACGAGCTCCGCAGTTGCCTCGAGTATTTGTCAAAAACGAATGTATGTAAAGTATTGAAAATGGGTGAAGTAGGATACGTGACTGATTCTGTTTGCTTGATTCCAGTGCTGCAAGGCTACAAGAGCCAGAGAGGCGTCGGGAAGATCACGAGTGGCGACGAAGTGGACTTTATTCAGTACGCTAGAGAGCTGTTTCGAACCAATGGACTGGACGAGGACTATCTGTCACCGGATCAGTTGCAGTACGTTGCTACAAGGTTATAAATTACACTCGTTCCACGTACCGATGTTTCTCTCCTTCATTGTTTGTAGGGAACTCGTCTGTGTTGCAGATACTGAACTTGCAGCATTCAATGGAACTAGCAGCATTCAATGGAACTTACGAGGCAAGGCAGTGTACGAGACAAGGAGTAGAGTGCGCTTAAGACTTTAACGATCAAAGGTAAGATATATGCAACTCTGCTCAAGTCAATCCAGCTAACATCTGTTATCAACTCCATCTGAAATATTGACAACTCACCTGGCAAACACCAGCCGCCGACCACGCGTAAAAGTCTCAAAATGACGTAACTTAACTAAAAGACAAATTATTACAATAAATTCCATATTGTATTCTTTGGTCCCAAAAGGGTAAAAAAGTATATCCTTTTTGGTACTTTTTTTGTTTTTCGTAGTCGCTGCCTCACTTGCTGCTAGTTAGTTAGTCTTTCACTTGCTGCCGTTTAGCCTGTCCCCTTTTTTGTGCCTTACTAAGTCGAGAAAAATTTGACGCTTGTACGCAACGGATAATCACTAAAGTAAAATATGCCCGACTCGTCAAGCTATTTTAGCAAGTAAAGTCCACTTCCAGTTGAGATGAAACGACCGAGATTTTTTCTTCTTCATGAAGCAATGCATTGCAACGAGCCAAAGCTGCATCAAGCTCGAGATTCATCGCTTCCAACTCATCCAGCATCACGCGTAGGTCATCGTTACCCACAGGCTTGAGACGAAACGAGCTCAATGATGTCAACGTCTTCTCTGGCTTGGAGATCGGCTCGAGTTCAATATCCATGAGAAAGTTCGGCTCCATATTATCAGTGGGAGGCAGCGACATCGATAGTTGTGGTTGCGCTGGAGGTGACAACGCTGGAAACTCTTTTAGCGATAGTAGCTCATACGGTAGCACCACTTTCTGTTCTTCTCTGATTGCATGCTCGAAATCTTGCTCTTCCAAAACCACCGCAGATTTGACACTTGTTTTCGAGTATAGGATTACCTTACGGGTGACGATAAGGTCTTGTTCAACTGGTGGCTCGCCAAGCGCTACTTCTACCAAAGACATTTTTTTTGGGAAAACTGAGAGCGGAGCTGGAAACGGAACGACAGGGTTCATAGCACTACTTGAAGGAGAAACGTTCTCGTCTTGTTCAAACTTAAGATTCTCAGTGACGAGATTCTGTTTAGGCAGCACCGCCAAAATGACAGTCTTCGGTTCAATTGAAACAGGTGGCTCCGTCGGTTCTTTGTCGGATGCTTCTGGTGCAGTCTTGTTCACCTCAGACTGTGGCTTCGTAGCCAAAGCCACCACATCTATAGCATTTGATTCCTGTTTTATGAACGCTTTTGACACTGCCAGCGCCAATTCTTCTTGCTCTCCTTGTTTCTTCTCCTGCGCTGGTACGATCGGCTGCAATTTCAAGTCCAGCAGCAATAATTGTCGACTGCTCAGTACAAGCTTGGACTCCGAATTGGCTCTCGACTTCTTCCAGAAGAGATCTTCCGTCGATTCCATCAACGATTTCATCAAAATGGTTGACAAAGGTGTCATGTTCATGCGACCCAGCTTCACCTGAGAAAGCTGATCCTTCAGAAGCATCTTGTTGAGCTTTGTCTCCAAAGTCTCCATCTCTTTTAATACGATGCTCGCCATCATCACCTTTCGTGGCTTACATCTCGACGTAACCATTGAAGCAAGCGCTTTCTTGCTATCCGTCTGCTGGAACTTTTCACTTTGAGCGATAGAGAGGGTCAGCGAATAGTCTAAAACGCTTCGTTGAAGGGTTAACAGTTGGTTAATAACATGTTTCAGTCCCAGTCCCTGCTTGCCGCTCTTCTGATGCATTAGCACGATCCCCACTAGCACCAACAACACGACGCAGAAAAGCAAAGCAGTGCCAAACACGACACCGATCAATGTCAGCGCCACCACGAGCTTCAGCACACCAAACGAGGTCACAAAGCCGCCCACGCGAAACGTTGGCACTGCACCGTACACGTCATCGGTGATCGCGTATGACAGCTGCTCTTGCTTTAGATGCTGTGTTTTAGCACTTTGCATCGTTGTCTGTGAAGTCACAGTAGCGACAAGTGTCTTGAAGTTGTTAATACTAGAAGTGGAGGCCACTAACTAGTGTGGGGAAGAGCGCTAATATGAGCGTTTGACAAGTGCCCTAATAGTGTCTTTGCCAAAGGTTTCAATCCCCACTGACTGCATTTTCCCAAGAGCTATCGTTTGTTGTGTTGTGGTCTTTTCTTTTCATTCTCCGTGGCTTTTCTCTTGACATATACTTTCGATTTATTAGGACACCACTGAATACCTACACATTGTATAAATGTTCAGTATAGTGTACGTAATCTTGAGTGCTTCTTTATCGAAAAAAAAGACACGACGGTGCGACAGAGGGCGGACTATCACTTTAATTCATGCGGACATGCTGTATAGGGTCTTACTTAATACAGATAGATATCCTATGGCGCAGTACGATATTTGTCATCGCATTTGTATGGACTGAGAATATAGCATGGCGCGGTGTATAGCCAAGTAATTGTGAGACACAAGCAACAAGTCCATTTTATCTCGTCATCAAATCGCAAATTCTTCTCTCAACACATGCCTTAAATTATGTCGCGACATAAGATATGACCTCAGCGCACAATCTAGGCTTGCATGCAACGTGACGGGAGAAGACCATCGCATCTACAATTAATAGAATTGGACCATTAAAATACAAGCCTAGCGCGTGACATTTTTCACATCCAGAAAGTGGAAATGGTTGGTCTGAGTCTAAATGACCATGGAATTGCACAGACAGCGGCTAGAGAGAAATCTCTCGACTGGCCATTATGGCCGCACTGCACTGTAGGCGAAACACAGGGCAGTATGTTTTTGAAATGCCTTGTCAAATCAAGCTCTTATTCCACAATGGGCCAGACGCACGAGCAGAGATTTAACGCGGTAAGCGACGCTCCTTGCTCACTCATATTATACAATGCTCCGCCACGATATTTTGATTGTATAGAAATGGGACGCGTTCGGTTTCTATCAACACAACTCGGCAGTGACGACTTCCACTATCAGTCGCGACTAGGCGATCAAATGAATGACTAGCAAGCGCCGGTATCCACTAGCGAAAGCACTGACTTTGATCTGGCGCGGCGCCGACAGACACGGCTGAGATTACGTGGTGAACTATCAGTGCTGCTATGTAGTGCGCGTGGAATTCTATTTTGACGAGCATCAACAGTCAAAACTAGAATCGAGAAAGAGGGCAACAAAGGCTGTAGTCTCTACGCCCCGCTACCGAATATTTATCTGTTTAGTCTGTCGGATCACCGAAGAACCGAATTACACCATGAGAGACCTGAATAAGGTTGTCATCTTCGAGGGATCGCAGGGCCATTTGAAACTCGGCACCCTTAACTTCACTATTACGCTTCTCTTCAAGATGTCGGCGGGTTTCGCCGACTGTCATCGATTGGTTTGGCGCCTCACTCAAAATCTCTTTCATCATGGTCACCAAATCAGCCAGTACTTCACGCTCTAATACACTGTGACCTGTATTAATCATATCCATATCAATCGTACCCGTCCGCGGGTCCATCGCTGCGCGCTGGGTCGCCACATTCATGAGGCGTAATGCTTCGTCGACATCTTTCCGCGTCACGGTCTCACATAGTTTCAGCTTTGCGAGCGCTTCGGAAATGCGAATGAGAGATTCAAGCTGTCGAGGCGTTGCCGTAATATTTTTTTTGGCCGACGCCGAGCTAGCACCGCCCATTCTCCGAAGATCCATGTAAGCACGAATGAGCGCGTCCCGTGCTTCAGCTGAAAGGCGTGGATGGATGTTTCGCTTGGCATATGCGATGTACTCAGTCAGTAGCTTCATGCTAATGAGTTGAGGGGCAGTCTCACCGCCTCGAGCTTGCGCGCGCATACGCTTTCGTGTCTCTTCGTCATAGTACAGAGCGACAATGTGCTTTGCCAATTTTCGGTCTGCTTCCGGTTGTGGTTTATCCAGGATGAGATAGATCAGATCAAAACGCGAGAGAAGCGTGGGCACGATGTTTACGTTTTCTACCACTGACTTGTTAGGATTATAGCGAGATTCGATGGGGTTAGCGGAAGCTAAAATAGATGCCCGTGCATTCAGAGAACAGATGATGCCAGCTTTGGCGATGCTTACAGTCTGCTGTTCCATAACTTCGTGTAGCACAGAGCGAGCTGAATCGCTCATTTTGTCAAATTCATCAATGCAACAGATGCCTTCGTCCGATAAAACCAGAGCACCCGACTCAAGAACGAGATCATTTGTCTCGATGTCGCGAATCAACGAAGCCGTGAGACCGACAGCTGAACTACCCTTACCAGACGTGTAAATGCTCCGTGGCGACAACTTGTGCACATACGACAGCAACTGTGACTTGGACGTACCAGGGTCTCCACACAACAAAACGTTCATGTCTGAGCGCATGCTCTTACGTTTGGATGCCACCCTTCCATGCTCTTGTTCGCTTACGTCTTCGTTCACACTGCCACTACTCCCATCCTTGCGAGTACCACCGAAAAGCATGCACAAAATACCTTTCTTCACATCATCCAGCTCCCAAATCGACGGCGCCAACGAGTGAGCGAGATTCTCGTACACTCGAGGATGCGCTGCGATACGGTGAAAAGCAGCCAATTTCCGAGCTTGCTGGGTATCCGCTTCGGCATTTTCTTCAGAAGGCATTTCAACGTCAAAATCTGCCGGACCAATCACACTAGCCTCCACCCTCTCTATCTCCCGCCCAACGGAGCTGAGATTCTCACCATTCTCTCCCTCTTCACGCCGCGTGAGCTCATCGACGCGACGGAAGTGCACAACGTCCACGTACGTTTTAAACACAGATTTTACCACTCGCTGACGCGAGTTGGAGCGCATGGGTACTGCACGGTAAATTCCCGTAACTTCTACCTTGTCACCAGGACGCACGCCATCAACTAGGTCATCAAACGCAAACAGGAGGACTGTATATGGTGTTTCTCCCTCAGGGATAGCATCCGGTGTCTCTTGCATTTTGATCATCTGCTTGTCTGTAAAAGCACATCGATTGTGAATCATCTCCATGCTCATTCGGGATGAACAGCGCGCGCAGCTAGTAGGTTCTTCGATTCGGCCGCGATCAAGAGTCACCTGTGCAGTAGCATGACAGATTGCACAACGGAAGAATGCCTCTTTCAAATCCGGCAAGACGCCACTGCAACGTGTGACCATTCCTTTCAGACAGACCAATTGGTCAATATCCGACGGGTTTAAATGACGCAGAGGGGATAGGTCACGTAGATTAAACGGTCGCACCTGCAACGCCATATTGGCCACATCATCGATCATAGTTGCCCCTGCTCCAGGTCTGGCCAACAATGCGTGATACTCCTCCGTCACAACCATATCCAGAATACGAATCAGCACTTGAGGAAACAAAATCAACTGGTTATACAGCTTTCTCGTGCCAACGAATTGTCGTAAGTGTTGTGTATCCAGATCCAGCACGAGAGACTGTGTTAGTGCCAATTTCCGCAAAGCCTTGACATAGTACGGCTCTTCCTGAGCGCTTGAGGTTTCTGATCGAAATTGACGCACAAAAGTTCGAAAGACTTCCATACTCTCCGACACACTGATATTAGTGCCCCACACCACCGCACCAGAGAAGGCTTCCTCTTCTTCCTGTTGTTGTCTCTGGAACTGCGAGTACGCCGACATTGATGCTGATGCAGAAGCCGAAGCGCTAGAGCGTGGTGAGCTCGGGGGAGAAGCTGGCGGCTGAGGTAGTGTCGTATTGCTAACCGGTAGCATGTCTGACGGATTCGTAGGCGTGGAGATTCTACTGCTGTTAGGCGAAGACGGCGGAGCATCCTGGCGCGCTACTTGCTGGTTAGATGGTTGAAAGCTGTCAAGTATCCATTCTCGTCGACCCAGGTCTCCACGGGGCAATTGACGCTGAGCCATGCGTCGAAGCTCCGCCTCCACATCATCACTTTCTTCTCCAGCCGGTGCGTCGTCTATCGTGCCCCCATAGCGTCCAAGATACCGCGGCGTTGGGGTGGCATCTACAGACGCACTCATTTCCGCAAATCCAAAGCGACCTGATCGTTCCGTGGCGGATATTGCAGACGCAGAGATGGCGGAAGCCGAGACGGACGCCGACATAGGCGATAACGGCGAAAGAGGCTGGCCATCTGTTGATCGCTGAGGAGCAGAAGCCGAAATTGAGAGTGAAGGTTCTGCTGATTGAGAAGTAGGAGCCTCATGGGTTAAATACCGAGGCGGAGGCCGCACAGGGCTCGTCGGCGACGGCGGCGTGGGTGGAGGTGTACCATCTCCATTCATTATGGAGTAGCCAAAAAACGAGTTACAGTACTTCAAAAGTACACTTCAAAAATGTATCCATTTTAGTTAATGGTTACTTCCAACTTGTCTGCTGCTATCGTGGTGTCGACAAATATATGACACTTCCCACAAATGAACACTAGATACTACCACACACTTATACGGCTTCCATGGCTGGTGCGGGCGATTTTTCCGACGCGATAACTGAATTGGTACTTCGCGATTGGTTATAAGGTACTAGCATACGGTTTGACACCGAGGACGAAGTAGGTGTCGATTCCTTTGCCAGCAGTTCTCGTCTCTTTTCCTCTACGCGCTTGGCACGAATCTTGGACACAATGTCGTCCACATCACCTGTCTTCAATGTCGCAAATGAGCTCTGCTTCTTCTTTAGCTTCAGCTGCTCCAGTCGTTTCTTCGTCTCTTCTTCACGACGAATCCTTCGCTCTTCGGCAATGCGTTTGCGTTCATTGTCGCGATCTGCTGACTGAAGCAATTTAGCGAACGAGTAAAAGATGGAGAAGAAAGCATCCGGACCGGAATCCGGACTCGACGGGTCTTCGCCATAGTACGACACTGTCTCCTCAAAACGCTTGGTCATAAGACCAAGTTCTTCTGCAGTTTGCTCAGAGCTTTTCTTTGCACGATCAGCGATAGGCCCCACCACCTCCTGGAAACGATCCGAGATCTTCGCTGGTACTTCCTCTGACCCATCGACTGGCTCATCCTGCGTATACTCTTTTTCTGGCAATTTAGCGTGCACCTCCAACTCGTTGCAAATGATATTGGCAGCCTTGCGCACGGCACTTTCACCAGCCTTGAGCACCTGCATGGTAACGCGACTTGCACTTTCGAGGGATGGGAGACTCTTATCAAATTCAAGAATAGCTGGGTCTTTCGCGCGCAGCACTTGGGCTACGTAGTTTAATAAATTGATTGAGTTATCGGCCGCTTTTACCTGGTTCAGCTTGAGTAGAATGTTCAAACGGAACCCCTTCGCCCCACCGCGTGATGTGCCATCATTTAATGCGTTGCCAAGTGACAAGACAACTCGTAATATATCTTTCAACGGTTCGCAAGCTTGTAACTCGCGACATGCATTTGAAACAGACTCCATCAGCTTGCGCTGTTCTTCGACGTACGCATCAAACTGCCACGTGGCATGGATCGCTTGTAACCGAGTTGTCAGTCGCGGGATGCAATCCATCTCACGGAAATACTGCTCTGCATCACCTAAAAGCTTGGGATCACCAGTGTAAGCTCGTACAGCATCGAGCTCGTCGTCTTCTGGGGCAAACTGAAGGAGTGAAGATACCCGCTCCACGGAAAGAAGCTCTTTGTCGACCAAGAGCACAGCATTCCGCAGTTTAGCGTACGGCAGCCGAAACCGGGCGAGCATGATGCCAATATTATTTGCTCGCTTGGCATCGATCAATGCGACGCGAGTAGGTGCTCGCCGCTTCGTGGGCGTCTTAACCTCAGACTCCTTTGCTACAGGAGCCTTGCTCACAAAAATATTCGACAGCTGGTCCACGAATTGGTCTAGAACATCACTTTTAGAAGCTGCAGACTTCGGCTTTGGTTTATTTGCTTGTACAGCAAACAAACCCGCAACGCTCGGGGGACCCACAGGTGCTTTATCGTCATCTTTTTTCTGCCTATCCTCTTCCCTCGCAAAACTCTCCCAAATTGTGCCAGTAGTCTCTTCGCTCTTAACAGCCTCCCAGTACAAGTTCCGGAGCTTCGGCTTCGAAGGTTTCGCCGCGACGTTCTCTTTCGGTACCTTAAAAACGGCAGATGACAGATCCTCGGGTATCATCTCGTCTGGTCTGTCTAATGCTGTCGGGTCCAATGACTCGGCACTCATTTTGAGCTCCAGCTGTGGTCGTGGCATGCCCATTTTCAATAACTTAAAATACTTTGCGTACCTTGGGTGTTCCGACACCTTCACCATCTTTTTACTTTCTGACTTGATTTCTTTTCCATCTTGATCTTTGATTTCTTTTCCATCTTGATCTACAAGTTTGTCAGGTGTATCAAGGAGGTCGCCGTCAAGCCCTTCAGATACTGCCTTAAGCTTAACGTGTGAAAGTGGCATACCCATTTTCATCAGCTTAAAAAACTTGGCGAACTTTTCGTGCTGTTTAACAGGTACAGGTTTGACTGCTTCGGCCATCGTAGTCTCCTTCACTTCATTTCCATTCTCATCAACTAGCTTTTCGGGTGTTTCCAAAAGGTTGGCGTCAAGACCCTCCGAGGATACTTTTAACTTCACGTGCTCTATCGGCATTCCCATCTTGAGCAGCTTAAAGAATTTTACAAACTTCTCATGGTCCTTCACGGGTGTACCCTTCGACTCCTTCTTGGTTTCTTCCATTCGCTTCCCGTCCTCATCTACTATCGCGTCAGGCGTGGACAACAATTTGCCATCTAGCCCTTCAGCAGACGCTTTTAACTTAATATTTTCAAGCGGCATCCCCAACTTCATCAGCTTAAAAAATTTCGCGAACTTCTCATGCTCTTTCACTTGAACTCCTTTTCCAGTCTTCGCTGGATCAAATTTGCTCCCGTCTTTATTCAAAAGGGTATCTGGTGTTGACAGCAACTCGCCATCCAAACCCTCTGCCGACGCTTTCAGCTTTATGTGTTCAAGCGGCATCCCCATTTTCATAAGTTTAAAAAACTTGGCGAACTTTTCATGGTCTTTCACAGGAATTCCGTGCACCGGTTGGTCTCCTTTGTTAGCTACGAACAGTTTGCCCTCTTCGTCCAGAAGTTGATCGGCCGTGCTCAAAAGAGATGAATCCAGTCCTTCAGACGCTGCCTTCAACTGAACGTGCTCAAGAGGCATTCCCATTTTTAATAACTTAAAAAACTTAGCAAACTTTTCGTGCTCCCTGACTGGAATGCCACTAAAGCTTGTACCAGCTGCTCTTTCTTTTATTTCTTTACCATTTTCGTCAACAAGGAGATCCGGAGTTTCCAATATCGAGCTTTCTAGTCCCTCTGCAGACATTTTCAATTGAATATGCGGCAATGGCATACCCATTTTCTTCAGCTTAAAAAACTTTGCGTACTTTTCATGCTCTTCAGCTCGCGTTCCTCTTGGCTCTGCTTCCCCCTCCGCTTTTGATAAAGGAATTAACCTGTCAGGAAATTCCAAAATCGATTGATCGAACGTTGGCAGTTCGCTACTCATCTTAAGTTGTACGTGTTGTATGGACATACCCATCTTAAGGAGCTTAAAGTACTTTATCAAGTCAGGGTGCAGATGTGCAGCCACACGCACAGGCATATCTTCTTCATCAGTTTCCTCAGCTGTCGTATCCGAAAGTGCAAGTTCATCATGGTCTCGATCCATATTTTCAATCAAAATGATTGGACCCATATGATACCGAAACGTCGGGTCTTCATCAGCACACTTTTGAAGAAACTGTGCATAGCGATCACGCATCTTTAATAACGTCTTGCGATCATCATATCCAAGATCAAAGTTGCGTACTTCCTCGATGGGCGCTAATAGCGTAATTTGCTTCATAACCTTCTCCGCTATTGCCCACATCTCTTTTCCAATCACGCGATCACCCGGAATAAAAAGTAATTGTTGTAAAATTGAAAGAAAACATGCTTGAAGCTGAGGATCGTTGTTCACACCGGCAGATAACGACTGGTACACACTATCCAATGAGGACAGATCTGTGTGCTCATATATCGTGTCCTTCCGGTCATCTTCCATAAATTGCTCAAACACGTCAATTTGTTTTTCCATGTTGTCTAACTGATTCCGAAGCTGCGTCACTGAACTACTGATGATGCTATTACCTCCATTGGCGTACCGATATTTAGTATCCAACGGAAGCGAAGAGCGCAATATTGCACCATCCGGGGAAAGCGACGCTGGCTCCCGATCGACAGGAGACGGCGGAGCACTCTTGCTCGCTGATAAATGGGATCCCCTTTGATCGTTCCTGGCTCTACTTGTCGAGGAACGCCTGCCATTAAAAGCCCTGAAGGAGTCTGTAACAGGAGTACCAGGACCCATTCCTCGAACAGTGCCTGGTGATTCAGAGGAACGGCTGCTTAATACCGGTGACGGAGTGTTGCGTGCAATATGTTTGTATGGGATCGGCGAAGGAGTTGCTGGACCTGCACCAGGCACCGGAGATGGAGCTCGGTTATATCCTTCTTCAACTGACGCGGCAGCAGCAGAACTGGCGAGAGGGAACTTTGTGCGCTGTACAGCGAGAGATTTGGCACGAATTTCCTCAAAGTAACCAGCCATCTTGAGCGCCATAAAGTCCGAACGAATCGCTAGACGATCTTCCAAACGGATAGCCTTATTCACAATGATATTTACAAAACTCAGGACGTCTTCTTTAAACACGAGCGAATACCTTGTCGATTTAAGCGCATCTCGCAGACAACTGAAGCGAATTGTTTCACCTTTAGCTTCCTTGTAGTGATCAAACGCTTCGATAACGGCGGCGTGTCCTGCCGCGCTGTTGTAACATATAATTCCAAGGAGCTGCAACGTATACTTCTTTACATCTCCATCATCCGTATGAAAGCATAGGGCTACTCGCTTTACCAGTCCTGGCGTGTTCGTAATTGCCTCCACACCAGCTGTAAAATGAGTTAATGACCGCAAGATGCGCAAGATCACTTCACATACACGTGTAGCTTTTTCATACTTTGAATGTTCAATGGGAAAGGGAGAAGGATCCGGAAGCTTCATTGTAAGGTAGTCCAAGCCAAAATAAGCCAAAAAAGCCTCCAACCAGTCAGTCGACGCAACCGAAATCTTGCCACGAAGCGCTTCGAGATCCTTCAAGCCTTTATTGTCCCATTTCAACTCAACCAGATTTTCAGCAAACTTTTTGGCCTCCGTCGAATTTGATTTTGTGTTGTCTTCATTCTCATTCTGTTGAGCGTACCATACGACGTGCCACTTCGTTTCCAGTGACTCAATCCGAATAAGTTCGTCCATAACATCTTCTGGTACTCCACGCTTCGACATCAATTCACGGTACATTTCATCCACAGTTTCCCATCTCTGCGGCTTGGGTGGTTTTTCTTTCAGCTTGGGTGCAGCGCCGCCAGTGGGTATTCTTGTAGAAAAGAAACCTCGAAAGTATTGCAATTTTTCGTTAAAATTCCCATCTGGGACAGGATTCATCGAGATTGATGACCGGAAAATGCTGTTACGTCGTGACTTGAATGAAGACGAGGATAAACCCTGGCTGGTACTCTCCTGTCGCTCAGGCTCGCGTCGGAATTCTATTGAAAGTGGCCACGCTGTTGGATCCTGCTGTAATTGCATGGCGTGCTTCACAATCTGTTCAAAGGGCATATCGTCAACCGCAGTCTTATGAAGGACTTGAAGGATGTCACCCATCTTGACACGACCTGTCGACTCGACATATCCCGGTTTACCACCTTGGAGCGGTCGGAATCCCTTGACGGTAGCGCCGCGTTGAGGTTTATCCCGCTCAATGTGTCGCGCCCGCAGATCAAGTCCTAGTGGTCCAGGTGTTGGCACGTCAAGACGAAAGACAATTGCGCGGTCATTAGCATTTGGATCACTGCCAAAAAATGGGCTGCCACTGGTCATTGACAATGACGAGGGCGTGCCTATGAGCGAAGTGGACGTCATCACATTGGGCGAGTCCCGCGCCGCATTAATGTTGCTGTTAAGCGAGCCGCGGCGCTTACGCCACATAGACGGACTTGAGTGACTACTTGTAAGAGCTTTTTACTTGTTGCGAATGTGTGGTCTTTGTGTGTCAGTCCTTACAGCCGACGAGTCGGGAGCTAGCTGTCTGGGTTGATCACGTCCGCCCTCTTGAGCAGGTTCGGTGGTGTATTGAACACAATTGAATGAGATAACTACTTAAAATACCAGTTCTTTTGATACTAAGTCGTTACCGTAGAGAGATACATATTTCATTACACTTTACTCGTTACCGTACAGACCGTACTTACACGGGATCATTTCTATAGTACCTTTGTTTCTAATTGACTAAAAGTCGTTACTACAGAAAAAGCACAGTTCTTAAAGCCCCCTTCAAGCTTCCTGCTCTGCTCTTGCCATGTGCCTTCTGTGTTCAAGTGACCCTGTTGAGGGGGATGTGCGCAAGAATAACCCTGGGACATTCCATGTAGGCATGATGCAGGCACCAGGCGCCGATCCCGTGTGTACGTGCAACTGTTCTTTGCTGCTCGTTGAGTGTCTAACGCTTTCTATAGGCTGCTTGGGCGCGTGTTTGTGTCCGTGTTGCGCGCAGATCGTCATTCGCCGTAAGGCACTCAACTACGACATGAGCAACTACACGTGCTGTCAGGGATACATGGACGGCATTGTACCTTGTGTGCGCTCTGGACAGTGTGGCGAGTCCAGTTGCCCGAATGCTTGCCTGTGTCTTGAGGTTGGACCCGACGACGCGACTCTGCTCTGTATGAATAGCTGACGAAATATTTATGTATGAAATGCTGTTGCTACTTTCAGTCTTTTTGCTGCAATGGCTGCGCAGTATCTGCCACACGAATGATGGTAATGGATCGCTACCGTCTGCAGCCCGACAAGTGGGACAACCGCATCATTGTACGTTTCTGTGGAGCATTTCCGAGGGAGCAGAAATTTTACTAAGGACATGCTGTTGTTACTGTTTTTTTGGCGGTCATAGCGATGTAACAATTGTATTCAATTGGCCAGCTGCATCTGCAGTCTACTAGCGATCTGCATTTCAGAGCTTGACAGCTGCGCAGACTTGTTGAACTGCATTTCGCAGTGCACTTACGCCACCACTCAGGGCTGCATGACTGCGCAAGTGAATGTAGAGCTTCGAGAGCGCCAGAAAGCCTATGAAGTACCGGACGAGACCATGGACCGCGTGTAAGTAGGCAAAATCGACTTGCTGATGTAAGTGCTGCTTAGAATTAATAGGCGATAATTCTTTTGCACATTTCTATTCTTTGCATGTAAACCTACTGTCTTTGAGCTATAAACTCGTACCCATTCTCTCCATGTAAATGTATTGTTACATTAACGTACTAAATTAATGAGACGCAAAAGACCTGTTAGCTTTCTGATTTCTGAATTTGCTGAACCTGGTAAGCAATTTGGTGCCAATTTATGGTTGTTCGGGGTCTGTCACATACTGGGGATGCTATCGTTTTATGCAACGCGAAGCTCCTCATGGCGAAATTACAGTGGTGTTGATAAAAATGACCTTAGCGGAAGTGTGTGTAGTCCGGTATAGGACTACATACAAACTTCAAGTGAAGCGCGACCATTGTGGTCACTTATGCATTTACTAGTTGATGGTACCCATCGCAGCTTCCGACAGCATGTCGCTCGCCGATTCCAGCTTCGCAGTTTGTCTGATTTCTTCGGTTCATGTAACGTGTGACCATGCTCCAATGTGTTTGTTGAAGCCTTTGTCGACTATGGCCTGCTCGGTACGCCAGTCTACACACAGTCCGTGATGTTTGAAGCGGCTTTACCGGGAGCTTACACAAGTGGTAGAGCGTGTCTGTCCCTTGCGTGTCCGACCCGAAGTTACAACGACGCCTACAACATTGCATTATGGAGTGAAGACGTCGACGGGAACATTCACGTTACCAAATATCCCCAGGACATTTCTTAAGGATCTGGTATGGTCACCAGCGATCCCGCAGAAGCCACACCCAGTGACAATGCATACTACTCGCCAAGGTAATGGAAACGATACCATTACGTGGGTTTTTGGCAGACAGAAGCGCTTGCGCCGCCTCTTGTTACCGATTTTCGAAGACCTTCAGTTTCGTCTAGCCTTCCAGTTGCTCCCAGTGCGCTCCCGCTTCTGGTTTCTCCAGTCCACCAATCCCAATATCATTTGCTGTGTGCGTGACGGGTGCAAGGCAGTGGAAACGCTCAAACATTTGTTTTTTGAATGCACACTCGCACGGCAATTGTGGTCGATGTTCTATCCAGTATGGACGTGTTTCTTTGTGTCCCGTCCAACGTGGGATGGTATCGCCATCGCTAAGCTTCCACCTGTTCGACCCAGATGGAGTCAACGCAAGTGCGTCGTGTATGACTTGTGGGGCATCCTGTGTGCTGTGACGTTACACTTCATTTGGACTGACCGCAACCGATGTTCTTTTGAGGGTCGCCAGCCTACTCCAGCGGTCCATGCATTTGCAGTGATATTGACGACGTTCGGTGCTCACTGGAGGTATTGTCTTCGACGAATCTATACCACCGAGGACAAAATGGCATCAGTCATGGCGGTCTTCAATCAACTGAAGAGTGCAAACAACATTAACAAGTTTATGGATACGCACAGTGAATTGTTTAGGGTCCGACAAAAACGTGTGTTGTAGCCCTGCCTTTCTGGGCTATCGTGGCCAAGCCGCGACGGCCTACAACACGATTCGATCCGACCTGATAAACCTGATTTCTTCTTTGATGGGCGTCATATTCTGCCCCATGAGACGATCACGGACTTGGGGGCGAAACTCTACGTCATTGGTCGTGCCGATGTCATCTCGACCAAATGAGACGATGAAGTGATGGATGTTATAACACACTTCTGATACTTCAAACAAGACTGTTTCGCAACATTCCAACAACAGTTACACAATACCATGCGACATAAACTATGGAAAAGCATTCTCGATACGGGCAACTACGTTTATTTAGTTTATTATACTATTTAAGCTAGGTGGATTGAGAAGTAGTTTCGTCTATTCTAGTAATAAAAGACACTTTCACCTGGTACCCGTCATTTTGACGAAGGGCGCCACTATTGCCACAGACGTTTTGTCTATTTCCACAGACGTTTTGTCTATTTCCACAGACGTTTTGTCTATTGCCACAGACACCACCACCACAGCCAATCGGAAGCGGCCGCCGTCGCCTTGGTTATAAACATAAGTTGATATTTTTTTGTTTCCTGACATAAACTTTATCAGAAGCCGAATTAGAAGATGGACGATGATGTCAAGTCCGCGGCAAATGCCATAAATGTACGTGGGTATCAGTGATTACCATAATGTACTTACTTTCATTTCCTATTTCTCATTTACATGCTATGTATAATACTTTCTCGTCTTTTTTTATCTTTCCGTTCAGGACCGAGGTGTCAACCTGGACTTCAGTATATATATACGCAGAAATTCTACGCGCCGTAACGTTAGTTTTGAGTGCTTCTGAGTAGTAGAGGTTTCAGTAGTTGATGTCGACGAGTTAGAGGATGGACTTATGTCCCCAAAGGCTCGAGATACTAGTACCCTTATTGGCTCTGAAGACAACAAGACTGGACGATACGTCGGACATTCGATAGCAGCGTTCATGTATTAAAAGGATGGAGGTATTGAATACCGGAAGTAGAGTTGTTCCCAAAAAACATCGGAGTAAGAAGGAACGAATCCTTCCTCAAATGCAAAATCTAAAAGGATGAAATCGGGCCATATGTGCCTCTATGGTTACTCGTCGACTGTGTTCATAAGTATTATACATAGCATGTAAATGAGAAAGAGGAAATGAAAGTAAGTGCATTATGGTAATCACTGATACCCACGCACATTTATGGAATTTGCCGCGGACTTGACATCGTCGTCCATCTTCTAATTTGGCTTCTGATAAGGTTTAGGTCAAGAAACAAAAAATATCAACTTATGTTTATAACCAAGGCGACGGCGACGGCTTCCTATTAGCTGTGGCGGTGGTGTCTGTGGCAATAGACAAAACGTCTGTGGCAATAGTGGCGCCCTTTGACGAATTGTATCATGAAATTTCAGAATACATACATTTACTTCGAAATAAAAAAGAAATATCCTTTTTTTGCTGTCAACGACTGCGTGTGCAATCTCGGATATCGACTGCCCTCATTATTGCGATATTTTCAACTCTTCAACGTATTGTTTCGTCATAAACGACGTTGCGCATTAGTCGTCGTTCTGCTGACTCAGCTCCAAAAGGACGGAGATGTTCTCCGGTGTTGTCGACCTTGAAAAGGCGACGTACAACTGTCCATGAGAGAACTTGTCCCTTGTGAGACATAGCCTACTTTTGCAGCATCTGTCCCTTTGATTTGTTTATTTTCGTCATCGCATAGTAACAAACTGCTTCTGACGGACCGTGTAGGACAGAACTGCTTGCTCAGATGTTAATGCAAAGCGCGGGGTAAGGAAAATCTGACCTGCATGATCTTCCATCAAAACTTCAGCCTCAATCACACGTGCGGAACACCGGCAGACAATGAGGAGCTTGCCGTTGCAAAGCCCGTTAAAGAAGCGCACACAGATAAGCGGGATATATGCTGAGTGGATAAATGCGCTGAAGGAGTCCGTCATAAAACTTCAGAATAATGTCGCGATCGGAGATTCTGATGTCATAACCATTTTGCACCATGATCACGCCGACCTCGTTGGCAGTTGGGGTGTTTTACCTCCATCGGTCGTTCGATTGCAGGCAAAGTAGACGAAGTTCCAGATCCACCACCTGATACCCTTCCATCAACTGCCGCATCTGGTTGTACAACTACAGTAAGGGTTGTGCTGTTCGAGCATGGCTTAAAGTTCCCTCATTATGCGCCTATCCAGATGCGGATAGACACTCATGCGGCCACCAAGCGCGATGCTGTTGTCGGTGATGTACAACTGCGAGAACTTCCTTGGCTGTTCGGGCTCCGGCAAAGGCGATCCCATCCGATGGTACAAAGCACACTGGAGTCGAAAAGCTTACACCTCTACCTGCATAAACCGTCCATCAACTTCGCACCCATCGACGTGAACGACAGCGTGGTGTTGAACGCCCTGATGTTAGTGCGGAAATACCGGGCAATAGGCGTCTGATCCCTTAGCAGATTCCGTAACGGCTCTGGTGGGTATACCAACGGTGGGACGTTGGCCACGATGCCACGCTCGCAGCACATGTTGAAAATTGGGCGTGCAAGGGTTGATCCAGGACCCTTCACGGGCTCCTAAATCCAATGGAGCACCCATAGTTGTTTCAACAGGCATTATACCGGTTGATTACTAAGCGCAGGGAGGTGGAATTTGCGGGGACCTCCTGACGTGAAAGGGGAAACTCCGGTTCTGCGGCGCGCAAACGGTGTTTTAGAAGCTGTCGTGCACACTGCGCACGTCTTGCTGCTGCCTTAGATTGGCGACGTTGTTCTTGTTGCTCCAGCGTCTCAACAGCACGTTGTCAAGCACGCAGCCCCCGAGCAAGTAGGATTCGTTGTTCTTTTTGTGTTGGCGTCTCTAGTATACGTTCTTGAGCACGTTGCTCTCGAGCCCGTCGGTTTCGCCGTGAACGCGGATTCTCTGCTTGTGATAGCATTGGGGGTTGTTCTTGCGTCTCAATCGTACGTTCTGGAGCACGCTTCTCCCGGTACAGTCGGTTTTGCAGTGAACGCCAATTCTCTGCTTGCGGTACATTGTAGGGGCGGGATACTAATGTGGAAGCAGGCAGGGTGTAATATAAGACCGTAGTTGCACAGGATTTCAATAAGAGGTATTTGTAATAACAATGATAAAGTCGAATTCAATTAGGTCAAACTTATAGTATAGTTCGACTTCGATTAGGTACGGGATCGCGACCATCATTCGGTTTTATATTATCAAAATAGAGTATCCGGTCGTACCGACGGGGATGAGGGTATATAAGGTTGAACCATAGAAGCAACTACGCGACCGGGAACGTCCAAGGGAAGGAAAACTTTTAAATAGTTATATGTAAATCGCTATTTCTAACCAAATATTTACTCGTTAATACTGATCCGCATGTCAATAGTACTACCCAATTTTTGAAACCAAAATTGTATTTAATGTTTTTGTCAGATAGTTTTTCACTTCACTGTAGAAACGTTATTTATAAAGCCGAAGTTAATTATGTCCGACTAATAGTAAATTTCTAATTCGATTAGGCACGGGATCGCGACATGAAGTCTCTTATTATATAGAAGATAGATAGATAGGCGCTATTTGTAATAACCAATGCATATAAAGTCCCAATTTAATTAGGTCCGACTTATAGTATAGTTCGAATTCGATTTGGTATGGGATCGTGACATCAATTCTTTCTGTTTCAAATCTTTCTTTATATAGATAGATCAATATATTCGATTAGGTACGGGATAGCGACATCAATTCTTTCACATTCGATTAGGTACGGGATTGCGACGATCATTCTGTTGTATACATAGAGCGAGTTATTCGATTAGGTACGGGAGCGCGCATCGATGACATGAATTAAAATAAATTCAGTTATTATATAGACAAGTGTAGGTACCCGTCGTACCGAAAGGGCAGAGCATAAACCGTATGTCCGTCTACAAAACTTGCCCCATGTATTTCCAGGGTTAGGGTAGCGAAAACATATACTCTACATTATACTAATGTAGTCACAATCCTTGGGTTGCACGCCGTTACTGCTTGCAGTAACGGCGTGCGACCACTGTCATCTCTAGCCTCTAAATCTTCCTTCGTAGCAGCTTGAGCAGTCGATGCACCTGCGCTAGGTCTTCATACAGCCCCTGTATCTGTTTTCCTGCCGCAACAAAAAAAGTGAGCAAATCCACGGAACATAAATCAAATAGTAAGCTCACCATCGACAACAATCCGGGCTCCTTGTGCGCGTCTTAACAACTTTCAGTGGTGGCGAAATGATCGCAGCCGCCCTGCCACGTGGGAATTTTACCGCATGCAAGATGTCGGTATGTAGATGCTATTTCCAACCAATGATAAAGTCGAATAGTTTTTTACTTAACTGTAAAAGCTCCATTTGAAACCAATTAAAAAAAATCGATAGTACAGTTCGACTTCGCTTAGGTACGGGATCATCGACGACATGATGTTCATTTATATATAGATGCATTTTTAGCTACTTTGGAATTTTATCTGTATATTTACTTTTATTAGGAGTTTTAGGTTAGGTTATTAAGTACGCATTTAGATTGTTTTTTTACCTTAAGACACGCATATATATCCTGCTCCCGTGCGCCCCTACCCTGATCAAGTAGGGCGCGCTTCTTCCATAGAAACTTCCTCCCAGACGGTAAGGCACTAACGGCCGATACTGTCACAACTGGAATTTGCACGTGCCCTCAACTTTCTACAGGTTATGAGCCCAAGGGATACAGGGGAACATAAAGTTCAGTTTAAAATTTACAGTATACTCGCATCACGTTTCTGTCGTGTGGATTACGCAGAACGGTCTCCTGAAATTGTTTGGAGTGAAGTCGATTGTCACGTGTGGATTACGTTGCTATCGTGTGTTTATTTTGGTTTATAGCGCATTTTTACCATGGACGAAAGTGAATCGTTTGATCAGGAGGGCGCGTTGAAGGCGCGTCTCTTGCAGGTTGGAAAAAAGGAATGACAGGTTAAACCAAATAAAGAAAGAACGATCAAAAGGATCGGGACGGAGTTTTTCTCCGGTTATGGTAAGGGATTAGCCGGTGAGAGGTGGTGATACCCTTTTTCAAGAAAGTATCAAGAATTTTGCGCCATTTGGGCAGCAAATCACGCTGAATGATTTGTCAGTGGATGAAGGAATAGAGAGGAGTGGTGCGCCTCGTATGGAAATGCCACGAGAACCCCCTGGTGACACGCAGGTATTCCAGAAGAAAGCAAGCGGATGGTAATTTCATGAATCTGGTCACACAGCCGCGCCCGTAAAAGATACCGAACTTGGTGGTACAAAAGTTTCTGGAGCAGAAATTTATCCTGGACTTGGCCCTGGATTTTTAGATTGGGCATATTTGTATATGGAAGCGTTAGAGATTGCGGAAATCTCGTCTGGCTTCGCATGAACCGAGCGACTCAAGGTCAACAAGCTCAGAGAATACCTCGATGGCGCCGCATCGAGATATTTTCGCTCAAACATTGGTGTATGGTGGAAAGTCTTGCAGACTTTGCATTATGTTTTGGACCAGATGTGGCGTGCACACAAAGTCACGATATCGCATCAGCAAGCGTCACAACTATTCGCTAGCGAAAAGGACGCGAAAAGATCCTGGAACGAACACTTATTGTATCTGACCGCGTTGGCACGCGAGAGTGAGTTAAGTGAGATGGTCATAGTGGAGAGTTTGATGAAATATGCAGTTCCGAGCCTGAAGTAAGCAATGCGGACGCGCTACAAACTGACAAGGACGTATTACATCTTACACTCGCAGGAGTTGGTGGCGTAGTCTCAGGAGGTAGAAAAAGACCATATAAGAAGCAAAAGAGGATCAACGATGGGTTTAAACGCAGTACAGGAGAACAAGAAGGCGATTACGTGCCGCAATTGTGGTGGAAGAGGACCCATCCGCCGAGAGTGCACAAAACGATTTGACAAGCGCGAGAAGCAAAGTTACCGCAAGACGCAGAGCTGTTCTGAGAAAGAATATGGCTTGACTACTATCGAAACAAGTGCAGAATGGTCTGGAGCGCTGAGCACAAGTGATTTCGATGAAGACGATGTGTGGATCCTAGATAGTGGAGCAAGTCCCCTTCTCGTTGAAGATGAAAAGTTGTTGGAAGATGTGGTGCCATGCACGAGTGGAATGAAGCTAACGTTACCTGATGGAAATTTTTACAGGTAAAAAAGGTTGGAAAGGTTTGTTTGCGGATTATTGATGATCCAGCCACGGTTATAGTGTTGCAAGAAGTGTATTCTCACCGAAGTTAGCAAGGAATCTTATTTCGCTGGGTGAATTTTTATGCAAAAGGAGTGCAATTTCGTGCATCAGAGTGATAAGATGAAAGTGCGGTTGCGCAGAATTTACAGTTTACTGTGGAAGTTAATGGGTCCATTCTGACGGAAAACCTCACGACGAAGGGGCACATCAGCCAGATTGAGACGCTGAACAACAAAGCAAGAGAGCAAGTTACAAAAGCACTAGCCGGAGAAAACTTTACGGAAGTAGATGAGGAAATTAGTGTGGAAAGTCACGCGGATAATGAGATGGAATTGCAGAACGGAGTCGAGATGGAACGTTCCGGAAGTACGAGCAATCATACACCACGCATCAGGACAAGTTAGCGAAAGGACAAGGCAAAATGTGCAAGAAACAGCAAGATTCAAAGAATACAAGGACTCAATCAAGAATAAAAGTACGAAGAGGAAGTCAAGCGTGGAAGTAGACACACATGCGACTCAAGAAGTGGATACAGGGCAGACAGGTGTGAAGGAGCATGCATTGGCTGTGTATGCAGTGCTGGGACCCGAAGACACAGGAATCAAGGCGAAATACGCGAAAGATCCCCAGAGTTACAAGGAAGCGCATAAAAGATATGACGCAAGTAAGTGGAAGGAAGCGGAAGATGCAGATCTAAATACGTTACAAGACATGGATACATAGAAAGTAGTAAAGTGCGCAGGTAACCGGGCTATACATGTATAAAACAATGTTGAAGGCGGACGGCACAATTGAGAGATATAAGGCACGAATGGTGGCGCGTGGTGACAAGCAACTATACGGCAGAGATTTCGTTTTTACATTTTTGACAGTGACGTATTTGAGCAATGTAAAGGTGGTGTTGGTGATGGCGCAAGTTTGGAACGTACCGGCGCGACATGGATGGAGATGTACCAAGCGCATACCCGAAGGTACGTACGGAGAATGATTTCGAGATATTCTTAAAGATACCTCAAGGCATGATTATTAAGGATGAAGTGTTACTGGATTTTGGAGTAAACTCAACCAAGTGTATAGCTTTACGTCCGAAGAATCATTTATATGGTTTGAAGCAGGCTAGGCGTATGTGGTACGCATTATTACGCAATACATTTACCTATTTGGACTTAGCACAATGCATGACGGACACGTGTATATTTTCAATGAAAGATTACAATGTAATAATAATTGTCGGAGTGTATGTGGACGATTTACTAGTGATGGGAACGACGGAGCAGCTGGTGGACGATTTTTTTGACAAGATGAAGATACTAGAGTTGAAGTACCTAGGACCAGTGAAGAAGTTTCTCGGGATACTCATAGGTGGTGATCAAAGTAGTGGATACACGATTAACCAAGAGACAACGATTGACGAACTAATGGAGAAGTACAGCTCGGAGCGAGCAAATTAAGTGCAGTTACCCATTATAGACGCAAGTGATGACGGTGAAGATGACAATTTTCAACCCAAGACTGCTACGATAGGTGTTCCGACGCAAGGATTTTTTAATCTATGGTTGGGAGCTTATTATGGATTTCAAGATGTACGCGGTCGGACATTACTTTCGCGGTTCACAGAGTGGCGTATGCATGCACCAAAGCAAAGTGATTACAAGTTGGCCAAGAAGATTATAAGGTACTTGAAGGGGTCGAAGGAGTTGAAGTTACATTTTGATTGTGAAGCTAAGAGCGATGGAAGCCTACAGTTGATTGGATATACAGATGCTGATTTCACTGGTGATAGACAAGACCGGACGAGCGTGAGTGGTTGTGTGGTTTCCTAAAAGATATGGGCATTGGAAGGACATGTAAGAGGCAAGGTGCAGTTGCACTATCTACTGCTGAAGCGTAATTTGTAACGGGGTTACATTTAGTTACGTTGGTGTATGTAAATGCACAACGGTTAAGGTCAAGTATTAGCCGGTCCGAAAGGTTCGGACCTATTGGATATTTTATCCAATCAGGGCAGGAGCCCTTGGTGGAGGCGTGGCAGCCTGCCACGTGTTGGTACACAGGTGTGTACATTACATTTTGGCTAGGTACAAATGGAGTAAGTTCTTATTAGTGTTACATATAGCTCATATTATTTTAATTAATTTAGGATAATTACATATTAAATATATATTAAGTTTACAAATAACACTAAGACTGCTAGGCGCACGACCTCGACCGGTCGCGCGCGCAGTGAGTGTAGTAGTGTAAGGTAACACCGTCCCTTACTTACTCCCCTTCTAAGGGAAGCCTTGTTTCAAGGCGTTAGTTAATTCTAGCAAGTAAACTAAGGGAAATCTTGGCCCCGAGTAAGAGAGCAATCTCTTACTAAGCCCTCTTATAAGGGCGTATCGGCTAAGTAGCGGCATATCGCCGCTTTAGGAAAGTCTTCCTCTGTGCGTTAGCCGCACCGTGCGTTTACGCACCGGCTACATCTGGTAGCACTTGTAGTCAATCCAACACCTGTGTTGGTAGACGACAACATCCTCTGCAAAGGATGAATCAGGACGATTGGAATAGGCTAACCCTCGTCGAGCAGGAAGCCTTTAACAGGCTGTTATCCGTACTGGGTGAAGAAGGCATGCAGCTCCTAGCGGATCAGGGCCTTGATGCCGTAAAGGTGAGGGTCAACGCCCTCATCGCCCATAAGTCGAATTTTCGTGGAAGTCATTCCACGTCCACGGGCGTGCGCTCTCAGTTGTCCTTTAAGATAAAGTAATTTACCGGCGAAAAAGGTGATAACCTTTATGTGTGGCTTCGAGAGGACGCAACGGCCTTCGCCACAGCGAATGTGATCGCGGATCACTTGCAAGTGGGACTTGCACTGACCCATCTTACGGGTAAAGCCCGTTCATGGGCGTTCAAGTGTTCGGAGTCGGTCACGGACGTGTTCCCAACCTAGGAAGTCTTTAAGAAAAAGCATATGGACATGTATGCCACGCCTGATATGGTTTTCCAGAACCATCTGGCATTTCTGAGGTGCCGTCAGGGAACTAGGGACTTGGAGACGTACATCCAAGAATTTTAGACCCTGTTGGCGGGGATGTACGCGAAAGCGTACTCGGACGAAGTGTCCATTCCCGTGTTAATCGGAGGACTGAGAGAAGGGCCAGAACGTTCAGGGATCTTCCGATGCCGTCCCCAATTCCTGGGGAAGGCGTTTAAGATGGCGTTTAACGCCGAAAGGAACTTTCGTTCCTCTAAGGTGGGTCCAGAACCCATGGACCTGAGTCAGGTCGAAGCGGAGGAGAAACCTTCCGCTAAGAGTCACGGTAACTCTACCTTGCAAGGTCAGGAAGCGGAGCTCCTGGCAATTTTGCAGCGGCATGGGCCGCTAAGATGCTTCCTGTGTGCAAGCACGGATCATCTGAGGAACAGATGTCTGAAAAATCCCCAGCGAGACACTCGCTATAAGGGGCCGAGGGCGGGTAAAAGCCCTCGCCCAAGCCGTCGGGAAACGACGGCTCCCAGTAGATGCGGGGCGCCATACTGGGGGATCCCTCAGTGCTGTTAAACCCCAGGGTAGTGTCCGACAGCACAAAGCCCCGAGGGAAAAGGTGCTTTCTAGCACCGGGTTGGTGTACCAGCCAGGTTTTCTGGTCGTCCTTTCGTCCTTGCGGACGTGAAATGCTTTGATAAGCCT
>CM047580.1:17726108-17752476 GCA_026184515.1 Peronosclerospora sorghi
AGGCTTATCAAAGCATTTCACGTCCGCAAGGACGAAAGGACGACCAGCAAACCTAGCTGGTACACGAACTCGGTGCTAGAAAGCACCTTTTCCCTCGGGGCTTTGTGCTGTCGGCCACTACCCTGGGGTTTAACAGCACTGAGGGATCCCCCAGTATGGCGCCCCGCACCTACTGGGAGCCGTCGTTTCCCGACGGCTTGGGAGAGGGCCTTTTTCCCGCCCTCGTCCACTTATAGCGAGTGTCTCGCTGGGGATTTTTCGGTTATCTGTTCCTCAGATGATCCGTGCTTCCACACAGGAAGAATCTCAGCTGCCCATGCCGCTGCAGCTTGCAAGGAGCTCCGACTCGAAGCTCTGCGAGGTTTAGTCAGAGTGACTCTTAGCGGAAGGTTTCTCCTACGCTTCGACCTGACTCAGGTCCATGGGTTCTGGACCCAGCTTAGAGGAACGAAAGTTACTTTCGGCGTTAACGCCATCTTAAACGCCTCCCCCAGGGATTGGGGACGACATCGGAAGAGCTGTGAACGTTCTGGCCCTTCTCTCAGGCCTTCCATGAACACGGGAAAGGACACTTCGTCCGAGTACGCTTTCGCGTACATCCCCGCCAACAGGGTTTTCAGTTCTTGGATGTACGTCTCCAAGTCCCTAGTGCCCTGACGGCACCTCAGAAACGCCAGCTGATTCTGGAAAACCAGATCAGGCGTGGAATACATATCCATAAGCTTTTGCTTAAGGACTTCCCAGGTTGGGAACACGTCCGTGACCGACTCCGAACACTTAAACGCCCATGCACGGGCTTTACCCGTAAGATGGGTCAGTGCAAGTCCCACTTGCAAGTGATCCGCGATCGCATTCACTGTGTCGAAGGCCGTTGCGACCTCTCGAAGCCACACATAAAGGTTAACATTTTTTTCACCAGTGGATTCCTTTATCTTAAGGACAACGGAGGGCGCACCCCGTGGACGTGGAATGACTTCCACGACAACTTGCCTCATGGGCGATGAGGGCATTGACCCTCGCCTTTACGGCCCCAAGGCCCTGCTCCACTAGGAGTTGCATGCCTTCGTCACCCAGTAAGGATAACAGCCTGTTAAAGGCTTTCTGATGGACGAGGGTTAGCCTATCCCAATCGTCCTGATTAATCCTTTGCAGAGGATGCTGTAGCCTACCAACACAGGTGTTGGATTGACTACAAGTTTTACCAGATGTATCCGGTCCGTACACGCACGGTGCGGCTAACGCACAGAGGAAGACTTTCCTAAAGCGGATATGTGCCGCTACTTAGCCGATACGCCCTTATAAAAGGGCTTAGTAAGAGATTGCTCTCTTAATCGGGTCCAAAATTTCCCTTGGTTTACTTGTTAGACTTAACTAACGCCTTGAGACAAGGCTTCCCTTAGAAAGGGAGTAGCTAAAGGAGGTATTCCTTTTGGCTACAAACACTCACAGCACGCGTGACCGGTCGAGGTCGCGCGTGTAGCTTGATTGGCGTGTTTTGTAAACTGAATGTATATTTAATATGAATAAGCCTAAATTAATTTAAACTAATGTAAACTATATGTAATACGAAGTAGAACTTACTAAATTCGTACCTAGCCAAAATGTAGTGTACACCACCTGTGTACTAACACGTGGCTGGCTGCCACGCCTAAACCAAGGGCTCCTGCCCTGATTGGTTAAAAAACCAATAGGTCCAAAGCTTTCGGACCGGTCAATACTGACCCCAATCGTAGTGTACTTACGTACACAACATAACTAAATGTAACAAGAATGTAACCCTGTTACACTAACGGTCGATACTGTCGCAACGGGAATTTGCACGTTCCCCCAACTCGTGTCAACTTCCTACAGGTTGTGCTCAAGAGATGCCATATGTTAACCCTGGAGTATCGTATATGGCGCCAGTGAAATCTCTATAAAATACTCAGAATTCGACACATTACCATTTTTGAAACCAACTAGTTAGGTTGGCCCTGTTGAAAAGAAGGCGCCTCGATCAGCAACGAAGCACTAGACAACGGCGACAATCATTCAGCGATGTGACAATCACTCCGTGATTATGGCACGATGGTTACATGTCGAGTATTCGTAACTGGCTCCATGATCAAATTCAAGGATAAGGACGTCGACGTGTTCATCGCTGATTGGTCATGAACCAGTTCAAGGATAAGGATGTAACGGGGTTACATTTAGTTACGTTGGTGTATGTAAATACACAACGGTTAAGGTCAAGTATTGGCCGGTCCGAAAGGTTCGGACCTATTGGCTGTTTTAGCCAATCAGGAGCCCTTGGTGAAGGCGTGGAAGCCTGCCACGTGTTGGTACACAGGTGGTGTACATTACATTTTTGGCTAGGTAAGAATTAAATAAGTTCTACTTAGTATTATATAGGGCTTACATTAGTTTATTAATTTACGCTAATTATATATTAAATAAATCAGTTTCCAAATTACTTTAATCCAGCTAGGCGTCCAGCCGGGAAAGGTCGGGCGTGGTGTAAGTGTAGTAGCGGGGGAGTACCTCCCCTAGCTACTCCCTACTAAGGGAATCCTAAGGCTAAAGTATTAGAGTACGCTAACGGGAAACCGGAGGAATCTTGGCCTCGAGCGAGAGAGTAATCTCACGCGAAGCCCTTTCATTAGGGCGTATCGGCTAAGTAGCGGCGTATCGCCGCTTAAGGAAAGTCTTCCTCTGTGCGCTAGCCGCACCGTGCGTTTACGAACCGGCTACAGAATTCGTGGTTGCTGCTGTTGGAGGAAAAGAAGTTCTCGGATTGAAGGAGTTATTGGAAGAAATTGGTTTGCAAGTGGAGAGGCCGATTTTGTTACGTATGGATAATCAATCAGCGATAAGGAAACTAGAAGACGAAGCAAGTGACGCTCCATCCAAACACGTGGATATCAAGTTCAAGTTTCTCAAGGACTATGTCAAGCGCGAAGCAGTGAGACCACTGCACTTGGCCAGTGATGAAATGTTTGCGGACCTTCTGACGAAGTCACGGTGTGCGGCTAAGGTCTCACGCTTGCGAAGTGAAATTAAGTTGAAATGATATCAAGTGATCGCACGATGTTAGCGGAAGCAGTGTTGAAGATTTACAAACGATGTGTGTGTAGTCCGGTATGGGACTACATACAAACTTCAAGTGAAGCGCGACCATTGTGGTTACTTATGCATTTATGCATTTTAAGCTACTTTGGAATTTTATTTGTATATTTCCTTTTATTAGGAGTTTAGGTTAGGTTCTTAGGTACGCATTTATAATTAGTATATATTTTTTTACCTTAAAACACGCATTTATATCCTGCTTCCGTGCGCCCTTACCCTGACAAGTAGGGCACGCTTCTTCCATAGAAACTTCCTCCCAGACGGTAAGGTACTAACGGTCGATACTGTTGCAACTGGAATTTGCACGTGCCCCCAAATCGTGTCAACTTCTACAGGTTGTGCTCCTTAAGAAATGCCATATGTTAACCTGGAGTATCGTATGTGAAGCCAGTGAAATCTCTATAAAATACTCAGAATTCGACACATTACCATTTTTGAAACCAACTAGTTAGGTTGGCCCTGTTGAAAAGAAGGCGCCTCGATCAGTAACGAACACTAGACAACGGCGGGACAATCATTCAGCGATGTGACAATCACTCCGTTATTATGGCACGATGGTTACATGTGGAGTACTCGTAAGTGGCTCCATGATCAAGTTCAAGGATAACGGCGTCGACGTGTTCATCGCTGATTAGTCATGATCCAGTTCAAGGATAAGTGCGTCGAAGTGTTCTTCTCTGATTGTATGGAATAAATAAGAATCATTTGGTACATGTAAAGGCTTAGATGTAGCACGTAGATAGCGAACTAAGGACCTTGATTTATTCACTTTGCGTTTTGCATCCCAAGCAACAAGCGCATTTTCTTTAGGTTATGAGCCCAAGCTCGTTCACCTCTACTCAACTGCTAACGACTCCCCTTTTATCGCTATGGATTCTTCTTCAATCAAGATTAATAAATTCGGCGGAACTAACTTCCACGTCTGGAAGTTCAAGGTACAGATGGTCTTGAAGAACGTGATCTGTGGGAGGTCGTCTGTGGTGAAATCAATCTTGAAGATTACAACACGTCGTTGGGCCAAGCAACCTACACGTGGAAGTGCTGCAAAGCGATGTCAGCGATCTGTCTTTCGATAGAAGCCTTGCATCTGCTGTTGGTACGATCTGCTAGTGGAGCGTTTAATGCATGGGCAAGGCTGGAAGATCTTCGAGAAGAAGATCTTAGCGAACAAGATCTTTCTTCGTCGACGCTTCTTCACAACAATGATTGTGGAAGGTGATGATGTTCTGAAGCACATTAGCAAGGTCAAGACGCTGGCGGAACAACATGAGGCAGTGGGCGCTCCGGTCAGCGAGGAATACTTGGTCATCACGCTCTTAGCAGCCTAAGCGTGTCGTACCGTTTTTGATAACGACGTTGGAATCAAGAGCCGACTCGTTAACTTGAAAACTGCGTGTAGTCATACCTTGACATCATTACTTGATTGAGCTCTGGTTCTGCATGGTATATGAAATTATCCGACACCAAAGAATCTGCACGCCCTCCTACCTCCTCTGCAACAGCCAATAAATAAAAGTAATGTTCCGGCCATGTTCTTGAAAAACTTTTTCGAGCCAAAAACAAATTCATCGCTTGGGAAGGCGTTAACTGTGTGTGAAAGTCGATAAGATCTTGTCCATTACATACCATAACGCAGGAGTCTCACTCCTCCACGTTTCGACTTGACGGATGTAATATGTTTCTGCAGTACCAGATAGATAATGTCACAGGATGTTGCAGGTGCGTACACGCACGGTGCGGCTAGCGCACAGAGGAAGACTTTCCTTAAGCGGCGATACGACGCTACTTAGCCGATACGCCCTTATATAAGGGATTAATAAGAGATCGCTCTCTTACTCGGGGCCAATATTCCCTTGGTTTACTGTTAGTAGAGACTAACGCCTTGATACAAGGATTCCCTTAGAAAGGTAGTAGCTAAGGAGGTATTCCCTTTGGCTACAAACCCTCACAGCACGATCGACCCTTGCGATCGAGCGTCTAGCTTGATTCAGTGTATTTTGTAAACTGATTTATTTATTTAATATAAAATTAGCCTAACTTAATAAACTAATATAAACTATGCAATACTAGGTAGAACTTACTTAATTCGTACCTAGCCAAAATGTAGTGTACACCACCTGTGTACCAACACGTGGCAGGCTGCCACGCCTTCACCAAGGGCTCCCTCCCTGATTAGTTAAAACAACCAGTAGGTCCGAACATTTCGGACTGGTCAATACTTGACCTTAACCGTTGTGTACTTACGTACACCAACGTAACCAAATGTAACCCCGTTACATCCTCCCCCATCAAGACTATTGCTACGCAATAATCAATTATAGTTGGGGATCCCAACTGCCAGAAATCTGGCATCAAATGAGCACCTATAGTGGTGCTGGTGATTCTCCTCGAGAAGGGAATGACAACTACTCCGACTCCGGTATCTCGGAGGAGGGGGCCCTAGGGGATAAGTCCCCTATGGATGACCGCTCCGACAACGCTGAACGGCGATGTCGGCAGCCTAATCCGCTCCCCACACGTGGGGAAAATGCACTAACTCGTCCGCCACCCCTACCAACTTCGGATGATACGTCCGGGTCGCCGAAGGCGACCATCACCAATGAGATCGACGCGGCTCAGGAAGCTCAGCTTGTCTTACAGGCACGCGAGGCTTCGTTGCGCGCCCCCAAACTCATTCCACGGGCGGCCTATCACTTTGAAGGTCCTCGTGACCTCCAGAAGTTGGTCAAGAACGAGGTAAAGAATGGTTTAGCTTTCCACACCATTGGCCTTGCGGCTCTACATCCGCGTCAAATCACACGCAGGAAAACGACACCGGGAAAAACTGCTCACGCAGAAGCAGTTCACTTCTGCCCTATACCGAGAGCGCCTAGACAAACAGGCATAGTTTGCCGTTGTTGAGACTCTCCGCGAGGTTCCCTTCGTTCTCCTACTAGAAGAAGATGCCGAGGAGGCAGAGCAGAAGTTCCGCGCTTGGGCGGAAGGGAAGAAACCTCTCCTTAGCTTTATCGAGCTGTACAACAGCTTTTCCGAACGTGACGTTCGGATAGAGAGGGCATTGCGCTTGGCGTTTTCCAGAGCCAAAGCGCTGGGGCAATCTAGTGACCCTTATCACACGCGCTATGCTAGCGCCCATGCCCTCACTGTGGTGCCGGAGGGCAATGCAAACCCTGCATCTGCCTCCGGCGAACTCCAACTACTGGGAGTGAAGGGGATTCCTCCGCCCCTTTGGTCGCCGACCCACAGCGGGATTCTCCCGCTCGAAAGCGTCAACGACGTCTCGGCAATCCCGCCGCAGGGAAGTCTCGGACTCCCACGAACTCTGTGAATGTGGATAACCTTACACTTCACCAGATACTGGGTTTCACCCCCATGATGGCGTCAATCCATCAGACGCTCCACATGGTAATGTGGAATACCCTCCGAATCGAGGACTAGAGGAGGAGGTCGAGCAATTGCGACGTGAGGTTCTTGGCGCTGTGATCGGCACAGCAGTCGCATCCAGGAAGTCCAGTAAAGACTCCACAAAGAGGGGAATGCGATTGACCGCATCGAGAGGTGGCTTGACTCTCTCGAGTCTGTGGTTGCGGAGTTTCGTGGCCGCATTTTGACCCTGTCGGAGTTACTCCGACCTGCCGTGCCTTACGGCTATCCGACTTCCCAACCTCCTCCAAGAGGGGACCCTCCTCCGGGTTCTGGTATGGCTTAAGCATACCCACATAGAAGGTTGGATGCGTACGCATCTCCTTCGGAGTATCCAAGGTATACGCCAGGCCCTTTCGGGCTAGCACCTTGAAAGGCCCCACAAACCTGGGGCGCAGTTTGTTCCGTAACACGTAAGAAACTGCATGAGTAGGAAGATTTTTAGCGTTTAATAAAACAGTTTCTCCTACTTTATACTCCTTTCTGTTACGCCGGCCCTTGCGGTCGGCCTGTTCCTTTTGCTTGTCTTGGCTTTCCGCCATGGCGTCTCAAACGTGTCGTAAGACACTAAGGCGCGTCGATAAAACTTATCGATGTGCTTTCGCACATATACAGGGCTGAAATCGGGGAATCCTCCCCCCTCAAGCCCTGGGTCACACGCACGTGGCGTCAACGGAACCCTTGGATTCACTAATCCGTTCACGTAAAACGGTGTAAATCCCATAGATGCATGGACCAAATTTTTTATGGCAAATTCGGCCATAGGAAGCATCTCACTCCAACTCTTTGGAGAATCCGGACATAGACTCCGGAGAATGTCCTCTACAACGCGATTAACGCGTTCTGTTTGACCGTCCGTCTGCGGGTGATCCGCAGGGGACATGAGGAGCTTGGTGCCCAGCACCTTAAACAACGCCCCCCAAAACTGTCCCGTAAAACGGGGATCCCGATACGATACAACGGAATCGCGTAGACCGTGCTGTCTAAAGACACGGCGTAGGAACACTTTCGCTGTTCCTTGTTCATCAATGGACTCTGGCACCGCCGCCAGGTGAGCCATCTTGCTCAAACGGTCTACAAAGACCAAAATGTCGGTGTTGCCGGCCTTATCTTTCGGAAAGCCGAAGATAAAATCCATACTAATGGATTTCCAACACTCCGTTCGAACGGATAATCTCGCCAAAGGCGCATCTGACGCCGCAGAGGGTTTGACCCTCTGACACGTTTCACAGGTGCGAATATACGCATCGACCAACTTATAAATTTTGGGCCACCAATACAAAGCGCTTAGAGCGCTGTAGGTCTTATCCCGACCTAAACGATCCCCGGTAGGGGCGTTATGTGCCTCAAAGAGGACTCTATACTTCAGTTCCTCATCATGAGGAGCAACCACCCGCGGAGTGTCTTCCGCGCTCGTGCTATAATATAGCAAACCTTCAAAGTATCTGTAACGGTGTAACTGAGCTTTAGATCGACTTGACAGGGTTGGCTCAGACGAGCCAAGACCCTTTTCACCCAACGCGCTGATAAGCGCCGTACATTGTGGATCTTTCTCATACGCCTGGCGTATGAGATCCACCACAGACGAGGTGACGAATGTCGCGTGAGCGATGTCGTAATCGGGACGACGCGACAACGCGTCCGCAAGCACGTTCTGCTTGCCAGGTTTATACTTAACCTCAAAGTTGTACCGCAAAGAAGGAGAGCCAACGGGCCATCCGTTGGGAGAGATGAGGATACTTCGTCGCTGTCCGTAAGGACGCGTGGTCTGTATAAACCACAAACGGCTTTGAGCCGAGTAGGTGAACCCTAAATTTGACAAGGGCATACTTCATAGCAAGTAGATCCTTATAATAACGGTATAATTCCGTTCCGCAGCTTTAATCTGCCTCTACTCAAACGCAATCACGCGTTCCCTTCCTGCATCGTCTGCTTGTAACAAAGCACATCCGATTGTGAAATCGGAGGCGTCGCAGACGACACTAAAAGGTTTCCCAGAATCGGGGAGATCAAGAACGGGGGATTTCAACAAACTCCCCTTAACCGCTTCGAAAGCGTTTTGGTGTTTGGTTTCCCAACACCAATCTACGTCCTTCATAAGAAGGTCAGTCAATGGCTTCGCCATCTCATCGTAGTTCTCGCTGTACGTGTGGAGATAATTGGCTAATCCAATCCACTTCCGTAAATCTCTAAGATTTACAGGCGAAGGCCACTCCACAATGGCTTTCACCTTCGCGGTATCCGCCCGCACTACATCCTTACCGATGAAGCATCCGAGGAAAGGGATTTCCTCGGCACCAAAGATACATTTGGATGCGTTTGCATATAACTTATGCTCTCGCATACATTCGACCACCGCTAGAAGGTATATCAGGTGCGTCTGAACATCAGACGAGTCGCCTTCCGCGCGACTATGAGCGAATATATCGTCGAAGTACGTCTGAGCGTACTTTCTATGAGGGCGGAAGAGTTGATTCACCAAGCGATTAAAAGTCGCTGGTGCATTCGAGAGCCCTTGTGGCATCACAAGTCACTCCCACAGCATGCCACTAGGCGTGCTGACCGCTGTAAGCGGAATATTGGATGATCGCATGAGTACCTGATAATACCCGTCCACCAGATCTAAGGCACTGTACACAGTACAGCCCGCCATTTTGTTCTGGAGGACATCCTTCCGAGGAATCGGAGTTTGCATTGGTACAGTCGATTTATTCAGCTTGTTGTACGCATGCACAATGCGCCACTTTCCGTTCGGTTTACGAACACAAAAAGTGGGAGACGAATGGGGAGACTTGCTCTCCCGTACCATCCCTGCCTCTTCTTTCCCCTTGAAGAATGCGTCGTTGACGTCGCATTTCTCCTTGGGGAGAGGCCACTGCCTAGTGACGCAGTTTTTAGTTCCAGGAACCAAATCAATATCATGTCGGACTCCCCGGATCCGGTGGTAACCCCATCGGCGGGTTGTCACTAATGACATCTCCAAATTCCTTAAGTAAAGAATGGTAAGGGTCCTCAGGATCCTCAAGAATCTTGAGGACGCTTCGGGCATTCAATGCCTGTTTGGTTTTCACCAAAACTGACTCGTCCATCGTGGATGAGGAGTTCAACTCCTCTTCCGGACGCAACACGATAATCTCGTCGAGATCACCTGCTTTTACAGCAGTCTCAAACTCGTTGAAGGACATCTCCTCCAAGGACAGCAGGTCGCCTACCCCAGGCAACCGTTCCAGGCTTACGCCTTCTGTGACAACACCTGTCACACTATTCGGCATCCGATAGGACTGCTGACTACTGGCCTCGGGACTCATCCCGAGACCCAGATGGGGGGAGTCAATTGCCCCATCTATTGAAAGCGCCACGCGCCTATCCACAGAGGTTGTTACCTTACCACCGGTGACTCGCCGGTATCACCTAATACGGCGTGGTCGGAATCAATTCCGACGTGCGGAAGAGACGAACTACTGGAATCTCCGCTTGGAATCGCCTCGCGCTTAACCACAGGGGTCTCTACCCCTACCACTGGAGCCGCAACGTTTTCGCCGAAAACGGTGTGGTCGGGTATCCCGACCTGCAAAAGAGACAAATCTTGTGTCTCTTCTATAGGAAGCACCTCACGCTTAACCTCAGAGGAATCCACCTCTACCACTGGCGACTCACCAGTCTCGTCTATATCGGCGTGGGGATCAACCGCCGAATCCTCCTCGTCAAGGAACACTTCCTTGACCTCATTGGGACTGATCATTTCAGACATCCCAATCTCTGGTATCTCACGCCAGAATCGCTTTTGCGATCGAGGAAAGGTGGTACAATGCTTCACCCGATCGCGGGTGCGTCGAGCCAATGGATTTAGACTTCCAGTATATCCATGGCTCGTGGCGTTCCAGCCACTTCATGCCCAGAATGAGGTCATAATACATGTCCATAAGCTTTTTGCTTAAGGACTTCCCAGGTTGGGAACACGTCCGTGACCGAATCCGGACACGTAAACGCCCATTCACGGGCTTTACCCGTAAGATGGGTCAGTGCAAGTCCCACTTGCAAGTGATCCTCGATCACATTCGCTGCGGCGAAGGCCGTTTCGACCTCGCGAAGCCACACATAAAGTTTATCACCTTTTTCACCGGTGAATTCCTTTATCTTAAAGGACAACGGAGGGCGCACCTCCGTAGACGTGGAACGACTTCCACAAAAATTCGCCTCATGGGCGATGAGGGCGTTAACCCTCTCACGTACGGCCTCAAAGCCCTGCTCCACTAGGAGCTGCATACCATCATCACCCAAGATGGATAACAGCCTGTTAAAGGCTTCTTGTTGGACGGGGGTTAGCTTACCCCAATCCTCTTGGTTCATCCTTTGCAGAGGATGTTGTCGTCTACCAGCACAGGTGTTGGATTGAATACAAGTGCTACCAGATGTTGCAGGTGCGTACACGCACGGTGCGGCTAGCGCACAGAGGAAGACTTTCCTTAAGCGGCGATACGCCGATACTTAGCCGATACGCCCTTATATAAGGGCTTAGTAAGAGATCGCTCTCTTATTCGGGGCCAAGATTCCCTTGGTTTACTGTTAGTAGAGACTAAAGACTTGATAAAAGGCTTCGCTTAGAAAGGGGGTAGGTAAGGAGGTATTCCCTTTGACTACGAACACTCACAGCATGCTCGCCCATGCGATCGAGCGTCTAGCTGGATTCAGTGTATTTTGTAAACTGATTTATTTGTTTAATATAAAATTAGCCTAACTTTAATAAACTAATATAAACTATGCAATACTAGGTAGAACTTACTTAATTCGTACCTAGCCAAAATGTAGTGTACACCACCTGTGTACCAACACGTGGCAGGCTGCCACGCCTTCACCAAGGGCTCCCGCCCTGATTGGTTAAAACAACCAGTAGGTCCGAACATTTCGGACTGGTCAATACTTGACCTTAACCGTTGTGTACTTACGTACAACAACGTAACCAAATGTAACCCCGTTACACAGTAGATCGACTTTTACGTCTTCACTCCATGGAAATTCACACGCTGCCTCATCTATTCCAATCTGCCGCAAAAAATTCTTCCCCACGGGTAGAAACCAGACCCCAGTCCCCGGTACACTTCCGTACCGTCGAAGACTCGAATTGTAGGTTGCACTGCTTTGGGGAAGGCGTCCGCATTACACATGCGCGTGTGCAGCCTACTCCGCATCTCGATTGACCCCAGGGTGTGCGTACCCGCGTCCTTGGATTCCAGGTTGAGCTCTGATCTGTTCGGCATCTTCTATGCCACCTCGATTAAAACAATTTGCTCCAACTTTCCTTAAATGCCGAATACTTAATGCTGCAGGATTGCTAGCCCTGTAGCAACCCTCTCCTCATGACTTCCATCGAATGAAGCCATGCTCATCTTTGTGTCACCCCTTGAGGTGTGGTATGCGACACCACCCCATATGACACAGATCCACGTGAATCTTCCAGCTTCGTAAGTCGCTACGAAATTCCACGAATAGCTGTCAAGATGTCAGCTGACCCCACATTTTCTTCTACCACAGCAACGTTTTCGTCTGCGACCTCGCACCCTTTGCTTGGGCTCATAAATTGTTGCGTATTCTTACATTTTACCATATTGTAGTCGTAATACAGTTATGTATAATCCACTTGCCCTTAACGTCTAGTCTCCACGTGAATATGCGTAATCAATTAGTAAATGCATATACAAAAATAATCGAAAACTCCACTTATATTCACTTCACTAATACTTAATGCGTAACGTGAAACCCACTGTCCTATCACACGATCACTTGTTGGTTCAAAGTAACAATGCACGCAAAAGTAGCGTGCGCGAAATTAACGTTAGTCAACTTAAATAAAGAAAATGTAAAAAGTGATAAATTTCGACTAGACTAAATTATAGTATGCCACAAATTATAAAATTTTTGTACACCTATTTTCGACACTAGTGCGCGGATGCACCATCCTTGGAATAACATAACGTCTTGGCACATCTTCATATTCCAACAAAAATTGGTCAGTCCAGGTAGTTTAAGATCCAGCGAAATGGAAATTGACATGCGTTTATTTTTTCTAACACTAAATATATCAGCTTTTAGCCATTTCCAATTGATCCAATCGCGCCAAGGTTCATTTTTTTAAATAGCCTACGAATCTTCATTTCGCCAGCCTCCAATGGCTCATTGAGAGTGCTTGCGTTGTTTTGTCACCCGAATACACTGCAAACGTAATATCCGGCCAAATGTACTCAGTATTCCACAGTAAAGAACCCGCAAGTGTTTCACGTGTGACTTTCTTGATTTGTACACCGATTCTAGAACTAGAATTTGTTGACTCAATTCCAATCACATTTCCATTATCGACGTTACCAATAGACGTAGTTTCTATGTTCCAGTCTGGGCGCGAATATTAGGGCTTGCTGCTCTCATCCGTCGTTCAACGATTCGAGTTCATCTTCCGACTTGTTCTCTATTCTCCGAACATACGAAAAACATTTTCAATTTGCCTTGTGTTAATACTATTTCGAGAATTCGCCAGTCGACTCCAATCTTCATAATGAGATCTAACATCGCTTTTATGCCCTGCCAAATGGATTGGTCTTAATACCTTTTGCGAACCGCAGGTTCAAGTGTACCGAAATCTCTTTTATATGACTGTTCAGTGTTAACCCATTTAGGTTAGGGAAAATTTCATGCATGCCCTCGCTTTTTCCAGAAATAACATGCATGCCCCTGATTTTATGAAAATATCATCCATGCCCCTGCCACAGATTAATGTTGCCAACCCAAAGAGAAAAAAGTGTCAGTTCAGTTTCCCACTCGATAAGAGCATAACGGCACATTCAAGTCTCTCCTCTCTTTAATGACATCGAAAAGTCGCCATCACTTGACCATCGTCGACTGCGATGCTATCACAAGCAACATCCATGAGCTGACGCAAGAACAGCTGCGGGAATAGACGTCTGACACGTTTGCACAGTGCATTGAACGCTCTACGGTGGGTCACATTGTGGGTGCTCCCGACAAGAGGAGTGAGAATCCTGGAAGACAAAGGAAGTTGCAAATATGACTTCCGATGCTGGTGCAACGCCGTTGCAACTTGCTGCTGGTATGGGCCATCACACGATTGTATCGCTGCTTAAGCCCATTACAAAGGGATTTGAGCAAGTAGACGTGGATAAACTCATGGCGGACGAAAAGGTGAAGCTCGATGAGTACTATGAGCACGCTGCTGCGAGGAATCCCCAGGATTACTCTGTTGAAACAAAGGAACCTGTTACGTGCGAGGAGAAATTAGAGGCGGAAACGCAGCGAAAACTCGCAGAGATTGAGAAGGAAGAGGACATACTCGTCCCTGAAGCTGTCGAGGTGAGCGACGAGCAACAAGCGGAAGCGATGAAGCTCAAAGACGAGGGCAACAAGGCGTACTTGGCCAAAGACTATCAACAATCTGTGTATCGGTACTCGAAAGCGATTGCCCTTACACCTGCAGACGCTGTGCTCTATAGAAATCGGTGTGCCACGTATCTCAGTGCGGGGGATGCCAAGAAAGCGCTGCATGACGTTCACGTGTCCAAGAAATTGCGCCCTCAAGTGGCCCAAAGCGCTCTTTCGCGAGGGACAGTTCCTGGAAGCGCTTGGAATGTATGAGGAAGCTGCGTGTGCAATGTGGGCGGCCATGAAGCTTGCCCCTAATAACCAGCTCCTGAAGCGCCGATTCCAGGAATGTGTCAAGCGTGGCCGATCCGATCACCAAGCCAAACTAAAGTCCGCCGATGCGTAGTGAATGTCGAGTGGAATATATGGATGCATCGGTCATAGTTCGTACTGTCGTGGCCACAATAGTTGATAATGGGACTAATTTACTTGCTGCTTTCGTGCGCCATAATTTAGCCTTTTTTTATGGGAGCCGCTATCTAGCGCTCACTTTTCGCTAATCAGCGCTCACCCCCATATAAGGAACCCCTCCACCTGAAATGCTGCACGCTGATTGGATGACGCCCAAGTCAAAGATCCACCCAATCTAGACGTAATTGTTGGAAGGTTAAAAACACCATACCGCAAAGTCAAAGATTACCGGGTGAGAGGTTGCCGGGTGAGAAATTGCTGGGTGAATCTACTGATTTTTATTGTTTCTACGCTAGACATGGCCTGTAGCACGGGCGGCATCAGCAGCAGCAGCAAGCTGCGCAAGCTCTGCAGTGAAATACGGATCCCAATCAGCTTACAGTCGTCTATGGGACCCAGGGCATGTTTATCAGTCACTACATTAGCTACAGAAGCCAAGGGAGTTGCCGAGGTGAGGTTGGGGAAATTGCGCACATTATGCCCAATCTGCCGACACTGTCCACAACGCCTTTGCGGCCTTGAAGAAGCTTCGATAACCTCAAAGAGTGATGGATATCGCTGGGTAGAAGTCTGTGATAGTCTTGATCTACCCAATGATCCCACAGGACGCCCACGACCACGTTCAACTATTGCTGGATCAAAGATGTCAGCAGCTGGCAAGGCAGAAACATGCGCAAGAATGACCTTTTGGCGATGAACTGATGCAGTATTGTATTCATCTTGAACTTGTTTGAGTGTATGCTCAAATGACAGTGTTGACGCTACTGGTGCTGATGTTGTGCGAGAGGGCTGTACCAACCACCAGTGCACATCCAAGTCCTCACAAGAAAGGGGTATTGGTGATGTTTGACAATGGAATCGATGCTTGCAGGGCATGCCAAGGTTTGATGTGGACATACCTTGACACGCGTCAGTCTCACCGCCAAGCCGTAACCTGTATTGCTGGAATGCCAATTTCAAGCCTGCTACAGACACCTTGCCTGTAACTGCAGAAAAGACAGGTCCGAAGCGAAGACTTGTCATTGATTGATCCTTTGCAGTCTGCAGACGGATGGATGCAAGCTGTCCCTCACATGCAAGGCGACAGGCTGTGTCAACTGTTAACAGATCACAGGTCGAGACTGAGATCCAAGCTTTCAAAGCTGCATGGGTGCTCTCAACCCGTGATGTTGTGAAATGGCCAAAATGTAGCTTGCCGTGCAGAAACGCTGCAACAAAACGCTCTTTAAACACAAGCCAAGTCTCCTCAAGATACCTCATCACATGGTTGGGCAAGCTTTGTCGCATATTCACAAGCTGCTGGTCGTAAATATTGGGCGTCTTAGCCAGCACCAAGCAGTTCCATTGCCTTTCCAGCTCTTTGAAGGCTTCCATGCTTGCAACATTCCTTCTCTGCTTGGCCATAATGTTTTTGCTGATATGACAGCGGCAGAGAATAAGCTTATGTCTCTTGTTGATAAAGTGAAGGAAGTGCGCTTGAGGGAAAACATCGACTAACGCGTTCATGATACCAAGCTCTCGGTCAGTCACAAAAGTCGCTGGATTGACGCTCCATTGGTTGAAGACTTGGCGGACATGCTGCAATGCTCATAGGTAGTCCTCAAACCTCTCCGCAGCCATAAAACAGTAAGCAAAAGTGAAAGATTGTGACGTTGAGGTGACCCCAACAACGTGCATTAAGGGCAGACCGAATCGATTAGTCTTGTATGTGGCATCTATGCACCACACCTATCCGGCTGAGAACTTGCTGCAGATCTCCTCTGCAGACGGAGACACAATTAGAAGGTGTGTGATCCTTCTCTGGTCATCGAACTGCGTAAAATACAGCGTGGGTGAGCTTGTGGACAGGTTGTCGAGAAGCGCCATCAGGGGGGAGCGACCAGCCAAGATTTGCAACCTCTCAGCCTGTTTAACATTGTAAATGTCGCGTGCAGTGACTGAAAGGCCTTGCCGGCGCATTGTGGCCACTACCCTTAGCGGTTTTAGCCCATCCTTGCTCAAGCGAAGAACCTCTTGGCGTTGATCCTCAGTAAGAGCACGCCCTTGAGGGTGAACAGCTGGGTGTGCAAAGGCCTCGTGATTATGCTCAATGTAACCCACTCCAATTTTCCAGTGGGCTTCTTCAGCTTGCGCCACTACTCGACGGATAGAGCAGCAGAATCCACAGCCTGTGCCACGACTAGAGGATACGCGCTTGCGCTTCGCAGTCTGAGAGGGTGGCACGGTCCCGCATACACACTTGAGCTCAACAGCCTTGATGTCACCATCTGGCTTGTTCCCTACTCGCCTTGTAGTCTTCCGCACCAGCACGTAGCCGTCGGCGCGTGACTGACGGTCTACTGCTGCACGGGCGTCTTCTAGGGTGGCGTAGGTAGCAGCAGCAAGAGTTTGTAGGTTGTTCATGGTCGAAATTGACGCGTTTTGTGGGTGTTAAAGCCGCGAAAAAGTAGCGAAATTTGTAGTCTGGGTGGGTGTTTGGGCGGGTGAGTGAGAGAGAGAGCAAGGTCGGCCTGGGTGGATCTCTGACTTGGGCGTCATTCAATCAGCGTGAAGCATTTCAGGTGGAGGGGTTCCCTATATGGGGGGGGGTGAGCGCTGATTAGCGAAAAGTGAGCGCTAGATAGCGGCTCCCTTTTTTATTATAGGGCCAGTGAGTTTAGTCATCCACGACGGAAGTGGCTGTGAAATTATAGCTATATTTGGAAAAATTATACCCTAAAAGGAACTACTCGCCGCCCAAGCAAAAGCGACTCGTCGATCCAGCTAGCCTTTTTTTTTCTCTTTGGGTTGGCAACATTAATCTGTGGCAAGGGCATGCATGTTATTTCCGCAAAAAGCGAGGGCATGCATTAAATTTTCCCTTTATGTTATCACGGGCCATAGGAGTGGCACCTATTGGAGCATGCAAATAAAAATGGGAAGTACAATGAATTTATAATCCCGAGCATACCATGAGACTCTTGAACTCGTATCGCTCACTAGCCCCAGGAGTACCGTATCCACTCTCGTGCGCGCACAATATTAGCATCACTTACATTTTTTTGCCGTCTCAAATACACTGACAACTTGTGAGATCGTGTCGCTGAAATCTCAAGTAAAATAATTGAAAGTTGGAAATAGCATGATTTTGCTCCATCCAACGACATTTCTTTATTCATACGGATATGTGAACTTGGCAGTATTGTCGATTATCGCACTTAACACGATACTGACTAACGATACTGACTTGCGGGCTGCTCTCTTTTTGACTCACTCACTGCCTCGCCGTCCCGGGCTTAGCCGCAGCAGATATTCGCAAGAGAAGAAGCAATATGGAAACGCGCGCACAAAAAACGCCACCTCCAGCGGGAGATAAAACGCTCATCGTAACGTCGCGTCAACTGACGTCTACCAGCAGCTGCAACACGCCCATGTGCGACGACGACGCAGATGGTAGCAAAGTCGTGGAGAAACTGCCGACGCCCACGCCCACACGGTCTTCCAGGATCTATTGCATGATCTGTGGTCTTGAATCTCACTCGTCCATCCGTCTTGTGCGCTGCAAAAGTTGCGACAAACATTTCCATGCCCATTGTGCCAGCTTGCCACTGCCGCCTGAGGAAGGAAATCTCTTTTGTCGCCATTCATGCTATGCTACGTATAACAAGAAACATGGACATAAAGGCCCAGTCTTCCGCCACGGAGATTATCCCCGTCTCGCAACGCAAATACAGAGTGTCCTTCAGGAAAAGTCCGATAGGATACAAGTTCGCCGACAGCTTCCACTGCACGATGTTAGTACTAGCCGTGGGCGTGGACGTGGAAGAACAAGAGGACGAGGGAGAGGAAGAGGACGAGGTGGGGGAAGAACAGCAGGAATCAAGCGGGCACTGGAAGGTGACAATGACGATGAAGTTAGCCACAGTAGCCTTGGCATTACATCAATGGAGGGAGAAGTCGGAGAAAGATCTTCAGTTTCCACTCCGAGAAGTACGACGACGGCTATGACGTCATATCCGCGACAGAATGCAACGTCTGTGCTCAATAGCAATAGTAACAAGAACGCATTACATCAAGAGGATGACGACAAGAATTCGCAGTTGGCATCACGATCTGTTTCTCCTGCTTCTCGCCGACCGTCTTGGGGTTTTGACGCCGAGCAAGAAAACCACTTTCGCAATGCACACCTTACTGTACCGGCGTCTTCTGGTATGCAAGTTTCCCGCTCGACACGTGGCGAGTACGCGTCAATGTCTGCGTTTGATTCAACAGGAACTGAAGAGGCTAGACCACGTCATGGACAATATCCAAACCCACACTCCCGCCAAGAAGTTTCACACATACATCAATCACCTTCTGGGTTCAATTCAGTCTCTACTTTTTATGACGGAATTGTACCAGGAACGATGCCACCACCAATGCCGAATCAAAGAATTTTAGGGATACAGCCACCTCCAATGCAGCAAAGGCTAGACGAAGAGGTACCTCATCGGCGTGGTTTTAAGCCACCCTATTGCGGATCAGCAGTGGGTCCTACACCATCTTCATCTCCATACGCGAACTCTCAGCATGCTGATCTACCACAGGGTAGTAGAAATGGTCCGCCGCCAAATGCGAGCAATTTCGGCCCCCAAGGGCAATTTCCGCCCCAAACTCCATCGCAATTACGTATGCGCCGCCATACACCTAACATTCCATGGCGCAATCCGTCCGCATTCCCGTCGGAAGTTTATGAGCGATTTAGTTGCCACTCTGACGATGCCAATCATGTATTTCGCATCGATCTATCACCCGTCTTTGCTGACAAAGCTACCAAGCTTTATCAGACCGAAATCGACTTTTTCTTTCGATGCTTCGAATCGCCAGATGTGAGCCTAGTTGTGAAAGGCATGAGCAGCGAGTTGAACCAGTACATCTGGGCGTGGCCCTTCATACTGGAGTGTTGCGGTAATGACACACATTTCGCGTTCGACCACTTCCAGTTCAAGCGAAATACTGACACGGATTTGCCCGAGTTGGCCTACGTCGGGGAGCTGCATTTGTCAATGACATCCTTCAACTCGTATTTGGAGAAGTATTTATCGAATGCTTCCGGAAAGGATGTCGTTGTCCTGGAGGACCACGTTACTAAAAAGACGATCACTGTTGTGGCTTCCGAGAATATTATTGCGCTGAACAATCTGGTGCTTGCGAAACACTGTGCGCAGGTAGGACTCGACCGTCTCGTTTAGTTCTAGCTATCCTATTTCACACGATTAACGCTTTTGTGTGATCTGCAAAATGTGTTAGCTATATAATGATCTTATTAAGGGGTTCCAATGGGACGTATTTGCTGGTGGTATCCATTGCTTGTTGCAATACCTTCCACAAAGTAGCTGGCATGCGAAATTTTCGAGCCCAAGACTGCATTTCAACTTCCCTGGGGCGCGAGGTTCACTATGTGATCCAGGCAACGGTACAACCGATATCGCGTACCAGGTAAGAACGATACAGAAAGAAGAAATCTTAACCTACGGGTGCCTCCGTTTTCCGGTTCTCATGTTTCTCCTTCCCTCACTAGGTTCTTGTTGGGTCGCTAGAATTAGTCATTTTCGAGCGCTTTGAACCACAGTCCAGGGCAGAATTTAACCACATTTTGCAACGATCAGGATATGACCGAGAGAGAAGGACTATGCTGTTGGATGCCCATCTTCGCGCTCTCCGGTTTGCTCAGTCGTCAATATTGTTGAAGAAAGCACGCGTTATGACGATTGATGCGTGCTGCCATGCTGTAGCTCTGCAGGCTTTACGTTCTCGACAGTTCTTCTACAAGACGGAGAGTTTGTTCATGTCAACAAGGTACATCGATTATTTTTGTTTGCCATAGCAATCCTCGTGTTAATCACCGTGACTGAACTGTATAGGGGAGACACCACTTTTGGCGTGTCGTCGAAAAAGACAGTATCAGTGGATCCATTAACGCGCCGTGTGTATTTCTCTCCTGGGAGTGGGTTTACCAGGGCGTTTCCCAGCGAGGTATTTCGACTGAATGCTGGGTATGACAGTATTCGAATTGTTAGATGCTGCGTAAAAGTTGCTTATTTCGTGGGTGTTACTCTTTTAGTTTGCCATGAATAATGCCAGCATGTGCACAGATGGGTGGGTATTTGATCCGCGTCGAGCCATTGTTGAAGCTGCAAAGGTGAATGGTGTACTTGGTTGTCCGTATAAGCACGAGGTAATCCGACAACCTTTTACTGTTTTATGTAGTGTGGTGTAGCAATCGTGCGCACCGGTCAGTTTTTACGGTCGGCGCTAGCATCAGGACGTCCTCGCACGTCCCCGTTGTTGTCATTCACGTCAGCATCGGCGGCCATCAATCGCACTGAAGTGGCGCAGCGCCAAGCTCAGATGGTGCTCTTTTTAGAGTCGATATTACCTTGTCTAGTTGGCATTGTCGAAGAAGCGTATGAGTTAGGGGTCTCGAGACCGGACGATAGTGACGAGTTTCGTAAGATGTTCGACGATGAAATCATGTGGCGGACGGTCGACGCCGATTTACGTCATCCACCGGCCGAAAACGCAGAGAATTACTCGTGCTGCATTTGCAAACAAGAATTCACGAATCTGTATAAACAGTGTTTGGGCTGTTCAGTATACTCGCGCCGGTGCCGCCCCAACATGACGTATCCGATCTTCCGTATCTGCCTACGCTGTCACTCGCAGCCGGATCAGCATCATTTCAAGCCACGCAAGATCGCCTCGTATTACGACAAGTTGTTAAGCTCAGAGGGCCACACGGGCCTGCTTCCAGCCACACGCCGTTACCAGACAGTGCGTAGCTACTTCAAATGCCGATGCGTGCCGTCGCTCCGTTGCGCGTATTGTGGTGGGTGTGAATCTTGCAGCTGTGTTTGCCACACATTATTCCAGACGCGCTTCCGTTTCACGGCTCCTGGTGCGTAAGCATGATAGTCAGGGGTTTATTTTGAGAATGGTGACGACTGACTTGGATCTGCGTCTTGCTCGGTTCAGCAAATCTGGAACGACTACAGGCAGATGTGGACGCTGTCGTCAAGTACCATCAGCAGCAACTTCAGCAGCAGCAACAACAGCAACCGCAGCAACAGCAACGTTAGCTTTGCTGTCTTAGCGTGTTGCTAGCTTACCCTTAGTGTGCGGAGTCTGACGCACCCATTCCCTCCTTTAGCACTCGAGCGGTTTCGCTTGCATGCGCACCCCAGAAAGCGATCGTGTGTCCTGCCAGTTTACGGTATGTGCTGGCTGGCAGCTTTGTGCAGGTGTAGCCCAGAGTATAGACCGGCGCGAGTGGTCGCCAACCAACTTTTGTAATGTAGTTGGGCTCCTTCCGATCAAGCGCCGGCCATGTCTTCGATGTGCTGCGTGCTCCCTGTATTGCCTGCGTTCTGCAGCAGCTTCAACAAGGTCAACACAGTAACGAAAAATAATACGATGCTACTGCACACCGCAAACCTTTACCCTAATGTTTGAGGCAAAATGTCATTGTTATGTTCATAGAATTCCGAACACGCACGCCTGATTTGACAAGGTTAAGACATTTTCACTCAAAAATGTGCATGATAAGATTCAGGGCCTGGCGTGGGAATCCCGGTCCCGTCGCATAGAAAAATAGTGGCTCTTTATGTTGAAGCTTGCCGCAGCTGGAAAATGGGAAAGAAAAAGCAGCCAGGCTGACGATCGATAACTCACGGGCAATTAATAGCAACTCATCGCGGAAATAGCACGAATGTTGCACAGCATCCGCGCGAAGGTTATCCAGTGCGAGCCAGCCAGCATCGCAGACATGCGACGCTGCCTATAAAACCGAGCCAGATGCCAGTGTTTTTTTTTCTGTTTTTATTTGGCGCCCCGTCGCTTTCCTACTGACCTGTATCAAGCCAGCCGTCGTCGCCATTTGAGCGGCTCAGTCGAAAAGTTTCAGCTTGAATGAAAAGCAGTCAGAGCACAACTAGCCGCCCCAAGTCTTCGTGTCTTTAATCATTCGAAAGCAACCGCTGCTTATCGATCTGCGCTTCGTCCTTGCTTTCTTCGAGCCATTTAAAGCTACGAGTTCATTTCCTACCACCTCAACATCCACGTGCTGTGCCTATCATAAATCTCGCACCTCATGAAGCGAAATTTTGGATCAGCTAACCTTGCGGCTCTTGACGTGAAAAAATCCTTCGGTACCACTGCTGATGTCGGCGATTGCAGTCTGGAGGAAAGGTTCGGAGCTCTAAACTCCAGCGCAATAAATGATACGGACGGTGCTTTTGGCGACGAGAACGTGGGGTTTCCCATTGAGAGCATTCAGCTATCGGATTCCGACGAACACTCGCCGCCCATATCGCTTCGCATGGAGGCTCCACAAGATATTGACATGAAGGAAAACAGCAAGTCGGCTATTTCGTCGCGCATTGAAAGAGGCGACATGCGCATGATTCAGCTCATTCATCCATCTTTGTCCGAGATACGACAGAACTTGAATGACCAGCATCATGTGGAGCTAAATGCGATCAGGTGTCTCAGCTTAAAGTTGATGATGTCCAACATGTCCACATCAGATGCGAACCCCATAGTCGCGTCCACGAAGCCTACCTACACTTTTTCTGGTGTGAATGAAAACGCCAAAGCTGCGCTTTTGCCGGTCCGTCATCCGTCCCTACAAAGCGTCTAGAAACACTAACTACGATAGACCAGCATTTATTTTATCGTACAAAATACTGTATTGAAAAATTGAGCGCCATGTGCTTTTCTTTATTCGCGATATGTCGTGTCACATGTTTAGTGATAGCATCACGTCACAGTATCTTACGGTAAGTATGTCTTCGTATTAAGAAACGGTCTGTGTCATGCAGCAACTACTGTAGATTTCGAACAAAAACGGTTTGCTTGGTTCACACACTTGGAGCGATTTCAACTTGTCCCAGTATTACTGTAACGATCCCTTCGTATTAAGAAATGGTCCGAGTCATGCAACAATTACTGTAGACATTCAAACTAAAAACTTGGTGAGACCTTAGAATGAGAAAGCATCGTAGGGGGAAATATATCGGCTAGGACTTGCTGGCATTTACTTTTTTACCTTGAGTTCACCGATGCACAGCTACCGAACATGTATTTATAAACGACTGCAATCATTGCAGCGTGCATATGTAGCATCTATTGATTACTGCAACATGTAATGAAGCTGCCTCTAAGGTTGGTGTTGGCTAGGCAACATCGCATTTGTGTGTGCTGGCTCGCTTGCACCAATATCTTTCGTGCAGCTACAGTGGAGCATGCATGCTATTCTCGCTCAACAGGCTACGGTTTGAGTTTGGATGTGGTTCTCAGTAAAGATGAAAACCGATGGAAATCCAAGTTGACTGTGGTCAACTACTCACGTGTGTAAAGCCGTTTTGTGTGTAAGTCTTACACTGTTGAGCACCTTTGTTTTTCACCATAACTAAAGCTTAATATAGTCCACAATTAACGTAACCGCGATATGATATCTCCACGTCTCCACGAATTCGTAATCTCCCCTTTATACTTAGCAAACATGACTTCCACAATGTGTAACAGAATCGTAGGTTTCACAATATGTCACGCAATCAAAAGCTCCACTATATCAACTCTCTTGGCTCCGTATCCGCAGTGCATGTGCAAGAGTTCGCAAAAACCATTTAATCGAAAGTTCAGTCGTAAAGTAAGAAAATGTAAAAGTGAATATATTTGATTAACATAAATTATAGTCAATCACAAAACGTAAAATTGAGTACACCTATTTTCGCAATTGTGCCGTGATGCTTCATCTGTAATATCGTCATATTCCACCATACACTACCTGATTTGACTATTTTGATCAGGTAGGATGCGCGTTAGTCTTACTCACCTGATGTGACTGTTTTGATCAGGTTGGATGCGCGTACATAGGGGCGGTTATTTAAGCCGGCACCGGAACTAAGAAAGGAACAAAAGAAAGTGTATTATATTATGTTAAGACTACTGTAGTGCCCGGTCGTAACGACGTCGAATTCAATTAGATCTGATTTACAGTAAGGTTCGATTAGGTACGGCCTCAGATCGACGGTCTGTTATTATAAACGGGAATTTACAAATAAGGGAATGATTTTGAAAATAATTACAGATAGGGGAGTGATTCAAAAATATTTACAAATAAGGGAGTGATGTCCAGCCACTTTAATAGTGGGATTTTGCGCATTTATCCCACGCAGTACCACCGGTAAGAACCCGAAAAGTCCCACTATTTAAACGGTCTTTTCTGGGGTAGACCCAACTGCGCCGCAGTTTCTGCTCCACATTTCTCTCCACCAACCGCCGCGGTTTTTCTCTTCTGCAAGCCGACGCGGGACCCCCTTTCGATGCCCAAGAAAGGCCTGAAAACCCCGTTTCAACGTGGCCATGAGGCCCAGTTGTGCTTGGTCGTCACTAATCGCGACGAGGCGACAAGCGCCGTGCGTGCGGTCACGTGCCAGTTTTGTCTGAAGTTCGGACGGGAGGCGAAACCCCGCGCCAAGCGGAAGCGGACGTCGCACGCACAGTCTTTTACAGCTCCGTTTCGTGTTGATGTGTACACGCGACACCATGAGAATGCACACCCTGAGAGATGGGCCGAGTTCCAACAGCTCAGTACAGCTGAAAAGTCCAATTATTTCGAGAACGCTATTAATCGTGCCAGCACGCTGTTAGCCCACTTCAACAGTCACGGGAGCTCTGACTCTGACATTCAACCGAGAGATTGTTGAGAAATTGATTGGTGACTTACTGTTTGATTTAGATGACGAGGCGATCCACCTCACTCGTGCACGGGCTCTGTCCGTGTTTAAATTGCACGAAGGCGCGCTACCGGAAGACAACGCTGATGTGTATTCTGTCAAGATCGAGTCTGTTCTCCGGTTCAAAATGGTATTGGGATTCGTTTTGAAGGGAGCGTCGTTCCGAAGTGCGTCGATATTCGTTGACGTTGCACGGGAAGTGACAAAGCGCAGCTACTTGCAAGGCTCCAGTGATGGCGTCTGTGCTACATATATCCGAATCATCTGTGCTGCCAGCCTCCAAGCTATTCATGATGTCCTTTGTCGCTGCCGGGCGTATTTCATTGCGCTTGATGTTGGGCACGCACAAGGAACTTTGTATATGGATGTCCAAATTCGCTTTTTCACAAGCGCCGGAATGCTGGTCAACGTCCACGTAATTTCTCTGCCGTTACACACGAACAAAACGGCCGAAACGCAGTTCAATACCGCGTTCAAGGCGCTTGATGCGATAGATTCCTCGTGGCGTATCAGGATCGTCTCCATCGGTACGGACGGCGAGCGAACCATGACTGACCAACTTTCGGGAGTGCAAACCCGGTTCGAGCATGCAGCAACGTTCCCTTTTGTGCTCGTTTGGTGTGGTATCCACCAGGTCGACCTGGTCACCCAGAAGAAGTACAGATCTCTTTCTGATGATACGTTCGTGACGACTCTGACTAGTTTAATCGCGTACCTTCGCAGGCAGCAAAACCTCACAGCCGAGATGAAGACGACTTGTCCCAAGTTCGTGAGTAGTCGCTGGTTGTCGATGAAACGGGTCACAGAATGGCTCGTCAAGCATCGAGTGCGCGTTTTAGAATATCTCAAAGAGAAGAAACCAGCGTGCAAGCCTCCCGTCGGCTGGTGGATAAATTATTGTGCCTATATGCCGTTGCGACTGTTCTAGCTAGAACGTGTTCGCACCTACAAGGACTTAGCACGCTGCTAATTCAGCAACAAGCGGATTTCACGGAATCATGCGGTGTCCTTTCAGATATGTGCCTGGTCAAAGGTCCTTTATCGGAGGAAGATATTACTGAGACTGATTTGGCTCTTCCGCACGTCCGTCGTGAAGAGTACATGGTGGCCTATGCTGACGCTCTTATATTTATTCGCAATCAAGGCCTCTTTGTTTTTGATTCACTGGAGGCTATCCCAGATCCCGATGTTGCAAACATAGTGAATTATATTGCCAATCTGTTCGCGGGATTGTACTCTGGCAT